>CM053624.1:257254369-257315219 GCA_028646595.1 Phalanger gymnotis
CGCCCACAGGGGTTTCACACCTGATAGGGCTTTGGGCCTGGGGCTTAGCGTTTAACAGGTGAAAGTACTTTTACCATAAACAAAAGCCAAACTCCTTAAGCACACCCGTTAAACTAAGCCCATTTTGCCTTACTGGCACAGATGGTAAGTTGATAAGGGAGATACAGTAGATTGGCAAGCAACACTGAGGTCCCAGTTGAGGTTATGTAACCTAACTTGTAGTAGATTCAATCAGAATGATTGTGTTATTTTCTTTACCTTCATTCAGCAGCACATGTGTAGCGGGCAAAGGCATCAGATGGTGAGGCTGATCCAACACTTCAGCTTGGCAGGGCATAATTTGCAAAATGATAAGGGGTTTGGAAACTCAAGAGAAAAGGACAGTATAGAGTTGACTTGGTTCATTAAGGAGTCAAGATGGGCAAAGGAGAAGAGAGTCCAGGAAAGATGGTCTGGGAGATAATTGAGATGTCAGGAGATTGGAGATCATGTACTGGTGAAGAGAAGGATTTGATAAGAGAAAACAAAGGAAAACCAATAGATTGTGGTGAGATGTGGTGGTTTTGGAATTCTTGAATGTAGAAGTGGTACTACATTTGGGAGTGATGGCAAGATCAAGAGTATTACAAAGAGTATATCTTTGTAAATAGTTAAGGTGGGCTGGAGGATTAGTTCATGGGAAGTGATTAGATTGAAGAACTGAGTGGTTAGGGTGTTTGAGGGAGAGTCAATATGTTGAAGTCCCCTAGTTGGGGAGGATTAAAAAAAACCTGTGAGCCATGTATTTAGTTCATTGAGAAAGGTGGACATACCTGGAGGTCTGTAGCCAAGAGCTACCAGGAATTTTACTGATGTTTAGGGATGAATCATATGAACCTCAAAGGAGCAGAATTTATTGAGTGATGGAGGAAGGGAGAGAAACTGGGAGTGGCAATGGGGAGCAAGGAATATTCAAATTCCTCTGTCTTGACCAGTTATACTTTAAGAAAATAACATTCTTGCCTTGTAATGACACCTTGTAGTCAAAAATTTCATAAACATCTATGGAGCTCTAGCTGATATATCTATTATCTCAGTTATGCTAGTATTGTTTTCTATTATTATCCTGCTGTTGCATTTCTGTGTTGTTTCTCTTCCACTAAAATTCAAGATACCCAAGGACAGGGACTAATTTTCATTTCCTTAATAGCTTCTCTCTCTAGTGTTTTGTGGGGAGAGATGTTGAATCTGAAGCTATAGCAAGCAAATGCTTCTCTGCTCATATATGTAAATTGCCTGGGAAACCTTAATCAATAAAGTTTTGGTGAATGTAATCAGTAACTCACATTAGTACTTTTAAGGTTTGCCAAGCAATTTATGTATATAAGCATCAGATATATTTGCGTGCTAAAGCTTCGGAATTCAATATCTCCTTTAACCCAGAGAAGAGAGGGTTCAATTCGGAAAGAGGTAGAGGTATGCCATGATAACTGTCTTCAAGTATTTGAAGGACTATCTGCAGATTAGGGATTATACATGTTTTGTTCGGAACCTGAGAGCAGAACTAGGAGCAATGAGAAGATATGTGTAATCTAGGTATCAGGAACTTCTTCCTAACAATTGGAGCTGTCCAACAGTGGAATGGGCTTCTTCAAGAAGCAGGAGCTTCCCCTTCTTTGGAAGCAGAGACTGGACAATTACGTTTCCAGTATGTTATACTGGGGATTCCTTTCATGCATGGTTGTCACAGATTGAATCTGAAATCCCTTCTACTTCTAAAATTCTACAATTCTATGATTTTTCTAGGTATCCCTGTCATTTTTCTCATTAGGAATACAAGTACAAATAGGACACTCCTAAATAATAATTCCCTGATAACCTTCTACCTTTCCATTTTTCTTACCATGTACATTGGTGGAGGAGGGAAGAATACTATATACCTAATTAGGTATGGGGTAATTTCTCAGTGGACAGTTTAGGTCTCTGATGATGAACACAAACCAAAAAAAAGCCCCAAACAAAACCAGTAACAGCAATACAAAAACATGCCAGTGACTTGCCTTTAGTTGGATCTTTTTCAGACCTCTAGGCAATGGTGCTGTGACTAAATTAATTGGCTATATCCAGGGACAGAATTTTTCTCAAAGACACTAATGTCATATAAAGAATCAGGATTTGGGATCTAAATCTGAAAATTTGTTAATAGGACTTTCATGATTTTTACATCAATACAATGGGGAAGACAGGATTCTTCAAGGTGAAAAAGTATGCAAGTAGTTCCTGGTGCAGAAAGTAGGAGTTTCCCCAGGGATGCTCTTACCAGACCATATTTATAGAGAACAGTTTGATTAAGTTAGAAGGAAAGAGAAACTTTTTTCACAAAAATGTTCATTTTTTAAAAAAAAATCCAAAGTCACCAAATAAGAAATAGTAAGCTACACTGCTTACCAAAATAAAGGTAGCATATTTTGTTTCTCACTAGCCAGACTCCAGATACTTGTTAAATATGTGTGCATAGAATTATAGGATGTTGTACCAGCACTTCTGTCAGAAGTTGAAGCTATCTAGGAGACTTATGCCCCTCAAGCTAAATGATTGAAGTGGCACATTATTAATCAGACCAATCATATTTGTTTGGGTGAGTGCCTTGTGAGTTTTTCTCCTCCTGGGCCTTCAGTGGAGTAAGTGTAGTAAGTGCCTTCATTGGAGTAGTTGGGGATGTTTGTGTATGGGATCCAGGGTCATGACTTATGCTGCTTTAGAACCTAGACATGAAATACACCAAAATAAAGGAGAGTGGATTAAGATGAATCAGTGCTCCAGATCTCATCTGGAGGCTGTGTGTCATGGTGGAAAGATCAGTAGACATGTCATTATTAGGAAGACCTGGATTTAGATTCTAACCCCAGTATTTACCAGCTATGGGACTGTGGGTAAATCTCTTACCTTCAGTTTTCCAGTGTCTAAAATGGGAATAATACCTTTAGGACCTACTTCACAGGAATGTGCAAAGGGTCAAGTGAGATAGTAGTTGTATACAGTACTTCAATTTTTTGACAAAGTGGTTTACATATGCATCTCATTTAATCCTCTCAACAACTTTGCAAGGTAAAAGCTACTATTATCTTCATCTTACAGTGAAGAAAACTGAGGCTGAGAGAGGTTAAGTGACTTGCCCAGGGTCACTGAGCTAGTAAGTGTCTGATTCAGGATTTGAACACAAGTCTTTTTGACTCTGAGCACAGGGCTGCATGCAGTCACCTAGCACCTAGTGTGTTTCCAAACTTAATAATAAGAATGACAACACTGACTTTTGACATTTTGCTGTCTGTGTAATATTTTGTTTGGACTCGAGACTCCATTTGTATAAGCAGGGGTATGCTGGAGCTTCCTTAAAGGCTTGCAAAAGAGCTACTTGTTAAATTTTCAATGCGAACATTGACATCTTAGAAGTTAACAATGCTATATATCAGGGCTTGGTTTATTGTTTTGTTGATTGTCTAGACTTAAGAAAGTGATGGAGCCATCCATCAACTAGAGAATGACTGAATAAGCTATAGTATATGATTATGATGGAATATTATTGTGCTATGAGAAATGACAAGCATGATGATTTCAGAAAATCCTGGAAAGACTTACATGAACTGATGAAAACTGAAGTGAGCAGAACATTGTATGTTGCAACAGCAATCTTCTATCATGAAGACCTGTGAATGACTTCGCTATAATCAGCAATACAATGATCCAAGACGATCCCAAAGTACTCATAATGAAGCATGCTATCCACTTCCAGAGAAAGTATGGATATTACCTGAATACAAACAGAAGCATGCTATTTTTCACTTTCTTTTGTTGTTTGCTCGAGTCTTCTTGTATAAAATGACTAATATGGAAACGTTTTACAAGATTGCTCAAGTATTACTTAGATCTCATTGTTTACCAACAGGGGAGGATAGAATTTGAAATTCAAAACTTTTCAAAAAATGTTTTAAAATGTTTTCATGTGTAATTGGAGGAAATAAAATATTATTAAAAAAGGAAAAGAAACTGGTATGTGTGTGTGTGTGTGTGTGTGTGTGTGTGTGTGTGTGCGTGTGTGTGTGTGTGTTTGAAGAGCCAATTGTTAAACATTTACCAATGCACCACTGGGCATAGGGAACTACCACTAAGACTTTTACCAGTACAGATTAGCAACTATGAAAGTCGCCATATTCCTGGTAAATTTAAGTGATTTGTCAAAGGACACAAAGCTAGTATGTGTCAGGGGTGAGAATTAAACTTAAGATTTCCTGACTCCTAAGCTGGCTTTCCATTGACATGTAATATTTCTTCTGATGATATTTATATAGTACTTTAAAGTTTGCAAAGTACCTTACAGATATTATAACCTTACAGACATGAAAACACTATATAATGTGCACTATTATTTTTTTTTCCTGACTGAGCTTCTCTAGGCCTCTAGAACAGCACTTCTTAAACTGTGGGTTGTAAGTGGAAAATTTTTTAAGAAGCCCTGATCTAGAGGGCTCTAGAGAAGAGGTGCCCAGGGTTATCCTCTCATCTATGACACCTTATCTACCTTCACATGAAACAAGAGTTAATCAGAAACCTTTGGTGCAGCATCTAGTTACTGTTCCAAGTTGTCCTCTATATCCCAAGAATTATAAGCCAGTTCCATTTTGAAGTTAGCTTCATTCCATAGACACAGAATTGGATACACGGTTAAAGAAGAACAAGCAAATTTATAGGAATCCACTTGACCTGCAAGAGATCAACTTGACTATATAATTAGAAGCTTAGTCCTCTCTAGTATGGCTTTGATTTCATTTTCTGAGCTGAATCTCCAAAGCTGATAAATCCTGACATTTCAGAGACTAGCATAAGAAAAGGTAAACTCTAGTTACTATTATAGCACCAGAGAAGACATCTTTCTGCCCCTACCTCTATCTAGATGAGTGACTTTGAACAAGTCCCTTTTTTCCCTCTAGTCCTCAATTTCCTCAACTGTAAAATGAGGGAGTTGTACTCATTGATTTCTAATATTTCCTTCCAGCCCTAACAGTCTGTAATCCTACATCACTACATGTGTATGCTAACCAGTGAGACACAAAATGCCCATCCTCTCCTTTGGTTAATATGGTAGAATTAGAAGATGCATATCTGAGCCAACTATTATTTTAGCCTATTTTTAGTAAGTTAAGCATTTTACAAAAAAAGTTTCTCTTTCTCTTTCAGCCATGATTATTATTTGCCTTTATCACCATAGATATGTATATATATTACGTATATAATATATATATGCACACACCCTAGCGTGCTTTAGAAAGATATGAAATAACTTCATTAATTTTATAAATGAATCAATAACCTATTATATATGAACATATATATATATATATTTACATGTTCAAATACTTGTGATATTGATATGGTTACTGTCCCCATTTATACAGATCATAATGCATTTATATCTACCTCTCTTATGGCACTTGTCAATGCAGTCCCAAAAATTTGCCACAAGGTGCTACCTTATGTACTGGGATCCTTCCTTAAGATGTCCTGACATCTTAAGGAATTCATTTATCAGTGAAAACAATCAGCAGTCCATCCAATATTCCTTGTTCTCACAGTTTGATCATGCTTTCTTGTTTTTTCTTATACATGTGATTCAATGATACCCTTTACTTATCCATCATAATGCCTTGTTTATGATGAGACACCCACTGAAACCTCTTTACTGCCCTCTGAGTGAAATGCCTTTTCTGTTGCATATATACACATACACACACATGTACATGTCCACATATTTTTTGTGAAAAGAACATTGCATTTGAAAAATAAAAAAACTTTGACGAATTTGGAGAGAACAGAATACAGAACTATATTATATAATCTTTTCTTTCATAATCCATTCAGCTTCAATTTCAGGATTTTTTTTTTCATTAATACAGTCATAGCTTATACAATTCTTCTGGTACTCCTTATTTCAAACTCTATATCAGTTCATATAAGTTCCTGCATGCATTTGTCTGAATTCCTAATATCTGTCATTTCTTGCTGCATAATAATATTTTATTGTATTCATCTATTACACTCTATTCCTTGATCAATAGGCATAAATTTTATTTACAGATTTACATTCACAAAACCAGCTACTGTGAATGTGTTATAGATTGGACCCTTGTTTTTGCCTTTGACTTTTGTGCAGTTTATGCTCAATGGCTACAACTGCTCTTTGACAGGAACAAGTTAATATTCCCTGGGAATATTTTTATTTTTTAATTATTTGATTATTTAATATTTTAGTTTTCAACATTGATTTCCACAAGGTTTTGAGTTACAAATTTTCTCCCCATTTATACCTTCCTCCCCACCAATTCCATGATGGCATATATTCTGATTGCCCTGTTACTCAGTAAGCCCTCCCTTCTGTCACCCCACTCCCCCTTGCATCCCCTCTCCCCTTACTTTCTTGTAGGGCAGGATAGATTTCTATACCCCGTTCCCTTTGTATCCTGTTTCCCAACTGCATGCAAAAACAACTTTTTCTTTTGGGCATCTGATTTTAAAACTTTGAGTTCCAAATTCTCCCTTCTTCCCTTCCCACCCACCCTCCCTAAGAAGGCAATCAATTCAACATAGGCCACACATGTATCATTATGTAAAACATTTCCACAATACTCATGTTGTGAAAGACTAACTATATTCCCCTCTATCCTATCCTGTCCCCATATTCAGTTTTCTCCTGTGACCCTCTCCTTTTTCAAAAGTGTTTGCTTTTGAAAATCTCCTCCCCCTATCTGCCCTTCCTTCTATCATCCCCCCTTTTTATCCCCTTCCCCCTACTTTCCTGTGGGGTGAGATACCCAATTGAGTGTGTATGTTATTCCCTCCTCAGGTTAAATTGAATGAGAGTAAGATTCACTCATTCTCCCTCACCTGCCCCCTCTTCCCTTCCAATGAACTGCTTTTTCTTGCCACTTTATGTCAGATAATTTACCCCATTCTATCTCTCCCTTTCTCCTTCTCTCAATATATTCCTCTCTCAGCCCTTAATTTGATTTTTTTTTAGTTTTCATCCCTTCATATTCAACTCACCCTGTGCCCTCTGTTTATATGTATATATATATATATAATGTATATATATATGTATGCATATATATATATATATATATGTATGTATGTATGTATATTCCCTTCAGCTACCCTAATATTGAGAAAGGTTTCGTGAATTACAGACATCATCTTTCCATGCAGGAATGTAAACAAAACAGTTCAACTTTAGTAAGTCCTTTGTGATTTTTCTTTCTTGTTTATCTTTTCATGCTTCTCTTGATTCTTGTGTTTGACAGTCAAATTTTTTATTCTGCTCTTGTCTTTTCACTGAGAAAGCTTGAAAGTCCTCTATGTTATTGAAAATCCATATTTTGTCTTGGAGCATTATACTCTGTTTTGTTGAGTAGGTGATTCTTGGTTTTAATCCTAGCTCCTTTGACCTCTGGAATATCATATCCCAAGCCCTTTTATCCCTTAATGTAGAAGCTTCTAGATCTTGTGTTATCCTGATTGTGTTTCCACAATACTCAAATTGTTTCTTTCTGGCTGCTTGCATTCTTCTCCTCATTGGATTTTGGAGTTCTTTTGCCATTTGGGATAGTCTATTTTAAGGTGTTATTTTCTTCAGTATTTTTGGGCGGTTTCCTTTAGCAAGTCATTGACTTGTTTTCATGGTTTTCTCATATCACTCTCATTTCTCTTCCCAATTTTTCCTCTACTTCTCTTACTTGCTTTTCCAAATCCTTTTTGAGCTCTTCTATGGCCTCAGACCAATTCATATTTTTCTTGGAGGCTTTTGATGTAGGCTCTTTGACTTTGTTGACTTCTTCTGGCTGTATGTTTTGGTCTTCTTTGTCACCAAAAAAAGATTCTAGTGTCTGACTCTGAGTCTGAGTCTGAGTCTGCATCCTTTTTCACTGCCTGGCCATGTTCTCAGCCAACTACTTGACCTTTGAGCTTTTTGTCAGGCTGTGACTGCTTGTAGAGTAGAGAGTGCTTTGTCCCAAGCTTTAGGGGCTGTGCTGCTGTTTTCAGAGCTACTTCTACTCAACTGTCACTGCAAGCTCTGCCACAGCAGTGCTCCTCCTCTCCCAAGAACCACCAACCAGGATTGCAACCCAGATCTAAGCAGAGAAAAGCACTCCTTGCACTCCTGCTCTGGTCTGCCACTTTATTCCTCCCACCATGTGAGCCAGGGACTATGGAAGCAGCTGGTGCCAGGGCTCTGGAAGCAGTCACAGGAGCTTCCTACTGCTTCTGGCTCCACTATGCATCACCTCCACCTTGCCCAGGGCTGGGGTCAGGTGGCTTTCTAACTAGATCTAACACTTTTGCCACTAACCTGCTCCATGGTCTTTGGCGTTGGTGGGTTGAGAAGTCTGGTAACTGCCACAGCTCAATGATTCATGGCCCTAAGGCCTGCTCTGGGCTGACTCCTGGTCTGGTCTGTCTTGGAGCAGCCCACACTGGGCTGCTCTCTGTTCTCACCACTGTGCAATAGACCCTTCCCAGCAACCATCTAGGCCATCCTGGGCTGGAGACCTGCTTCCCTCTGCTATTTTATGGGTTCTGCAGCTCTAGAATTTGTTCAGAGACCTTTTTACAGGTGTTTGGAGGGATTTGGGGAGCTGAAGCAAGTCTCTGCTTCCCAGCTGCCATCTTGGCTCCACCCCATGTCCACACATTTTAAACATTTTACCTATGTATGTAAGGATACATATTTAAGGTGCATCTAGATAGATAGATAGATAGATAGATAGATAGATAGATAGATAGATAGAAAGATAAACACATATATACAAGCATGTATAGTCCAAAATCTCAAGTAATTCTCCCAAACTAAAACATTGGAAGTTGCAAATACTTTGATATTTCTATCACATTTTTTACTTATGTATAAACATTCTTTTACTAACAATATTAAGAGAATAAATCATTGCTGTAGATAGGAAATGCTGTACTTGGTTGTTACTACAATGGTCAGTAGATGTCAAGCCTAAAACCTTGTCATGGTCATTACATGAGGAAAGCTTTATGCAGGCTTTCAATAAATTATTTCATTCTCCTCCATTTGGGGATCCCTTAGCTGAGCATTACTGATAATGAGAATTTCATGAGGGTTCATTTTTCGTTTGCGTAGATCATGCCCGGTAGGTACTCAAATGCAGCTAAAGCGACACTGAATTTAGATGTTTGACTTAAATCTTACTCAGTCCCAGAGCATGCAGGGCATGCAAGAAGAGTGATTGCTTTTGTGTTCTAAGAGTGCAGTTACCCATCGTAAAGTTGGACCACAGCAGTGATCCTATCCAGTTTTGGCAGATTTTGAACAGACCAGATGTCCATATAGCACTGGGTTATTTAATGTATCTGTGAGCAGTTTACAAAATGGGAATGCCTCTATTTTTGCTAATACCAACTGGGCAAATGCCAAGTACTTTTGCCATTAACATGAAAGCGTACATGGGTACCAAGTGTACATAAAGGATCTTTTCAATTCTATCAAGTACAAATCATCCCATTCTGCATTGCATTTCATATCCACTTAATTCTATTTCCACATTTCAAAACCAAGCTTGTTTACTATGTTAAATCACTCCACCAAAGTGCTCTGAGGCAGCCAGTGACTATTGTCTGCTTCCTAGAAACAATGGTTTCAGTGCCTTCCAGGCTTCAACATACTCTAGCAGAATAATAGACCCCACAGAGCAGGTAGCCAAATTACTGTCATTATCTATAAAACATAAACACACACCCACACACACACGCACACACATGCACACACACCCTCACATCTAAAATATCCTCTTCTGCTCTGGGAAGCATAATTTAGGAAGGATATGGATTAACTGGAGAGGGGACAACATGTATGGTGAATGGCCTTGACTTTATGCAACATAAAGAGTGGTTGAAAGAAATTGTAATGTCTAGTCTGGAGAAGAGAAGAGAAAAAATGTGTGCAAGGTAAGGGGGTTTGGAGGGAGCAGGCACATAATAGTAATCTTCATATATTCGAAGGGGTGTGTCATGTGGAAGAACCATTAGATTTGATCTGTTTGACCAGAGAAGAAAGAATCAGGAACAATAATGAGAACTTACAAAGAAGTCAATTGAAGCTTTATGGTAGGAAAAGTATCCTAAGAATTAGAACTATTGCAAAATGCAATGGGCTACCATGAGTGGTAGTAGGGTCCCCCTCATTGAAGGTATTTAAGAAAAGGACGGATGACAACTGAGGAAGGAGTTCACTTTCAACTATGAAATTCTGTTACTTGGTAAAATTGAAGAAAAGTATTAATTTTGATGTGATGACTATAGTTTTCAAAACTAAATAATTTCATTCAACCTCCCCCTCAAAATAGACAATATTATATTCAAACAGTATAATTTCACTCAGTGCAATTACATGTCTTTGCAACTCTGACCCACCAAGGAAATTGCACTGGAATATATTTCTAAAATAGAATATACTTGCCTTTTGAAAAACTCCCCTTCCATTTTGTTTCAACATATCAGCTTCATCTTGGTACTATTAAATACTATACCAGATCAGTCAAACATCAACTACCTGCTTTGAAAGTTCTCATAAAAAGACAGATACATAAATACAAATAGTCAAACAGACCAAGTAAAACAGGCTTTACTTCAATCACCTGCAAAGAACTAGAACATAATATACTCTAAAGAAGACAAAGACAGAAACAGAGGTCCAAAACATAAGAAATAATTCACAGAAGCACTCATTTTGGTGGCAAAGAAGTACAAACAAAATGGGCGCCCATGAATAAGGGAATATCGGAAGAAAAAATATGCTATATAAATGTGATGAAATATTACTATGCAGTAATTATGGATATGAGGGATTCAGAGAAGATTGATATGAACTGATGCAGATTGAAATACAAAAGCAATGATAACAGTAGTCATCATGACTACAACAACCTAAGTGGGAAAAGAGAGAGAGATATCAAACTCTGAGTAATGGAAAAACCTGTGAAAGTCCTCAAGATATTTTTAAATGCATAATTTTTCCCCCTTTTATGTCAGAAATATAAGTGACTACTTAGGACAGAATATTGTATATTTTGTGCAATAATGGTTGTGTCACTTACTTTAGTTTAATTGACTTTCTTTGTCACAAGAAAGAGTTCAGTTCAGATATTGGGAATGAATGTGATGTAAAGACAATTAATAAAATATTTTAGAAAAGCACTACTGTGTTATACATTGGGCTTATCTTCCCAGCTATATCCACATTTTCAGGGATTCTAAAGGGCATCATGGGTTTTGAATATCCTATTTGAAATACCGCTAAGAACATCATCTATATTTGATTCAAATTCTCCTGGTATACCAGCCAAACTTCAGCTTTTTGTAGAGATAGATACAAAATTATAGACCCCAGCATTTTCACATCTCCAAACATTCTATAAAACAGTTCCTTAGCTTAAGATTTAGCTCAGGTCATCATCTTCCATTACATTTTCCTCACATAGTACATAAAATGTAGAGCTCCTGGAATTCTTTTTGTGAGAGTCCTCAAAAGTTCCCATTAGGCATGGTACAGTTCTTTTTTTTTTTTTTCTGGGAGCCTCGTAAAGTCTTGGAAACTTGTTCTCAGTATGTCTAGCTTGTCCTTACTTCCCTTCCATCAGCTATTGCTGACCCAGGGACATTGCTTTGATGCCAATGAGAATTCCAAATACTCTAATCCTCCAAAGCTCACGAGGTCATTGTCTTCCAGTCAAGGCGAGTGGGATACAGAGACTTTCTCCTACGACTGCACACACTGCCCCTTCAACCAAGAGTTTTTTTTCAGTCTTTTTTTTTTTGAAAAAAAAAGTCAACCAGGCTGGACTTGTTCTTCCTCTGTGCTACCAGACACCTGAATCTTTGAAATGAACTAATCAGATGGTTTTATTCTAGCTGCACAGGGTATGACCAAGCTTCCTCAAGCCATCAGAATATATCTCCTAAGTAGATTTTTTTAAAAGTGGGTCAGGGTGATTGATTGATTGAATATATATAATTCCCCCCCCACCCCATTACCTTGATTACTCCAATTTTATTGATTTCTCTCACCTCTGAACTCCAACAGAAGAGCTGGTAATGTATACTTTACTATAATTATATTCTGTACTACTGCTAGCTTTGACTTCATGTGTGCCATCTCCTCAAAAAAATTTTAGGTCCTTAGAAGCAAGGGTATGTTTTATACCTCTCTGTATCTTCTAAAGTGCCAAGAATAGTACTGGGTGTATGGCAATTGCTTAGTAAATATTTTTGATTTATTAAGCACATATTACCTGCAGAAGTATATGTTGCTATGGTAAAACTAATGCTGTTCCTTTACCAGAAAAGTGAAGAGAAAATTTTTGTTTTGAGAATAGGCAGCTTAAAAATATTTTCAATTTAAAGCAACTAAACTAGGACATAGTATCATATTATAAGGTTAAAGTAAACTCCTATAAACTACTAAGAGGGCCCTAATATCATAATTATTTATTGTTAGCTCATTACCTTCTGGCTACTTGTATATTCCCCTCAGTTTTCAAGAGATCTGAGTCTCAGAAAAGGAGACACTGATAACGCAGATTTCTTTTGTTAGAAGGGCAGAATCTCCTTAATCTCAAGTTAGCTTTTCCCTCGAGTAAGGGATGGATCTCAAACTATAACTGAAGATCTTCTTATCTAGCTTAGAGATTGTACTATGGAAGGTACAATTTTACCTTTAGGTTTTGAGAGAGCTGACGATCAGGTTCAGAGATGTCTGAGCAAGAGGAAGATAAATTTTCTTGGATTCTCTTATATATTAGCTAACTAAATTCTCTCTCTCTCTCTTTCTCTCTCTCTCTCTCTCTCTCTCTCTCTCTCTCTCTCTCTCTCTCCCTCTTTCTCTCTCTCTCTCCCTCTGTCCCTCCCTCACTCCTCCCTCTCTCTTCTCTCTTTCTCTTTCTGTCTCTCTGTCATAGAAATTTCTCGTTCTCTCTCCCTAGCATCCTACATACCTCTCAGTCTCTTTTTTTTTACCAATCCACATCTCTTTCGTGCTCTCTGTGACCAGTTCCATGGCTCAATCATGCAACTCAATTTATCTCTTCTTTCTTTCTCATTTTTTTTGTTTTCATGTTTGAGGTTTAGAGCTGACAGACTACATGACCTTAAATCATCCCAAACAAGTCTTCTGACAGGTACAGATGTGTAATTGAATTCCATAGAAGATGTGTGTCTGTATCTTTAGGGCTATTGTTCAGAGTTATATTTTCAATTTATAAATATAAATGAATATGTTTGTGGCCTCCATGTACCTACAATGCTTTGGGTGGAGAAGGGGAAGTCTCAATCATTGGGAAATATTCCCTGTGGATTACATGTCCTAAGAGGCTATTAGCTTCCCAGCATGAAAATATCGAGTAGCAAGCACTTGGATTGGGTAGCAGAGCTTCCAGCATGTCCATTGGAAAAGAGGGTGGGAACTGTGTGCACAAGGCTTGAGGCTGTGGTAGCCAAAGGAGGGAATGCAAGAAGATGGAGCAACATGATGGCAGCAGAGAAAGGTACAAATTTCCCCTTTGGTTTCTAAGAAGTCAAAGGTTATCTCTACATTGCAGCACCAAAATGTGAATAGCATCCCCCAGATGTATGATGCTTCAAGAAGTCAATGCTTTTTAGGTTGTGGCACCAGAATTGAGTGGGAAGTGATCAAGCAGAGCGGCCATTAAATGCTGAGAAAGCTTGCTGACTAATTAAATTCCAAGTATTTACCCTGCTATCCTTTTTAATTAATTCTCTTCTTGTTTAAAATTCATGTGTTATTGGTATAATCTGGCCCAGAGATGAATGGGAATGGGGGCTCAAACTGTGATTTGAATAGATACCGACCTAAAGCAGTACCATGAACCTGGAAATTACCAGGTGGTTGCAGAATTGTGGGGACCTGAAGGAAGCCACATGGGGATTTATTTTTGATTGATACACTTGCTTGTGCTGGGGGGAAAATGCCCACAAAGTTGATTATGCTATTGTCCCTTTAGAATAAGGTCGTGGTTCCCATATTGATATGTAGCCTATCATAGAGTTCTATTGGTCAAATGTGAAAGATCTCTGGAGCTACCTGATGGGAAAAGGAGTCAAACTGAACCCCAAATCTCTTCTTCCTGTCACATCTGTAATAGAATAACTCTGGTTAGAATGTTTTAGTGAATACTCATTCCCGGAAGAAGTTCAATTTCTACTTCTTTGAAAGGATTTGCAACTTATCCTCTAAGATGCAAATGTGATGTGAGAGCCTAGTTTAAAAAAAATAAAATGGACCAAAAGAGGAGATGCATTAAGGCCTTTTGGTTGTTGCTTCCCTTCCTCATTCCCCCAGCCCCAGGATTTGCCTTTAGTGTTAATGCCAGTTTCACATGAGAAGGTTGTTTTATTTTATTTTAAATACCATACAACGTCAGATTTTGACAGCCCATGTCTGTATAAATGTGATGCCCAAGAATGAATTGGGGGGAGGGGGAGAAGGTGGAAAGCAAAGGCTCTTCTTGTGCCTTGCATGGAGGTGTGCAAAGCGGCTGATTAGCCCAAGATTTTTAAACTTTCATAGGTAGGAGACGGCCTCTACTAATGAGAGTTTTAGGGAATTTCTCTAATCTAAAGTGAAGGGTGTCAAGAGTAGAACACGACCTTGGGGCTTTCCTGTACATGTTAACTAATATTACAAAGAGCTCTCAGAAAACCCTCTGAAGTCAACTTCTGCCAGAGGATAGAGGGGAGAACAGGTGAGGCTCTGGGGATTTGAAATGGAGAACTAATGATTATTGCTATAAATAGATAGATACTGCTGGTTGGGGTAGAATATTCTGAGTGCTCGGCGATGAAGAGGTAACTGGGATCTCAAATTCTGAAACTGGGCCAATGGTCTGTGAGCCAGGTTTTTTTTTTTAAATTTTGAGGCAACAGAGGAACCGGAAAATATCATTCCACAGCCAGAGTTTTTTTCAGTGTGTGGGCTGAAATGTCTACCATCTTGCAGGATGAGCAAAATAAGCAATCTGCCCTGGTGTGCCTTTCCAGGACAGATTTATAGCATATCAAACCTGGAAGGAATCTCTGAGACCTAAGCAATTCCCTGGATTTAATATATGAAACTAAATGTCCCAAGAGAAGGGAAGGGACTGGCCTAAGGTTACACAGCAAGAAAAGGGATGGGGGGATAGGAGTATGGAATAAGTATTTATATAGTTCCTACTAACTGCCAAGAACTATGCTAAATGCTTATTGTGTTTGGTGTTTTGTTTTAGCATTATCTCATTTGATCGTCACAACCTTCTGAAGCAGGTGCTATTATCATTTCCCAGTTTATAGTTGAGGAACTGAGGCAGAAGTTAAGCAAATTGCTCATATAGAAGCAGAAATGGGCCTCCAATCCAGCCTCCTGACTTACAGTCACGTGGAACCAAAGGATCATCAGTTTAGAACTGAGAGGAACCTTGGTTGCCATCTGTTCTCAGTGGGGTCCATAGAAATTAACAGACTTGCCTAAAGTCATTTAGCAATGTGGTGATGGGGTTAGGCTTCCAACCCAGAACTCCTGCCTCATAAGTCAATCTCAGTGTTCTTTCCATTGTATGGCACAGTCTCGATGAATTTTTTGTCTGATGTGAAATTGGGTTACTCTGTTGCCTATAAACAAAACATGGACCCCTGGACTTTTTATTCAATATCCAATTCTAAGGACTTACTGTCTTTGAAGACCATGCTCAGCTTGTGTTTAGAGGGTCTTGCTGCACTGCTAGTTTCTTTGGTATTTGCTTCATTTGTGGGCTGACTCTTACCAGGTTGTGTTTGTCCTTCATTCTGAAAGAGAACCACGACATCAGGGAAATGATGACATGACTTTGATTTGAGTAAGGGAAGCCTGTTCAAGGTCACCAGCCTCACTTTCCCCTCCAGAGCTATCTGGGTCCATTAGGATGACTGGGGATGGCCCAGGATGTATTGGGAGACCCTGGCCTTTTTAGGCTTTTACCATGGCATAGAGAAAGGAACTATATATCAAAAGCCCTGCTCTCAAGCCTAACTCTAAAACTGGTCTGTCACATAACTTTGGGCCAGTCAGTAAGCCTCTTTGCAGAGTTTTCTTATCTACAAAAGGGGAATGCTAATGGTTGATCTATCTATTTACTATCCCTGGCCATTATGAGGGTGGTATGTGATAATGTAACTGAAAGGGCTTCATAAAGTAGGAGCACTATGTAAATGAAATCATCATTCTTGTTCTTACTACCATTAAGAAACAAAATAAAGTCTCTTAAATGGTCTTGAAACCTACAGAGATTCAAGGCAACTCTAATCACATCAAAAAAACTCAGCTGGAAAGAGAACTAAGAGATATACATCTACCCCCCACTCCCACACACACATCTGAAGTATTTTTTAAGGGTATAACATGTTAGATTCTAATTTCCTTTGCTCCCTTGGCTTGTTTCTGGATTTTGCTTTGTTTTCGGTCACGCCACTTATGAAGACAAAATATTCTCGAATTAGCAGCTAATATGCTAATGATGGCACAGCCATAGGGAAAGCCAAATAGGAGGTAACAAAGCAGTCCTGACAGAATTTTAGAACAGCAGCATCCAATAAAGTTTTCTAAACCTCGACAGTGATGGGAGAAGAGATTGGAGGGCAATGAAAGAGTCAGTCTGGGAGGGGTTCCCCTCTACCATTTCTTTTACTTTTAGGAACAGATAAGAAATATAGGATTACAGGTTTAGAAATAAAAGAATCCTCAGGATTAAAGATTTAATTTAAAAAAACCATTTGAGATCATCTAATTCACCCTTCCTTTTTCATATATGAGGAAACAGAGGCATGGACAAGTAAAGTGATTTGTTCAAAGTCAAAAATGTACTAAGTGTAAGGAGTAGGATTCAAACCCAGATGCTCCCATTCCAAATCCAGCACTCCTTTCCACTGGATCACATTGCCTCCCCAAGGTGACCTAGTCATTAAATGCCAGATCTAAGATTGGAACCCATGTCCTCTGATTCCAAATCCCGAGCTCTTTCTACTTGATTAAGACTTCTCAGCTATCTAATGAGCTGGATGACTTTAATCAGGTCATTGGCTTTTTTTTCCTATCCCACAATACAATTTCAGAGTCATTTATTTCTGGCAAGGATACCCTATGCAATAAAATCTAACCATGACTTTCCTAAATGCATCTCTTCCCCATGGTCTCTTCATCCTTTTTCCCTTGCCAAGCAACTCTATGAAAATAAACTCTAACCCAGCCTTCAGGTTCATTAACCACAAGAGTAATTTTTTTTCATAATGATAAAATTTCATAACTATAAACTCTGCTATATACCACTTTCCTGGAGAAGAGGAGGAGGCGGCGCTGCAGAAGCAGCTACATTGTGATGGTGATGCTACAGTAGCTTTCAACACTGTTTCCATCATTCATCTCAAGGTATGATAATTTGATTCAGCATGGAAGACTACGACCTGAACTGTTTAGGCACTTCCACCATAAATATGGAACTCAGTTATCATTTCATTGGGACTGAAGGAGTGTTCCAGAAATTCAAGACTGTCTCTTGAAAGGGTCATCTATGCAGTTGCTGCTTATGCACATGATGTCTAATATTATTTCGCCATTTCTGTGTATGATTGAAAGAGCTACATAGAATGGATATTTCTAAGTGTTAGAAAGGCTTTTGGTCATATTTTTTGTTATCTGGAATGGCTGAGGAATTCTGGTTAATTGAATATTCTGAGTAAGAGAGAGTTACCATTCATTTCTAGCATCGTTTAAGGAGTGCTTACTATGTGCAGAGCTCCACATAGATACAGCACATATGCAACATATATAGGCATAGATACATGTATAAATCACTTTAACACACATACATATACACATGTGAATTACTTTGATACACAAACACATCTTTATTGTTATATACATGCATGTACATATACATACACATATATGACTGCGTATAACATGACACACACACACACACACACACACACACACATATATATATATCATGCTTGACAAAGACAATCAATTTTTTTTGAGGGGGGAGACAAGGCAATTGGGGTTAAGTGATTTGCCAAAAGTCACACAGCTAGTAAGTGTCAAGTGTCTGAGGCCAAATGTGTCCATAAGGCAAAATGGGCTCCTTAGCACTTCACGAGTTTGGCTTTTGTTTACTTTGAGTGAAAGTACTTTCAGCTGTTAAGTGCTAAGCCCCAGGCCCAAAGCCCTATCAGGTGTGAAACCTGTGTGGGTGTAGATTGATGACTTAAGAGGAGCCAACTAGGGAACCAATGCTCTCTGGTCTCTGGTCCTTGAGGCGGGGCTTGAGAACGCCAGAGGCTCAGCTACGAGGAGAGGTGAGCTAAGAGACAACTACAGCTGAAGCTGAAAAAAGCTGAAGCAGGAGCTGAGGAAGCAGATCTGACCTGTGTGAACCCAGGAGTGCGAGCAAGGTCTTGAGGCCAGTAAATATGATTTGGCTAAATACTATCTTTTTTTTTCTGTTGCCTCCTGGTTACTCTTGTGAGGTGGGCTTACTGGGCCTGGAGTCTTTTGGTCAAGATGTTGGAATGGGGAGGCTGGTTCACGGATGTGCTGCTATGGGGCCTAAATAAATGTCTTGTTGCTTTCTACTTAGAGAATCTCTCATACCTTGCGATTTCGAACCATTCAAACATATACATGATTATATTTGAGATTATAAATTTGGCCTTCCTACTACACAAAATTTCAACTGAGGTCCTCCTGACTCCAGGGCCATTGCTCTTTTCACTGTGCCACCTAGCTGCTCCTTAAAAATAATCAATTTTAAAAGAATTAAGTAAAACTTGAATGTCTCAAGAGAGGGACTTCTTCCTCTTTTTATCACTTTATTCTCCATGAAGTAGCATATTGTTTTGTACATAGTACATACTTGACAAATGCTTACTGAATTAAATTAAAATATGATTTCATGTATACATAGAGTCATAGAATCTTAGAGTCAGAAGGGACCTCAATGGCTATCTATTCCAACCTGTTCCTAAAAGGAATCTTTACCATAACATACCCAGAAAGTTATAGATCGGTCTCTTCCTAAAGATTTTGATGGCAGGAAAGCCTAGCACCTCTTGAGGAAGTTCATTCCATTTTTGATTCTAAATGTTAGGAAGTCTTTCCTCATATTAAGCCTAAATTTACATCTTTGCCCCTTTAACCCACTGCTCCTGGTTCAACCCTCTGGGACTAAACCAAACATGTCTCATCCCTTCTCAACAAGATAACTCTTCAAATATGCACTAGAAACAAAACTGTAACCCCCTACCCCATCCTAAGTCTTGATTTCTCTGGACTAATTTATACCCACCTTTCCATCTCCTCCCCATATGATGTGAATTCAAGGTCTTTTGCTATACTGGTTGTGTTTCTCTGGATGCTATATAACTTCTTAATATCTTTCTTAAACCATAGTTCCCAGAACCAAACATTAATATTTAAAATGAGATCTGATAGCAGAAATTATTTAATAATAATCGACATGTCTATTGCACTTTAAAGACCACAAACATTTCCTCCCCCTCCTTCAAAGCAAACAAAGAAACAAAACTAGCCACATGAAGTAGATAATACAAGTAGTATAAATATGGGTGATGGCATGTCATGTGAGAGGAATAGAGTCGACAAATTTAGATGGACTGGAGAATGCAGGAAGGGGAATAATGTATAATGAGGCTGGAAAGATAGGTTGGAGCCAGGCTGTGATTGGCTTTAAAAGCTAAACAGAGAGGTTTATATTTGATCTCAGATGTAGTAGGGAGCCACTGGAGTTCATGGAGTAGGAAAGTGATCTCATCAGGCCTGCACTTAAGGAAAATCATTTCAGCATTTCTTTAGAGGACACATTGTCTTTGAAGTTTGAGGAAGGAGATCAGTTTGGGGGCATTACAACAAAGGCAATAAGGATAACTTTGGAATGCTATTTCAATTGTGTAATGAGGTCAGAATTAGATTGCAAAGGTTTGAGGAGGGAGTGAGAAGTAAGGAAGTATAGGCAACAAGTATAGATAGCTTTTTCTAGGGCTTTGGCTGAGAAAGAGAGGGAAGAGCTGGTAAGGACATTAACGTGTTTGTTTGTTTGTGTTTGTTTCTTATTTAAGGATATGAGGGATTCAGCCATGATCGAAGACAGTGTTCAAGGAGTTGACGACCTTATTGGGTGCATACATTTTATACAGAAATATACATGAATGAGTGAATACTTTAATTAATGACAAAGAATTTAAGTGTTTGGTAAGTGTCAAGAGCTGTGTTAAGTGTTGTACATACAAATTCAAAAGCAAAAACTATCTGTACTCAAGGAGCTTATATTCTAATAGAGTATGCTGGTCCTATTGATGCTATACTCATTGGTGTGAGTACATTATTATTATTGGTGCAGAAAGTTACAGGGACAGAAGATAGGGCCAAGGTGCATAGGTCCTCATGCCTCTTATGGGAACAATGGTAAAGCTGACTTGATCATGTTTTCAGAACTGGAGAGGGAAGGACAGCATGCAGAGGCAAGTAGTTTGGATAAGGTATCAAAAGAGAAGGCCAATGAGTAGGGAGTGAAGTGTAGTATGGTCAGGGCTTGCCTGAAATAGTAGGCTGTGTTACCTAGACATAGTCACCAATCTTGGGATTGGGGCCTAAAGTCAGAAGTTCTAGAGATAAAGGGGTTAAAACCTGCAGGGTACGGTTTCTGGTCCAAGCAATGAGGCAGTTACCTAGGCTGGCAATAAGATGGCCAGGGAGTAGGACATGATCTCAGTAGAATAGAAAAATGACTGAGATAGCTACAGTGTAGTCTTAGAGAGTATTTCTGTCTGAAGGGGATAGGGAATCAAAGAAGGCTATAGAGAGAGGAGAATATTTGAGTTGGACCTTTTCAGAACTGGTCAGATTTCAACTGGCAGTGTAGCAGGTGGACAGCATTCTAGGCAAGGACAGCTAATAATAGATTAGCCAGATTCCTTGATTCCATCCAATTAACAGATATTTATTGAGTGCCAACTATGTGCAAGGCACCAAATGAACAGAATATCTCATTCCACCAAATATGTTGGGCACTGATGAAAATAATGCCTGGGAATCCAATATGGTTTTCTCTTCCAAGTTTATTTTGCCACCCTCGTAACAATACTAACACAACCTATTCAATGTTACCTTCGGACAGAAACTGAGTATGTCTTCTTTCTTAGACTAAGAAGTGGGTTCCTTTAACATAACTTGATTTCTGCATTGCCCCTCCAGTGGCATGAGAAACTTAGATAAGGACAGTAGAGAATACTTCAGATAGCAGCTATGGGGATTACATGTACACATTATGGGTTATTATGTTATTTGAATTGTAGGGAGTGACTCAAGTGAATATTGGTATTTGTACAATCTTATTTCCTTTGTATATAGTGATTCTAGTTAATGGGGGCATTTGTGCAATCTTCCTATTTTCCATGGCTTCCCAAGAGAAGAACAGTAGTGAATCCAATAAAGCAGGCAATAACCCCATATTAATAATGTATGCAGTGCTATATATGTCTATTTATAAGGTGCAAAATTGGACTCCAAATGCATTCCTTCTATCCCTCCTCAGATGAATGCGAATGGCCCAAACAATGTTATACGTGATTTCTCTTCCAAACTGACAACATTTTAGTAACACAGCCAACACAGAGCACCTTTAAGCAATGCTTCTTCGTTCCCAGGACATTCAGATATGAGTTCATGAGTTGCATACACAATTGTCACTTCTAACTGTAGTGATCTTTTATCCTACAAACAAGGAAGTGAAGGAGACCGAGAGATGGGCTACCCTCTATATTACCTTGTATGAGATGGGAAGGAGTCTTCTCTTGGAAATGCTTTCTATTACTGAAATCACTTAGGTAAGTCAGCACGATGAGGTGAAAAGGGCACTGAACCAGGATATGAGGGGCCAGTGCTACAAGGTTCTGCTCATTTTTACAGAATCCAAGTCATAGAATTTGGGTAGAAACTGAGGACTTTAGCAGCCACCTAGTCCAATCCAGAACTGAAATGAATCCTCATTATATCTAACCATGATTGTTCCACTCTGCTTCCCCAAGGACAAGGAACCCACAACCTTCCAAGACAACCTATTCCATTTATAGATAACTCAAAATGTTCTGATGTTATTTCCTGCCACTGAAGCTAAGTTTGTCACTCAGTTAATTCACACTTGGCCCTTAGTTCTGCCCTCTGTGGCCAAACAGAACAAATCTAATCCCTACAAGCTGCTGTGACCTTGGTCAAATCACTTGTCAATTTCATACTCAGTAAACTCCAGTGGCTCCCTATCTTCTCCAGGATCAAATACAAAATCCTCTGTTGCTCAAAGCTCTTGATGACCTACCTCCCCCCCCCCCACCTTTCCAGTCTTCTTACACCTTTCTCTTTGCCATGTACTCTCTGATCCAGTGACCCTGACCTTGCTGTTTCATGAACAAGACAGTCCATCTCTCAGCTCCAGGCATTTTCTATGGCAGTCCCTCCTGCCTTGAATGCTCACCCTTTTCAGCTCCACCTACTGGCTTCCTTGGCTTCTTTCAAGTCTCAACTAAAATCTTACTTTTTATAGAGAGGTTCCCAAATTTATTTGGCCAACTTCCCCCTTTAAAAAATTACTCAGTGCCTCCCCCCCCCCCAGAAGTCTACTTTCTTCAACCCTTTAACAGTTTTTTTCATTTGTATCATTTCAAAAATATATAATTTTTAAAAATGACACAGCTTATATTTAATTATTTATTGTAAACGTGTGGCAGTATTTCCTGAATTGAAATTTTGATGATGCAATATGGCATTATGTGACCATATATTATCATACTGTAAACAAATTATTGCACGCATGTATTCCTGCCAATGTGTGCTGGACTCTGCAGCAATGTGAGACTTGCCTGCCTGTCAGCACTTCCTTGTTAAGACCTGCTGGCAGACTTGACCACTGACCAGTTATAATTTACATGTCGTGTGTTTATTTGGAAAATAATGTAATAACTATGACTTTAACTCTGTTACACAACAGATGAAACATGTACAAATGGTTTTTCAAATTTTCATGTCTTCTCTTCTTTCCTTATGCTTACAGAGTCTCCTTATTTTTATTCAATGATGCCAAATTGCATCCAAGGGTGTTATACCCCGCCCCCATCATTCCCGTGCCTGCCAGGGGGCAGTATCACCCACTTTGGGAACCTCTGCATTTCCCAATCCCTCTTATTTCTAGTACGTTCATTCTGTTAATTTTTTTCTCTTTATCCTATAAGATGTATATATACACATATCTCTTTTAAGATACATAGGGGTATATATATATACACGTATATATATGCACATATATGTCTCCTATAAGATATACATGTACACACACATATATATCCTACAAGCTCTCTCTCTCTATATTATAAGCTATATATAGCTTATCTTTATGTTTTGTTTTTGCTGATTATCTTTCCCATTAGATTGAGAGTTCCTAGAGGGTAGGGACTGTCTTTTGTATTTCATTGTATCCATAACAATTAGCACTATGCCTGGAATATAGTACACATTTAATAAAAGCTTTTTAACCACAGAGCATAGGGGATGGGTGGGAAACATAGGCTTCATTTTACTTGTGAAATTGTTCTCAGCATCAGCATCTGCAGAAAATCTTAAGGAGAGTTTGTCCTCTGCAGGGCATCACACCAAGCCCTTTCTCTGTAGCCAACATGAAGTTTCGGTCAGCAACATCTTAGGAAAGACACTCTATATTTAGCAACCCCTAACAAAAGAGTAATCTTTACATTGTTAAAAGCTTGTATTTTTCCATATTGTACATGGGAATGACTAAATATTTTAAATGCACACACATACAAACACATAGGCAGAGTCACAGAGATACAAAAAAGGTCATCCATGTACCACAAAAGGACCACTGCCTGTGATCTGGATTCAGGGGTGTTCATTGAAGTCTGTGCCAGTAAGGCAAAATGGGCTTAGTTTAACCTGTGCCCTTGAGGAGTTTAGCTTTTGTTTACGGTGAAAGTACTTTCACCTGTTAAATGCTAAGCCCCAGGCCCAAAGCCCTATCAGGTGTGAAACCCGTGTGGGCATAGATTAAGGACTTAAAAGGGGCCAATTCGGGAACCAATGCGTCTCTGGACTCCGGTCTCTAGTCCTTGAGGTGAGACTTGAGAACGCCGGAGGCTTGGCTGCGAGGAGAGGTGAGAAACTACAGCTGGAAAAAAATCCGAAGCAGAGCCGACCCCTGTGTGGACCCAGGAGTTCGAGCGAGGTCTTGAGGCCGGTGAATATGATTTATGCCATCTTATTTTTCTGTGGCCTCCTGGCTACTCTTGTGAGGCAGGCCTACTGGGCCTGGAGGCTTGTGTTCACAATACTGGAATGGGGAGGTTGGTTCGCTAATTTGTTGCTCTGGGCCCTGAATAAAATTTTTGATGCCTTCTGCTTGGAGAATTTCCAATGATTTTGAACCATTCAGATATTTATGTGATCCTTTTTGAGATCATAAATTCGGCCTTCCTACTACAAAGGCCTTATTTCCCACCCCCTTCCATGTATATGGAAGGTTTGCTATATTTCCAGAAAGAGGAATCATCACCGCCCAGGGCATTGTTTCCCAGAACCCAGTTTTCCTAGCCCTGGGGCTATCAATAGGACTTAAAGGGCTTTCTTTAGCCCTCTCCTCCTATGGTGGGCATGCTGTTGTCCTTTCCTCTGCAGGGTTGGAGGGCCCAAGTCGGAAGGAGAGAACTCAATATCCTCCTTCTTTATGGGCTCAATGATGTGACTGTGCTTGGTCACCACACAGGGAGCAGTCAGCTTCTGGAAGGCCTCTGCATGTTCCATGTGATGCCCACTGGCATCCTGATGGTCTCTTCAAACTGATACTGGAACAGAAGCACATTCACCTGGTGGGCTGCTACCTGGATGTTCTGCTTCTGGCCGATGACCACATTTGGCAAGCGCTTGTCTCTCCCTGGAGCAGACTTAGGGGCTTTGATGAGAAACCCACCTCTCTTCTTGACACTGATCACCAGGCCCATACCACTCCACTGTCCCCAGCCTGGCAGGCTCAGATCAATATCTTTTGGCTTGCTTGCTTTCTTAGCTTTGCGTTTCTCCTTCTAGAAGTCAGTGATGACATTGGCCCCCACAAAGGCCTCCTTTATTATCTGCTTTTGGGATAGCTCTTCACACTCCTTCTCATCTACAATGATGGGGCCTGGTGGGTCTTCAGAGTGATGATGGTGTGCAGATCAATAACGGGCTCCTATTCCATCTCAGGAGGGCTCCTTTGCTCAGCCTGACTACGCAGCTACTGCTGTTGCTGCATTTCCACTCCAGGCCAAGACTGTTTCTGTTCTTGGCTAATTTCTCCATGCCCAGAATCTCCATGATATGTCCTCTCTCTGGCCTCTCATCTCGCAAGGACTGCTCCTCCTCTGGACGCTCGGCTTGTTGAGGGCAGCTGGAGCTAAGCTCATACACTATTCTCCATCTTGCCTCATCTTCTTGGCCTTCTGGTCTATATGCTTGGAGAGAGCCCTCAGTTCAGCTAACACCTCCTCATCCTCCTCTGTCCTCCTGGGTGCTTTTGTTCTGTGTCCCTGCTTCTGTGACCCCTGGTCAACCTCTGACCTTTTCTGAAGGGACCACCTCTCTTCCGCTTCCTGCAGCAGAGTGTCCTCCTTGGCCCCAGCCTTTTCTTCCTCCTCAGGCTCAGATTCTCATTGAAGGACTTCTTAACTCCCTCCTCAGCAGCGCCCCCTGCCTCCCCAATGAGGAAACTCAGCTGACTGCTGATCCCTAAAATTCCAGTCTTAGGCTCATAGTTGGAAAGGACATCAGAGGTAATCAATCAGCCTTCTCATTTTACATATGAGGAAACTCAGGGACAGAGAGGTTAAATGCCTGGTCGAACCAGGGTCACATAGCTAATAAGAATCAAAGGTAAGATTTGAACCCAAATCTTCCACACTGCAAGTCCAATGCCCCAACCACTTGTGAATGGAGTCTCTAGGTAAGAGCTTTTGTTGGACTAAAGCTTTGATCTCTATTAACATACAAATTGTCCTGGGGAGAATTGTATAAGGTAAGGACAGTATAGATCTGGAGCTTAAAGGGAGGTCAGAGGCCATCTAGTCCATTTTATAGGTGAAGCAATTGAGACCCAAGGAGGTTTGAGGATTTAACCAATATTACAATAGTTGAATACTCAAACCCAGGATCTCTGGCACCAAATGACACCCTATTCATGGTACTACTACTACTGCCCCAAACTAGTTCTGTCTGTAAGGCCAGGGTTCTCTCCACTCCACCAGGCTGCTTCTCACACACTTGGCACAGCATCCTGATTTGGTCCTACCTTAGGCAGCTTTATTTGAGGTAGCTTAATGTCACTGATACCCTTGTTCTGAACCGTGGTTAGGATGCCTATTCTGCTCTGAAGTATTATCATCTCTGTATAGGGAGGTTAAACACAGGAGTTATTTTCCTGTCATATCAAAAGGCTTCTTTTGCGACCTGTCAGCTCAACTGAACACATCAATTCCCCACCACAGAAGCCAATTTGGCTCATACAGATAAAGCTGGTGTATCTCCCCCTGATCCGTGCCCCACCTCAGCACAGCTCTGATAGCCTACATGGCCACCTCCCCCTTGATTCCTTTCTGCCTGCCTGACTTATGTTAAAAGACAAGGCTTACTGTTTTCTGGGCTATTGTTCAAACTAAGAGTTATTTAAAATAGGACTATGTCTAGCTCCTCAAGCTCCCAGTGTGTGATAATGCTGCTTTTATATCAGGAGGCTCCTTACAAATTAGGAATACACTCTTGCTCATAGTCCCTAGGCTCAGTATTCTGAATTTGAAGAAGAATGTGACATTTTACCTACATCACACATTGTCAGTAAATAAGCCTGGGTCTAGATGAGGGTCAGAAGGATATTTATTTAGCATATTTTCCTCTCTCTCTCTCTCTCTCTCTCTCTCTCTCTCTCTCTCTCTCTCCCATTTCCCTCTCCCTCTCTCTCTCCCTCTTCCTTTCCCTTTTCCCTCTCCCTCTCTCTCTCTCCTTCTTCCTTTCCCTTTTCCCTCTCCCTCTCTCTTTTTCCTGGAAAAATGAGCATTTTACACATCTTTAAAGCAGATTTTGTTTCCTTTTAAGCAAAATTGTTTTTAGGCACACTAAGTGTCTTGCACATTGCAGGTGTTGCTAAATGTTGACTTGAACTGAATTAATGAGATTAAGGGAAATATATAAAATGAGTCAATTACAAAGTGAGGATCTCTTGTGTTTTCTTGACATTGCTCTCCCATCCCTCTGTTTGGCTTATAATGTCCTTCCATCTTGGATACTTGGGCCTTCCATGACTACTTTGGCTACAGTAATCTATATTTCTGTGCAAGAGCTCTCTTCTCCCCTGAAGTCCTAAAAACCCTACTGTCTGGACCACTCATTTACCATTCTTCCCATAAAGTTGGTCTTATTCTTATTATCCAAGTAGAATGTAATCTATTTTAGAATAATAACTGCCACCAGGCACGGTGCAGGTCTGTAATCCTTGTTGTTGAGGAGGCTGAAGTTGATGGACAGCTTGAGCTTGGGAGTTTTGGGCTACAATAAGGGTAAAGCTAATCAAGCATCTACACGATTTCTAGCATCAATATGCTGAACTCTAGAGCAGAGGGCTATCTTGCGGCCTATGGAGAAGTGAATCAACCCAGGTTAGAAGTGCAGCAGGTCAAAGCTTCTATGCGTATGACCAGCAGGATGAGGCTCATGAATGGCCTCTGTACTTCTACCAGGTTGAGTTCCCCTACCCAAGAGACAGACAGACAGACAGACAGACAGACAGAGAATAACAACTCTGTCTAGTTTATCCTTATATTCTATCATCTTCAACCCCAGGTGAGATAGTCACATTCCTGAAGGTACTTAAAACAGTGCCTGCACCTAGCAGGGGTGTTTATTAACTAGTTTATTGTAGTTTACTAACTAATCAATGTCTTTATTCTGTATCAAAGGTTCATGCTTTCAACAAGTCTTTATATTCCAGGCTCTGTGCTATGTAATAGAGAATCAAAGATGAAAATGAAACTGTCCCTGCCTGTAAGAAGTGTACATCTACTGGTGGGGAGGGATAGAGTAGAAAGAACATACACACATGCAGAGAAGTAAATACAACACATACAAAGGAGATGCATAATCATTTTCAAAGGGTGGGATACTGGCTCTGGGGCTGAAAGAGACCTTAGACGCCCATGAGTCCAAGCCTTTCATTCTTAATGATTATTTTTTGGGCCCTCCTGGCTCAGAGTGAATGTCAATAGTAACTGCTTATCTTCTGACCAGCAACCCTGAGAGTCTTCTCCTCCTAGTTTGATTTTTTTTTAATTGAAGGAGCCATCCCTTGACTCACCTCTTAAAGAGGCCTATTCACTGAATCAGCTTTGCTTCACTCAAAATGAGTATCTGAAAAGACCTTAGCCCAAGAGGTTCAAGTTCTCCCACTGCATCCTGGGCCATTTCCAGGCATCCTAATCTAGATCCAGCCACTGGACTTGGATGGCTCTAGAGGAGAAAGTGAGGCCGGTGACCTTGCACAGCCCCCTTCCCTCAAATCAAAGTCAATTGCAAGTCATGTCATCAACCCCTTAAGGCATGGTCCTCTTCAAGAATGAAGGACAAACCACAACCACAGCCACACAGGGAGTAAATTTCTGAGGCACAGCTTGAACTCGGGTCTTGCTGAATGATTTAATGTAGGAAGTGCCACTTAAACTGAGTTTTAAAGGGAATTAGGGATTCTATGAGCGGCTGACGAGGAAGGAGGGCTTTTCAGGGATGGGAGATAGCCTGTGCAAAGAAAAGGAGATGGACGATGAAATGCTGCAATACCAGGAACAGCAAAGTGGCCAATGTACCTAGAACTTTATGTTCATGAAAGAGAGCACTAGGTAATCAATGTGGAAAGGTAAGGTATAGATCAGGGCTGTCTAAAATGTGGCCCAGTGCGATTTATGTGGCCCGCCTACAAGCATAGAAATTTACGTAAATGCTTTAGTAAACGAAGCCGTGCTACCGCAAAGCCCTCACTAAAACGACAAATCAAAATATATTGTCTATTGTTTCAATAAGAACCTGAGGTTGGACAGCCCTGGTATAGATCACAGATCTTGAGGTAGAAGGGACCTTAAATAGAATCTAATACAATGCCTTTATTTTACAGATGAGGAAACTGAGGTAGATGAAGGAAACAGAAAAATTTGTACTTCATCCTAGAGAAAAGAGGGACCCATGCTTTAGCAATATCAATCTGGCTCAAAAAAAAAAGGCCATGGACAACTTCTAATCATAAATAGCTGGCATTTTAACATTTGCAAAGTACATTATATACACATTACCTCACTTGACACTCATGGTAACCCTGTGGAATATTCATTTCAGATACTCCTGTTTTCATTTTAAAGATGAAAGAATGGCCCATCCTCCTCCATCATCAGGCATGACAAAACAGATGGGTCTGACAAACTACATAATATGTCACACACACACACTGAGCAAAAAAACACTATGAGCTGCTTTTATTGCATAGACATCCAGTGAGGTTAAGTGACTTGCCCATAGTCACATGACCGTTATGTATCACAGGTAGGATTTGAACCCAAGTCTTTCCTGACTCCAAATCTACTGCTCATTCCCATTCATCTTGCTACTCCAAAACGCAGTCCCACCACCCCGATTGGAAAGAGCAGAGTTCCCTTGTATGTATTTGAGGTAATGCTGTGAATATCCAGTACAAAGCAACTGAATTCAAGAAACACCTATGGAGAGCCCACAACATTTAAGGTGCATTCATTCATTCATTAAATAAATTCCTCGGCAGCACTGAGAGCCGCCAAGACAGACATCCGAATGTGGAAGAGAGCAGGTTCGAAAGGACTTTTTAGGGGTAGCTATACATGCGGACGCATACACGGGTAGAATACATACAAACCACATCATAGAGTAGCTGCGTTTTTTAAATATACCAAGTGATTGAATCTATAACACTATGTCAAAAGTTCTAAGGATACTTGTTAGCAACCAATACTGCATTAGAAAGGTAACTTTTGGGGAAAAAATAAAGCACAATAACCAGCCCCCTACCTCCCACCCGTGCCCCAAGTAGAATTCAGTATGTAGTTCATTACTTTTATTTGGAATTGCACCAAGTTTTTTTGGTTCCTAAGACCAAAAAAAAAAGCTGCAACAAGGCGACGATGGTACCAACACTTTGAGTTTCTCTTTTTCAAATATTAAAGGCAAGAGGGAACGTGCATGGCTATGATTATTGCTTATGTTTTTCAATGTGCCCTTAGGTAAGCCTCTGGGCCCATGAGCCCAGAGCAAAGAACAACATTTAAGTACCTATTGTCTAGTTCTAAAATGGCCCATCCTCCTCCAACATCAGGCTAATGCCTGACTAAACAGATGGGTCTGGCAAACTGCATAATATGTCACACACACTGAGCAAAAAAGCACTGTGAGCTGCTTTTATTGCATAGACATCCAGTAGATTCTTTTCACTGGCACTCAAAAGACCTATGAATTTGTGACTCAATTTACAATAAAAACAATATTCTCTTCTCCCTTCCTAGAACTTAATCTGTCTCAGAGCCTCCTAGATTATAGCTATAAATGCCTTTCATTCAACTCAACCACTGTGAGGCGGAGTATGTAGTGTTGGTGGGGCTGAGGGTGCCTTTAAATCTCTCCAGCCCTACCTTCCTAATCAACAAGGCCAAATGCTCCTCTCTCTCTGGCTGTTAGTTGTAGGTTTTGGGTAGAACGGAATGAGAAATGGTAGTGAAACTGTAGGATATCAGAATACTTAGGGCTACTCTTCTAGAAAATTGTGAAACTGGAGAAGCTGGCCTGTGACATTCATCCTTATTTTCTGTCAGCTCTTTTCATTCCTTGCTCTCCCCTTATTGACACCCCATTCCTACCGTCCTTCAAGTTTTGGTGCTCAGGTATCATAATCACAATGATCCGAAACTAATTTGTACTACAGTGTGACAATGCATTGATCCTTCTGGTGGAGTGAGTATTCATTTTTTTTTAAAGGAATTTGTAGGAGTATTGATTTAGAGCTGAAAGGAACCTTAGAAACTATCTAGACCAAGTGACTTGCTCATAGTCACATAGTTAGAAAGTATCAGGGACATGATTTGATCCCAAATATTCTGGATTTTAAGTCTAGAGCTCTATTCACTCCTCTCAGAGGAGTTTAACCTAAAAGAATTAATCTATGATGGTGGAATTTCAGGCACTGTGGCACCTGGGCAAGGAGTTATTTCTGAGCAAAGGTCCCTTCCTGGTGTTCTTAATCAGTTAGGTTTATAGCATACTACTTACCAGGCCCATTTCATCTCTCATCTGTGCACAGTGTAAAAAAAATGTATACAAACACTCCCTAGAACATACAATACACTCATACGCGAATATGAGCCTCTTGCTTTGTAACATCCTGAACTCAGAAGCCTTAGGAAAGGAGAAAAGCATGAAATACTGGACCAATTGTGTATTCAGAAAGTGCATTGTGGCAGCTGAGTCATCAGCACAGGATGCATTGAATTCTCACAGCATGTTAAGGACCACTGTGACCCCTACAAGTTTGCCAGCTCAGGTCCCTGAGGAGGATACATGGAGCTAAGACAGCCAATCCATCAGATGCAGTTAGAAATCCAGCCTTCTCAAACTTGAAGGTCTTGTGTGTTTTTTCTCAATATCAAGGTGTCAGTCTTGCTACATCTTAGGGGATAGTTGAATTCTGAGGAGACCATAAGGTCTAATGGGAGAAAGGAGTCCAGGGGCATGATCAGCCTCCAGGGGTTTTTTTTCCTGATAAGCCCTTAAATGTTGAGAGTCTTTAGGGGACTTCAATTTCTGCATCCCCAAAGCAAAGTTAAGCAGACTTACCATTTGCCTCTTAGCCAAGATCATTTCTCAGCAAAAAAAATGAAGTTGGTCTTCAGGGTACTGAGTCTTCAGTCTCCTCCTTCTATTTTTTTCCCCTTCCTCTGTGGTGCCTCATTCCATCAACCCCACAGGAATCTAGTGCTCCCCTGCCTAGGGCCATAAATAGGATGGGACAACTAGGGCTTTGCTCCAGGGCACCAAATTTCAGGGGCACTGACAGCATTTGAAATTCTTCAGCAACTGTAATCTAGTTTAGTGTCTAGTTATCAAGAAAAATTAGTTAAAATCAGCTACCAGATGGCAGACTGGGGTGAATTCCTATATTCTAGCTTGATTCTTCTTCTGCCACCCTCCCCCCAAACTGAGAGCATGATTGCTGTCGCTTATCCCAGGTATTTTTTCTGATAATTGGCCCAGGGACAAAGATGGTTAATTACAGCTCTGCTCCTGCCTCTCTCTTCCCCCCTCTACTCGGTTAAAACCCATTCTCTGGCAATTATGTCAAGTCATATACACCTTCCATTTTAAATGTAATAAGCCCTTGCATTTCCTAGGGTTTTCTGGTTAGAAAATGCTTTCTATACATTGTTTCTTTTGATCGTCTGCCTGTAAGGCAGATTGAGCAAGTATCATTTATTCCCATTCTTACAGATAGGGAAAATGAGGCTCCGTGCCATTAAAAGGTTCATCCGAGGTCGCACATTTTTAGTAAGTGGCAGTGACAGTACTCTGACCCAAGTCATCCATTTCCAAGTTCAATGATCTTTTCATAGTTTGTCCCATGTCAAGAGGATATTAAATGATAGGGTTGGACAAGATCACCTCTAAGTTGCCTTCTGGCTATAAAATCCGTGATCCTATAGTCCTACAAACTTCAAGTGCTGCCTAGCATATTTGAGCTGGCAGAGCTATCTGCATATGTGAGGCCAGGAGCCCAGGGTCAAACTGCCAATATAAAACCAGCCCATCCCCCTTGAGATCTGCTAGGAGGAAGATTCACCAGGGGTGCTGAATTTCACATTGTATTTCTGGAAGCTTATCACTGAAAGGATTCACAGGGTCACCTCTATTTTGCCGATTTGTCACAAAGCCCAAAATTCAATCACAAGATGCTGGGAAAGAGCAAAACAATATTCTCTTCTCCAAGAGGATGTTGCCAGTTGCTGTTTCACAGTCTAGACCTCTATCTCTCTATCTTGTGTGTGTGTGTGTGTGAGAGAGAGAGAGATCACAGATTCTAGATAAGCCTGCTGCTGTTGCCTTATGTGATATGTCATCTTTTCAGTCACTAACCAAGCACTGCCACTGCCTTGGATGGGCACATGAGGCAGGACTACAGACTCCGCACATCTCAGTTGGAAATGAAAATGTGGTTCCCACCTTGGAACAGCTTTATCATCTTTCTCTCCTGCTGCTTTTGGCACCTCTGCAGTGTGGCCAGACTCCATGCCTACCCCACCTCTAGACTTAGCTTCCCCCTTATCTCTAAATAATAATCGAACCTTGAACTACTTAACCTTGCATATTAATTTTGTGTCTGTTACCATATTTGGTGTTATGTTAATGAAAAGGGGAAGATCTTTCCCATCCATTAAGAGGCCCATGTGACCTGCCTGAGTCACGTGAGTCTGAGTCACATGACTCTAAGTCTCATGGAGCCTGTGGTAAGAGGAGCTTGCTGAATGGGTGGAGCAGGAAGTTGGAGCAGCCAGAGCTGGGAAAGAGAAGGTGAGAGTTATAGCTTGGAAAGAGAGAGGGGAAGGCACAGGCAGAGCAGCTAGCATGAGTGAGAGAGGGAATGATTCTGTCATTGGTCATGGGAAGGCTGACAGAGGGAAGGCTTGGGGATAGCAGTGCCCCCTGCATTACTAATGTGTATAGATTTCTTTGTTGCTATGAAGGATTTGACTTTCTGGTGTTGGGATTTGGCTTTCTGGTATTTGAATATATGTTTTGGTTTTGTCTTCCGTGGAGAGAGGCTGTTATATTTTGTGATTCAGAACTACCCCGGCATATTCACAGCAGTCATAGCCCCTGTGGGTATCGCATTGGTGCTACACTTGATCCTTGCAACAAGTCTGAGAGAGGTAAGTAGGGCAGGGAAGAATAGAGATGCAACAATGCAGTTCCCCAAGGACTTACTAATTGCCTAAACCTGTTGGGCACTTTGTTAGCCCTGACCAGGGATACCGAGACAAAAATGAAACACTTTCTGCTCTCAAAGTGCTTATATTCTCCAGGGGGTTATTACCCACATTTTACTTGTATAACAGAGAGGCTAAGTGATTTGTCCAGAGTCACACAGGAAGTAAGTATCAAAGGCAGCACCTGCATTCATGTTCATTGACTCTAGAGTCAGAATCCTTTCCACTGAATTATACCTAAAGACCAGAGAGGATCTTTATTTTTTTCTATATTTACTAAGATCATAATAGTGTGTTTAATACACACACACATACACACACACATACACATATACACACACTCCTTTCATGCTTTAAGTTTCCATCATTTTAGGGTCTACCATTCAACTATGCAAACTGGAATCACTTTGGGTGACAGCAGCCAGCCTTCATAATGTACTAAAGCCAGGGACTTAAAACAAAAGTACTCATCTGGTGGTGAGCTGCTCTGAATCCTTTAGACTGGTCTCCAGGTGGTGGACATGCAGTTGGCCACAGGGGTCTTGGCTCAAAGCCTTTCCAGATTAGTAGGTCATTTCAGAACTTCAGCCCATTTGGTATGGCCTTAAAGAAGTCCAAGTTATTTCCACACCATCTTGAAGTGGTGGAGGAGGACTTTAGTGGAGTGGCCAACATAAGAACTTGTTTTGTTTGACTATACATATTTGTTGTAAAGCTTTCTTCTTTTTTTTCCTAGTGGTTGAGGGGAAAGTCGAGTGGTTGTAGATGGGAGATTTTTAAAAAATGCTAGGTGGCACAGTGGAGACAGTGCTAGGCATGGAGTCAGGAAGACCTGAGTTCAAATCCTACTTTAGACAGTTACTAGCTGCATCATTTTGGCCAAATCACCTAACTACTCTTTGCCTCAGTTTCCTCATTTGTAAAATGATAATAAAATTACCTAACTCCCAGGGTGATTATAAGGATAAAAGGAGATAATATTTGTAAGGTACTTTGCAAGTACTAAAGTACCATAAAATGTTATTATTACTATTAATTATTTTTTACAAGTGAATTTTAACAAAAGGAGTTTAGAGAAGGATACATACATACGCATGTATATACACATATAGATATATATTTTACACAGTGCATATTTGTGTGTGTGTATGCATGTGTGTGTCTATGTATGAAACATATGAACATCAAGAGGAGGGACACCAGGATGATAATTCTGAAGTCCTATCAAATGAAAAATAGTCAAGGCATTTGTGATATATTTAATTTGCAGAAGACTTCATCAATTCAACCTAATTCAAAAAGCATTTATTAAGTGCCTATTATGTACCAAGTACTATGCTAATTTAGGGTTATGAAGACAAATGCAATGGCCTCTGTCCTCGAGGGGCCTATATTCTATGAAGGGGAAACAACATTTACCTAGATAGGTAAGCATATGTGTGTGTATATATTCATATGTATGTATGTATATGTATATATGTACATATACACACACATAAATACATATATATACACATACACCAACATATACATATACATATACATACACATACACATACACATACACATACACGTATACATACACACACACACAGAGGATTAACCTGAAGTAACTTCTGGTGGAACATTAGGGCAATCAAGAGGCCCCTTGCAGGGAGTTGCCACTTGCCTTAAGTCTTTAAGGGAAATAGTTTTTCTAAGAGGCAGCAATAAAGACAGAGATCATTTCAGGAGTGGAAGAAAAACCTATATAATTCAGTAAACATTTATTTAGTGTATATTATGTGCCAGGCACTGTGCCAAATATTAATGAAAAGACAGTCCCTACCCTCAAGGAAGTTACCGTCTAAAGAGGGAGACAACACACAGAGAAGAAGGCAGGAAAGCGACAAGGTAGGGGAAGGGCAATGGGAGAGAGGACAGGACTCCACAGGTACAGGGCATGAGGACATCTTGTTTGGTGGAGATTAAACCAGGCAGGGCAGTAGATGCAAAATGGAGTTACTGAGAGTCTGGTTTCTCCTTTCCACAAAGGAGGGCATTAGGATAAATTTGGTCCTCTGCCCTCCAGGTCTCCAATCAGAGGAGAGAGGAGGTGGAGGAAAGTGGTGTCAATAAAGACTTAAGTCAACAGCATGGTGGAGAGTTTAGAAGTGATAAGCTTATCCTGGGAAAGGCATCTTTTTTTTCCACAGAGTTGAAACCAGGGGAGCAGAAAGACATGAAGATGAGACGGGGAAAGGAATAAGCATTTGTCTAGCTCATACTGTGTGCCAGGCTCTGTGCTAAATGCTTTTGACAAACATTTCATTTGATCCTCACAATCCTGGAAGGCGGGTGCTATTGTTTTCTCCATTTCAGAGCTGAGAAAACTGAAGAAAATAGGGATTAAAAGACTTGTCCAAGGTCACACAGCTAGTATGTATTTGAACTTAGATCTTCCTGACTCTGGCCCAGTGCTCTGTCCATGGTGCTACCCAGACACCTTCTAGATGGGAGATGAACTATTGCATATGAAACCCATCTCAAGCAGGCCAGTTTGAATAAAACATGGAGATTATCAAGGAGAGTGATGTATAATCATCCAGGAAAGATAGGCTGAACTGAGATAGTATAGAGTTCTAAATGCCAGAGGAGTTTGGTGTTTTATTCTACAGGCAAGTTGGAACCAATGAAGATTCTTGAGGAGGGATTCATTTGAGATTGGATGGGAGAATGGAGACCAAAAGAACATAATTCAGAGCAAGGGCTATAAATCCTTAGTGATGAATCAACAAAGACTGTGAGACAGGGAAAGAGATATTTTATGAAGGAGGTACTCTTAAGTTTGGTTTTGAAGGATGGGTAGGATTTGGATAGGTAGGAAGAAAGGAGATATAAATCCAACTTGTACATGGAAAAGAAAGGCCAGAGTGAGCCCAAGAGGACAAGCCCAGCAAGATTCTGAGCAGTAGCATTTTATGTGAGACAGGCAGCTTGTAACACTATGCTTAGTTCATACCCGGAGAATGAGGCAGTCAAATGGTGAGTCTGGTTGGGATACTGCCAGCTTCGTGACTAACTCCCAGGCACACGCAGAGTATTCATTCATACTGAGAGATCCAAGACCTGTTAGACTAGAAAAGGAGGGAGACTGATGCTCTTCGGAAATAATCACAGACTCTCAGGAATCAAGGGACCTGTGAATGGCTGCTGTCCTTACCAGGGTCATCCTAATAACTAAGCAGAATAGAATAACAAATCACACTAACAGTTTATTACAATGCCTATGCAAAGCACTTCGCATGTTACCTCATCTGATCCTCCCTAGAACCCTTAAGACATAAGAATTATCGAGTCTTCTTGTACAAAATAACTAATATTGGGAATGTTTTACATGATCTGATTGCTTTTTGTCTCAGGGAGAAGGGGGGGAACGAGAGGGAGGAATTGAATTTGGAACCCAAAGTTTGTTAAAAATGTAAAAAAAAAATTAACATGTAATTGGGAAGAAAATAAAATATTATCTATTAAAAAAAGAAAAAAGAGGTAGGAATTGTTATTTCTTTTGTACAAATGAAGAAACTGAGACTCAGAAAGATTGAGTGACTTGCTTAACAGTCGTTGTTCTTCATCCTTTGTTCTCAAAGAAGACCAATGCCTTCTGGACTTTATAGTTAAGAACTGTGAGAAATGAGATTTGGACTCAGTTCTCTCCTGCCTTCAAGTTCAGTGCTCCTTCCACTGCACTGTCACTCAGCTGTTTCAGTCATCTTAAATTCTTCATTACTCCATTTAGAGTTTTGTTGGCAAATATCCTGCTGGAGTGGTTTGCCATTTCCTTTTCCAGCTCATTTTACAAATGAGGAAACTGAGGCAAACAGGGTTAAGTGACTTGCCCAGAGTCACACAGCTAGTACATGTGTCAAGTATCTGAGGCCAGATTTGAACTCAGGTCTTCCTGACTCCAGGGCTGGTGCTCTACTCACTGCGCTGCCTAGCTGCCCCTCTGAGCTAGCATTTGAACTTGGGAACATGTTCTTGACTCCAGGCCCAGGGTTTTATCCCACCACAATACCTGCCCTTCCACCACACTGTGCTCCTATATTTTTGGAGGATTTTATACATTTGTATAGTACTTCTTGCAGGTAGTCCCCTGTGCCAATGAAATAGCAAATCTAGACCATAATATAAAATAAATGGAAATTATCAGGTCCTTTACTGAGAGAAGCATTTTGATTAGGACAGAGACTTGTAGAAGATAGATAACTAAAGCTGGGTTAGAAAGAAATAGATGGCTATTGAGCTGTGGAATGGCATAAGAAGGAGACGTTAGGAGTGCTGAAGTTAATTTGGATGTCAATATCAAATAGTGAAAAGAATAATATATTTGTAATCAGAGAACTTGTGTTTGAACCAGGCTCTGGCATTTTTTACTGTGTGACCTAAGCTCTCTGGTCCTCAGCTTCCTTATCTGGAAAATGGGAAGCTTGGATTCAAAGAGGTTTTGTCATCCTATGAATGTATTTTGTGGGACTTATTCTAGACCCTATCCCCAAGAACCTCCTCCTCCCTGCCACCATCATCCTAAGAGGAGCAGGGCTATAGCAACGCAGGTGTAGAGGTATCTCCAGAGCTTGATGCCTATTCTTAGGTAGTGATGGAGGATTGGAGTGCGGCATGGTGCCATGGCAGAAATAGGTTATGTGAAAAGGGAAATCAGGCTGGCAAAGAATGGTCCCACTTCTAATTTATTTCCCATGTCTCATTACCTAAACACCTAAATCTATACATTCTAACCTTGGGGATAGCAGCTGCAGTATGGGAAGAAAGGGAATAGGATGAATAGTGTCCCACAAATCACATCTACCTTGAGAAGTTCTATTACTACCTTATATTACCTAATAGACATACATAAACGTATGAATGGTGGTAGTTAGATCATTCACATGTTGGATTAATTATGAGTTAAGCAGAAAATCCCTGTTTGGTATAATAGATTGATGATGGATTTGGAGGCTAAGACCTAGGATCAAATCTCGGCTCTGTAACTTACTACCCATGTCACGTTGGGCAAGTCTCTTGCCATATCTGGGTCTCAAATTCTCATCTGTAAAATAAAGGAGTAGTTAATTTGTTGTCATTCAGTCAGTCATTTCAGTCATGTCACTCTCTTTCTGACCCTATTTGGGGTTCTCTTGGCAAAGATAGTGTAGTGGTTTGCCATTTTCTTCTCCATAAAGTTAGGCTAGGTGGTCTCTGAGTGCCCTTCCAATACTAAATCTATGTTTCAGGGTTTATTGTTGAAAATCTTTCTAAAATGCCTGATTCTATTTTCTTCTCATTGTAAAGAGAGTCCAGTGATTATAATGAACTCTTTCTTTGACAGCTGAAGATCTTTTTGGTCATCATTCTGAACTTGACTGGCCTATTTGTTAGAGCTTTTTCTTAACAGGTTTGGACATAAGCAAGGGGAGACAGAGGCAAGGCTCATGGCTGCTGGGCAATACCCATTTCCCCAATATTTTTTAAGCTTTGAGGAAATTTTGGGCTTGAACTGAAGGCAATTTATCTAAAGGACATCAGGTTGTGACCCTGAAGGAGCCCTATATGAACCCAAAAAAAGGTAAGACAAGCAAATGAAAAGTAGAGAGAAGGACCTTGGTGGATGGTGGCTTTTGACAAAAGCTGGCACTAGAATAGCATCCCAGCCAGGATCCACATACTGATTGCAGCCATCGCCAAATGCTGTCCAGACAGTGTAACTCTCTAGATCATGGTGGATCTAAGGAACTACAGCTTGAATTCTAGAATTGGTCAATGATCATATAATATTCAGGACCAGGGCAATTGGTGAGGTGGCCTTGAAGACTTACCTCAAAGCTAACTTGGGAGGACTCATCCATTATCCTTTGATTTCTCCATTTTTGCTTTTGTTGTCTTCCCTTAATGGAGAACTAAAAAAATGGGAAACAGGCCTAATGTTCCCACCTACCCTCCTTCTTCTGTCTGTTTTCTCACTGTTGCCATTTTAAGAATTTCTGTTTCTCTAAATAATATTATTTATTTCTCAGTATGTGCATGAAAACGTATTAAAATTCAGATGAACACTAGAATCTGTGCCAATTCTACTTACTCAAATACTACCAGTGAGATTGGGAAAGGAGAGAAGACAAAACTCAGAATAGATTTAAAGTTTTATAGAGATTTTAAGATTTCCTAAGTTTTATAAAGGCAATTTGGATTCTTGGTCTGTACAGCCTGTTGGCTAGTATTCCAAAAAAAATTAATTGGGAATACTTTGTAGTAGAGGAAGAAAGGGAATAACATCTAAGGCCAGATTTCTCTTCAAATGAAGACTTACAAGAATCCTCAGGCCGTAAGAGGGCAAAATGTAGGTTAGCTTACTTTCATTTTATTTTTTAGAATCATTTTAATAGTTACTATTAGGTTTTTTTTTTGTTTTTATATTGCCTAAGATTTACCCTCATATTGGTCCCTTATTCCTTAAGAAAAGCCTTCCCTTAAAATGAATTTTTTTTAAAGAAAAAGAAGAGAAATCAACAAAATCCATCAATACGTTGAAGAAATCTGCATGTGTCTGTGTGTATGTGTCTGTGTGTATATGTATGTATGTATGTTCTGTGCCTATGAACCTTCCTCCCACCTCTGCAAATAAGGGGAGGTAGGTATTTTCTTATATCTCTTCTTGGGGATTAAGCTTGATCTTTGTAATTTTGTAACATTCATTTTCAATTATTTTGGGGTAGCTGTTCTTTCAATTACATTGTCGTAGTCACTGTGTACATTGTTTTCCTGGCTCTGCTTACTTCAGTTTGCATCACTTCATATAAATCTTTCCATGATTCTCTGTATTCATTACATTCATCATTTCTTAATACACACAGAATGGTAGTATTTCATTAAATTCATGTGTCAGAATTTGTTTAGCTATTCCCCAATCAATGAGCATTTACTTTGCTTCCAAGTCTTAGCCACCACAAAAAGTATAACTGTATTTTAGAGCATATGGAATTTTTCATTTTATCAGTGACCTGCTTAGGTTATATATGCAGGAGGGATGGTAAAATTTTAACAACCAGAAGAAAAAGTGCAAACGACACACTTTTAAATTTAATCTTTATTAAATTTCTCCATCACTTTCTCAAGTCTAGATAATCAACAAAACAATAAATCAATCCTTGATTTATAGCATTTGCCAATTTCCAAAAACAACTGGCTTCCCCAAGCCAATTCCAGCTGCCTCCAACATGCTTCAGGACCTCAAAGGGGAATCTCTGAGTCAAAGGGTATGCATATTTTATTCATTTATTTGCACAATTGCAAATTGCTTTCCAGAATAGTTGTATTAATTCACAGTTCCACCAACAATGCAATAGTGTACTTTCATTTTCAAATCATGTGATACCATTCTTGTTGTACATGGCTTGAAAAGGAAAAACATTTTTCAGAAGGAGCAGGATCTGAAAGAAAGCCATTACACCTAACCCCATCAAGAAGAAAAGGTGAGCCAGTTTCGCAATGAGAGCCACTCTACTGCTTCAGTGAATGGCTGATAACCTACCCTGCCTGGCTCATTAATGACACCAGATGCTTATCCACATTTCTCCATTGTCCAGTACAAGAAATGGAGATAGAAAGAGTGTAAAAAATCCAGAAGATAGCCTTTTGAATAAATCATTTTTTCTTCCTATTCCCTTGTCATCAGCTTTCCCCTACAGCTGAGCATAGTCAGACAATTCAGTTAATAGAAAATTCCCATTCATTGAATCAACTGAGTGTAATCTGATTTAACTCCTGCTTCTTCTCAGGGAAGGGTTCCTCATACGCTTTTGATGGGGGCAGGGGAGAAAGCAATTATCATCACCTGCAATTTGACTTCTTATTCAGCTTATATTTTGAAACCTAATCTCAAGACAGTTTTGTTGTTGGAGATATGTCCTCTGAAAAAAATGAGATGGTGGGAAGAAATAGCTCTAAACTTTGCTTACTCCCATTCTCTACCTCTCCAATATTCTGAAGCAGGAGAAGCTCTGAATATATTTATTCTCCTGTAGTACTCATGGTCCAATGAGCAGTAATTCATTCTCTCTCTCTCTCTCTCTCTCTCTCTCTCTCTCTCTCTCTCTCTCTCTCTCTCTCTCTTTCTCTCTTTCCTCCTATTCCTCACTCCCTTCCTTCTCTTTTATGCTAGCACATCCAAGGTTGCATCTAAATACACTAAATTATCATCAGGCAAATGGGTGGCAGTGAACCTAGCCCTGTCAAGTCAACTGGAGCAAATTGGTGTTGTGCTGGAGCAAACTGAAGACCTAACAAGCAATCCCAGGAAGTTTGGGGACAGCTGAAGCAGATCCGTGGTTTATATTTCCAGAGACAGTTAATGTCAGTGTCAGTGGGATCAGCACAAGCAACTCATACCCTCCACTTCAACTCTACACTAGTTGACATTTTCCTTCCTTTAAAATTGGCAGCCTGAGCTGGGGAAAACCTAAATTTAACCTCCAGAGAATATGCCACATGACATTTGTGGGCCTTACATGTTCAGCTTAAGACTTTGAAAGCTAATTTAGCCATGTGCCTCTTCCATAAGTGACTCAACTGGCAACACCTGAACTTCTGTCACTTGTTAGCGGCCATGGTTTCAGTCTGTCTCACGGGGCTTCATTCCTTAATAGCCGTTATCTTAAGCCCCAGAGGATAGCACTAATGAGTATTTGAAAATGCCAGAATCTTGGCACTAGGCCCTGATTTTTTTTAACTAAATAACACCCATCAGTGTAATGGTCACTCACCAAGGGGTACCAGAGATGTATTATGCATGACTTTCTGCCTGGTTTTCATCTCTCTCCTGAATTCCTTGCATTCTAAGAGCAAGCAATTAAGGTGCTTCCATGCCAAATCTTAATTAATTTAAGGTTCTGCTTCCAAAACTTTGGAATAAAATATCATTGGAACAATTTGAGGCAAAAAATAAATCACTGTACCATGAAGGTGACAATAATATCAGAATTAACGCTGGAGATATCCCTTAAAGTTAGCTAAATGGGAATTGTAGTTTCCCTTTTTTCCTTTAAAATGTGCTCTCCACTAAATGGCATAGCATTATCAGCTCCAGAAACTTAGTTGTGAGAAACTCGAATCAACCATAATGAATCTTAAACTTCACCAATCTCATTTTATTGATTGTTCAGTCAAATTTCCCTCTTCCTGACATTAACATCAGCAGTCAAGTCAGTCAAACGAAGATGGAGGGAGTAATTGATACTCCCATCTTCCCTTTCATGCATAGTCAAAAATTAAATGAGTTGATATGCGGCTGTCTCACCAATAGTGCCTGAGTCAGTCACTCACAAGGAATAACCGGCTGTCTCAGGTCTTTGATTTCATTTTCAAAGTTCATTCAGACTTTGTATTCTTAAATCAGCAAACTGAAGGCAGAAATGTGTTGGCCTCAAACCATTTTCCTGCAGAGTTGATGACTTGGTATTCATGTTTCCTACCATCAAATTTCTCCACTTGTCAGAGAATATCCTATTGCTATCAGGGTTGGGGAAGAGGGAGGGTAACTTTTCCATTTCAAACTGGTTTTCTTTCCATTTGTCAAACCTTTCTTGACAGCAATGCAAGCCTAAATCCTAGGCTTTTAATCCAGAATGCAGTAAGGGCCCCTTTTTTCATTGCTAACTCCAAAGTGAATGGATCTCTAGTGGAAATAATCTTCCTTCCTCCTAGTCTCTTTGTTTCTAGTTTGTAATAGATATACAAGTCTATCAAACATGATGCACTCTCCCCCCCCCAAAAAAAAGAACTACTTAGGATTGTCTGCCTCAACAGTCCCTACATGACATGTTTTAAGCACAATCAAAATTTGATTATTGTCAACATCCATTGTCCTAGTAGGTTTAATTATTTATATTATAAAAGAAAAATTAAAAGTTTTAATTTTTTCTTACATTTAACAAAATCATGGAAAGAGGAGATGATGAAAACAGGGGTCAATGTCTAGTCCAGTTTGACTATAATATAAAATAAATGAAGGTTAGTAATATGAGACAAAAGTAGAAAGCTTGAAGCAAGGTTATACAAAGTTCTAAATGCCAGTATGACTTATCCATATAATGTTTTGAGTTTTTCCATTATGTTCTAGGAATCCTATCATTGGGAAACCTCACCATCCTGCAAGATCAAATAACTCATGCCTTATCACTACCTTCTGCTCCTCTGATTGAAGAATAAAGCCAGGAACTCCAAAACTTCCAGTTAAGGAGGGGGATCAGGAGAGACATCTCCTCATTTTTCATCTGGCTGCACTAGTTTGGAACTTTTCTAGCTTCTCCATTTTTCCTTCATCCATATTGGGTACCTTAACCTGCTTTTCAGCTTTCCTTTGTGTGTTGACTTTCCTCATTAGATTATGAGCCCCTAGAGGGCAATGATTATCTTTTTTTATTTGTATCCCCAAAGCTTAACACAATGCTTGGCACATAGTAGGTGATTAATAAACGTATATTGACTATTAACAGCATCTAGAGTTTTCATACCATTCTTTAGGCAAGGGGGTTTTGAGTGGAAGAATGATATAATAATAGTGGTACATTAGGAAGATGTATTGGTCAATGATATGATGGATTGATTGGAGAAGAGAAAGAGTGAAGACAAAAATACCAGGAAGATTTATTTTCTACATGGGATCATCATCATCATCATCCGTAGGCAAAAATGATGGACTTACGACTTATGATGATTGAAGTGGTGTAGTGGAAGTAAATGTGTATGTATGTGTGTTTGCGTGTATTGTGGAGGTAGAATTGAAAAGCAAATTTCTCAGTTGACTTATGTCTTTGCATGTGTATGGGGGAGGGATGGAATAAGGGAGAAGTAAGAGTTAACAGTGACTCCAAACTTTAACTCATGATTAGGAGAGTGTAGGTGCCATCAATAGCCATAGAGAACTGGAGGCAACTGGAGGTTTGGGGAAGGTAGGAGAGCATTTAGTTTGAGATATATTAAGTTTGTGATGCTGATAGAATATACAAGATGACATAACCATAATTCATTTTAATACACAGGACTAGAAGTCTGGAAAGATGTTACGGATGGAGATAAAGATGTGATAGTCATTTGCATAGAGGTAATAACTTGAGTAAGGGGAGTAGTTGAGATCAGGAAGAAAGAAAATTTAAGGAGAATAAAGGAAGACCAAGGACAGAAATTTTTTCTTTAATTTATTTGCTTTTAGTTTTCAACATTCACTTCCATAAACTTTTGAGTTCCAGATTTTCTCCCCCTCTCTCTCTTCCCTTACCCCCCTCTCCAAGATAGCATGCAGTCTGATAAAGGCTCTTTATGTACATTCTTATTAAACATATTTTCACATTAGTCATGTTGTAAAGAAGAATTAGAATGGGGAGCCAAGTTGGTGGAGTAAAATCAGGGACTTACTTGAGCTCTCCCCAAATGCCTGAATATTAATGTAAAAAATGACTCTACACAAATTCTAGAACTCCAGAACCCACAAAATGACAGAGTTAAACAAGTCTCGAGCCCAAGAAAGTCTGGGAAGTTGATGGGAATTTCCATCACACAGTGCTGGGAACAGAGCACAGCCCAGCATGGGCTACCCCAGCACAGACTGAGCCAAAGCAGACCTCATGGCACTGAATCACTGTCAGATGTGGTGGTTTCCAGACTTCTCAACCCACAAATGCCAAAGACAACTTAGCAGGTCAGTGGGAAAACTCTGTTGCACATGGGTGAGAGAAGAGCATGGTCTTGCCCCAGCCCCGGGATGACAGAGGTGGCTGCAGCAGTGGAAGCAACAGCTGCTTCCAGAGCTCCAGGCCCACAGACAGAGGGGGAGAATCAAGTGGCTAATCAGAGTAGGAGTGCAGGGATTTCTTTGCTGGTGCTGAGGCAGGATTCTCTTGCTTTGCCCTGCCTGGATCTGGGTCACAGTCTTGGGTGGCAGTCCTGGAGTGGGGATGAGCATTGGTGTGGAAGAGCTTGTGATGACTGTGGAGTCCTCCTCCAAGGCAGAAAAGAGTGCTTGACGTCACTCACAGACCAGAGCACAGTCCAGGAGAGGAGTAAACACCTCTCCCTGGATCATACCCCCTCAAAAGAACTGAAAATTTGCAGGTGCCTAGAAGTAGCTCTGAAAACAGCAGCACAAAACCCCTGAAGCTTGGGAAAGAGTACTCTCCACTCTGGAAGCAGAGTCATACCCTGACAAAGAACTCAAAAGTCAGGTAATTGGCTGGGAAAATGAGCAGGCAGCAGGAAAAAAATCAGACTATAGAATCTTACTTTGGTGATAAAGAAGATCAAAACATACAATCAGAAAAAGACAACAAAGTAAAAAAAACCTACATCAAAAGCCTCCAAGAAAAATATGAATTGGCCACAGGCCGTGGAAGAGCTCCAAAAGGATTTGAAAATCAAGTAAGACAAGTAGAGCAAAAATTGGGAAAAGAAATGAGAGTGATACAAGAAAACCATAAAAATGAGTCAGCAGCTTGCCAAAGGAGACTCAAAAAAACTGAAGGAAATAACACCTTAAAAATAGACTAACCCAAATGGCAAAAGAGCTCCAAAAAGCCAATGAGGAGAAGAATGCCTTAAAAAACAGACTTGGCCAAATGGAAAAGGAGGTCCAAAAGCTCAATGAAGAAAATAATTCCTTAAAAATTGGGATGGATCAAATGGAAGTTAATGACTTTATGAGTAATCAAGAAATTATAAAACAGAAACAAAAAAATGAAAAAAATAGAAGATAATGCGAAATATCTCATTCAAAAAACCACTGCCCTGGAAAATAGGTCCAGGAGAGATAATTGAAAAATTATTGGACTACCTGAAAGCCATGATCAAAAAAAAAGACTCTAGACATCATCTTTCAAGAAATTGTCAAGGAAAACTGCCCTAATATTCTAGAACTAGAGGGTAAAATAGAAATTGAAAGAATCCACTGATCACCTCTTGAAAAAGATCTAAAAAGGAAAATTCTTAGGAATATTGTAGCCAAATTCCAGAGTTTCCAGGTCAAGGAGAAAATATTGCAAGGAGCCAAAAAGAAACAATTCAAGTATTATGGAAACATAATCAGGATAACACAAGATGTAGCAGCTTCTACATTAAGGGATCAAAGGGCTTGAAATATATTCTTGAGGCCAAAGGAGCTAGGATTAAAACCAAGAATCAACTACCCAGCAAAGCTGAGTCCAATTCTTCAGGAGGAAAATAGATTTTCAATGAAATAGAGGACTTTCAAGCATTCTTGATGAAAAGACCAGAAAGAAAAACAAAATTGACTTTCAAATACAAGAATCAAGAGAAGCATGAAAAGATAAAGAGGAAAGAGAAATCATAAGGGACTTATTAAAGTTGAACTGTTTACATTCCTACATGGAAAGATGATATTTGTAACTCATGAGATCTTTCTCAGTATTAGGGTAGTTGATGGGAATATACATATACATACATCCATACATCCATATATATATATATATATGTGTATATATATATACACACACATATATATATACACATACATATATATGTATATACGTATATATACACATATATAGACAGAGGGCACAGGGTAAGTTGAATATGAAGGGATCATATCTAAAAAAATTAAGTGGTGAGAGAAGAATATATTTGGAGGAGAAAGGGAGAGATAGAATGGGGTAAATTATCTCACATAAAAGAGACAAGAAAAAGCCATTATAATGGAAGGGAAGGCAGGGTGAAAGGGAATGAGTGAACCTTACTCTCATCAGATTTGGCTTAAGGAGAGAATAACATATATACTCAATCTTACCCTACAGGAAAGTAAGAGGGAAGGAGATAAGATTGGGAGTGGATGATAGAAATGAGAGCAGATTGGGGGAGGGGGTAGTCAGAAGCAAACACTTTTGAAAAGGGTCAGGGTCAAAGGAGAAAATAGAATAAATGGGGGGACAGGATAGGATGGAGGGAAATACAGTTAGTCTTTCGCAACATGACTAGTGTGGAAATGTTTTGCATAATGAAACATGTATGGCCTGCGTTGAATTGCCTGCCTTCTCAAATTCAAAGTTCTAAAAGCAAATGTTTAAAAATTGTTTTTACATGCAACTAGGAAATAAGATATACAGGCAATGGGGTATAGAAATCTATCTTGCCCTACAAGAACCTGTGAGGGGGGTGTGATAGAAGGGAGGGCAGACTGGGGAAAGGGCTAATCAGAATGCATGCCATCTTGGTGTGGGGGGAGGGGAGAGATGGGGAGAAATTTTGTAACTCAAAATCTTGTGGAAATGAATGTTTAAAACTAAAAATAAACAAATTAATCTTTAAAAGATAAAAGTAAGTTAGAAAAAACTAAAAAAATTTTTTTTAAAGAATTAGACTGAATGGAAGAAACCACGAGAAACCACAAAAAAGAGAGAGAGATTGATAGTAAATAGTATGCTTCGATACGTATGCAGTCTCTATAGTTCTTTCTCTGGATGTGGATGAAATTTTCCATCATGAGTCTTTTGCAGTTCTCTTAGATCCTTGCATTGCTGAGAAGAGCTAAGTCTATCAAAGTTAGTCACTGCATAATGTGGCTGTTATTGTGCACAGTGTTCTCTTATTTCTGCTCATTTTACTCAGCATCAGTCTTTCCAGATTTTTCTGAAGTCCACTTGCTCGTCATTTCTTATAGTACAATAGTTTTCCACTGCATTCATATACCACAACTTGCTCATCCATTCCCCAATTGGTGGGCATCCTCTCAATTTCCAATTCTTGGCCACCACAAAGAGAGCTGCTATGAATAGTTTTGTACATGTGAGTTCTTTTCCCATTTTTATGATCTCTTTTGGATACCACCCTAGTAGTGGGTCACAGGGCATGCTCATTTTTTTTGTTTTGACTTTTTTTTTGGAGAGGGGAAGGCAGGGCAATTGGGGTTAAGTGACTTGCCCAAGGTCATACAGCTAGTAAGTGTGTTAAGTGTTTGAGGCTGAATTTGAACTCAGGTCCTCCTGATTCTAGGGCAGGTGTTTTACTCACTGCACCACCTAGCTGCCCTCAGGGTATGCGCATTTTATAGCCCTTTGGACATAGTTCCAAATTGCTCTCCAGAATGGTTGGATCAGTTCAAAACTCTACCAACAAAGCATTAGTGTTCTAATTTTCCCACATCTTCTCCAGCATTTATAATTTTCCAATTTTGTCGTGTTAGCCAATCTGATAGGTGTAATGTGGTACCTAAGAGTTGTTTTGATTTGAGAGATTTAGAGCATTTTTTCCTATGATTATAGATGATTTCTTCCTCTGAAAACTACTTGTTCATATCCTTTGACCATTTATCAATTGGGGAATGACTTGCATTCTTATAAATTTGACTCAATTCTCTATATTGTTTAGAAAGGAGGCCTTTATCAGAGACACTGGTTGCAAAAATTCTTTCACAATTTTCTGCTTCCCTCCTAATTTTGGTTGCATTGGCTTTGTTTGTGCAAAAACTTTTTAATTTAATATAATCCAAAGTATGCACTTTGCATTTCATAATATTCTCTAGCTCTTGTTTGGCCATACATTCTAAGGACAAGATTTTTTAAGGGAACAATCATCCAATTCAATTCACCAACATTTAAGTATGTTGAACATGCAGGGCACTGCTGCAGTAGAATAAGGGGGAGGACAAGAGGATGATCCAGCAAAGGAGAAGTAGAAAAGAAGTGAGAGTGATACAAAGAGATCCACAAGGGTTCAGTGTCACAGAAGAGAAAAGGGAAGAGTCTATGAGAAAGCAGAGAGTCATCAACAGTGTCAAAAGATGCAGAGAATTTAGGGAAGGAAACAGAAAAAAAGGTCATTGGATTTAACAATGAGGAAGTCCTTAATAACCTTAGAGAGAAATGTTTCAGTATAGTTTTAGAAGACTACAGTAAGGGGTTGAGAACTGAATGGGTAGTAAGAAAGTAGTCAGTGGAGAATATTCTCCTGGTTTGGCACTGGAGGGGAGGAGCAGGATCAAGGAAAATGTTTTGGTTGTTGCTGTTGTTTTTCTTGTAGGGATTTTATTTTTAAAGAGAAGTGATCTGAGCATATGTGCAAGCTAGGGTAAACTAGCTAGTAATGAGAGAAAAAATGACAGAAGTAGAATGGTTGTGGGAATGAAGTTGTAGAAGAAGCTGGAAGGCATAGGGTCAAAGATATAGGTGGGATGGTTAATGAGAGTTTGGGCAAAGAGGGGAGCCTTTGTTTCTGAGAGAGAGAGAGGGAGAGGGAGGGAGGGACACAAAGGGACAGGGAGAGAGAATAGATTTCTCTTGCCTCTGAAACTAGACAGAAAGAGGAAAGAATGTATGAGGACATTGAGAATTTTAAAAGATGCAGAGAGATTATGATACATTAACAATTAATTTATTTATCTATTTTTTACAGAGTTCATTGTGAGAACAGGAAAATGTCATAGACATAGCATGCCTGGAGGTCATCAATCATTTTGCAATTCATCAAAGCATTTAGTAAGGCTTCCAAGCTATCCTTGTGGACAATGTTGGTAAACAGTGGCCTATATCACAATACCTATGAGTAGATTAAATGATTCATCTGAGTTGTTAAATGATTGAACCCAAAGTGTAGACTTTAGACTTTAACAGGGCTACATCATCTTAGACAGTAGAGGGAGAGGGTCTCTAATAGAATGCTAAAGGGATTTTATTCTTGACCTTGTGCTATCCCAAGTCAAGTGGAATCAATACATATTTATTAAGCATCAGCTATGTGCCAGGCACCATTCTAAGTATGATGTATGCAAGCAAAGGCAGAACAAACAAACAAATTCCTTCCTCTAATGAAGCTCACAGACTAACAGGGGGCATAATATAAACAGCAATGTACGAACAAGATACTGAAAGAATAATTTTATTTCATATTAAAGGGAAGGCTTTAGCATTAAGGGGAACTGGGAAAGCCTTCTTGTGGAAGTTGGAATTTAAGAAGTCAGGGAATCCAGGAGATAGAGATGAGTAGGGAGAAAATTATAGTCATCAGACAAAGTTAGTGAAAATGCACAAGTTTGGGAGATGGAGTAACCTGTCTGAGGAACAGCAAGGAGGCCACTGCCACTGGATTGTGGGGTGGATTGAGGTATAATAAGATGGGAAATGTACGAATGGGACAGAGTATGAAGGGCCTTAAAACCAGAGGATTTTTATTTGATCCTAGAGGTAAAATGGAGTCACTAGAATTTACTCAATAGGGGATAACACAGTCTGATGACTTGGTCAGAACTGTTCATTAGGAAAATTACTTTGACACATGAATGGAGAATGCACCAAAGTATGGAGGGACTTGAAAATAGCGACAGACCAGAAGGATATTGCAATAATTTAGGTTTGAGGTGATATGGGCCTATACAAGGGTAGTGGTAGACTCAGACTTTTGTCCTCAGACAAAAGAAGGGGGCATATATGAGTGATGTTACTAAGGTAAAATTCACAGAACTTCAAGGCAGTTTGGTTATGAGAGATGAGAGAGAGTGAGGAATTGGGGATGACACCTGGTATATCTGGATGACAGATATTGGGGAAATAAGAAGTCATAAAGTGATCTATAAATGTGTTAACCACAGAAAAAGACAAATGCTAAGGAGACAGAGATAAAGAGTGATAGACATGGCTTCTAGTTCCATATACAACGCTGATATGATGTGTTTCCACAGGCTAGGCTCTTAAGGCACAAAGCCACTGACTATCACAGTGTTAGCCAGTTTCAAACTAAAGCTAGGAAAGGCTAAATGATTTGTCCAAGCTCGTAGAAGTAGTGGAAACCTTTTCCTTCTTTTCTTCTGGGTTGTTCTTTATTTCTACATATTTCCATTCAATCCATTGTTCTGTCTGTTGTCTCTTTGGTGAGGATTGCACTGCGTATTAAAGTTTTCTATTCTGCTGTATCTGCTATGCAGGCCATAAACTTTCCCCTCACAATTCCTATGTCTATTTTATACCATTAGAGAACATGTTGCTGTGGTTCCATGTTCTCTCAAGAATTCTTAGGGTAGTTTGTGTCATCAGATGTTTGTTTTCCTTTGTCTTGCAATAGGCATTCTTAGATGTCTGGACTCATTTAGCTAATCTGGAGGCCACATTTCCTCCTATTATTAATACTTTCCCCATTAATTCCTCTACTTATGCTCAAGGCCTTTAATTGAGTTTGCTTCCTCCTGAGATCTTCAGTAATTCTGATCTTTTTTTCCCTATATCCCCTTTGCTCATTTTCTGACTATTCCTCTGATGTCTTTTATCCTAAGGGTTGAGCTTCAGAGCTATCTCAGCCTCCTACCATGCTGAGCAATCCACATTTCACTGGCCTCACTCTGCTTTTAGTGACTTCTGGAATTACAGAACTGGCCCTAGTGCCATAGTGGACCCTTTCCCTTGGGCTTAGTGGAATGCCAGACTAGCTCCCTCTGTTCCTCAGCCATCTGGTTGAGTACCATTGCAACACAACATTGCCACATTGCAGTCCCAGCCAGGACAAGCTTCTACCTTTCAGTTGTCTTGGTACAGGGAAGATGGATTGGGAGGAAGGAGGGGAGAAATTAGTTCTGTTGGAAACATGTGGGTCAGCATATGTAGCCCTTCCATGGCATGGTGGTGGAGAGGGAGCTGAGTGGTTTAGGGATTAGCTTTTAGGAGTTAGGGATTAGCCCTCTCCATTTTCAGTTCATCAGCTTTTCATGTTGTTGGGTTACTTGGCATCTAAGATTGTGGATGCAATTAATGTGCGCGCGTGTGTGTGTGTGTGTGTGTGTGTGTGTGTGTGTGTGATTAGATTCCTATTTTGGAGAAGTTTGAGAGGTTGCGAAGATGAGAGACAGTGTTTACTATTCCATTTTGTTGGTCACATGACCTAGAAGTCTCTGCATTTGGACTTGGCAGATGTACTTGTTAGTTTTGATTAACTCCTTTTTCTTTCTCTTTCTTTCATATTCTTTGTTCAATAAATGCCCCCCTGAGTTGAGAGGAGTTGATAGGCAAACAAATGATGTCAATTTAAAAATAAAATAAAATGGTACAAAATAACACCACCATCTCCAAAGATTATCGCATCCTTCACCAAAGGGAACTCTCTCATAAGTCCTCTACACTTAAAGAGAAAAAGCAGTAATAAGGAGAAACCAAGCTCTATATTCCAAAACACTTGCCTCTGATCCCCATAATCCTCTAACAATTATAATTAGAATAACTTACGTTATTTTTTACAAAGTTTACAAAGTGAATCAAAATGCATTGTTTCACTGTTCAGGAAGAATTAATATGATGAGAGGATGGGAAGAGAAAGGGTTTAGGACTCAGAAAACTTTTGTTTGAACCCTAGCTCTCCTACTCACTACCTGGCTGATCTTGGGCAAATCACTTAATCTCATGGAAAGTTTCATCGGAAAAAAAAAACAGTTGAGTTGGATTAAATGATCTCTGAGACCTCTTTTCATTCTTTATATGAGAAATAACAACCAGGACTTGAACTCATGTCTTCTAACTATAAATCCAGTATTCTCTATGCTACTTCAGAGTCCCTCAATAAATAAAGCACAGTCGCAAAAGAGTAATGGATGAATCCACTATTGGCATATGCCCCCAAATGGTCAATAGTAGAGAGCCCAAATGCAGAATGAGAAAGTATGCATAGCAACATTATGTTAGTAGCAAACCAAACCAAAACTGGAAAGAAAATGAGTTCCTACTTAGTGCAGAAATGGCTGTACATATTATGGTATATGTTGTGACTATAATGAACTATTGCTGTTAATATAAGAAATAAGGAATGTGAAGAATTCAGAGCAATATGGGAAGGCTTGTATTGAGTGATGCAAAGTGAAGGAATCAGAACCAAGATAAAAAATGCATATTTACAACAACAACCTAGAGGACAAAAGTGAGGATGATGATGACGGTGATGTACATTATGTTAAGATTTACAAAATCCTTTGCAAATATCTCATTTTGCCTTCACAATAACCCCAGTATGTAGGCATCATTGTCTGCATTTGATGGGAACTGAGACAGAGAGGTTACATGATTTGCCCAAGGTCGCAAAGCTGGTAAGTGTCTGAAGCTAGATTTAAATGTAGATCTTCCTGACTCCAGGTCAAGTGCTCCACTCTCTGCATCACCAAGCCAGTAATTGAACTCTCATGAATTGTAATGAACAATTTGAGTCCCAGCGAACTGTTAATGGAACACTCCTGCTTCCTCTTAATAGAGTTATGTTATGGATGTGGAATGTAGTATATGCTGTCAAAAAAAATTGTCATTGCTTTGGGTGATTTTGAATAGAATCTTAAAAAGAGGTTGAGAATGTAACCAAAGGTTGTTGAATTTTTAAAAATATGTTTTGGCAACTGTATTTCAATATAGTTGTTTGCCTTTGGAATTCTATGTATCTCATTTTATTTATTAAAAAATTATTCTATGAAGGGGGCCTTCACTAGACTATACAGTATAGAAGTAGGCTTCACTAGACTATACAGATTATGATACAAAGGGAGAAGAAAATAAGCGTTTATATAGTACCTACTATGTGCCAGACAATGTACTAACTGCTTTTTTACAGTCTTATAACCACCCTGTAAGGTAAGTGGTAATATTATATCCTCTATACAGTTGAAGAAACTGAGGCAAGAAGAGGGTAAGTGACTTGCCCAGAAGCAGACAGTTAGTAAGTATCTGAGGCTAGATTTGAACTCACATCTTCCTGACACTAGGCGATTGCTGTGCCACCAGCTGCTTTCATAAGATAATTTTCATGTGACGATTTTGTTGTATATTTGAAAAGAATAGCAAGTTATGCATAGTAGTTTTACAGTTTCATGTGCAATAATCTTTTATATTATGTTATGGAAATGCTTGTTTTATCATGTAAATTAAGAATAAAATTTTAAAAATTCTTACATTAAGTCTAAAAGATTAATTTCACATTCTTCCAAGGTTCATTGTATACAATTTTATTGAATTAAAATACTGCATAACAAAAAAAAAATAAGTAAAAGGTCATGAACACCTGGGTTAGATGTTTTCATTTATTACAAAGGAGGATTTGATGTAGTTGGATCTGGACTTAAGAAGAAACCGTGAGTATTTTTATACCAGTACAGCAATCTTTACAGGCATAAGAGACCATCTCAGAACCCACCCACCCCCACTCCAATCTGTTAGAGAACAAAGGTTGTCCTACCCAGACAACTTCATTAGAGAAAATGGCCACCTTATTGTGAAAAAAGTCTCAAGTTTTAGGAGAAACTCTGTATGTTTCAAACAACCTTAGGAATGAAGGCACTAGTCTAGAGATGCCGGAAGCCAGAAGAGAAAAGCAATTGAGACCAAATAGAAATGGTGACAAGGTGGAATGGCCTTGATATCAAACTCTCACTCCAAGAAAAGCTACTCCCAGGCTTGCTATAAGAGCTTATGGAGGAAAAACAAATTCAGTCTGATGAGGTTAATGTACAACTGCAGGCAGTTCTAAAGACAGAAGCTTCTGGGAAGTAGCTGATTTAAGAGGCTGGATTTCTTTAATCTACTTTTTATCAATGTGTATTTGTTCTGGATGGCTAAGAGGATGTTCAAACCCCCCCAAACTATAATTTAAACAAATAAAAACCTCTCCAAAGGACTAGTGCTTTCATGAAAGTTTGGAACTCCAAAATAGCTCTTTTCTTCTTCTCTTCCTCCTCCTTTTTTTTTTGTTTTCATAAAGACTACACAGGTAAGAACTCCAGTAGGCAATACCTTCTTTTAAGCTCAATCCATCAGCAATTCCAGGAATTAATAATGTATTGATATCATGTGCTAGTAGTAGCATAAAATTATCTATAAATGTTTAATAAATATTCTGTAATGCTTTGGGAATACATGTTATAAATGATAAATAAATAACAACACATTCCTTATGAAATATTTATCTGCATTGTGGTTATTGTTATGCTATAACTGTTCGAGAAGCCATTACTAACAAAGTGAATGGAATTATCAGAGTTATAGATATGTTTAGCAAGCCATTTATAATAAAATGTGTAACACTTAAAATGAAGGCATGGAAAGCAGTTGTTGACAAATTATAACTGTCTAACACACCATTCACACTAAGCTGTAGTCAGATCTACATGATGTGCAACCATTTAATAAACTTTCCTGTTGACATGTATGGCCTGGTTGGTGCTAACACATTGTAAATTAGTGGTAAGCTACTTATATATTAATCAGCGCTTTCAGTCGTTGCCAGAACATTAACTCTCAACAATGGTCAGAGGAAAATCTTGGCTGGGGGGGGTGGGGTCCTACAAGGAAGGGAGAAATTCTATCAGCTAAGTTGCATTTGGAAATGAATTTGCAGGGGACAGAGCCAAGGTGGCAGGGTGAAAATTGAATCACTTGAGCTGTCCCCCAAATCCCTCGAAATACCTGTAAAAAATTACTCTGAACAAATTCTAGAGATGTGTAACCCACGAAATGACAGAGTGAAACAATTCTCTAGCCCAAGATGGCCTGGATGGTCGCTGGGAAGGGTCTGTAGCACCATGCTGGGAGTCGAGCACAGCCCAGTGTGGGCCGTGCCAGGACAGACCAGGCCAGAACCAACTGAGTAGAGCAGGCTTCAGGGCACTGAATCACTGGCAGCTGTGGCAGTTTCCAGACTTCTCAACCCACAAATGCCAAAGACAACATAGCAGGTCAGTGGGAAAACTGTTGGACCTGGATGAGAGAAGGGACTGGTCAGGCCCCAGCCCCAGGGTGGCAGAGGTGGCTGCAGCAGCAGTGGCTTCAGGAGCTCCAGGCCCACAGACTATGGGGAGAATCAAGCAGCTGATCAGAGCGGAAGTGCAGAGATTTCTTTACTGACACTGAGGCAGGGTTCTCTTGCTTTGCCCTGCTTGGATCTGGGTCACAGTCCTGTTTGGCTGTCCTTGGAGGAGGAGAAGTGCTGAGGTGGCAGAGCTTGTGGTGGCTGTGGAGAGGAAGTACTCCTAGTAGTTACATGGCAGAAAGGAGTGCTTGTATTCACATACCAGAGCACAGGTCAGGAGAGGAGTATCATACCGCCTCAGAACAGAAGTAGCTCTGAAAACAGCAGAGTGAAACCCCTGAAGCTTTGGACAGAGCACTCTCCACTCTGGAAGCAGTCATACCCTGACAAAGAGCTCAAAAATCAAGTAATTGGCTGGGAAATTGAGGAGACAGCATAAAGGACTTAGACTATAGAATCTGACTTTGGTGACAAAAAAAAGATCAAAATATACATCCAGAAGAAGCCAACAGTCAAAGATCCTACATCGAAAGCCTCCAAGAAAAATATGAACTGGTCTCAGGCCATGGAAGAGCTCAAAAACAATTTGAAAAATGAAGAAAGAGAAGTAGAGGAAAAATTGGGAAGAGAAATGAGAGTGACGCAAGAAAATCATGAAAAACAAGTCAACAGCTTGCTAAAGGAATGCCCCCCCCAACAAATACTGAAGGAAATGAGTTTGCAACACTTGCTTTAAACTTGTTCCCACCCTCCCTGAGGTACTGAAGTGGTAAAAGGGAATATGTGCCCTTAGTTGGAGGCAGAAGCGTTAGTACTTCTGTTCCTACCATGTCTTCTCAATAAATACATCTTTGTAAAAGCTAATTAGCATTAGCTGGTTTAATGATATTGGGATTCTAATCACTAGTGATTGCTATTGGGGAGAATACTCTGAAATGGGGGTCTCCAGACTATAGCATTGGAGAAGACACCCAAAATATCTCCAGCGCACTTATAGCAGCAAGAGGAGAAGACGTAGCTAGCTATCCCTGACTTTAAGATAATTACTAGTCAGTTTAAGAAGGAGCTGGGATTAGGAACCTCAGAACTGAAAAAGGCTACTACAGTGGTGATGGAGTAGGGTAAAGAAAATCCAGAGCATCAGGCACACTCAGAGGATAGCGAGTCTGAAGTAAATCATAGGGTCATAGGTTTGGGTTTGGGAGGGACCTTCTAGCCTAATACTGCCACCATACAAAAGAGGAAACAGAGAAGTTTAGTGACTTACTCAAAGTCACCCAGGTAAAAATCAGCAGTTCTGGGATTCAAACCCAGCTTGCTCTGACTTCAAATCTAGCACTGCATCATGCTGGGCCTCAGTGGATGGCACTGGCCTTCCAGGAAGTATCCAGGAAGCAGAATCTAAAGACACGTGTAAGGCACAAACTTTATTATCTTTGCAAGTCAACCAGGTCTGGGGAGGCTTCCCTATACAGTGATTCAGCTAGGCAGCACAGTCAGATCAACCTGCACTTATAAAGTACTTACTACATGCTAGGTATTGTACTAAATGCTGAGGTTAGAAAAAAAGGCAAAAACAATCCTTGCTTTCAAGGAGCTTACATTGTAATGAGAGAGTCAATATACAAATAATTGCTGTTTGTTCTTCCTTTTAAAGAGGACCAATAATACCATGGGGTGATGTCTTGATTCCTGGCATGAATTAGATTTAAGTGAGGCAGAGATGCACAAAGTCATCAGCCTTATTCTCCACCATAGTCATTGAAGTCCAGAGGCAAGTCAAAACTCAGGACAACTAATGATGGCCCAAGATGCAATGGATGACCTTGGAATCTTCAATGTCTAACCAAGCTCTAAGAGTTGCATAATGCCTGCTTCATCCACCTTCATGACCCTTGGAATAAATGTTCCACTCTAGTGGGAGAAGTCTTCACATGTTGCAGTAGACATCCTCTTAACTCACTGAAGGGTTTCAGGTTATTAGGTTACCTGTAACCTGTTTTAACTTGTCTGCCAAGATGGTTTTAGCAGGGAGTGGCAACTGCACATGCTATAGCTTCTTGGAGCCACAGATGAGAGTTGGGTGAAAATGAACACCAAAGGTAAATGGGCAGCCCTGAAAAAGGTTCAGCAAGCTCTCACGCCAGAGGTGCTAGTCTTTCCTAAAGAGGCCATATACCCTAAATACAAACAATTATGCGCCTATGAGATACATACAGGCTAAATTTGAAGCAATATCAGACAGAAAACAAACACTAGCACTGAGGGAAACTGCGAAAGGTTTCATAACCAAGCTGAGACTTGAAAGAAAGTAGAGAAGCCAGGAGACAGAGATATGTAAGAGATCTTTACAGGCATAGGGGACAGTCAGTAAAAATGCATGGTCCAGAGAGGGAGTATCATGTATGAGGGACAGTAAGGTGTCCAGTGTTACTGGAATGTAGGATACATGGAAGGGAAATAGGGTATAAAAAGACTTGAAAGATAGGAAGGGGCCAGGTTATAAAGGGCTTTAAAAGCCTAATAGAGGATTTATATTTGATCCTGAAGGTATTAGGAAGCAGCTACAGCTCATTGAGTACAGAAGTGAGATGGTAAGACCTGTACTTCAAGAAGATCACTTTGATAGCTAAGTGGAGAATAGATTAGAGTAGGGTGAGACTTGAGACAAAGACCAATCAGCAGGCTATTGCAATAGCCCTAGTATGAAGTTATGAGTGCCTGAACCAGGTAGCGGTACTGGCGGGGCGGGCAGAAGGGTACGCATATAAGAAATGTTGTGAAGGTTGAACCCACAAGATTTGTAAACAGATTGGATGTAGGAAGTGAGAGTAAGTAGACAAGGATAACACTTAGGTTATGAACCTTAGTAAATAAGAATATAGTGCTACACTTGACAGCAATAGGGAAATATGGAAGAAGGGAGGAGTATTTTCTGGTGGAGAGAGAAAATGATGAAATAAGTTTTAGATATGTTGAGCATAAGACGTCCTCAGTAATCCAGTTCTAGATGTCCAATAGGCAGTTTGAAATACAATAGTAGGGGGGCGGAGCCAAGATGGCGACTGGAAAGCAGTAACTGGCGTGAGCTCCCCACCAAGGCCCTCCAAAAACCTATAAAAAAATGGCTCTGAACCAATTCTAGAACTGCAGAACCCACAAAGTGGCAGAGGGAAGCAGGGCTCCAGCCCAGGACAGCCTGGATGTTCTCAGGGTAAGGTCTGTCCCGCACGGAACTCCCAGCTCTCAGCTGAGGGGAGTGGAGCTGAGCCAAGCAGAACCCAGCGCGCGAGGCACAGCACGGCAGACCGCGGACCAACGAGACCAGGAGTGGAGGGAAGAGTGCCCTAGCATGCTGAATTACTGAGCTGTGGCATGTACCAGACCTCACAACTGACAAACAGCAAAGACAACACAGAAGGTTAGTGAGAAAAGCTACGGGACTGGACGGAGTTTGCGATTCGCCTACCACCCCTGGGGCAACAGAGGCGGGGCAGCGTTAGAAATTCAGCTGCAGTTGCTTCTGGCCCCAGGCCCACCTGGTGGGAGGAATTAAGTGGCTGATCAGAGCAGGAGTGAAAAGCCTGCTGAAGATTTAAGCCCAGTCTGGGTAGGAGGTTCTTGGGGAAGGAGGAGTGCTGGTGAGGCAGCGCATCCGCCCAAGCGTGGAACATAGAACTCTTTAGTCACACCCCGTTGAAAAACTCAAGGGTTAAGTAAGTTGTCTGGGAACATGGCCAGATGGCGAAAACACACCCAGATTCAGTCTCAGGCTCTGGAGTCCTTCTTTGGTGACAAAGAAGACCAAAACATATAGTCAGAAGAAGTTAAAGTCATA
>CM053624.1:257315719-257347136 GCA_028646595.1 Phalanger gymnotis
TGGGAGTTCTGTTCGGGACAGACCTTACCCCGAGACCATCCAGGCTGACCTGGGCTGGAGTCCTGCTTCCCTCTGCCCCTTTGTGGGTTCTGCAGTTCTAGAATTGGTTCAGAGCCATTTTTTCATAGGTTTTTGGAGGGACTTGGTGGGGAGCTCACGCCAGTTACTGCTTTCCAGTCGCCATCTTGGCTCCGCCCCCAATAATAAACATTTCTTAAGCATCCTCTGTGATAAGTGAAAGTTAAAGGAGAGAAAAACAAAGTTTAGAAATTTAAATATCAGAACCTTCATTGGCAGGATGGTTATTAATCTCTTATTCATTAATGATCCATGTTTTACAAAATAATTTTATCTCCATTTATATCGACTAGTTCTCACCCTCAACTCTTCAATGTATGATATAACATTTGACAAAGCAGAAAACTGGGACTCATGTTAAATGGCTCATCAAAGGTCACATATATTTGTACAACTTGTCATGGGACTGGAAGGAGAAGCTAGGATTTCAAACTATCTAGTCAATGTCCCCTCAATTATATTACACTGCTACTAAAGTTTTGATGTTGTTAAAACCTTAGTAGGGCTTCATTTGAAAAGTGGTTTTTCTCCTCCCATATCCCTCCATACTATTGTTGTCTGGAATTATGCCTTGAGACCAATGTCTTTTCCTAACTGAATACACTCTTGAAAACCGTTTCCAATTACTGAGACTGTGTTTTCAGTGATTGCAATGTGTCATGACATTTTCAAGATACAAGTTTCTGAGGAAAAAAAGTGGGGGGAAGCATTAGCATTGAGGGAGAGAGAGAGAAAATCAACTCATTTTTAGTTTCCAAATTTCATTTGCCCTGTTAACTAATAGGCAAAGCCGGAGAGCACTATTTAGTGAGCTCTGTTAGACAAGCAAAGATCAGCCCCCTCAAGCACACTGCATTTTTTTCTCTTGAAGATGAGTTGGAGGCACATTCTCTCCTCATTCTATCTCCATCTCTGTCTCTCTCACACATACACATACATAGATACACATTCAGAATTTACATTGTAAATAGGACTATATAACATTCCTGATTCTCTTGGCTTATACTTATTTGAACTCTATCCACATATTGGAACCCATACATACCTCCAGGAATAGTGTTGACTTCATCTATAGGGAAATAAGAAGCTGTTGTCTATGGTATGATTTTAGGGCTGCAAGGAATGTGCACCTGCTTCCAGTTTTCCTCTCCCCTACCTGAAATTCTTCATTTCAGACTTTGTCACAAAACCTACAATTCTACCAATTAAGGATTAGGAGGCTAGCAAATTTGAAGGGCTGTCATGTGGAAGAGGGATTAGTCTTGTTCTGCATGGTTACAGATGGCAGAACTTGGAGCAATGAATGGAAGTTACAGGGAGCCAGATCTTATCTCAATATGAAGAAGGACTTTCTGACAATTAGAGCTGTCCAAAAATGGAATGGACAGCTTTCGATACCACATGTGCTGTACACAATGACTACAACAAGATAAATGAAAGAATCACCAAACTCTGAGTAAGTGAAAAACCACCATTGGTCCCAGAGAATAAAGGACAAAGCACTCCACCTTCCCCAAAGCAGAGGCATGTTGTAAACCCTGCCAGATCATTCCATCTCTACAGGATATGGTTTCTGCTATTATTTTTCTTAGTTATAATGGAGGCTTCAATTTGGAAGAGTATAGGGAGAGTTTCTTTTCCCAAAACTGCTTATGATATAAATACAAAAACGATGTATTTAAAAAGGTGCATTTTAATGGAAGGAGATACTTTTGCCAAAAAATGAGTTCCTTCTTATTGGTAGAGCTCAAGCAGAGGCTGGAAGGCTACTTGCCTGGAATGATTAATAAATAAGTCAAACGACAAGCATTTATTAAGCACCTATTATGTGTCAGTCACTATGTTAGGTACTGGGAATCCAAATAGAGTTAATATAATAATCCCTACTCAAAAGAAGCTTATGGGGGGGGGGGCGGCTAGGTGGTGCACTGAGTAGAGCACCAACCCTGGAGTCAGGACCTGAGTTCAAATCTGCCCTCAGACACTTGACACATGTACTAGCTCTGTGACCTTGGGCAAGACACAACCCCAATTGCCCTGCCAAAAAACCAAAAAGAGAAGCTTATATTGTAAGGGGAATTATGTAGGAGACATTCTTATGCAGGATGTCAGGTTGTTAGATGACTCAGAATCAAAAACCTAGAACTGAAAGGGATTTTAGAAGTCATCTAGACCAGTTCTTTCACTTTATAGATGAGGCAATAGGCCCAGGGAGACTGCATCTTAGCTATGGCAAATCGTAGAGGAATAATATGAACCTAACTAGTGATTCCAAATTCAGCATGTTTCCCGCTATAACAGATTGCCTCCTAAGGTCCCTTCCAGGTCCAAGTTTCTACTGCTTCTTAAAAATTTGGGAAGTTTTTTTTTTTTAAATCAATCACATGACCTTAGTTTTTCTGCTAATATTCATAATATTTCAAATTTATTTAATCAAGTTGTTTACCCCTTAACCACTTAGAACACTTAGGGAGGGACAGTTGTGAGGTGGGAGAAAAGGAAGAAGTAATTTTTAAAGAAAGACTAGGCCACAGCATGGGCAATGAGGAGTCTAGGCACCCTGAAGATATTATAAAATCAGTGGCATCTGAGAGATGGGATGAAGGTGGACTGGACAAGAAGGCAGGAAAGGCCAAAGGGAAACTTCCTACTTCAACATTTTGCTAAGGGCTAGCTCTGGACAGGATTAACATGGCACAAGACCCACAATTAGAAGATCTCCTAAATCTCTTAACAAAGTGACCAGGGCCAGGCTGACCTTGTACAAAAAGTCATTGTGCACATGAGAAATGGGATCCCTTAATTAAAGCTGGAAACTCCTGTGCATCTACCATCACCATGTCAATCAGAGATTACTTTTATCTGAGGTATGAAAGGAGGTTATAAAAGCTATTTAACTCAACCATCTCTCTCCCTGTATGCCTTGATATGTGGCTATATGGCCAGGCTGTTTTCCTGAGGCCACATCTGTGTGTATCCATATTCACATACTAGTTTAGGGAATAAGGAATCGTGAGACTTTCTTATTGTCCTTTTCCAGGGAAAAGAAGAGAAGTCTCTGAAAGGTCATGTCAGAGCAGTTCTTGTACAATACTAAGATATTCCAGCAGTAACTTTAAAGATCCAATCATCTGCCCTCACACTGAAGTTCTGACTTGTGTGTAATCTCCCTGGCATTCTCTTTTGGGGTCACTAGAGAATGTGTTATACAGATCAGTCATTTTTGCTATTGGCTTTGGGAAATGAAAGGTTTTTTAATCAATAACAATCTCTGCTGGGTACCAGAGCTCCTACAGTTATGAAAAAAAAATTCTTTGAGATAGTACCCAGCAGAAAAAGGACAAAGATACTTGATAGAAAGGATAGTGACAAGAGAAGCGCACTAGTGCTCCCCAAGTCAAAAAGTTTGAGATTCAGGTACCAGTGCAGCCTGGGCAATTCCCTTCACCTCTTAAGTTTTGGTCTCCTCATCTGTAAAATGGGGAAAATAATATTTGTATGTGCCACTTAGAGAATTGTTGGAAAGAAAACATTTTATAAACTAGAGAGCACTATAAATTTAAGCTATTAGAATAGGTTTACCTTGCTTGAGTCACTAGGTGCTATTTATAGATCATGAAATCGGAGAATTTTAGAGTTGGAAAAGATACCAAAGAACAATAATCCAGCCATTTCATGTAAAAAATATTTGGAATCAGTATTTGTTTTGAAATTTTAAAATGTCAATTAAGTTCTCTGTTTCATAAACATCTGTTGAGCATTAAATATGTTCCTGGCACTGTGCTAAGCATTCTGGACACAAAGAGAGGCAAAAACATGACCGATGCCCTGAAAGAGCTTCCATTCTAATGAAGGAATTCTATGGTAAATTCCACTGGCAAAAACAAAGAAGCATCTCCCAACATCTCTGTCTCTCCTTTATAAATTTGGTTTTCCATATACTGAATTTTCTTATGACTGTGATATATGTATTTGAGAATGACGTCTTTATTGATGCCTTCATTTCCAGAGGTTGGGGACTTGTATGGTCAACATGAGTTATAACAGGGAACAGAGGATGAGCTTAAGAGCAAATTTGTAACCAATGAGCAAGCAGGAAACTGGGAATCAAAGGAATCTCCACCATCAGTCTACTCTGTGATCATTTGTTTCCATATAATTTTCATAGTAGAAAGGGCCTTAGAAATTGCAGGCCAGCCACCCTCATTTTACAAATAAGTAATCTGAGGGAAGTGAATTCCCAAAGATCAGACAATGAGTGGCAAAGCTGGAATTAGATCCTAGGCCCCCTGAATTCCATGTAGCATTGAAGGGGTATGATAAGCAATGGGGAGAGTGCTAGGTTTGTAGTCAGGAAGACACGGCTTTGAGTCCTACTTCATACAGTTAGGAAGCTAGATGGCAGAGTGGATTATGTTGGACATGACCTGAGTTCAAATCTTGACTTAGATATTTAGTGGCTGTTTGCCCCTGGGCAAGTAACTTTACCTCAGTTTATCACAGTTGCCTCACATGTAAGTTGGGAACGATAATAGCACCTACCCTCCAGGTTGTTGTGAGAATGAAATGAGATCTCTGTACAGCATTTCTCAAATGAGTCTAACATTCTCTATACTATACCCCGCATCTGATTTCTGGGGTCCTTAGATTATAGGGATAGCACAAACCACCTCTTTTGGAGCTGTTTGTAAACAGAAGTAGGAAGGAAAGAAGAAAACAAAATTAAGCATCTACTAGGTGCAGGTACCATGCTAAGCACTTAACAAACATTATCCCATTTGATCTTCACAGCAACCCTAGGAGGTTAAGTGCTTGTATTCATCCCCATTTTAACAGTTGAGGAAACTGAGACAGACAGAAGTTACATGACTTGCCCAGGATCACATGGCTAGTAAGTATCTGGGGCCAGACCTGAACTCAATTCTTCCTGACTCTAAGTCCAGTGCTTTAGCCACTGCCCTACCTCACTGCCTCATAGACCACAAGATCATGGATTTAGAGTTAGAAGGAACCTCAGAGGCCATACAGATGAGGAAACTGAGGCCCAGGAAAATCAGGCATTTTTCCTAATGTCACACCGATTATGTCAGAGTAGGGTTTGAACTTAGTTCATCTGATTGCATGTTTACTGTCACACTGCTGCCTTCTGACTCCAAGTCCTGATCACTACTATTCTCAAAAAACCTGACCAACTTTTCAGAGCTAGAGCAGGGGCTTGTGTTATTGGCCTAGAGATAGAATAGGCTCTATTTACCCTCCCTAACCCCATTGCCCAAACACTGCTGTTTTCAGCCAGGTCTATTTCTTTAATGGAGCCACCCTATTGTTTTATATCCATCTGATCCTTTGGCATATAGTCCTGAAATGTCAGACCATTGCCTGGAGAGGGAATACACTGAACAGCATCTCTTTGTGCGTCCCCATTTATCTGTGGGTGCCCAGGAAGTTCCTCTCCTTGGTGTTTACTCCTAAGCTATGCAATCATTTAAATGGGATGTGCCCCAAGTAGTGGAAGAAGCCTGGTAGAGCTTTAATGGGTCTGGGCCATTACCAGGTAGGTTTTTCATTTGGATTCCCTGTGATTGGAATAGCAGATAAGTATAACACACACATAACCACCCTCAGTAAATCTTTTCATGTCTTTGGGCTAAGAGTAAGCTAACTGTATCCTCTCAGAAAGGCAGATAACTGTGTGCCTCTGGAAAATAACCTAATATCAAGGTACCAGCCGTGACTAAAGATTTGGGGAGAAGAAGGGGGAGGGATGCTATGTTTACAGGGATGAACTTCAAATGTATTTATATGGAGAGTAAATTGAAGAGGAAGGTGCAAAGGGGGCTGGATTGGGGCTGAGCTAAGAAAGGTTTTTTACTCATGTATAAGCAGTGTCTTCTGGGCAGAAGTATTGATGGGTATACAAAGCAGCATTAATAAATGCAAAGTGATATTAAATTATATAACAATCAAATTAATAAAGCTTACAATACTGAGGGCATTTAGTTTATGAAAATATCCCCAGCATCTGCTTCTATTAAAAATGACAGGTGATTAGCAAATCCAAAATTTGGTAGGAATCCGTTAGCTAACAAGGTGGAATTAAAATTTACATCTTGTTCCAACATAATGAAGATAATTAAAAAGAGTGATAAAATCCTTTGATTAACCCTCATCTCATGTTGCATAGCATTTTATTATGCAAATTAAACCTCCAACATTGTAAACTTAATACTAGCTAAGATACTGATATAAATATATTCTAATTTAAAAATTACCCCAAAAATAAAATTAAGAAAAACCACATTTGATTGAAATCTGCTCTCCTGCCCCTTCTTTTTATACTGTGGAAATAAAACAAAACTCAGGGCATGTGTCATGCTGAGATAAGTTATGCTTTGAATTGCTGAAGGCTTGAGGTTTGGCCCTGCTTGTCTTCCACATTATCTTCTGAATGGCTTGCGCTTTATTGCTTTAATTATCCTCCCCACCATAATCAAGCAATGTTGTGTCAGGAGAAATGATCAAACCCCACAAAACAAATGGTTGAATCATTCCATTTTGGATTCCTTTTTCATTCCCAATCCTGATTGTTTCTTGCACAGTTGAAGGTGTAGTCCCAATTTGCATTTTAAGTTGAGCCTGCCCCAGGCAGCCTCCTTGCTAAGCAGCAGGGGACAAAGGCAGAATCCAGTATCTAGGAAAGCCTCTGGGCAGGCTGCAGGGAATGTGTGGGATCCTGGGTGGTACCTTTCTCTCTCTCTCTCTCTCTCTCTCTCTCTCTCTCTCTCTCTCTCTCTCACACACACACACACACACACACACATTCTCTCTCTCCCCCCATTCTCTCTCTCTCCCTTTCTATCTCTTTTTTATCCTCTTTTCTTCACCCTCCCTGTCTCTGTCTCTCTTCTACTGGTGAGTACTCATTGAGATCCACTGAAGTCATAGAGATAGATAAAAAAGTAGCAAGGTAAAGATGGCTAGATTGTTTTCCAGCCTAATCTCAGTGAATTTTGTCTACCTGTGATACAGAAAGATTGCTAGATTTGGAGTCAGAAGTTGTTGTTCAGTCATTTCAGTCATGTCTGACTCTTTATGACCTCATTTAGGGTTTTCTTGGCAGAGATACTGGAATAGTTTACCATTTCCTTCTCCAGCTCATTTTACAGATGAGGAAACTGAAGCAAACAGGATTAACTGACTTGCCCAAGGTCACAAAACTAGTAAGTGTTTGAGGTAGTATTTGAACTCAGGAAGATGAGTCTTCCTGACTCTAGGCCCAGTACTCAATACACTGTACCACCTAGCTGTGCTGACTTTGAATCCTAGCTCTCCTCTACTTCCTGTGAGACCTTAGGAAAATTACTCAACATCTCTGGGCCTCAGTTTCCTCATATAAAAAAATAAGGAGATTAAACTAGATAACCTTTGAGGTTCCTTCTAGCTCTAAATCAACAAGCCTAGAAAGTCAGGTGGTTTATGTTTTGTATTATTTGAAGAACTACTAAGCCAAAATCAGCATTCTCCAAACTTCTACCCTAAAATAATTGATGTTGGAGCCCAAGGACATGCATTCAAATACCCCAGCTCTCCTATTTGCTACTTCTCATCCCCAAGATTCAATTTTCTCATCTGTAAAATAAGGAACTGAACTACCTTGGAAAAGTCATAACCTACTTTTTCAGTTTTATAATAATGGGATAGTAGATGGAGTGCTGAAGCTAAAGTTAGGGAGACTTGAATTCAAATTTGGCCTAAGATCCTTACTAGTTGTGTGACCTCAGACATATCATTTAATCTCTGTCTTCCTCAGTTTCTTCATCTATTAAATAGAGATAAAATAGAGATCTCTTCAAGAAAAGTAGAGATAATAAAAGAATGTTTCATGCAAAAGTGGGCATAATAAAAGGCAAAAATGGTAAAGACTTAATAGAACTAGTAGAGATTGCAAGGTAGTAAGAATACACGGAAGAACTATAAAAGAAAGATCTTAACATTACCCATAACCACGATGGTGTTATATCTGATCTAGAGTCATACATTTTGGAAAATGAAGTCAAGTGGGGCTTAGAAAACATTGCTGATTATAAGACTAGCAGGGGTGATGGAATTGCAGCCAAGCTATATGAAATCCTAAAAGATGATGCTGTCAAAGTACAGCACTCAATATGCCAGCAAATTTGGGAAACTTGACAGTGGCCACTGGATTGGAAAAGATCAGTTTAAGTCTCAGTCCTAAAGAAGTACAATGCAAAAGAATGTTCAGATTACCAAACAAGTATGCTCACTTTACACGCTAGCAAGGTTATGTTTAAGATTCTGCAAGCTAGACTTCAGCAATATGTGAACCAAGAATTATCAGAAGAGCAGGCTGGTTTTTGAAGAGGCAGAAGAATTAGAGACCAAATTGTCAACATTTGCTGGATTATGGAAAAATACAAGGGAGTTATAGAAAACAAACAAACATCTGCTTCATTGACTACATTAAAGTCTTTGACTGGGAGGATGACAACAAAATGTGGCAGGTCTTCAAAGAAATGGGAATACCAGATCATCTTATTTGTCTCTTGAGGAGCCTGTATACAGGCCAAGAAGAAACAGTTAGAACTTGATACGGAACCATTGATTGGTTCAAGATTGGAAAAGGAGTATGACAGGCTTTATGTTGTCATCTTATTTATTCGACTTATGTGGAGAGTACATCACATAAAATGCCAGGCTGTATAACTCAAAAGTTGAAATTAAGGTTGCCAGGAGAAATATCAACAATCTCAGATATGCAGACAATACCACTCTGATGGTAGAAAGTAAAGAAGAATTAAGAAGCTTCTTGATGAGGGTGAAATAGGAGAGACTAAAAGCTGGCTTGAAGCTTAACATGAAAAATACTAAAATCTTGGTAAGTGGTCCCATCACTTCCTGGCAAATAGAGAGAGAAATAATGGAAGCAGTGTCAGATTTTATATTCTTGGGCTCAAAGATCATTGCAGACAGTTTTTGCAACCATAAAATGAAAAAATACTTGCTCCTTGGAAAGAAAGCTATGGCAAATCTGGACAGCATACTAAAAAGCAGAGGCAACACCTTGCCAGCAAAGGTCTGTATAATCAGAGCTGTGGTTTTTCCAGTAGCAATGTACAGATAAGAGAGTTGGAGTATAAGGAAAACTGAGTGCTGAAGAATTCAACAACTCTCAAATTGTGGTGCTGGAGAAGATTTCTGAGAGTCCCTTGGATAGCAATGAGATCAAATCAGTCATTAGTTAAAAAAATTAATTTAGACAATTCACTGGAGGTCAGATACTGAAGTTGAAGCTTAAATATCATGGCCACATAAAGAGATGACAGGATTCATTGGAAAAGACTCTGATATTGGGAAAAATTGAACGCAAAAAAAGGGGACAAAAGAGGATGAGGTGGATAGATAGTGTCAGTGAAACAATGAGTATGAACTTGGAAAGACTTTGAGAAGCAACAGTAGAAGGGCTTGGCATGCTAGATCAATGGGGTGATGGGGGCATGACTGAATGACCTAACAACAAAGTAGGGATAATAAAATAAAAGCACCTACTCCTCAGGGTTGTTGAGAGGATAAGAAGAGATATTTGTAAAGTTCTTTTTAAACCTTAAAGAGCTATATGGTCCATTCTAGTTCTAGATTTACAATTCTAACACTTGATGGCTTCTAAGCTCTTTTCTATCCCTAAATCTATTTAAATATAAATTTATGACCTTATGATCTGAATAATGAAGGGTTTGGAAGAGAAGGTCTCTAAGTTCCCCTCCAGCTCCAAATCTCTGATCCAGGGATTGTGTTTTTCTTAGTAATAACTAAATGTCACTATTACTGATGCAATCCTTTTGAGTTAAGCAGTCCCTTTTCAAAGAGTCCTTTTTTGAAATTTTTGGAAGGGCTAACACCTTATTAAGTTACCAACATTCCTAGGATGAATGAGTTTAAATGCTTTGGGATCAATCCGAGATACATTAGGCACTTGATACAGGAAGAGAGAAGTGAAAGAGTAAGAGGGAGAAAAAAAAAAGACAATAGAGAATTCACAAGGCAAACTTTAGAGAAAGAAGGCTTCTGCTAAAAGCTGGCTTTGTCTAAAATGTGGAGAAGCTACCAGTCCCTTTCTAGTAAAGAAATGCCTGTGGTCTCTCTCTGCATGGTTGTGCATGTGTGTGTTTGCAGAGAAATAGATGGTGTTAGATAACAGTTGAAGAATCTTACAAATCCCAGTGGCTTGTCAGAAATATCGGATACAGGTTTCCCTGGCAAATCTACAATAACTCATTGACCAAACTACTTGTCTGCTTTTCCCTTGCTCAAACTCTGTCTCTCAAGCTCATTGCCTTCCCTCCCTCCCTCCCCCCCCCATAAAAAATTATAGAACTTAACTTAATGCAAAATGATTATTTTTTCCCTTTTTGTAGCTTAGGAGGGTCTGAACATAAAGCTCTTATCACAGAGCCACAGCTGCAGGAGGAATCCTTTAATCATGGCCTTCCTCCTTGAAGAAGAATATAGATTTATGACCAGACTTGGGTTACTAAGCAAAAAAGAAATATTGCCAGCAGCGACCATACTCCTTCCTATTGGCTGTAAACAGCTTTAATCTGCTTTAGCTGTCATTTTGAAGTCCAGAGATATTAGAGTACAACCTAATTAGGTGGTTGTGGGCAGAAGTACAGTTTATTTTCTTTAAACTAAAGTAGCCAAGGTAAATTTTTCAGGAGTGCTCCTGAGCAAAACAAGGCTGGCTAGCATCTTGTCTTCTTCTGCCTTGTTCCTGACATACCTAGTAATCATTCTCTTGGGAACCACTTCTAGTAAAGTAACTTTGCTGGGAGCAGAGGACATCTCAGGATGTCTTCAGAAATCCTCATTCACTGAACAAGTGTACATTCAGAGTAATTCTTCTGAATTAGAGCTAGAGAGGCAGGGCTGGACAATGGAAAGAGTGCTGAACCAGGAGTGCTGTATTTCAATTCTGGGTTGGGATGCTTACTAATTCTATGTCCTTGGGCAAGTGACTTTAAACCTCAGTTTTCTTATCTGAAGTAGAAGAAGGTTGGACTAGATGACCTAGACAATCTCTTCAAGCTCTAGCTTTAAAACCCTATGTGAGAGACACACAGGGATACAAAGGCAAAAATAGGAGTCCCTACCCTCAAGGAGCTACATTCTACTGGGAGGATATAATGTGTTCCCAAGAGAGTACTATACATACAGACTCTAAACAAAGTAATTTAAAGAGGGAAAGAGTACTAACAACTAGAGTGAATCAGGAAAGAAGGTTACATCTGAATTCAGTGTTTATATGGAATAAGAATCTAGGGGCTAAGGGAGAGGAGACTACGACAAGAGGGACAGTTAAGTTATAGCTATCTCTCCCAAAATGCCACTTTCCCTATTGTGGTTTTAATATATTAATATTGGCATAAGAAATTAAATGGAAATTTGGGGGGAATTTGTGGAAGCCACAGATGACATGTGAAGGCCAGCAGACAACACAGAGCCTATGACCAAATACTTAACCCAAATATGATAAGGTACTATAAACACCCCATAAAAGAAAAAGAAAAAAATCAGACTTCTTATCTGGTATGAAGGGAGGGCCAAAGAATTTTATGTGGATTTTCCAGATTGTGGGGGCCCCTGCCCCTAATCTCCATAATGTGTACTATTTTTGCATAGGTTACAATCTAAGAGGGGCAGCTAGGTATCATAGTGTAATGGCAAGCAAAGTGGGACTTTTTGCTCTTTTTTCTTTTGCAATGCTTCTCAGCACTAAGGCAATCAAGTGCCTTTGATTGAGCCTTGCCTTTGATTGAATCAAGAGTCTTTGATCTCCTGCTTAAGTCACAAGGAAGCCTAAGTCACATGAGTTCGAGTCACAAGGTTGTGATGGCCTCTGTGTGCTGACCCAGAAGAAGTGTATACATACACACTCTGAGGTTAGCATTTTGTTTTGGGGGCTCACTCATTTAGAGAGTTTTCTGTTAAGGAGCACCTCCTACCTTTGAAAACCCACATGTTGGTGTTTCTCTCTCTCTGGTAACTTGTATGTATTGCTATGGGCAGATGGTTAGAAGCCCTGACTGCTGATTTGTATTATTTGTTCTGTTTATGTAATTTCTGCTTGTAATTTCTGTTTGTGTTTTCTCTGAAGTTCAGGGTGCTGACTTTTTCCCCTGAACTAAGTGAATAATACATATGTGTTTAATTAAAGTGAGATTGTAAGCCTCTTAAACTTGCTTTCCTTTAGAAAAGCAGATCAAAGAACCTATGCTAGTAGCCCTCCTGTGTGTTGGTGTTATTGGCCTTACACAGCCACGGTAGCTGCAATTAACATTGTTGTTACACGCAGTTAATAGAGTGCCAGCCCCAGAGTCAAGAGGACCTACATTCAAATTCAGTCTTAGATACTAGCTGCGTGTCCCTGGGCAAGTCATTTAGCCCTCTTTACCTTGGTTTTCTCATTTGTAAAATGAGTGGGGGAAGAAATGGCAAGCCACTCCAATATCTTTGCCAAGAAAACCCCAAATGTGGTCACAAAGAACAGGATACAATGAATCAACTAAACAACAACACACTCTAAGAGTAAGAAAACAGGCAAGCATATACTTGACACAAGGGGAGTCAAGTAGGGTCAAGCCCTAGGGAAAATTCTGAAATAGACAAAATATATCTTTCTTTAGTTCCCTTTCTGTTCCCTTCTCTGTGCCTCTTTCTCACTGTCAGCATTATTCCCAGGGAGCCCCTTGTCCTCATCACACCATATGGCTGGCCCTATGGTGTCTCATACTCACTTGCTTTCATAGGCACAACTCATGTCCACTCCCTCATTCTAACATGTTCTATTCTCTCAAGGGCCTCTTCTTTAAATAAAGCTAAGATAAACTAATTCATGTCAATGCTAATGCCTTCCCTCTGAGATTACCATTCATCCAACACTGAGTATATCATATATGTGTATAATGTACATGCATATGCATGGCATTATATGCACACATGTATGCATCCATACACATTATAAATATACACACACACATACACATACACACATTTTTATATTGTATCTCCTTTAGAATGTAAATTCTCTGAGAGAGGGGACCATGCTTTTTTAGTCTTTCTTTGTATCCCCAACACTTAGCACAGTGCCTGACACATTGTAAGTATTTTATAAATGTTTTTTGACTGACTGCAAATACGTTAATGACATAAATGGCTTAATATTGTCTAGCTCCCTACTCCTCCCAATCACTATTTTTTTGTTCTTTTAATGTTTTAATTGATATCTTCTGTTTCTTACATCATCATAGTTATCTCAAGTATCCCTCCTCTCCCCCTCCCAGATACCATCCCATATGACAAAGAGAGAGAGAAAAAATCAGTACAATGTATCGATATACAGAAAAAAGTTTAATTACATGTTAAATGTGTATGGACCTCCCAGTTCCATGAAGGGGTAGGTTTGGGGTGGTGTCTTCTCATGTCTTTTCAGTTGAGCCCTGCTTCATCATTATAGTTTTGCTACATTTTCTTTTGATTTTTTGGTGAGTAGTTGTTCTTCTCATTTACATTGTTGTAGTTATTATGAATATTGTTTTCTTTGGTTCTGCTTTCTTCATTCTGCATCAGTTCATATAGATCTTTTCATGCTTCTCTATGTTCATGACTCATCATTGCTTACATTACAGTAATATCCCATGACATTTATATACCACAATTTGTTTATCCATTCCCCATTTGATGGACATCCACATTTTTTTCAATTCTTAGCTATCATAAAAAGTGTTGTTTCAAATATTTTGCTATGTGTGAGTGCTTTATTCTTACTGATGAGTTCATTGGGGTATAAATCTAGTAACAAAATCTCTGGTTCAAAGGGTTTGGACGTTTAGTTACTTTGTGTAATTCCAAACTGATCTCCCAAAAGGATGACCCTTTCACAGCTCTATCAGCAATGTATTAGTGTACATGTCATTCTACAGCCCCACCAAAACTGACTATTGCCATTTTTATCACTTTTTGCCAATTTGCTAGCTACTATGTGAAACCTAAGAATTCTATTTTTTATTTGCATTTCTCTTATTATTAGTAATTTAGAGCATTCTTTCATGTGGTTGTGAATACTTTGCATTTCTTTTGTGATCTGCTTATCATATGCTTTGGACACTCATCTATTAAGGAATGGGATATTAGTTTTATATATTCATTAATTGTTGAAATTCCTTAGATGTCAAACCCTTATTAGAGAAATTTGGTACAATTTTTTCCCCCAATCAACAACTTCCCTTCTTATGCATCAATTTTGTCTATGCAGAATCTTTTCAGTTTTAAGTAATCAAAGTTATCTATTTTTTTTTTTGTAAATGGCTTCTATCTCTTCAGGCAGCTAGATGGTGCCCAAGTAAAAACCGAAAAATAAAGATAATAGCACCCATATCCCAGGCTTATCGTGAGGATCAATTAAGATAATATTCGTGAAGCACTTAGCACAGTGCCTGACACATCATTGTTGTTGTTGTTCAGTTGTGTCTGATTCTTCATGACCCTGTGGACCATAGCACAGCAATGTTGATGGTGGGATATTCTTGACAAAGATATTGGAGTAGTTGACCATTTCATTCTCCAGCTCATTTTGCATATGGGGAAATTGAGGCAAACAGGGTTGAGTGACTTGCCCAGGGTGACACAGCTAGCAAGTGTCTGAGGTCAGATTTGAACTCAGGTCTTCCTGACTCCAGGCCCAGTGCTCTATCCACTGAGCCACATAGTTGTGTAGTAGGTTCTATCTAAATGTGAGTTTGTTATTATTATCATATTTGGTTAAGAATTCCATAGCTGGAAGAGCCATGATTTGTTTCTTTTCTAACTTTTTAAACTGGTTTTTGTTCAGTCGTTTTTCAGTCATGTTCAACTCTTTGTGACCCCCATTAAGGATTTTCTTGGCTAAGATACAGGAGGGGTTTACCAGCTCATTTTACAGATGAGAAAACTGAGGTAAAAGAAGGTTAAGTGACTTGCCCATGGTCATACAGTGAGTAACTGTCTGAGGCAAGATTTGAATTCAGGAAGCTCAGTCTCTCTGATTCCAGGCCTGGTGCTTTACCCACTGTGCCACCTAGCTGCCCCCCCCCAATTTTTTAATTATCTGATCTCTAATTAGAACGTATAGGGGAATGTGGTGTAAAGGTTAGTAAGATCAATTTCTGCCAGACTGCTTTTTGTTTTTCACAACAGTTTGTAACAAATATGAAGTTTTTTCTTAGGCAATTTGTGTTTTTCTCTTTATTAAACAAAGCTATTGGGTTCTACTGTTTCTGATTCTCCCTAGTCTAGTCTATTCCATTGGTCTATCACTCTTCTTTTTTAACCACTACCAGATGGGTTTTATGACTGCTGCTATATAATGCATTCCTAAGTCTGAAACTGCTATTCCCCCTTCATCCCTATTTCTTTCCATCATTTTCTTTGATATTCTAGATCTTTTGTTTTTCCAAATTAATTTTGTTATTATAAGGTCTATAAAGTATCCCCTTTGTAATTTGATTGGTATAGCATTAAAAGTATGAATCAATTTAGGTAGTATTGCCATTTTTATTATATTTGCATGGCCTAGACATAAGCGCTGAATGTTCCCTCAGCTATTTAAGTTCTTTATTTCTTTAAGCAGCACCTTGTAATTGAATGTACAAAAGCCTTTTGTGTGCTTTGATAGGTCGATTCCCAGATATTTTATGCATTTTGTATATATTTGGAATGAGATTCCTTTTCTATTATTGCTTTTTGTGTTTTGTTATGATTTTATAGGGAGGCTTTTGATTTTTGAGGATTTTTTTTGTATCCTACTACTTTGCTAAAGCTATTGTCTCAATTAATATCTTTACTGAGTCCCTAGGATTTCCCAAGTAAACTATTGTATCATTAGCAAATAGGGATAGTTTTTAACCCTCTCACCCTTACCTATCTTTATGCCTTTAATTTCTCACTTTGGCTTCATTGCTGTTGTTTGTATTTTCAGAACTAAAACAAATAACGCTGGGATAAGTGGGCATCCTTGCTCCCCTGAAATATTTATTAGAAAATGACCTAGTTTTCCCCATTGCAAATGAGATGCACTTTTGGTTTTAAATAGGTTATTTTTATATTGAAATAGGTCCCTTTATGCTTTACTGGGTTTTGAGCCCCTCCTGCTTTACTCCCAGGGACTCACGTTGTTGGACTTAATATAGACACCCAATTGGCTTTTGTTCAGACCTTTTGCATTCAGGCAATCCACTGGTCTTGCCCTCTCCAGCAGCAGAAGTACAGGTGAATTCCACCATTCCTATTCCACCTTATTTAGTCTAATGCATTCAACTAAGCTATTGAGATATTTTTGAATCCTAATTCTGCCATCTGTTGTACATTCTCCTTTTCCAATGTGCCTCACTCAGAGCAATGCCAATTATTGCATGTGTCAGAGAGGATGCCGCCCCATGGTAGGGACTCTATCCCACTACTTCCCTGACTATTCAGCCCATTACTGATTTATATCCTTCCTTGATTGCCTTTTTTCCCCATTTGACTCAAAATCTCCTCCTGGGTTCATGCCCTCCCTCTCTCCTAGGTGCTAATTGCTTCCAGTAATTCCAACTCTCTTCCTCCCTTGGTAGGACAAGTGGACTTTTAAAGAACTAAATCTATCAGATTATTCTCAGTGCAAGCTCTCCATCTCCCTTCCCACAACCTCTCTCTCTTTACCTAAAGTAGCATTCATCAGTGGAAACCCCTCCTACTATTAAAACAAGGCATCCTTCCTATCCCCCATTTTTGATCCTTTTTCCTCCTCCTCATCCACTTCCCTTTAAGTTCTTCTCTTTCAGCAACCAGAAAGATCAACTTCCCATAATTGCTAGCCTTTGGTTTGATCTGGGTACAACAGGAATTCCTCTCTATTCCCCTGCTCTCCTCCCCCTTTCATGTATTCTCTCACATTGTAAATAAGGTCCCAGAAAACAAACAAACATCAATTCACCTGTAGGCAGGATATTATTAAGCTCTGTTCATAACACTCCAGGCCTACTACATCACTGTTACCTCTACCAGATTTCTGCCTTTACCCCTTTCTCCTTGTATACATTTAGAAAAAAAAAAGCTGCAGTTTTTTTTTATGGGTTTCTCTACTGTTGCTTTGTTGCTGTCCTTGGCTTCTGTGTTTATTATTGGATTTATTATTACCCCTCCTGCACTTCTGTTGTTTGGGGTATTTGAGAAGTAAATCTCTTGGTTCTGGACATCTTTCTAATTATATTTGAAATGCCTCTTTATTGTTGAATGCCCATCTTTTTCACGTATAGTTAAATTCAGAAGTATAGAGAAGGCTACCCTGGGCTGCAATGGAGCTTTCCTGCTCTGCAGAACATATTATTCCATTCTTTCCTATGTTTTCTGATGGGTGAAAAATAGTCTTATGTTATTAGAATTTTCTCATTTCCTCCTCTTTCTATTTGAAGATCTCCTAATTGCTTATAGAATTTGTTATTTCTGAATTTAATTATTAAATTTAACAACTCTGGGTTTTGGGGTTTTCAGCCTTTAGCTTTTTTGGGGAGATGATCTGTGAATTTCTTTTGACTGGTATTTCATTTTCTCCATTTAAAAGTTCTGGGTTGTTTTTCTTCACTATTTCCTGTATCATGGTGTTAAGGCTTTATGTCTTATTATGCACTTATGGTAAGCCCATTACGATCCTTAGGTTTTCTCTATACATCCTATCTTTAAGATGAGTATGTTTTTCTTGCATAGAACATATTTTCTTTTAATGTTATTGTCCTTGTCCTTCGATTCTGTATATTTGCATTCCTTATCTGTTGTTCTCTCTTTTGTTTCTTTGGCAAGACTTGTCATTACAGATTCTACTTTTTCTATCCTGCCCATTATTTTTGCTGTGCAGTCAATAATTTCTGCTATTGTAATTCACAATGCTCTTCGAACTACTCAGGAACAGTATATTGTATTTCCACATCTTCCTCTTATTCCAGAGAGTCTTCTGTCTCCCCAAATTTTGGGTCATTCTCCCTTTGTTTTGCAATATTTATTCATAGATGTCTGAATTTGTTTACCATATGTAGAGGGCATATTTCCTTCTGTTGTTAACATTTTCCTTGTTGACTTATGTGCTTATGATCATTTTTTCAGTATACTTCTTTCTGAGGTCTTTGATAATTTCAGATTCCCCTCCCTCCCTCCTTATTTTCCCTTATTGTTCACTTTCTGACTCTCCCTTCTCATGTGGTAGTTTCTGTTGGGGCTGCTTCTCAAAGTATATCATCCTCCAACACTGAGAAATTCATGGTTCACCAGCTAAGGTCTCTGCCCCAAGTGACTTTTGTATGATCAGAACTGACCTCAGCTGGATGCTGTTATTTTCTCTCAGACTTTGGTTTCAGTGTTACATCCATTCCTACTCCTACACACACAATGCCCTGTCCTACTCCTTCTGTTCTTCTTTCTCTGGATCCCAGCAGGCATTTGCTCCTCAAGGGCTGCCACTTATTATGCTCCCTGTCTGTTGTAACCCTGGCAGATTTCCATAGATTGAAGCCAGGATCTCCAAAGCACTAGAAAGAAAGAGGAGTGGGGGGCGAGGTTGAGATTTTTTGTAAGCCTGCATTGGGTTCTTAGGCCTTCTAGTACTGCCTCACTACAGGTAGCATGGGAGTTGGGGGAGGTAGGCTGATTGAGTTCAAAATTAATTAGCATCTGTTTCTGGGGGGTTTGTGGGTTTTTTAACTTTCTTTTGGATCCTGGGTATCCTAGACTATGAGACAGTTGAAGTTGTTTTATTTTTGGTGTATAATTTCTGTTTTGGAGGAGTCTGAATGGTTGACAGGATCAAAGAAAAATGTCTAGTCCTCAATATTATTGCTCTTCTGACATGGAAATCCCCTGATAACTTTTATTTTTACAGAAAGTTCTTGTAGCTTACTGAGCAGGGTAGTGATATAGCCAGATCAGTACTTTATTTTTAGAGAGGCAATCAGGGTTAAGTGACTTGCCCAGGGTCACACAGCTAATAAGTATCTGAAGCTGGATTTGATCTCAGGTCCTCCTGACTCCAGGGTCAGTTCTCTATCCATTGTACCACCTAGATGCCCCTCCTCAGTTACTTTAAAAAAAAAATCTGATCCCTGACTATTCATCTTATTAGCTTGTTGGGTTTTTGTTTTAAGTTTTATTACTGTCTTTTGTTTTTATACCAGTTACCCACTCAAATTAAGCCCTTCCTTCTCATGAAGAAAAGATATTTAACTCCTAACACACTTATCAAGGAGGATCACTTCCTTGATCTAAAGAGTGGGTGAGTGACATGGCCATTTGGAACACTATTAAATGAAGGAATGAATGAATGTTTTAATTATTTATTTAATTAAGGAAAACTGTTGAAATCCTTACTGTGTATCAAACAGTGTGATAAGTACTGGGGATATAAATAGAAACATCAGATAATCCTTATAACTTGAGGGATCAATATTCTAAACGGGGAAGACAATACATATATGAAGATTCAGCTGCAGGACTAATTGAGAGGCCAAGCATTTCCAAGTGTCCAGTGACTAAGCAAATGGCAAGGTCTAATGTTCCTCTAACTTACTAAAAGGATTATAATTTGTGATTTCTTGATCATCCAAGTGATGTGAGTTGAGTTTCCATGTCCTCCCTATAGGGTAGAGGGAACTGTAGGTATCAGACTTCTGGGGTAGGAATTCTGGATTACCTCCTGCAGGGGAGGGAATGGAGATTCAGTTTCCAATCAAGAAAGGGAAATAAAAAATGGAACACTGGCAAGAAGGCAATGCATGTTCTTCTGGGCGCTCAGGTGCCAGATGGTTCTGAGCCCCAGAAGCAGCCGCAGCAAAGATCTTTTTTAGCCAGAGGGCTCCTCTTAGCATCCTCTCACGTTGTCACATGTAGTCATCTATCTATATGACCTGCACCTAAGTCCAGTGATGCTTTAAGAAAACCAAGTGACACAAAATTTGAGAGTTACAAAATAAATTGTTTGGGAAATGGATAGTCATATTACAAAAAGAATATTTTTTCCTATGAAAAGATTCCCTGCAGAGCTCCCCTGAGATCCTTAATACTATTTCAGTGTTTGTTTATGTACTTTCAATAACTTGAAAGAGAAACTGGGAGAGAAACTTAGAGCTTACAATTGAAGAGTATTCATAAACAAAGAGAAAGTTTATCCAAAACGATAACATTGTCAGTGTAAAAATAGGAATTGACTTACCAGTCAGTTTTTTAAAATGTGTCACAGAGTGAGGTGTTCCTCAATGATATAACTCATACACAAACTTTAAAAGGCAACTACGAGCACTGAGTTAGGGTTGGGGAAGGACCCTTATTTGTTCTGGACAAGAATCTTTAACCCTAAAGATCCAAAAGTCATACATCTACACAGTGGATCATATGAGCATAGGAAGATATAACAAAAATGTTCCAGGTTCTATGTAATCTTCTTCTTAAGTCCTCACAGAAGAGACGTGTGCCCCTCAATAATTCAGAAGGGGTGGGAGATCAAAGAACTCAGCTGATATCTGTCTGGGGCCTTCTAGTTCAGATGAATCATACACCCAGGGAAGGTGTGAATAGAGGAGAGAGCGCTAAAATAGAAATTGGGTGTGATTCTGTTGCCAGTTCTGCCGCTAATTTGTGTGATCTCAGATTCATTTATTTCATCTTCCTAAATTTTAGTTCATCTGCCAAATGGGGTCAGTACCCCACAAGGTGGTCATGAGACTCAAATGAAACAACTCATGTGAAAGCACTTAGAAAAGCCCAGCTCTGAACTGATCATCACCAGGTTCAACAACCTTTATCTTCCAGGTTTAAATTCCTCCCAAAGTACAGACATCTTAGCTTGACATTCGGAATCATAGAATCATAGAGACTTTAGAGATCACTGAATCCAAATCTTCTCATTTGATTATTGAGAAAATGAAAATTCAGAAACTGAAATGACTTCTCAAAGGTCATATAACCTATTAGAGGCAGAATTCAGGCTTCTCAACTCTTGAGTCCTAGGCTATTTACAACTACACTATATTACTTCTGAGACCCAATGTTGCTACAAAATTTTAACATGATTATTATTTTGCTATTCACAGTGTTAGGGACAGCATCAGGACCTGTGATTTCAATGATCTAGTGAGTTTCCAAAGAGGAAACTCTTTAGTAAAGGTAAGTTTAGTAAAGGTTGTCATTGTCTTAGAAGCTTTGTCTAAAAGAGTTGCCTAGAATACTGAGATGTTGAATGACCTTCCCAGAGTTACAGAATTAGTATGTGTTAGAGAAAGGACTTGAACCCCATTGGCCCTGACTCTGAGGTTACTTCTCTGTCGACTACCCAACATTATTGTTTTAGCAATCATACGAGGATATAAATTCCATGAAGGCATATATCATGCCTTTTTTTATCTTTGTATCTCTCCTGGGGCTTAGCACATAGCACATCATAAATTCAAAGGTCATCTGAATCAGACTTCAGAGGTCATCTAGTCAAGCCCTCTCATTTCATAAATGAGAAACCTGAGAACTAGAGATGTTAAGTGATTCCTTCAAGGTCACCCAGGGTGAGAGTGGAAGAGAGTTGGGCCTGGATTTTTTGACTCAAAAATGACCTCTTCACTGTACCACACTCTCTCTGAACATAGCAATAATTATAATGTAAGCATCTTTTAATTTTTTTTTGTTTTTTTACTTATCAATATCAGTATTTACTTATCAGACCTTTACTTATTTAATTATCAGGCCTGTGTCTTATCAGGTAAGCATCTTTTTTTTCACTTTTTTAATTTGTTTTTTTTTTTAACTTGAATACATTCTGAGACTTCCACTGATAGAAAATCACCAAAGCCTTAGTCATTAAAAAACTTTTTTATTTCTGTTGACATTATCTTCCTAGTGTCCCAGACTCATAACCTTGGAATCATCATTAACTCTTCACTCTCCTTCATCTAACATATTCAGTACATTACCAAGTCCTATGACATCTATTTCTGTAATTCCTTTCTCATCCATCCCCTCCTCCCCACTACCACTGCTGCTATCATAGTTCAAATAAGCCCTCATCTTCTTTTTCACCAAAGCTCCTTAGTCTCCCTGCTTCTAGCTTATCATCTCCCCAATCCATCCTTCCCACTCTATCCTCTCCACCACTGCCCGAGTCATCTTCCTTGGACATCACTGTGGTCCTATGTAAATAGATCTGTATTTGGCATCAAACAACCTGAGGGAGAACCCAAATACTGATTTTTGCTAAATATGTTGCAACAGGCAACAAGGCATCTCAACACCGATATCCTCAACTGTAAAATGGGAATGATGATGTTTTGCACTCCCTGTCTCACAGGGCTATAAGAAAAGTGCTTTGTAAATCTCAAAGCAATTTAAAGATAAGAGCTATTATTGCTGAAAGAGATAATGTATGCAAAAATATTCTTTATAACCATCAAGTGCTATATAAATTATTGTATTTCAGTCATTTTTTCAGTCATATCTGATGCTTCATGAGCCATTTTGAGGTTTTCTTGACAAAGATACTGGAGTGGTTTGCCATTTCTTTCTCCAGTTCCTTTTACAGATGAGGAAACTGAGGCAAACGGGATTAAATAACTTGCCCAGGATCACACAGCTAGTGTCTGAGGGCATATTTGAACTCAGAAAGGTGAGTCTTTTTGACTCCAGGCCTAGTACTCCAAAACAGTATGAATTGTGTGTAGACAGGCACGTATTCTTTTGAATATGTGACTCTTTGAATTTCATTGACCTTGACTCCACAAGGAGACTGACAGGCAGTATAGCAAAGTGAAAATAGCTGTCCCTTTGGAATTAGAATTCCAATCCTGATTCTGCTACTTACTACTTATGACCTTGGAAAAATCAGTTAATGCCTTTGGTTTTCCACTTCTTTATCTGTAAAGGTATTATGCTTGATAATCTTTAAGGTCCTTTCTAGCACAATATTCTATGATAAAACTATATGGTCCTCAAGAGCTCGAACTCTAGGGTATATACATAGTTATACATTTAGGTGTGTCTATGTATATAGGTAGACATAAATGAATGTAAAGATACATAATATATGTGTGTATGTATACACACATGCACACACATCTATTTGGTGATTTCTTTGGATGGAATGGAAAGGCCATATTAGAGAATCATGCAAAAACATTGGAGGAATTTAGAGCAAGGATATAGGTGGTAACTTTGGGTGACCTTGAACAAGTTGGTTCATCTTTTTGCGCTTGAGTTTTTCTGATTTGCAAAGAGAGAATGATGCTGCCTTTTCTATCTCCTTTATGATTTTGAAGGGAAATATTGAAGTTATTTTGATGAAAATAAATATATCATATGAATGCTGATTGCAATTCAGAGATATTGTCACATCTGCGGTTCATCTCTGTGTGGTCAAAGAAGAAATTCCCATTCCCAGAAGCATCAGTCAAGCTTTGGAATGACCACTCTTGCCTCATACTTTGTAGTCACTCTGCAAAGAGACTGCCCCTTCCAACTGCAAGAGGTCATGCAGCTATAGTTGTAAAGCCCAACACAAAACTCTTTTTTGGCTGGATGTCTTATCTGGGCACTGTCCAGTTTGCTAGAGGGTAATTCACAGAGGTATGCCTTTGAATAAGGAAAGTTATGATTCAAGCCTTTTTTTATAAATTTTAGATAGGGTAGGGTCCAATCCTGTGATTTCATCAGTTTTGGGAGACTCTTGGTACAAAACTTGTATCAACTCAGATCTGCTGCTTAACCATAACTGACAGTCTTAGGGAGCTTCCAAGAGAATTGAGAGGTTGAGTGAATTATCTGAGTGGCTTGTTCATGATCACACTGAGGCATGTTGGAGCCATGATAGCTGCTGGTTGAATTTTCATTGAACTTTAGAACTTGAAAGAGACCTGAGAGAAATTGAATGCTATGTACATTAGCTATAATGACCAAGCTTGGCATCAGAGATCAGAGGAAAAAAAATCCATCCTCTTCCATTCTTTATAGAAGCAGGGGACTATGTGGAATGTTGTATAAGGGTTAGTTCATCAAGTATGAGAAGGAAGAGGAAATATATTCAGAAATAAAGGTTATATAAAAACAAAAGTCATCATAAAAATGTATTTTTTAAAGAAACCATTGAGAGCCTAATCACTTTATTTTATTTAAAAGGAAAGAGGGGCCCGTAGAAGTTAATTGACTTTCCCAGGGTTGCATAGGTAGCATGCAGAACAATCAGGATTCCAAACAGTGCCTTCTGACTCCAATCAGTAATCTTCCCACTATCATATCATGGATCACCACCCACCCACCCCATCTGCAGTCATACCTGAGTATTTCTTCCAGAATAGTCTATTGGGCAATGGTCTTAAGAGAATATTCTTATAGGGGACAGGAAAATAAATAGTTCTTATCCTGTACTACATAATCTCAGGGGAGTAGCAGACTCTTAGAAGTAACCAATAGTCTGTATGTACCTGTGTTGAATTAAAGAGATTTGGACACAGGCCCTGAGAAGGTCAAATCATTGCAAGTCAGCAGCCACTAACTGAGTCCTGACCTTGGGGATATAATAGATTCATGTATGAGAGGGTGTTTCTTAGGCCCCACCTGTGTCCAATGATAGAGGAAGCAATATAAAAGGACATAGTACCCTCACAAATGCAAAATCCTGTAATGATTACTATTAAATGGGCTCCTCCTCCACGTGATTTGCTCTAGGAGAGTTGAATAAATTCATTCAAATGAGCCTCTGGCCACTCTTGTGATGACTCCCACCAGTTGAGGCAGTGCCTGGGACAAGACAATCAGAAATAATGAGGAAAGCAATAGAAAATGAGCAGGAATGAAAGTCAATAATTAAGCTATTTCTAGAGATGCGGGGAGAAGGTGAGAAGGATGGGCAAAAGGCATAACAGTAAATAGTTAAAAGAAGCAAAGTTTGTGGTTCAATTAGATGAAAATAGACAGTAGGTTAATAGTCTAGTAATTAAAGCGATTTAAAGAGCAAAGATTTACCTTTATTGCCAGAGGAGCTCACATTTCAGAGCAGAGTTGCTGTAAGCTCTCCGGAAGGGACTAATCTTTCCTACTCACTTCTCTATTGATGTCACCCACTCACGACCTGAGGCCAACCATCTTTGCATATGTATTTGGTCATTGGCCACTTGTAGCAATGCCAGGGTGATGTAGTTTCTAAAATGGACCAGAAGCCAGGGGTAGAAGCTATAGGGAAAAGGAGCCAAGACTGAATATCCAAAGACTTGGAAGTCATAGGCCAAACACTAGATGTTAGATACCTAATTTTAATATCTTTTCCTAAAGGATACTAAACCTTATCCCAAATCTCTCTTTGATCCCAAAACATCTCCCCTCTGTGTTTTTCCTAACTCTGCCCTGGTTCTGCAGTATGGTATAAGTCTGGCAATACACTCTAGCTCAAGACTTGCCAGTTTCACTTCTGGGTATTCACCTGCAATAGTAAAGCAATTTTTTTTAAAATTTCTGCTCGTCAGAAGGAGTATGCTTTATATACAAGCTACCTCTTCTAGGAAACTGGGGAAACAAGGCTGTATAAATAATAACAGTAATTAACAATCTCATAGGAATTCATTTACAAAGTACCTTCCTTAAGGAATAATATGTGTTATTATACTCATTTTATTGAAGAGCAAATCAACCAACAACTATTTATTAAACACTATATGTCACTTGCTGTATTAGACAATGGGGATCCAAAGAAAAGAAATAAAGCATCCCCTGCCCCCAAAGAGCTTAAATTCTCCCCAGGGAAACTGTAGTTATGTGTATAGATATATACAGCCCTTATACAAAGTCAATACAAAATGGAGAGGGAAACACTCCAGCAGCTGGGAGAATCAGGAAAACCTTCATGGAGAAGATCAAACTTGAGTTGAACTTTGAAAGAGGCAAGAGGAGTAAATACAGTACATTCCAAGCAGAGTGGACAGCTAGTAAAAGGAGAGGGAGAGAGAGAGAGAGAAAGAGAGAGAGAGGTGAAATACAGTGTGAGAGCTGCAACAAGAAGGCTAATCTGGCCGGTCTACAAATTTTGTGAAAGGGAATAGTAATGGGTAACAGATTTGTAAAGGTACATTGGAGCCAGATTGTGAAGGGCTTTAAATGCCAAAAAGGTGAGTTGGTTTTTATCTAATCCTAGGAGCAATAGTTAGCCACTGGAGTTTATTGAGCAGAGATGGTGACACAATCAGACCTCTACTCTAGGATATCACTTCGCTAGCCATGTAGTGGGTACATTGGACAGGAGAGAGACTGAAGATGGATAAATTAGGTAGCCAATGCAAAAGTCCAGGTAAGAAATGATAAGGGGCATGAACTTACATGGTATCCATGTGAGTGGAGAGAAAAAGATAGATTTTCTTTAAATGTTCAAATGAAAAAGCTGAGGTCTGATGATGCTGAAGGAGTCAATGGGTCCAGAAACATTTGTTATACACTTACTGTGGTAATCACTTTGCTAAGTACTGGAGATATAAAGAAAAGCTCAAATAGTGACTATTTTCAATGATCATACATTAGAATGAGAGAGACAGAACATATAAGTAATTAGGTATTAACAAGGGGTGTGTGTGTGTATGTGTGTGTGTGTGTATGTGTGTGTGTGTATCTCTATATCTCTATAGATATCTACATATCTATATCTGTCTATCTACCTATCTATCTGTCTGTCTGTCTGTCTCTGTCTGTCTGTCTATCTGTCTATCTATAGTAAATGGAAGGTAATTTCAGAAGAGAGGCATCAACAACTGAGGCAGAGTGGGAAGGGCCTTCTGTAGAAGGTTGAGTCTTAGAGGAAGCCAGGGAAGAAAGAAGCAAGCAGGGCAGAGCATTGCAAGCATGAAGGCCAGGCTGCGTAAAAGCATGGAAATGGGAGATGCAATGTTACATTCATGGAATCGTAGGTAGGCCAGGGTAGCCAGATGACAGTGTGTAGTAAATTACAAGAGAAGTAGAAAAGTAGGAAGGGGCTAGTTATGGAGAGCTTTAAATACCAAGGGAATTTATATTTGCCTCTACGGGTAATAAGGAGCCATTGGAACTCATTTAGGAGTGAGATTGACATAGTCAGACTTATGCTTTAGGAAAGTCTTTCTGGTAACTGAACGGAGGGTAGATTTGAGTAGAGAATGACTTGAGTCTAAAAGACCAATTACGAGGCTATGGGGAAAATGGTGGTGCCCTCATCCATATTCAGGAAATTAGGAAAAGTGGAAGGTATTTTGGTGGAAGAGACAATGAGTTCTGATTTAAATATGTTGAGTTTAAGATGCCTACGGGACATCTAGTTTAAGATGTCTAAGAGGCAGTTGGAAGTACATGGCTATAGCTCAGGAGAGAACCTAGCACTGGATATATAGATGGGAAATCATATGCATAGAGAAGATAAATAAACACATGGGAGCTGATAACATCACCAAGTGAAATAGTATGGAGGGAAAAAAGAGAAGGGCCTATGATAGAGCTTCTGAAGGCGCTTCTGGTTAATGGACGTGACATAGATTGTGTGTGTGCCTGTGTATGTGTATGTGTGTGTGTGTGTGTGTGTGTGTGTGTGTGTGTGTGTGGCATTCTCGAACAGGACTGTGATATCAGGAAGATGAGATAAAGAACCAAGAAAGAAGACTGAGAAAGAGCAGTTTTTCCTATAGGAGAATTAGGAAAGAGCAATACCATGAAAGCCTAGGGAAGAGAGAAAATCCCAGAGGTGGTTTTCGATGGTCAAATGCTGTAGAAAAGTTAAGAAGGACAAAGAAAAGGCCATTAAATTTGGCAATGATGAGATTTTTAGGAATGTTGGAGATGGCAATTTTAGTTGAGTAATGAGGTTGGAAGCCAGACTGCTCAGAGTTTGTCAGAGACTGAGAGGAGAAGTGGAAGTATTGAGTGACTTGGGCAGAAAATACTCAAATAAAGAACTAGAGGGGTTAGGTAGATAGCACAGTGAGTGGAGCACCAGCCTTGGAGTCAGGAGGACCTGAGTTCAAACTCAGCCTCAGACACTTGACATGCTTACTAACTGTGTGACCTCGGGCAAGTCATTTAACCCCAATTGCCTTGCCTTCCCCCTCCAAAAAAAAAAAAAAAAAAAAACCAGAACAAAATAAAGAACTAGAGGTCATGGGTCCATGGAGCTCCTACCATTTCTGTACCACAATTCTCTATTTCGGCTCTCTACTCCAACTACAAGTGCCGTAGCTCAAGCAAACCTCATATTTTCTCACCTAGACTACTCCTCTAACCTCTTATCCATCCCCTCCACAAACTTTCCTTTGCACCCCCGCCAGAGTGACCTTCCTAAGGCAACGTTGTGGCCATACAGGAAGAGCTCTGCATATAGAGTCAAACCACTGCACAATCCTAAGACTCATGCTTTCTCAAGTGTCTAACCACATGCAAGTCAATTAACTTCTTTAACCTGTGTTTTATCTTCGATAAAATAGGGGTAATAATACTATTCTAGACTACCTACTTCTTAGGTAGGTGAAAATAGCAAAAATTATTTCAGGAAGGATGGTGAATGTGGTTCATTCACAACAACGATTTGATAGGAGAAGGCATAGAGAAAGAGAAGGGAGGGAAAAGAGAGATCAAGGAAAAGAAAATGAAAAAGTTTTAAGGAAAGTGGAAGGGCCGGATAATGAGAAATGGGGAAAGAACAAGATAAAGCAAGAAGGGAAAGGAGGGAGAGAAGGATAGAAAAGGAGGGAGAAGAAGAATAAAAAGGGAGAGGCAAAGGAAAAAGAGGATAGAGGAAGAGGGAAAAACTGAAATTTGCTCGTCTTCATATTTACTCCCACACATGTGCGCGCACGCGCGCACACACACACACACACACCAGCAAACCATTATCTCTGGAGAAGGTAGCTACAGAACATCAGGGTACTCTAAGCAGAGGACATTGCCTGAAGTCAAGAGCTATCAACCTATCCTCCACTGGCCTAAGGGGAATTCCTGCCTGGGAATCTGTCCAGTCTGGGAGCTGTGCCCAGACACCCCTCCGGGAAGGCAGTCTCAATGTTGGTGCCAAACTTACTCCTTTCCTCCTCTTCCCATCCCTCTCCACATGAACAGCAGTCAAGGGTTTTCCTTCTTATGCTTCTGTATCACCTAGGAGAGTTTAATAGTGATTTAAATTAGGCACCGAGAAATACCTGACAATTACATGCACCTTGAATCACACTTTGGACCAATTAAAATAGCTTTTTTGAGTCATTGAGCTTGGAGAAAATGGAAAGGGCATTTCCCAGAAGTCTAATCTGTCTGGAAGCCAAAGTGATGAGTCAGCCCCTCACCTTTAGCAAATAAGGAAAGAGCCCTTAGTCTCCCTAAAGCCCTAAGCTTGGACCCATTTTGTCGCACTTGGATTCTGGACAGAAACAAATAATGGGAACCATAGGAAAGATTAGAGTTGATAGGTCTGTCATCCCATATAAGAAAAACTAAGAAGCTTGGCTGGACTGAAAGATGAGGGCTCCTACTCTGCCCTTGACCATAACTTTCTCTGACCTATTGAATTTATCAACTTTATTTTTCAGCCTAAGTGCTCATTAAAGCAAACCAGCATTCCTCAGCTTATTGACAGGATTAAAAGAGAAGCTAAGCATTTTGGTATGGGAAAAATGAGGGCCCAGAAAAAGAGCTCACCTTGGGATCCCCAAATCTGACAACCTCAGATAACAGAAATAATGATTCCCCAGCTTCCATTTGGAAAAGATGCCTCCACAACATTTCTCTGACAGAGAGATCCTTGAGTCTTCTTCCATGCCCTGAGAAGGTGAGCAGGTTTTATGCAGACAAGGGATGAATGAGGATGCAACAGCTACTAGTATTTGCTCCAAATGAATTAGCTACAGGAATGCTTTTTGAGAATATCTTATAATTATCCAAATTAGGCCTGTATTTCTTTTAAGAATCCATCTTTTATGTATACTACCATCTGACCTTCAATTCATTCCTACGGGCCCATCTCTTTGTGTCTCCTATTTATCTTCAAATTACATATGTAAACAAACATATACAGCTAGGTTGTACAATGGACAGAGCTCTGGACTTGGAATAAAAAAGACCAGAATTAAAAATCCAATTTCAGGCATTTACTTGCTCTGTGACCTTTGGAAAGTCACTCAAAATCTCTGTGTCTCATTTTGCTCATCTGTGAAATGGGAATACTGATAGCATGCAACTCAAAGACTTACTGTGAGAATAAAATGAGATATTTACAAAGTGTTTTGCAAACCTTCAAGCACTATGTAAATGCTTGTATTTATTTCTATAATTATTTAAAGTTATTATTATTAACAATCACCAAGCATATAATTTCTTCCTACTTTTTGTCACTCTGGGAGCAATAAAGACAAAAATGAAATAATCCCTACCATCAAGGACTTTATAACCTAGCCAAAGAGTACAAGATGGGCATGTGTATGGATATATAAAATAATAACAAGATACTTTCAGGAAGAAGGTTCGAGGAGCTAGGAGGATCATCAAAAAATCTTTTATGAGAATGTGCTGTTTAAAATGAGCCTTGAAGGAAACTGAAGTTCTGTGAATTGGATGTAAAGGAGCATATTTCTGCCATGAAGACCCAAAAGTACAAAAGCACAGAGATGGGAGATTGAAGGAACACTGAGAAGACCAGTTTGAATGGAGAATGGTAGGCTTGAAGGGATAAAGTGTGACGAGGTTGAAAGGTAAGCTGAAGCCAGATTAAAAAAGGCTTTAATTGACAAATAAAGGGGTTTATATTTGATCCTAGAGGTTAGTGGGGTCCACTAGATTTTATGGAGGAGGGGGAGCGACATGGTTAGAATTTTACTTTAAGCGGGGACGGAGCCAAGATGGCAGCTGGGAAGCAGTGACTGGCGTGAGCTCCCCACCAAGTCCTTCCAAAAACCTATTAAAAAATGGCTCTGAACCAATTCTAGAGCTGCAGAACCCACAAAGTGGCAGAGGGAAGCAAGGCTCCAGCCCAGGACAGCCTGGATGGTCTCTGGGTAAGGTCTATCCCGCACGGAGCTCCCAGACCCCAGCTGAGGGAATCGGAGCTGAGCCCAGCGCACACGGCACGAACAGACCAGACGCGGACCTACCAGACCAGGAGATGAGTGGAGAGTGCCCTGGCATCCTGAATTACTGAGCTGTGGCATCCACCAAACCTCTCAACCCACAAAGAGCAAAGACAACAGAGAAGGTTGGTGGGAAAAGCTGCAGGACTGAGTTTCCTGTTCGGCAACTGCCC
>CM053624.1:257347636-257372160 GCA_028646595.1 Phalanger gymnotis
GGGGGGGGGGAGGAAATGGGGAGAAAATTTGTAATTCAAATGCCTGTGAAAATCAATGCTGAAAACCAAACATATTAAAAATAAATTTAAAAGAAAAAGAATTTTACTTTAAGAAGGTCAATGAGTCAGTTATGTGGAATACAGATTGAAAAAAAATAAAGAAAAGGAATACAGATTAGAATAGGAAGAGAATTATTTCTCACAAAATAGGAAATAAAATTATATGAGGAATGTCATGTCTAGTCAAATTAAGAGGCCATCTACCCCAAAATTGTCTTTGATAGGGTCTCTAAAAAATGGGCAGTTTGGTAGAAGAACACGGAAATTACCAAGATGAAAATGATTGTGAGGATGTTCCCCGAACATCAATAAAATTCACTTAACACTTAGAAATTATTTAAGAGCATAGATTTTTGAATAGCAAGGGTCTTTAGAGGACATCTAGCCCAACCCCCTCATTTTATAGATGAGGAAACAGAGGCCCAGAAAAATTTAAGTGACTTGACTAGAGATACATACATCTCAAATGGCAGAATCTGAATTCTTGATTCCTGGTTGAAACTAAACCCATCATTCTTTTCATGACAACATGTTCCTCACCTTTAAAGCTCAACAAGATCATTTGATGCTTCTGATTCATTTTTAATATTCCAATTCTTATAGAAGAGGGCTAAGCATGAGATTAAAATCCACAAAAATGTCTTTCACTATATCACCAGCATTTTTTGTTTAACCCAAGACTTTCAATCCTCAAACAGGGGATGCAGCACAAACACAAGCTCGCTTGCTCTCTCTCTCTCTCTCTCTCTCTCCCTCTCTCTCTCTTTCTGTTTGTGTGTGTGTATGTATGTGTGTGTGTGTGTGTATGTGTGTAGATGCGCACTCACACTTCCCTTGAGCATATCTTTTAAATGTTCTGAAGCAAGTAAAACCCTGGGCATACATAAGAACTTTGTTAAATATTTTTTTTTTGCCCCACTCCCCTTTCAAGGGGAGAAAATAAATTCAAATCAGTTTGCAACAAAATCTTGGAAGACATGGTCATAATGAATGGGTAAATATGAACAAATAACATCTTAGAACTTAAGTAATTTAGAATGGGAGAATGAACTTGATACAATGGATCCAGTGCTGGACTCTGAGTTAGATCTGAATTTCAATCTTGCCACTAACATATACCCACTATGTGACCATGGGTAAATCAACCTAAGTCTCAGTTTCCTCATCTGCAAATTGACGCACACACACAAACACAAGTATATATGTACACACGCATATACATGTATGTATTTGTGTGTGTGAACTCTATAGCAATAATGTCAAACAGATAGAAACAGATTCATGCATACATAAAATACCAACACAAATATATGCAAATATGTATGTATATGTATACATACACACAAATATGTATGTGCATATATGCATATATATATACACATAGATGTATTTGTATATATATGTGTATGTATTTCAATATGTGTGTGTGTGTAGACACACATGCACAGAATCAAATGATACTGGAGGGAAAGTGACATTAAGAAGTATGTTTGATGGTAGGGTAAAGCCAAGGATTGACAATATGAATGCATATGAGAAGCAGAGTATCAGCCTTAGACGTAGGAGGAGCTCCATTGAAGTCCTACTTCTGATACATACTTGTGATGTGACCGTGTGCAATCAAATAATCTCTCAGGACCTACAAGCAACAAAGCCAATCTGCATCTGTGGAGTGAGTTTTAATATTCTGCACACTGATAAAATCACAAGTTAAAATCAGAAAAAAACACAGATGATTTTTGTTTAGGATGGAGCAATTATTTGAAAACTTTCTTTTTATCTTAAAATATTCAGTAATGCATTTAATTCTGTGGATTGAAAACTGGGTACATTTTACTTTCTTTTTTCCCATTTCTCCCCAAAGCAATTCATTCCCACCCTCTCCTTTTCTAGCCCATCATCCGAACTCCCAGCATAATAGAGTTCAACATTAAAATTTATTTCTTTCACCAATGACACCATCACATTTCCCAATGATGCAAATCTGAGTCTTTTTCTCATGTTCTCTCTCAAATCATATCTCCTTTTTTTCTCTCTTCCCTCTCTCTTTCTCTCCTTGTCTTTCCCTGTCTTTCATTCTTTTTCTTCATTCATTCTTTTGAACTGCTTTCTCTTCCTTTCTCTGTTCCTGCCTTTACCTCATTCTCTCTTTTCCTGTCATTCATACATTGCTTCCCTCTTCCCTTTTAAACTTCCTCTTCCTTTGCAGCATTTTTTTATTCTGTTTCTTATTTGCTCATTCATTGATTCTCTCCTTTCTTATCCTCTATGCTGTCACTCCCCTCCCCTCCCCTCTTTCCTTCCCTCTCTTTCTTCCTTTTTCCCTTCTGTCTTTCTCTCTTCCCCTTCCTCCATTCTCTCTCTCCTTGGTGTCTGACACCAAACTCAATGATCAGTTGATTGGCCTAGCCCATCTGTCTGGCTGTTGACACACTGAGCCTCCAAGCTTCTGTTTTCCCATTCTGTTTCTGTATCATTCAGCAAGTTGTGTTTTCCTCTGAGGTCACCCTTAAAGGTCTATGTGTCGTGTTTTTCATTTCTGCCTTGTCGGGGAAATCTTGCCAGTGCATCTATCAAAGTAATCATGAAGCCCTGATGTAAGAGTATGGTTCCTCTCACATTTTTCATTACTAGATAATTTATTAATATCCTTCCAAGCAACACTAGATTTATCTTGATAAAACTACTATCAGTGGTGACACAGGATATGGCACTGGAGAGGTTCTGGGAGGAACCATCCACTCACCTCTCTCAACCCTTAATACCCTGGACAGCTTCAAACAGAGCTGGCCCAAGGGGTTTCCCAAGACTGGAAACATTTTATCATTTTGATAAAGTTGACCTAGGGCCACCTCTTAGGGACTGCTGCCACAGTGCCCATCTGCTTCTCTCCTCCCTGCTCTGTTGAAAAAACAGAGCATGTGTGTATCTGAGAGGAAAGGTAGCAGGGGATGGATAAATTGCCTAAGAAGACGGGGCTATTTATCTCATCTCCATTCATGTATCTGAGATGGACAACTTCACTTTTTAGCTCAAGTGAGCCTCCTGGGAGGCCCCACACAAGACAGCTACAGCAATCCATTTGATTTTCGTGTGACTGCTCTTCCCCTACACTTACTGTTGCAAGAACACTCAGACCTCATACAAACACTGGTACCCCCAAGACACCATGCTGTGCCAGCTGCTATCACTATCACCCTCCTTTACATTATCTCCCCAGAAGGAAATCCAAGGCCAGGTCCACCCAGCTCTCTGGTCTATTATTCACCAAAATAAAAGCACAGGAGACCTCTCGGAAAAGGCGGCTGGCTAACGAGCCTCTTGGCGGACATTAGCTGGGGGATGTATTTGTGATATGAGTGGCAGCTGTGCAGCTGCCATTCCATGCAATTCAGGACAGCTATTTCATTAATTGTGTTTCATGCTTCATTTCCTTGGATTATACTAACAGAAAGAAAGAAAGAGAGAGAGAGAGAGAGAGAGAGAGAGAGAGAGAGAGAGAGAGAAAGAGAGAGAGAGAGAGAGAGAGAGAGAGAAGGAAGGAAGGAAGGAAGGAAGGAAGGAAGGAAGGAAGGAAGGAAGGAAGGAAGGAAGGAAAGAAAGAAAGAAAGAAAGAAAGAAAGAAAGAAAGAAAGAAAGAAAGAAAGAAAGAAAGAAAGAAAGAAAGAAAGAAAAAGAAGGAGGAAAGGAAGGAAGGAAAGGAAGAAAGGAAGGAAGAAGGAAGGAAAGAAAGCAAGAAGGAAGGAAGGAAAAGAGGAAGGAAGGAGGGAGGGAGGGAGAAAAACAAAGAAAGGAAAGAAAGAAAGAAGAAATGTAAAAAAAAAAAAAACAAATACAAACACTAATCCTTTTATAATTTTTTTCCTAACACAAAATGACTGCAGATCTTAATTCTCTGGACCTCTAGCCTGTGCCATCTTGTTTCTTAAGGAGCTATCAGAAAATATATTGAAAATCCAAGCAATCTTTCCTCTGGTTAACAGCACTGGATCAGGGATTTTTTACCAAAAATAGAGTTAAAGGGGGAATTTCATTTATAGGAAGGTAGAGGTTGAAGAGGAGTTCCAAATCTTTCCCATAATGAACAGATGAAGTCTGAGTACACTGACTGATGATGAGGTAAGTGGGTGAGCCTCTTTGGAGAGTATTCTAATGATTTCAAAGCCAGCTCTGCACACAAAAGGGTCTGTTGCCTGTGACCCTAAACATATTTGTCTTTCTGACTAGACACACATTTTGAAAAGGAAAAACCAACCCAAAAAAATAAGTAAAAAGAATCACTTCTAGCTGATGACTTAAAGTATTTTAGAGATGACAACTACTGGACTTGGGTACTCCTGGGGAAGGCTTTTTCTCTGTGGGCTCAGAGGAAGTATGATTGACATTACTCCGAGTTCACATGACAACATAATCTGTCTGTAAATCTTAAGATACACAGTTTGTTGATGGACGCAGTTGAGTGTCCTGAGGTAAAAGGTTTCTTTTCCCCTGTCTTCAGCTACAAAGCAGGGCTTATTGACCTAGTCTCTGGCCTGTGTACCCCAAGGAAATGTCCTTCCTCTAATATTCCAACTCATCCAGAGCTTTCCTGGCAAGTTCCAACAGCTTCCTAAAAAGAAGCCTTCTCTGCTGCTAGCTCTGAGTGCTGCTCTGAGGTGAGTCTGTAGCTATTGTTCCTTCTTACAGCTAAGCTTTCTACAGCCTAGACAGATGTCCAATCGCACTTTGGTACACATAGGACACATACGTCAATGCTGACAGGACATTTCAGTTGTGACCAGAGCCAAGACAGCCATCCAAATCCAGGAACATCATTCACTTTGGTGGATTCTATAAAACTAGTATGGGGTGGGAACTCAGGTTGCCTAGATTTAGCAATACTGGGAAAAGCCAGGGCCCACCTGACTTTCTGGCTTTTTTAAATGTCCGTGGCTCTTAGACCCTATTAAGTTGCTTTGAAATACATAGGAAATTGCTTTGCTCAGGCCAGCCCATAGTTGGGCCCATTGTCATTACAATTTCAAAATGGATCACTTCTTCCCCTTTGCTAATCATAAAATAAATGGATATCTGGAAGGAAAGTTATCTGTATTCCACCATCACCACAACAAATGAGGGGTTACTTAGGAAGAATTTACAGTGTTTTTTCCTTGATTTTACAATGCTATTTGTGACACATCCTTTTGCCTGATAAAGTTCTACCTTCCACTCTGGCCTGCCATTCTCCACCCTCCCTCCTGTCCCCCAGTACACTCACATATGACTAGAACTCCAGAAAAGGAATAAAATCAAGAGTCCAGGCTATAAAGCCCAAGTGGGACATAAACATCCAAATCAACTTTCCATTTTGCCCAGAAGCAAATGTTTCTCATTTTCCAAAGAAATTGTACATTTATCATCATCATCACAGTTCACATTTTCTTTCAATCTTCTAAATGTCCATAATGCTGAGCTCTAATCCCAGCACTGGACAGGTGAGCCACAAAACCATAAATTTGGTGGGATTTTCCTTAAGGCCAAGATGAAGAGAGCTGAAAAGCTAAGGAGGTTCCCACTGGACTCATTGGATGATTAGATCTGGTAGTTTGCAACAAGGGGAGGGTGAATTCTTGTTCCTGAGGCTGAAAATGTAACTTTGAGGAACGTATTTCTTTCTACACTATAGGATAAACTGAAGCAATGGAAAGTGTAATAAGCATGAAAGTCCACCTAAGATATCAGGATCCATCCTGCTAATGAGAGAAGCAGCATCCACACTGGCTAGAATCCATGAGGCCTATTTATAAGTTCACTCAGATGGGCAGTAATAGCACTCCATGAACTAATAATCAGATTGCAGAAACTTCAAAATCTCCTATTCCTGCCCCCTCCCCCACCATCACTTTCTTTCCACAAAAGGACTGAAGACACTAACTAGATGGTACAGTGGTAAGGTGCTGCTGGGAAGATATGAATTCAGGAAGATCTGAATTCAAATTTCGCCTCAGATACTTACTAGCTGTGTGACCTTGAGCAAGCAATTTAACCCTGTTTGCCTCAGTTTCCCCATCTATAAAATGAGCTGGAGAAGGAAATAGCAAACCACTTCAGTATCTTTGCCAAAAATTCCCAAATGGGGTCACAAGGAGTCAGACAGGACTGAAATGACTGAATAAGAACAAAGGGAACTGAAAGGCTTCTTTGCAGAACAGATTAGAACTAAGGAAACAGTGGTTGTTTGGTTTGCCCTTCTTTCTCAAAGAAGACCATGACATCAGCAAGACAATGCCATGACTTACAAGTCAATTAGATTTAAGTAAGGGGGGGATGTACAAAGTCACCAGCCTCACTTTCTTCTTCAGAGTCATCTAGGTCCAGTGGCCAGATATAGATCAGGATAACTGGAGATGGCCCAGGATACAGTGCAAGACCTTGGCATTTTTAAGCTAAGGTCTTTCAGAGTTCTCACTTTGACTGAGGCAAGGCCCATTCAATGATTGGGGTTGTTTAAGAAGTGAACCAAGGTATGGCCCCTTTAATCAAAAAAAAAAAATCAAACTGGGAGGGGAAGACCCCCAGGGTTTCAGGCCAAAGAGAAACAATTGCTATTTACATTCACTCTGAGCTATTACAGCCCAAACAATAACCATTAAAATGTGCTTAAACAGAAGATGTCCGGAAGAATGGATTACTGGTCTGGCTTCTTCCAGCTAGAGCTCTCCAAGATCCAAGGTCATAGAGACAATTGACTCGAATTCCATTATATTACAGTCTCTCAATCAAGCCAAGTCAACAAGGATTTATTGAACACTTATTACCTGCCACTACTTCATTAGGCAGTGTGGAAAGATTTGTTTAAAAAGGTCTACGTCTCTAGACCACACTCTGGACTTTCCAGGTCTTTCTCTACAATGTCCCCAGAGACCTCTTCACTGATTAGCAGGAAGCTCACTCCAGCATGGACTTCACACTTTGAAACTACCCTCTACTCCAGAAGCCTCTCCTTCTGATTATCTGGTTCCTCTTAGAACCCACATTTTAAGGAGGGTCTCCAGGCCAGCCATGCATTCATTCCTCTCCAAACTGTACCCCAGACCCTCCAGGACAATCCTCCCTTGTTTGTAGGTACCTTTCTCTTCTCTTTCTACCTCACCCCACCCCTTTCAGCTTCTCCCATATATATGTGTGTATGTGTATATATGTGTGTATGTGTATGTGTATATGTATATATATAATGTAATAGCTATTATTACTATTACCATTTTTTTGCAGAGAAGTTCCCTAATGTGGCCTGAAGAACTTGGTGAGCTGGGTGGCCATGGTGGAGAAAGCTGTGAAAAGTGGACAAAAAGATATAAAAAGAGACAGAGAGAGAAGGCAGGAGGGAGAAAGGGAGAAGGAAAAAACTGGGAGACAGAAAATGACATGCCACTCCCTTATTCTCTTTGAGGGAAAGGTAACACAAGGGGGTTGGGGGCTTTGGGTAGACTATCTCCCCTAGTAGAGCCCCAATGCTAGGAACTATAAAATATTCTGGGGATTTACATAGATATTTGGGGCTTTTTCTCATTGAGGGATTTGTTTTATTTTCTTTATTTTGATCAAAACTCTGTTCTATAATATCATTAAATGTGTGCTTGCCAATGGAGAATCAGTATCACTATACCAGGGATTACCATATATTCATTGTGTCAGGTTTAGTGGAGTGTTGGGTGGTAATAGACCAAGGAAAAAAATCCCCCGAAGTATAAATAATCAATGACACAAAGCTTATACCTGCATAACTTGCCTCAAACTGTGTTTTTATGTATATAATAATTATGACAATTTATAACCAGTCATAGCACATAAAATCTTGATGTGGGGCACAAATTCCTTCCACCTTATGACTGGATGAGAATGGAAAAGAACAGGTCCCAGAGCCCTAAATAGTAAGGCCAGTCAGAAAGTAGGTTTTGGTAAAGCTGAAAGACACCAACAAATTCCTACATACGTATGTACACAGTGACTACCTATTTACCCTTGCTAGTGTAGCTATCCTATCTCTCTGCCCTTGCTAGTGAGATAGATTGGGTAGGTGAATGTTGCTTGTGGTTAGTTTGTCCTAGGGGGCAGTGATGAATGGCATGGAAAAAGTATAAATTTGAAGAGATGAAGGAAGAAGAATGATTTAGTTACAAAAAAGTAATCTGATTTCTATCCAGCACATAATCTGGGACCAACTACATACAAAGCAAGGCATATATGAAGTGGCTTCTCCTAGCCCTTAATTTTTTTTTTATCAGGTGAGAAACCCCAAGGGTCTGGGATGGGCAGAAGAAAGGATATATGGCAAGGAGGGCATAGAAGGGAGATTGGTATTTCCATTTCAAAAATAATTAATATTCTTCATTATGGAGCTTCAGTTGAATCCAATTTAATTCACTTAATTTTATTGAGCATTTGTTAAGTATCCAGCCTTATATTAGGCATTTTAAGACAGACTGTTGTTTGGTTGTTGTAAGAAAAGATACTGTGGTATCTGGTTTTGCTCCTACAGAAGTTATCCATATAGCTAAGTTAAAGTTTACCTACCAAGACAATGGCCAGCTGGATATCAGGGAAGCTAGAGGAGCTAAACCTGTTGAATCAGTCCAAGCTTATCATGTCAGTTCAAGGGTTAGGTCCTGGTCAAGTGTCCAGGTCTACTAATCTGCATAATTTGCATATGTTAAAGAGGGAAGGTAGGGTAGTACAGAATGTAGACTAATCCTAACTCAGACAAGGAAGACAGAACTAATGAACTTCACTTTTGCTTCTGTATTCTCATTATCCTATCTATATAAATTGTATAACTTAAGAAAACTATGTAAAAAAGTGAAGAATGTAAACTAACCATAACTCAAACAGGAGTGGAGGAGATGGTAACCCTCACTCCTGCATCTGTATCAGTGTGAGTGTTCTTAGTGAGTACTGCACCTGCTCTCTCGAGGAGTGTAATAAACGCCTTTCTCTGCCCACTCTGGTCCTGAGTCCTTTGGGTGAGAATGGTCAAATCACATGGATTTTCCCAAGGTCATGCTACCAGAAAAGCAATGAGCTGCAGAAGCCTGTCTTGGGCTAACTTTCTGACCCTGCTTTGGGGAGTCCTATGATCCCCACTATGGTGTTAAGGGTGCTACCACTTGGGATTTCCCTAGGGAACCCTGTGGTCTGCACAGCCTTTTTTAAGGGGTGTAAAGTCAATCAATGAATGGGAAGATCTTCCCCACCCATTTGAGTGGGCTTTGGGGGCAGGGCTGTCAGGGTCCTGGGGGGAGTGGCTAGAACTGGAGCCAATCATAGGTACCTGAGTTCTGGTCCATATGATGACATGAAGTCTGTGGTGGGAGGAGCTTGCTGAACGGTTGGAGCAGAGCTAAGGGCAGTTGGAGAGGCAGTTGGTGAGAGCAGTTAAGAACTGAAGGGGAGAAGAAGCAGTCAGCTAGCTGGAACGCAGCTTGGAGATTGTGGTGGAAGCGACAGCAATGGCAGCAGATGCTACAAAAAGCAGGACTGACTCTTGCGGAGATGGGAGAGTGCTGAGCAGGGGCTTGAGACCAGTGGGTGGTCTTCTTGCTGGAGGGCCCTGACATTGGGGGGTGGGAAGCACCAGTATGGCTTGGCTTGCTGCCGTAATGTTTTTCTGTGGCCTTCTGGTCACTATTGTGAGATGGGCATACTGGTTTTGGAAGATTCTTGCCAGGATGTTGAATTGGGGACACTGGTCCATAGGTCTGCTACTTTTGAGTTTCAATAAATGCTTTAACTCCTCTGCCTTCTACTCAGAGAATTCCTTATATCCTGTGATTCTGGACCATTCAGGCCATATTCATGGTTATCTTTGAAGTCACGAATTCTGCCTTAATGATTTAAGGGGCCATCACTTGAGTCTTCTGGCTCTGTCTCAGGAGCCTTGTGATCTTACTGCCATTCTAAGGGGCCATTACCTGGGTCTTCCTTAGGGTCTAACACCTAGGAAGTCCTGTGATCCCCACAGATAAAGGGGGGGGTGCTACCCCTTGGTCTTCCTCTGGGTGTCCTCTGGTCTTCACAGCCTCCATTAGGGGTTATCACTAGGGTCTTTCTCAGGGTCCAACCCTAGGAAGTCCTGTGATCCCCAAAACCTTTCTAAGGGGCCATCACTTGGGTCTTCCTCTGGGAGTCTTGTGGTCTGCACAGCCTTCCTTAGGGGTTATCACGTGGTTCTTCCTCAGGGCCTGACCCTGCCTAGGGAGGTCCTGTGATCCCTATAGACTAAGAGACTATCTCTTGGTTCTTCCTCAGGGCTTTGGCCCTGCCAAGGAAGTCCAGTGATCCCAAAAACCGTGTTTCTCACTGTTGTTTTTCAGTATCTCTGAGTCTTTGTGACTCCATTTGGGTTTTCTTGGCAAAGATACTGGAGTGGTTTGCCATTTCCTTTTCCAGCTCTTTTTACAGATGAGGAAACTGAGGCAAGCAGGGTTAAGTGATTTGCCCAGGATTACGTAGTAAGTGTCTGAGGCCAGATTTCAATTTAGGAATATAAGTCTTCCTGACTCGACACCCCATACTCCATCTACTTTGCCACCTTGCTGCTGCATTTTAAGACATACTAAAGTATAAAATAGAATTCTTCCCATCAAAGAACTGATAGTCAAATGCATAAAGGATGTGCAAAATGACTAATAAAGTACAATAATGAATGTTGAGCGTCTAAAAAATGTTTATGCCTGAGTTATATGAAATAATGAGGGTCCTATAGGTTCAAAGAAGGATCAGTAATATCCCAGAGGAGGTGAGCACCTTGTAAATATTTTAGTGTTTACTAAGTGAGAGCAGAGTGAATATGTGTGTACGAGAGAGCATAAGAAAGGGAAGAATATAGTCATAAATTTATAACTAGAAAGAATCTTAAAGGTACTTTAATCCAGCCCCATCATTTTATAGATGAGGGAACTGAGACCCTGAGATGGTAAAGGACTCGTACAAAATGATATAGAGAGTGGGAGAAAGTGGCAGAAAAGTGAGAAAAGAGACAGAGATAGAGATGCAGAGGCAGAAAAAATAGAGTTAGAGATAGACCAGAGAAATGGAGACAAAGAAAGATTTGGCATCAGCAGCTCCAATATGTAAATACTTTTTTTTTTTTAATAGGGTATAAAGAATGCTTTTGTATGTGAATGAACCAGTTGTTCTAAGGCGCCACCATCAAATCTATCCCCCTCGAGGTTAGCTGGTTCTAGCTTGCCAGGAGGAGCAGCATTACAGGAAGTTGATAATCGACCCTTGTTCACAAGGTTATTCAACAGAAGGAAAAGTTATCATAAAACTGAAACGGTCCCCACTGGAACCCTCCGACAGGGCTATTTCTTACATTTAGACTAGTGCTCCAGAGGGGCCAATAAAACAGACTAATAAAAATAATAGAAGAGGCCCAACAACATTAACCAACTATTAAACCCCATGTGGGGGTATGTACCATCTTCAGTAATATGTGTCTCTCCCATTAACACCAATGGGACTTAGATGTCTGTCGTGGGAGAAGGAGCCATTTCAGATAACCTGTGCAAAGCACTCAAGAAAACTCACAGATCAGCAATTATATTTTTAACTAAGCAAGATTCTTCTGAGCAAGCATGAGAATAGTTTGCATCTGAATACTGTACAGTCCTTAGGATACAGATAACCTCCTATAGGATTCCGTCTAGGAGGACATAATTAACAAAGTTAAAACTGAGAAGCAGACAAAATGTGATTTCTGTCTGCCCTTCTTGATGCAACGGTCCTGCATTTTTCTCTCCTATATTATTATTTACCTGTTCCTTATGTTCCCAGAGTTGCTTACTACTAATTAATAAGTTAGTAAAAATGTGAGAAACTAATTCAAGCTAAAGTACTAATGACTAATTCGATTCAATAAACATTTATTAAGTACTATCTACTGTAAAAAGTACTGTGCTAGGTCTAGAGGATGCAGAGATGAGGATGAACATATTCTAAGAGCTGAAATTTATAGGGTTTACAAAGCACTTTATAGCTATTTACTTGCTCCCAAGAAGTCAATAGTGCAAGTATTATTGCCATAATACTGATTTTAAAAAAAACTGAGGTTAAGATTGATTAATTAACTTATCCAAGGTCATACAGTAAGTAAATGGCAAAATTAAGACTCTAATCTAAATTACCTGACCCCTAGCCTGCTGCCCTTCCTATCACATCAAGGTGAATATGAAATGATTCCCAAGAAAGTTGTGTTTCAATCAGAGAGATGAGGTATAAAATGATTACAATAAAAATTAGAACACAATGAGTACATATGAGAGAAAACAAAGACTTTATGAGAACTCCAAAGAGGGAGAATTCACTTCAATAGATACAATTCAATTCAATAAGTAAACATTAGTTGGGTGTACTTCTCAGCAGTATCTGAATTTCAACAGAGGAAAGCACCCAAAGGAATCAATATTTTTGTAACAGTAGGAAGGTGGCCCTTCATCATGAATCTCAAATCATATCACATATAGTGTCCTCATTCTTCCTCCCCCAACCCCAAACCAAACTCTCTTTTACATATTTCTGTTTCTGGTCTTAGCACTACTATCTTATAGTCACCCAGATTTCCCCATCAGAAATCCAGTGTCAACTTTCATGGAATAAATATTGAGTTTCTTGATCAGAATTAGTGGTATGTGTATATATACAAATACACTATATATGTGTATATATAGATAGACGTATACATATACATACATACATTGAATATATATACATATTTACTCTATGTATGTATACAATATGTGTATATATAGATACACATACACATATATACATACATACATAGACTATATGTATACATATGGACATATGTATACATACGGACATATATACTCCACGTATGTATACAATATGTGTATATATAGATACACATACACATATATACATACATACATAGACTATATGTATACATATATACTCTATCTGCATATACATGTATGTGTATATATACATGTATATGTATTTATGTGGGCATATATATGTGTATGCCTCCAATGAGTGTTGCATCAAACTGTAACTCAAATCATTATATGCTATCCCTAAATCTGCTTGTCTTCCTGATTTTCCTATTTTAGGTAATTATGCAAACATTTTTTCAGTCAACTAAGCTCAAAATGTTTAAGTCTTCTTTGTTTCCTCCTTCTCTCTCTCTCCTTCAACCACTTGATAAATTTCATCAACTCCACCTTCATAATATTTTCCCAATCTATCTTCTCTTTTCCATTGTCAATGCAATGTCACCATCTTTCACTACCCAAATGGAGTCACAGAGGGAGTCGTCTTCCTGAGTTTGAATCTTGCCTCTGACATTTACTAGCTTTGTGACCCTGGATGAGCCACTTAACTCTATTTGCTTCAGTTTCCTCATCTGTAAAATAAGCTGGAGAAGGAAATGGCAAAGCACTCCAATATTTTTGCCAAGATAACCTCTAAAAGGGGTCACAAAGAGTTGGACACAACTATAAATGACTACACGACAACAAAAAAGACAACAATAACAACAAACTTTCTTGGACTATTACAATAGCTTCCTGATTGGTTTCCTTGCCACTAGGCTTTCCTCTCAAATTATAGAAACTTAGAGTAGCAAGATGACCTCAAAGGTCATCTAATCATGGACAAGAATACCCCTTACTACATTTCCAACATGAAAAAATCTGTCATCTCAGTACCTGATCATCGTCAATAGGTATGACCTACATATCTTTACTCTATGCATGTTATCCATCAGAGAGAGAGAGAGAGAGAGAGAGGGAGAGGGAGAGAACAAGAAACACTTATTAAGGCTTATTTTATGCCAGATAATATCCTGATACAAGAATATGCAAGTAAGCATGGACCTATCCTTTAGGTTGCATTTTAGTGGGGGAAGTCAACACATAAAGGGGAGTTATAAAGGACTGAGGTAGATAGAGATTGAAGTAGATAATTGATTCTGGACAGGATAAGGCAAACCCAAGATAACTGCTGGAGCAGAATCTGAGTTTCCAGTGGGATAAGGAGTGAGGGGTGATGGTAGAACAAAGTTGGAGTGGAATTGCCATGGTTTGGTGTCCAAGTTGTTTCTCTCATCATCTCTATCTCTCAGAATCCTCTCATTTCTTCAAGGCCCAGGTCAGCTTTCATCTCTTTCTCTGCATTCCCTGCGCCACTTAATTGTTAGTACTCTCGTCTTCCCTTGTTTGCTTTTATTGTTCCTATTTCCCTGTATATGGTATTCCAGTCTCCCTTCCTCCTCCAAGAATATAAACTCTTTGTAGGCAAGGACTACTTAATTTTTATCTTTATACCTGCAGCACCCAGCACAATACCTTGTACTTTGTGCATGCTTAATAAATGTACATTGAATTTATTCAGTCAACCAAAGTGTTCTGAAGACCTCTAGAGATAGACAAGCTCCCGACTTCTGAAGGCAAAGCCTTTCACAGTCTGATAGGACTAATTCCTAGGCAGTTTCTCCTTTGTGTGAGGCACATTCTTTGTCTGAATTTCCCCAGTCCACAATGCATTTGTATTTCACACTAAATATTTCCATTTCTGTTTTGTTTTTTGTTTTATAAATAAGCATCATAAAGCACAGAGAGAAAACAACAATGTTTGAGGGCAACCATCAAGCACACTTGGAAAATGAATGCCTTTGGTAGCCTTGAACTAAGGTTCTGAATTGCTGCTTTCCAATATAATAATGTGAATGTTTGTCACTACATCTAGCTTTGGAGAGGCACTGGAGATGGAGGGAAAGAACTTTAAAGGGCTTTTCTTAAGTCCTCAAACAAAGTACATAAAACAGGAAGAGATGAGTTAAATATAGCATCAGAAAATTTGTCAAAATCTAAACTTTTAAATGAAAAAAAAAGTTTATAGAAACCATTCCATATCTATGAGTTGTCTCCATCTGTGCTAGGTACTAGTTAGAATGCTGGCTATAACACAGAATGCTCAGAACTGGGGGATACTTAAAAGTGTCATCTAGCCCGTTTCTTTCCCTCCTGGGGTTACCTACACTTATTTGTCCCAGGATGATGACAATTCTTTCAATTAATAACAATAGTCAACATTTATGTAGTGCTGTAAGTCTGCAAATAATGAAAGTATAATGAGATCAAACTATGATCTCATCCTCACAACAGTTCTGGGAAGAAGGTGTCATGATTATCCCCATCTTAGAGATGAAGAAACAGGCAAATTAAGTGACACTTCCAGGTCAAGTGTCTGTGGCTGGATGTAAATTATGGTCTTTCTTGTACCAGAATCAGTGCTCTATCCACTCTGCCACCTTAGCCTCCTTGGTTAATCTTAATTGAGCACTTATCATATATTCAGTCTTTCCTTGGAAATGTGAGAAAATACGAAGAATGAGGCTAGATCCCTGTCCTCATGGAACTTAGTGTTTATTCTATTTTAAAAGATCTGCAGAGAAAAGGAACATTATACCTTATGGAAGAATAGTTTCCCAGGAAGCATACTTGCTATAGAACTCTTCAACCTGGAAGAAGATTATATCACAAATACCAGATATACTCTCCCATTAAAACTTAATTTAAAAGGAAGTGATGGGATGTGAACTTTGATCTGTAGACTTCCCAAGTGAATGCTTTACTGTAAAGGTAATTAAATACTTTTTTCCCTTCTAAAGAATAATTGCTAACAGACCATGGATTGTTAAGAGGGTAACCCTGGGAGAAACAGGAGGGATTTCATAGCATGAAAACTTTAACCTTCCACGTTTAGCACCGAATATGTTGAGCTACTCAGTGTTTGTGTTAGACCAAAGCATACCAACGTCATACTGCAGACTGATGAAATGAGTGTCTTTGGAATGAAACCCAGAACTATAAGATACTGGCTTATGGCTGGGATGAAGAGTGGCCCAGATCCTAATGAATTACAGAGCTTTTTCCTTAGAGGTAAATGGCAAAAGTATGCAAAAATGGTGATCATAAAGGGTAAATGCATCTCTATTTCACTTCTCTCTACCTTATTTGCTTAGCTTGATCTGGTCTATGATTGGTCTCAATGTTTACTTTATTCTGTGAAATAAGATGGCTGTTTCACATCACCCCTAACTGGTATATCCAGGTGTAGACATGCATGATGCTATGAAACAACTTTCTTGTTATAGTTTGAATTGTGTTCAGTGATGGGAGACAAAGTTTAAGGACAATTATAAGCTGGAAAGTCCCCAGAATGTGGAGTGGACTTTAATCTATTCAGAGGGAAAATTAATTGAAGGAACTGAGGATGTTTGGTCCAGAAAAGAGAAGATTCAGGAATAATTGCCATCATAATTGTCTTCAAATTATTCAAAGTTTATCCTAAATTTTGGGTTAATTTGAGGAAAACCTGTGCAAAAATTAGTGATGTCCATAAATGGAAAGAGCTTCTTGGTAAGAGATGGATTGACCCTCACCGGAGGTCTTCAAGCTGAAGTTGGATGACCTCTAATCAGGTAAGGCCAAAACATGCTATAAAGGAATGCTAGAGGCAACATGGTACAGTGGAATACAATCAGGATTTGGAGGAAATGGTCCTGGATTCCTATCCTACATCTCTACATTATTTTTGAGGGGGGAAGGCAGGGCAATTGGGGTTAAGTGACTTGCCCAAGGTCATACAGCTGGTAAGTGTGTCAAGTGTCTGAGGCTGTATTTGAACTCAGGTCCCCCTGACTCCAGGGCTGGTGCTCTACTCACTGCACCACCTAGCTGCCCCCCTATCCTGCATCTCTAACTTATTACCAGTCTAACCATGGGCAAGTGACAACTTCTCTGGGTCTTGGTTTCCTCAGTTGTAAAACTGAAAGGATTATGCTAGATAAAATCTAAGGCTCCTTACAACTGATTCTATGACACCAGAAAAAGTTTTGTTTGGTTTGAAAGCTATCTTGAAGGCAAAGGTTGATCATAGAAGGGTTAGGAATGATGCATAGTATCAGTGGGATAATGACAGATAACAGAGGAAAGCATAACTGCTCAGTTTTTATTTGCTTCTGAAGATGAAGAAGAATGATCTTCATTCCTGGAAGCACAGCACAAAAATGGTTAAGAGAAATAAAATAAAGGTAAGAGAGGAGATAATTAGAGATCACCTCACTGAAGGTTAAGTCACTTGACCCAGACAAAATATAAATCAAAGACAATGAAAGAACTTTCCAGGGCGATGATTGGTAGAAAAATGGTGGAGAGTAAGAAGCAATAGACCTGGGGATGGACAAATGTCCCCATTTTTAAATGGAAAATCTATATCCTTCAAACTACAGGCTACTGAACTTGATTTTGATTCCTAGAAAAATACTAGAATGAGTTATTAGTCTGTGAGTGTTTAGAAAAGGAAAGCGGTGTACTACAAGCCAGCATGCATTCTTCAATTATGCTGCTACTCTGACCATACCCTGTGCTTGGAATACATTTCCTTCTGCCCTCCAGCTTAGAGAACACCATGAGTCCTTCAAGAAGCAATACATCTACCACCTTGTAGCCTTTTTTAATCCATCCAACTGCTGTGTCCTCTCTTCTTAACAACCTTGTATTTTGCATTTATTCATTTATCCATTGTAGATAAAATTACATATATAACTCACTTTGCAAATTTAGTGCTATGTAAAGGCAATTATTATTATTATTATTGTTATTATTATTATTATCATGATATCTAGATAGACAGATAGATGATAGATAGATAGATAGATAGATAGATAGACAGACAGACAGACAGATAGATAGATCGATATGTGGTTTCTTCTATAGAAGTAAGCGCCTTTAAAGAAGGATTTGTTCATTTTTTGTATGTTTGTATACCCAGAACCTAGCATAGTATCTAGTATGCAGTAGATGGTTATCAAAGATTGAATGAAGAACAACTCATTCTAGACTTATTTCACTGCCTTATTGGACAGGGCTACTAGCTGTCTGACTTTGGAAAATTTGATTCACTCCTATTTGGATCCGGCAAATTCCTATAATTTCTCAGTTAAGCTAGAGATGTTACAAGGCCTACCTTGGTGAAAGAACTTCTGATACCCCAAGTTCCTTATGCTGTCAATAATCAAAGGTTTTTTGAATGCTTGTGCTTGCATATACCAGATTAGTAGATCAGAGGCATGCCATGAAGTAAACATCTGAAATTCAGTAAAGCATTTTAACAAAGTTTCTTACAATATCATTTTTGTACATATTGGAGAGATATGGGCTCAGTGGTAATGGAATTAGATGCATTCAAAAACTGAATTCAAAAGTGAAAATTGAAAAACAAGACTCCAAGAGTAATGGATCATTGTCAACCCAGAGGGAGGAGTTCTGTCTTTGATTCTGTCTGGGTGAACATTTTGATCATTTACCTGGTTGAAGGCAATGATGGTGTTTTCGTCAGTTTGCGGATGATGAAGAAGTGAGAAAACATCTCTGGGAGGGTTACCTAACTTGGGATCTGAAGGCACCTTATCAGGGTAGAATGACAGGATGTCTCCAGTAAAATAAAATTTAGTAGCTTTAAATGTTAGTTCCTATAGTTTGGTAGAAAAATAGCAGTTGTAATGGTACAGGATAGGAGAAAATTTGTCTAGACAACAACTGTTGTGAAAAATAGTTGGGGGTTTAGTCGCCTGTAAACTCAATATGGTGAAGATAGAAGTAGCAAACCACTCCAGTGTCTCTGCTAAGAAAGTCCCAAATGGGGCCAAAAAGAGTAGGACATGACTAAAAAGACTGAGCAATAATAACAAAAAGTCAATATAATTAAATAGCATTACATAGCAGGCAAAAGAAACCACAAAACCACAATGCCCAGAGGAAGGGAATTGATGGTTTCACTTTGCTTTGCTGTACTCTATTCTGGTAAGCCCACATAACTGGCACTGTGCTCAGTTATAGTCCTGCGTTTTAGGAAGGACATTGGAAGATGATAATAATCAAATGGAGGACAAATCATTATAAGTAACTCAAAGCTGTATTCCATGAGTTTTAGGTGAAGGAACTGAGAATGGTTTACTTCTAGAAGACTTAAGGAGGACACAATTGTCTTCGGATATTTGCATTGTAATGTGGAGGAAGGATGGAACTTCTTTTACTTGGCCCCAGAATTCAAAACTAGAACCAATGGGTGAGAGTTGTAGGCAAATATTGACTGGATGGGAGGAAAACTTCATAGAACTGTCCAGGCATGGAAAGGACTGCCTCAGGAGACAACAAGTCCCTCTTACCAGCAGTCTTCAAGGGAAAGTTACTTGTCAGGGACATTGTAGGGGGATTCCTGCTCCAGTTTGGGTTGGAGTCAGATAACCCAAGAGATAGACCATTGAGAGAGAGCAATATACAATGGAAAGAGCAATGCATTTGAGGTCAGAGAACCTGGGTTCGAGACCTGTCTCTGCTGCTTTCCATCTGTGAGAAGAATGTAGTATAATAACAGCTCAAAATGATTAGATTAGATTAGATTTACAAAGCACCTTGTATCTATTATATTATCCCAGTTAGGTAAGGACTATTACTATCATCCCCATTTTACAGATAACGAATCTGAGTTTAAGTGACATGCCCAGGGCCAAATAGCTGGTAAGTACCTGAGGTAGGATTTAAACCTGAATCTTCCTGACTCCAAGTCATACCATATGGTGCTACCTCAGTTTCCTTACTGTGAAATCAGGAAGGTGGACAAGATGGCTTCTAGGATTTCTTTTGGTTTTATGGATATGAACTCTGAAGTCCTTTCTAGATCTAAGATTTTATATTGCTTCATTACATTTCAGTACCACTCACCTGAAGGAAAAGAAAAAAGAGAATATATTTGTCATAGCATTCTTTCCCATTCTACAGTGGTTGCCTGTTGAAAATCATCTTTGAACAAGGAAAAAAGGAAAAGGACCCATTTGTACAAAAAGTATTTATAGTAGCTCTTTTTGTGGTGGCAAAAATTGGAAACAGAGAATACCCATTAACTGGAGAGCGCCTGAACAAATTATGATATATAAATGGGGTGGAATACTATTGTGGTATAATAAATGATGGAGGCAGCTAGGCGGTGCAGTGAGTAGAGCACCGGCCCTGGAGTCAGGAAGACCTGTGTTCAAATCCGGCCTCAGACATTTGACACACTTACTAGCTGTGTGACCTTGGTCAAGTCACTTAACTCCAATTGCCCTGCTTTCCTCCCCTCCAAAAAAAATGGATGAATTCAGAAAAACCTGGGAAGACTTGTAGGATCTGATGCTTAGTGAAGTGAGTTGAATCAAGACAACAAGTAGCAGCCATATAGCAGATAATCAGTGTTAAAAGCTTAGTAACTGATCAATACAATGCTCTGCCACAGTTCCAAAGGACTCATGATGAGAAATGCTATCCACCTCCAGATGGAGAACTGATGGACTTGGAGGACAGAGTGAAGCATATTTTTTCCCTTTATTTTTCTTGGTTTTTTTTCTTTTTCCTAGAATATGGCTACCGTGGAACTATGTTTTAGATGACTTCATATGTACAAGTAATATCACATTTCTTGCTTTCCGAACAGGGGTGGAGTGGCGGAGGGAGAGGAGGGAAGAAGAGAATTTGGAACTGAAAATAAAAATATTTTAAAAAGGAAAGAAAATCATCTCTAAACTCCAATTGCCTTTCCCTAATGATTGCTACCGTTTTGATTGGATTTGATGTGTTCACTTACACAGACTTTGAAGCACTTGAAGAGGCCATTACTGATGAACTGCTATATGAGGACAAATTATCATTATTCGAATAAGGACCTTATGGTGGTGCCACTTGAATAATATTTGCTAAAGCAAAAGCAGCATTCAAAGCCCAATGAGATTTTTGTTCCTTTTAAAGAAACTTTCTAGAAATTAAAATAATAAAAAACAAATAAAGAACTGGGTTCAAAGAACTTTGCAAACCTTAAAATATTATTTACATGTTTATTATCTTATTGTCATATTTTTTAAAAAAATTATTAATAGCAGCTCGATCTTCTCATCTAATTCAATGGTATAAAGACAGAAATGGTCCCAAAATAAGACCTTATCCTACTATTGTTATTTAAAGTTTTATAGGATTTCCCTACAGTAGATGAAATAACTATTTGGGGGGACTAAATTAGAAGTCATAGGATGCAAGAGCACCATAAGGTAAGATCTATGTAAGGTAAAGTAAGATATAAGATTTCTATAGTAGACAAAGCTAGATTCAAAGTCAAAAAGAACTAAGTTGAGATCCTACTTTTTTCACATACAGGCTGTGTGATACTGAACTTCTCAAGAATCTAGGAAGCCCTCTAATGCTATTAAATGAATGGACAGATTGTTGTTCATCCTTCATTCTCAAAGAGGACCAATGACATCACAAGGGTGATGCCTGGTGATGTCCTGAGTTTTGCGTGAATTGGACTCAAGTGAGGTAGAGTTGCACAAAGTCTGCTTGCTAAATGCCAGACATGTGCTAAACTCTGGGGATACAAATACAAGGAAAAAAGACAGCACCTACTTTCAAGGAACTTGTATTCTAATGGAAGAAAAGGATACATAAAGGGGAACTTGAAGAAGAGGTACATACATGTGGCTGTATTGCATGGAACTAACTTGGAAGAGACTTGGGCTCCCAAAAAGGCAAAAGCTGACCTATTAGAGCTGAGAAACTCAGGGATATAATCCAAATTACCAGGAGGAAGTGGTTAAAGATCTGAGAAGGAGCCTACCTGCATTGGTAGTCATCTGGAAGTTGCCTACACCAATGTAATTACAGGTCTACTCCCTATCTTTATCCTATTATAATTCCATTTTGCTCATCTTTTTTATAATGGAATTTGGATGGAAAAAGACCTGCTTTTTTTTAACATTCAGCATTCTGCAGACTGTTGCAGTTACACAAAATAAATGCTTTTGGTTGTTGAATAAAAATATTAGGATTAAAATTCATAAAAAACTATAAGAACAAACTAAAAATCCTCAAGTAAACACTAAATTGGAAATCCTAAAAATTAAAGGTGAGATTAGTAAAATTGAGTGTAAAAAAATCTGTTGAATTAATAAATAAAACTAGAAGTTGGCTTTGTGAAAAAAAATAAAATAAATAAACCATTGGTTAATTTGATTTTTATGAAAAAGAGAAAAAAAACCAAATCACTACATGAAAAATGAAAAGGGTAAATATGCCACTTACAAAGATGAAATAAAAGCAATTATAAAGAGCTTTTTTACCCCGTTATGTGCCAATAAATTCAACAATTTAAGTGAAATGGAAGAATATTTATGAAAATATAAATAGATTAACAGAAGAAGAAATAGAATATCTAAATGGACCTATTTTAGGGAAGAAAAAGACATTGAACAGACCATAAATAAGATTCCTAAGAAAAAAGCACCAGGACCAGAAAGATTTACAACTGAATTCTGTCAAAGAATTAAAGATCAACTAATTCCAATATTAAATAATTTGGAATAATAGAAAGGGACCCTGCTGAACTCTTTCTATGAAACAAATATGATACTGATACCTAAACTAGGAAGGGTAAAAACAGAAAAAGAAAATTATAGACCAATTTCATTACTGAATATGGATGCAACATCCTAAATAAAATGCTAGCTAAAAGATTACAACAATAAATTATAAAGATTATACTTTATGATCAAGTGGGATTTATATCAGGAATGCAATGATGGTTTAACATAATAAAAACTATTAACATAATTGATTATATCAATAATAAACTTTAAAAATATGACTATATCAATAGATGCATAAAATGCTTTTGATGAAGTACAACACTCATTTCCTGATACTTGCAAGTATTGGTATAAATGAATGTTTCCTTAAATTGATAAAAAGCATTTATTCAAAACCATCAGCAAGCATTATTTGTAATAGGGATAAGACAGAAACCTTTCCAATAAGATCAGGTGTGAAACAAGGATGCCCACCATCAGCAATATTATTCAATATTGTATTGGAAATCCCAGCAATAGCAACAAGAGAATAAAAAACAAATAGAAGGAATCAGAATAGAGAATGAGGTAATGAAACACTTTTTGCAGACAGTATGATGATATACTTGGAAAATCCCAAAGACTCGACTGAAAAGTTAACTGAAACAATACTTGTAGCAAAGTAGCAGGATATAAAATAAATCCATATAAATCATCAGCATTTCAGCATATCAAATACAAAACCTTTCAAGAAGTGATGGTAATAGATACTGCATTTGAAATAACTCTAGACAGTATAAAATCCCTGGGAGTACATCTACTAAAACAACCCAGGAACTATATAAATAAGATCAGATATAAATAATTGGAGAAATATTAATTGTTCATGGGCAGGCAGGGCCAATATAATAAAAATGACAATTTTACCTAAATTAATTTATACATTCAGTGCCATCTTAATTAAATTATCAAAAAATTATTTTGCTGGATTATAAAAAAGCAATTCATTTGGAAGAACAAAAGGTCAAGAATATCAAAGAGAATTAGGAGAAAAAAAAATGTAAAGGTAGAGGCTTAGCAGTGCCAGATCATAAATTTTACTATAAGACAGTAATTATCAAAACTGTAAAAGCATGAGCTTTAAAGACTTGAGATTTTGGGATAAGAATTCATTATTTGGCAAAAAAATTGTTGTAAAAACTAGAAAGCAGTATGGCGGAAATTGGGCATAGGGCAATATCTTACACCATTTACCAAGATAGGGTCAAATTAATACATAACCTAGATAGAAGGAGAGACATTACAAGAAAATCTGAAGAATATGGAACATACTACTTATCAGGCTCATGGACAGGTGAACAATTTATGAAAAAACAAGAGATAGCACAATATGGCATAAAATTGAAATTTTGATTGGATTAAATTAAAGGCTTTTTTTCTTTGTTTTTTACAAATAAAACAAAATGTAGTCAAGATCAGAAAGACAGCAGAAAATGGGCAGGGGGGAATTTATTTTTTTCTCAAGATATGTTTCTTAAGATAAAGGTCTTGTATCTCAAATATATAGAGAATTTTGTAAAATCTATAAGAATATGAGTCATTCCTTGATTGATAATTGGTCAAAGGATATGAACATGAAGTTTTCCAATGAAATCAAAATAGTTTTCTTGTCATATAAAATTCTCTAAATCATTATTGGTTAGAAAAATGCAAATTAAAACAACCTTAACATAGCATTTTATACTTATCAGATTGGCTAAAATGATTGAATGGGAAAGTGACAAATGTTGGAGGGGATGTGGAAAAATTAGGACACTAATTCATTATTGGTAGTATTGTGAACTGATCCAACCATTTTGGAGAGTAATCTGAAATTATGGTAGCCATCTGTAGTAGGAAGGCCGAATTTATAATCTCAAATATAATCATGTATATGTTTGAATGGTTCGAAATCACAAGATATGAGAGATTCTCTAAGTAGAAAACAACAAAAAATTTATTTAGGCCCCACCGCAGCTGATCCGTGAAC
>CM053624.1:257372260-257388621 GCA_028646595.1 Phalanger gymnotis
GTTCTCAAGCCCCACCTCAATGACCAGAGACCATTGATTCCCGAGTCGGCCCCTCTTAAGTCATTAATCTACACCCACACAGGTTTCACACCTGATAGGGTTTTGGGCCTGGGGCTTAGCACTTAACAGCTGAAAGTACTTCCACTCAAAAGAAACAAAATCCATGCTAAGGAGACAATTTTGCTTAACAACACACCATCTCTAGGGCAAGGTGGAGAGAAAAAAGAGAAAAGAAGAAATTTACATGATTACTTTATTGTATATTCAAAAGGAATAGCAAGTTGTACATAATAGAATTGTAGTTTCATGCTTTATCATCTTTTTTATACCATTATGGAAATGCTCATTTTACTTCATAAATTAAAAATAAAACAATTTTTTTTAAAAAAGGACTAAAGTTCCTTTTCTTAGGTTTACCAAAAAATATCTTGGTATAGCTGGTTACAGAAAGGATGGTGGAGGTGTTGTATACTTCATCCTGCTCCCAAATGATTGATTTCTTTTGGTAGGTTTGTATATTTTGAAAGCTTTTGATCTCATGTGCCTTAGAGATTATATGTATTTGGTATGGACGAATCTATTTTTAAAAAGTTTTTAAATCTTTATGGATTGAGGTTAGGTACAGGACATTTGGTTTCTCTAGTTAATTTGTTGAATTCTCAAGGATATTTTGAGCTCTATGTTTGTAGAATAGGAATTTGTTTTCTATTATTTTAAAAGAAGGTGAGTTTCTAAGGCATATTCCCAGCCAGCCAGTTTTAAGTTATTATGTAGGTACTAGATGTCATTTTTTTGGCAAACTGTAGTATTGTACTGCAAAGTTCCTGTTGTTTTCTTGTGTAATACATATTGATCAACACTTTTGGACTGCTTAAGTATTATTCTTCTGTCATTTTTGGTTATGATGACCTAGTGCTGAATTTCCCCTTCATTTCCACAAATAAATCCACAAGACTCAATGATTTGGTTGGCACTTCTTTCTTGGTATGTCTTTGGTTGAGATTTTAAAATTTTAATTCAATTTTTTTCAATGAACAAAATCTCTTTTATCAATCCTATTTTCTCCATTGAAAAGAGAGGGGGGAAAAAGAAAAGGAAAGAAAAGCAACACCATTATAACAAATATACATAGTCAAAAAACAAATTCCACACCGGCCATGCAAACAGAATATGACTTATTCTATACCCTGAGTCCACCACCTCTCTGCCAGGAAGTGTCAACCAAATGACTGTCAGTCATTTTTCAATCATTTCCAACTCTCCATGGCCACATTTGAGGGGTTTTACATGAAAATTTTTTATTATGACAAAGACATCATATAATTTTTATGATCTTGGTCTTTCCTTCTTGCCTTTGTACAAGGCCAGAAGAGAAATATTTGCATCTTTTACAAGCTTGAATTGGACTCCAGGAATATCACCAACAGCATGACTTTTTTGACCAAATCCAGCAACCAAAACTTCATTGTTTTCCTCAATAAAGTTCAAGCAGATACCATTGGGAACAAAGGCAGTGATTTTTTGCCATTCTTAATCAGCTGGACTCTAACACACTTCCTGGTGGCAGAATTGGGCAGCTTGGCTTCCACGACAACTTTTTCCAAGACAATCTCTTTTGCATGAGATGCTCCTCCAAATGGGTTGGCCTTCAAGGCAGTGCCCAAATGAGCTTTCTTGCATTGTTTATCGTGCCACTTTTGGTCTCTCCTGTGGCTTCAGAGTTTTCTAGCAGTATGAAGACCAAGGCACTTACTCATGCTGTCACTATCCGGGCCAAGAGAAAAGGGAGAAGGTCATTTGGGGTTTTTTGGCAGAGATACTAGAATGGTCTGTCATTTCATTTTCCACCTCATTTTACAGACAATCAAACTGAGACAGGGTTAAGTGTCTTGCCCAGGGCCACATAGCTAGTAAGTATCTGTGGTCAGATTTGATCTCAGAAAGATTAGTCTTCCTGACTCCAGGTCCATCACTCTATCAACCATGCCCCCTAGCTATGTAGGTAGCATGCTTTCTCATCAGTCCTATGAAACCATGGCTAGTCCTGTAATTGAGTTGATCACAGCTCTTAAATCTTTCATGACTTTTTCTGATTATTTGGCCCGGGTAGAAGATTCAAGACTAAAATCTTTGTGTAGGAGTCACACAGAACATTCCTTCCCAAATTACTCCTCTTGTTGTCACACCTTTATCAACATGAAGTGGGGAGCGCTGAGCTAATTATTTTATACCCTATCCTACTATCACAAGATTCACATTTGTAGCTTAGCATCCCGGTCCTGCAATTTAAATGTCCGTGCTTTCCCCCCAGCAATTGTTGGTTTAATTTTGCCCTCTGCGATTGTACAATTATCTTGGAAGTTCTTAATGAAATCAAACTGATTCAGGAAGGAAGCCTGGGTCTTGAGTTAGCAATTATCAAATAATAAAAGCTGGTTCTCATGTGTTTAACATGCACACTATGGCTCTAGTCATTTCAGACCCACCAGACCTGACACTCTCTACTCACTACAACATTATCTACTCTTCCCCTACAACTCACCCCAGCCAGGAGAAGCAGGTAGCAGAGAAACATGGACCTAGAAATCAATCAATAAAATTTATTGAGTTCCTACTCTGTGTGAGGCAATTGTGCAGAAGGCCTTCTCAAGCACATGCCATTAGATCTGGGATCTCCTCTCCCTTGAAATAAGGCCTATCCTATGCTATAACTCCCCCACCCAGTCCAGAGTAGCTGGCTGCAGCCAACCCCTGCCCCACTCAGGATCTTTTGAAAATAATAATTTATAACAATAGTAATAATAATTAAAAATTTAATAAAAAATAAAAATTAATAATAATAAATAAAATTTAATAACACAAATAAAATTCATCTGCTGCCCACTACTACTCCTAAATGTAGCAATCTTCTATCAGTTACCAGCTACCTAGGAATAAAGTTTCACCCACAACTACCCACACTTCTGCTTCTTGCATCACTGTACTTACCACCAACCTTACCTAGCCTATTCCTCATTCCAGATCTGCCACTGTGCTCTTTGAAATTCCTATTGGTGAATAGACCTGCCGTTGTTTTGTAACATATTTTCTCATCATTATCCATTTACTAATACTCACCGAAGACATTGTATCTTTGGCTATACTCTCCAGCACTGGTTGTACTACCTTTTACCTTATCTCCTCCCTGAGCCCCTCCCCCGCAACATGCACCTGTCCTAGAGGGGAAGTTGTGATTTTCTCTATTGCCATTGCCACTTCCAGACTATTCCTTTGCTTTCGCTCACATTATTCAACAGTCTCTAATCCTTTGAAATTCACCCTAAAAGACTGTTTACCCCAAGGGCTACCAGTCCCTGTATATTTTCCCTCCTTTCTCAAGAGTTTGAATAAGTGATTCACTGGTTTTTTTCCCCTCTCCCTCAGTTCCTGCCTTTATACTAATGGACTTCAATATTCATATTGATGTTCTTTCAAACAGCCTCCCTTCCCAATTCTTCAATCTTCTGAAGTCTCATCATTTATTACTCCCCTTTACCTCAGCCTCATCTAGAGATAGTTACATCCTGGATTTCTCCATTACTCACATCTATTCTACTCCCTTGAAAAACTCTGACATTCTTGTATCCGAAAATAGCCAAATACCCTTCCACCCCTTCTTATATTACACCCTATCCTAAACCTATTCTTTTCTTTCACTGTTATGTCCAGTACCCTCACCCATCTGAATTTCTCAGGCCATTATTCCTTTTCTGATGTCACTTTCCCCTTCCCAATTTCAACACTAATCAAATCATCTCCACATTACCCTTTACTGTTGAACTCCTTGCTCTCTCTTTTCATCCATTGCCACACTGCAACCCTAAATTACTTCTACTATTTTCCTCCACCAATTCTATTCACATATTACTGAAAAGAGCTGGAGAAAGTCACACAATCATGCTGATTAGATATACTACAAATTTCTTTTATCCAACCTTAACTGAGCCCTAACTGCAGCAAGGAAATTATTTTCTTCATCCCTAATTTATTACTCATTTCAGCCATACAGGAGTTATTCCAAACCTTCTCTGTTATACTCAAGTCCTCCACACTACTTCTCTCCCCACACTCTGAGCTAAGAATTTCACTTTTTCCTTTACTAAAGAAATTGAGGGTAATTTTTGTGAGTTTTCTCTTCTTCCCTCTTCTTCATCTCAAATCTCCTTGATGTCATTCCCCATACTCTCCTCCCTTTCACTAGTCTCTTTAATAATAGAGTGGATTTTCTTCTCGTCAAGACCAGGCACTTCCTCCACATGTCCCCTTGATACTCTTCCTTTAAGCAAATTTTTATACCAATCATGTCTCTTCTCTCTGTAACTCTTAATGTTTTCCTTAACTACTGGTTCTTTCCTTACTTCTTACAAACACATTCATTTTCCTTCATTCTAAAAATAAGACAAAACAAAATGAAAAATAAAAACAAAAAACCCCAGCATATTTACTAGGTTCTCTCATTCCCTCAAGTTTCAGATTATATTTTCCCTCCTTTTTCACTTTCAAACTCATAGGGAAAAATTGTCTTCACTCATTCCTTCAATTTCTTCTTCTCTTACTCATTTCTCAGCTCTGAGAAGTCTGTCTTTTGATCTCATCTCTCAATTGAAACAGCCCTCTCCAAAGTTAACAAAGATTATCAAAGTCCTCCTCTATCTTCATCTTTCTTAAATTCTCTTCAGCATTTTATATTGTTGACCACCTTCTCAATGTATATATATATATATATATATATATATATATATATATATATATACATATGTATAGATATAGATATAGATATAGATAGATATATAGATATATAGATACATACATTCCTGGGTTGTCCTCCTCAGTCTCCTTTACTTGTTCATCATCCATAACATGTCCTAATCCCATAGCTCCGTTTTAGGAACTTTTCCCCTTGTCTTTACACTCTCTTAGTGAAATCATCAATTCCGAAGAGCTTAATTACCACATTTATTCACATGACTCACTGATAAGAGATAGATAATAAAGATATATATATATATATGTATGTATTATCTATCTCTATCAATATGTGTGTATACACACACACAGAGATATATATATGGAGAGAGAGATAGAAAGTGATTGAGGGAGTTGCTGTTGTGTCATTTAAGTTGTGTCTGACTCTTCTTGACCCTGTGTGGGGTTTTATTGACAGACAGACAAACGGACAGACAGATAGATAGATATAGACATTGACATTGACATAGACATAGACATAGATGTATGTATATATACATGCAAATGTATGTATGTATATATGTATGAATGTATGTATGTATTTATGTATGTATGTATGTATGTAGATACAGACACATTCAAACCCAGACTCTCCTTAACTTAACTCCTTAATTAAATATAATAAATTATATAAATATAATATAATTATATATTATTATTATAATATTATTATTATATTATATATTAATATAATTAGATATAATAAATATAATATTATATATTATATATATAATAAAAATATAATAAAATAATAAAAATTAGATAAAAATAAATATAAATAATAAATAATTAGATATAATAAAATGTCCTTTAGACACTACAAACTAGATGATCCATAAACATCCAAATGCAACATTTCCAAATAAGAATTCATTATCTTCTTCCCTCCCCCCATCCAATAAAAAGCCTTTCCTGTACCAAATTTCCCAGTTTCTTTTGGCAGCATTGCCATTTTTCCAGTCTACCAGGTTTCTAATTTCTAACTATAAATCTAAGAATCTCAATTGCTCCACTGTTGAAGAATTCTGTAATGTGCTCCTTCATCCCTCAGTCTCTTAGAATCCTCAGCTCCTTCCAGACTCTGATCATTTGATATTCTCCTATGAGACAACTTTCCAAATCCCCATAGTTATTAATGCTCTTTCTTTCTTCCTTCCTTCTTTCCTTCCTTCATTCCTTCCTTCCTTCCTTCCTTCCTTCCTTCCTTCCTTTTCTTCTTTTCTTCCTTTCTTTCTTTCTTTCATTCTTTCTTTCTTTTTTTCTTTCTTAAATTATCATGCATATGCTTGTCTGTTATTCTAATAAAATGCTAACATTCTCTTTCCACTTTAAGGATGAATTTACATTTTCAGTGAAGAAAACTCATAGATCATAAGAAAATGCATCCAATGGAATATTAATAAGGGGCTCATTTGAACTTCCTAGACACTGACAAAAGTATCTCTTTGCTGTTGTTCCCAAGAAGGTAGGCAAATTAGGGCTCTGGGTGTACTAGTGGGGCTGAAGATCATCACCTGTGAGACATGCTTCCACTCATCTCAGACATTTCAGCTAGAGTTTAGGAAGCATGGAACTATATCATCTTGATCTTATGATGACTGCAAAATCTCTTAGATGTAAGACTGAAGCTTAGTAGATTTTTTCAGACATCATCATTGGGACATTATTAATACTTGACTATATACTTCATGTTGGCTAATGCCCTGCATGATTAATTAAGAGCTGGCATGTTGCATTAACCAATATGTCATGTCTTGTTTGAATGACATTATAACTTATTCCTAAGGTGAGAAGGAGTATATCTAACAGGTTCAATAGGTCTTTGCTTAGTTGTCTCACTAGAATTTTTACTTTAAACCTAAGAACACCTTTTATTGGACCAGAGAATTTATTTCAGCGCAAGTATTCCTTGAGTATCTATTTTGCGCTGGGCATTGTGCTAGATGCTAGCACAGATAAAAGTGAAAACAGTCCGTCTGCCCCACAACAAGAAGCTCACATTATGTCAAGGAGAAGGAAGAAGAGGGAATAACATGTACACAGGTAAAAATACAAAATCTATACAAAGTAAAGCTGGGGCATGGGTTGGGAAGAAGGAAAAAAAAAGGAAGCAAGTCTTTTTTTAATTATCATTTATTTAATATTTTTTTAGTTTTTATCATTGATTTCCACAAGATTTTGAATTACAAATTTTTTCCCCATTTCTACCCTCCACCCCACTCCAAGATGGCATATATTCTGATTGCCCCATTCCCTAGTCAGCCCTCCCTTCTGTCACCCCACTCCCCCCCCCCATACACTTTCCCTTACTTTCTTGTAGGGCGAGATAGATTTCTATGCCCCATTGCCTGTATATCTTATTTCCTAGTTGCATGCAAAAACACCTTTTTTTGAACATCTGCTTTTAAAACTTTGAGTACTAAATTTTCTCCCCTCTTCCCTCCCTCCCTACCTTCCCTAAGAAGGCAATCAATTCAACATAGGTTGCACATGTATCATTAAGTAAATCCCTTCCACAATACTCATGTTGGAAAAGACTAACTATATTTTGCTCCCTCCTATCCAGTCTTCCTTTATTCCATTTTCTCCCTTGACCTGTCCCTTTTCAAAAGTGTTTGCTTTTGATTACCTCCTCCCCTATCTGTCCTCCCTTCTATCATCCCCCCTTTTTTATCCCCTTCCTCCTTCTTACCTGTGGTATATGAAGGTAATGTGCTATAAGAAGTGGGGATGATACGGACTTCATAACAACCTGGAAGAACCTACACGACCTAATGCTGAGTGAGCGGAACAGAGCCAGAAGAACATTGTACACAACCACAGATATATTGATTCTGTGATGACTAACCCTGACAGACTTTGCTCTTCTCAGCAACACAATATGCAGAGACAGCTCCAAAGGACTCATGATGGAGAGGGCTATCTACATCCAGAGAAAGAACTACAAAGTATGAATGCAAATCAAGGCACACTTCATTCTCTCCTTTTTTCCCCTCCACTTTTTTTTTCTTCTCTCTTTTGTATTTGTTGTTGGGTTGTGGTTTTTTTTTTTTGGTTCTGTTTCTTCTTTCTCATGAGTCATGAGAAAATGTATAAATTAATTCAATGCCTAGTTATACCTGGAAGTTATGTGGGACTCCATGCCTTCTTGGGGAGGGAGTGGGGGGAGGGAAGGAAGAAAATCTGGAACCCAAAATTATGTAGAACTGTTTGTTGCAATCTAAAAATAAAAAAAAATTTTAAAAAAAGAAAGATAAAAAAAAGAAAATCCATATTTTGCCTTGGAGCATTATACCCAGGTTTGCTGGGTAGGTGATTCTTGGTTTTAATCTTAGTTCCACTGACCTCCAGAATATCATATTCTAAGCCCTTCCATCCCTTAATGTAGAAGCTGCTAGATCTTGGGTTATCCTGACTGTGTTTCCACAATACTCAAATTGTTTCTTTCTGGCTGCTTGCAGTATTTTCTCCTTGATCTGGGAGCTCTGGAATTTGGCAACAATATTCCTAGGAGTTTTCTTTTGGGGATTTTTTTCAGGAAGTGATTGGTGGATTCTCTCGATTTCCATTTTACCCTCTGGCTCTAGAATATCAGGGAAGTTCTTCTTGATAATTTCTTGAAAGAGGATATGTAGGCTTTTTTTTTTTTATCATGGTTTTCAGGGAGTCCAATCATTTTTAAATTATCTCTCCTAGATCTATTTTCCAGGTCAGTGGTTTTTCCAATAAAATATTTCACATTGTCTTCCATTTTTTCATTCCTTTGGTTCTGTTTTATAACATCTTGATTTCTCATCAAGTCACTAGCTTCCACTTGCTCCAATCTAATTTTTAAGGTGGTATTTTCTTGAGTGGTCTTTTGGACCTTCTTTTCCATTTGGCTAATTCTGCCTTTCAAGGCATTCTTCTCCTCATTGGCTTTTTGGAGCTCTTTTGCCATTTGAGGTAGTATATTTTTTAAGGTGTTATTTTCTTCAGGATTTTTGGGTCTCCTTTAGCAAGTCATCGACTCGTTTTTCATGGTTTTCTTGCATCACTCTCATTTCTCTTCCCAATTTTTCCTCTACTTCTCTAACTTGCTTTTCCAACTTCTTTTCGAAGTCTTCCGTGGCCTGAGACCAATTCATATTTTTCTTGGAGGCTTTTGATACATGCTCTTTGACTTTGTTGATTTCTGCTGGCTGTATGTTTTGGTCTTCTTTGTCACCAGAAAAAGATTCCAAAGTCTGAGTCTGAATCTGAGAGTGTTTTCGCTGCCTGTTCATGTTCCCAGCCAACTACTTGACTCTTGAGCTTTTTGTCAGGGTGCAAATGGTTGTAGAGTAGAGAGTACTTTGTCTCAAGCTTGAGGGACTATGCTGCTATTTTCAGAGCTACTTCTACACAGCAAGCTCTGCCACACCAGTGCTCCTTCTCCCCCAAAAACCACCAACCAGGATTGCAGCCCAGATCCAGGCAGGGAAAAGCGGGCTTTGCACTCACTCTAATCTGCCATTTAATTCTTCCCACCAGGTGGGCCTGGGGCAGGAAGCAACTGCATCTGTAGCTCTGGAAGCAACCTCAGAGCTGTACCACCTCTACTGCCCCCCAGGGCAGTGGCGGAAGCATGAACTCCTTTCACTCTCTCCCCACAGCTTTTCCCACTAACCTTCTCTGTTGTCTTTGGTGTTTGTGGGTTGAGAAGTCTGGTAACTGCCACAGCTCACTGATTCAGGGTGCTAAGGCCTGTTCTGCCCAGCTCCCTGTCTGGTTGGTCCTGGCAGGGCCCATACTGGTCTCTGCTGTACTCTGCTCCAAGCTCTGTGCGATAGACCCTTCCTAGTGACAATCCAGGCTGGACTGGGCCAGATCCCTGCTTCTCTTTGCTATTTCGTGCATTCTGCTGCTCTAGAATTTTTATAGGTGTATGGAGGGACCTGGGGGGGAGCTTAAGCAAGTCCCTGCTTTCCAGCTGCCATCTCGGCCCCGCCCCCAGCAAGTCTTTTTAATAAAGCTAAGTGCCAGACTGTGCTAAGGACTTTACAAATATTTTCCTCGCAATGAGCTTGAGAAGTAAGTACTTTATCACCCTCGTTTTATAGTTGAACAAACAGATGCAGAAAGAAATTAGTGGACTTGTCAAGGGTCACACAGCTAGTGTTTGAGTCCAGATTTAAACTCAGCTCTTCATGTCTACAGACTCAGCATTCGTATCTACTACATCATCTAGGGATTATCCACTTAAAGAGATCAAGATTGAAGGTGGGATGTGAAATATAGCACAGAACAAGTAGGTTAGATTGAGTAGGACATAACAGGAATGGTAGGAGAAGGTGGAATAATGTGAACAAAAATCTGAAAATATAGCTTATAGCCAAATGTAAAAGACTTTTAGTGCCACGGGGGGGGGGGGGTGTTGTATTTTATTGAAGAGAATCAAGAACCACTGAAGCTTCCTGAACAGTGAAGTGACATGATCAAAATGATGCTTTAGTAAGAGCAATTTGGTGGCTCTGTGAAGGATAAATTGGAGAGAGTAGAGTCTGGATACAGGGAAATCAACAAAAGATTAATTTGAAGATAATTTCAGGTAACAATGAGAACCCACACTGGAGTGATGGTTGCGTGAGTGGAGAGAAGAGGCCAGATGCAAGGGGTACTGTGAAAGTAACTTTCAAGATTTGTGTCGAGTCCAGAAAGTTTATGAATGGACTCAATATTTGTATAGACCATCTAGGACTAGTTCCACTGTTAAAAACTGAGGTTCTATAAGTATTTCTTAGGAGGAGTCAACATTTAACAAAGTTTCTTTCCTGTTTGATCAGTGTTCAAGGAAATACACCCTATTGTTGAAGAAAGGGGAACTGTATAAGTGAGCCCTTCAACACAATTATGTCCACCTGACATTTAAAAGAATCTTCATGGTGGCATTTTGCTACAACATACATAGCCATAGCTTTTCCTCGTGGAAATATATGTCTTACAGGTTACAGGTGGAGCTGGCAATAGGGCGGAGAGTCTGTGTCTCCCCTCTTTCTTCCCTTTCCATCTGTCTTGTTAATTAATATTTCCCTGGGGAAAAGAATGTGAACCATTCTGGGAATCTTCCTAAATTTTCAAAAAGATTCTTTCTTTCCCTTTATGTTCCTGCACTATGGCAAGCTTTGTGGAGTGTAGGGTGAAGGAAAGATAAAAAACAAAGGAATCTTTTCCCTCAGACAATATGTTTTTAATCATAAACTAATTAGAAACTGAATTTGAGACCAAAATATAAATTCTCTACTGGTAATCCCTAAATTGTGGTTTGAATGTTTTCTTTTAAATAAATGATGAAATATTCTAGCAAGTTTGGGGTTAACATTCTTTAGAATTTTGTTTTAAGGGAATTAAAAGTCCCTTCCCCTCCCCCCATGACAGGTTTATTGTTTTATAATTAGAGAAGGTCATCTCATTTATCATAAAAAGGGGTGGTGGTGTCAGTGAAGTTACAGAGGAAAAAAAATGGAACTGGAACTTAGAAACTGCCTGCCTATGACTAACTCTTTTCTGGTTTACAAAAAAGAGCAAAGATTGCATTCATCAGGAAAAACCCAAAAGTAATTGAGTTTCACTGGAACATTTACTTAGATACTTAGGGAGTTTTACAAACAAAAATTTAGTGCTAACCAATTTAAAAATAACCTTTTAAATTGGTGTGTCTTGAAATTAGAAATTTTACTATAGATTATATGAGTCTTATCCATTTTTGTAATAGAGTATATTCAATTTGAATTTTAAAAACTGTCTTACTTCTTCCCTACAAAAAAAGAAGTTTATTTAAGGGAGCAAGAAGAGCAAACATGAGCCCCTTTGAAAATTCTCAGACAGACAAACTGCAATAACTTGGTGGAAATCATGCCAGTTAGATCCATAACTGAGTAATAAGGCTCAGCAGAAACTGGGAAAATTATGGAAAATTATGAAAATTGGTAATTACTTTGTGGGAAAAGGTACAAAAAATGACTTTGTAGAATCCCCTTATTTGTAAACTTAGCAGGTTTGTTGAAACCATCAGTTTTGCAAGGTCATATAGCTTATCACTCCTGGGAAATTCTTAAATTTACAAGTTTATTTACAATAGAGAAGTGATTTCTAATGATTCATCTTTACACCTGAATAAGTTTTAACTCAAAGGGAAGAAATATAAGAAGTGAAATCTTTTGTGTAAGTCCTCGTAAATGTTTATTGCTTATAGCACGAGAGTGACGATAATTTTATCTAGCCCTAACTTGTGATTAGTGAAACTTGCTATTTAAGGTTAAATCTCTTGCGACTGTAATTGATATTATGCTGAGTTTTTAATTCAGGGATAGCTGTCTGATGGATCATTGACTCAGTAATTTACCATTTGAGAGAAATGCTTAATAAGCTACTCAGATGGAATGTAATCCTGAACTGCAGGTGCGTATATCTGTAACTGGGGGAAAAACTGAGGGGACAACCTAGCATGGTTGAAGGTAAGTCCTTCTTCACTCAGTTTCCCTTTTACGTTACTTTCTTTTGAACAAGAATGTTTCCCACCTGGTTAAACTTGAGATTGGCTGCGAGGTGGAAACGATACTGCATTGTTGTGTCAACTGTGACTCTTACCTGAAATCAAACAGAGCTAAGGCTACCTTATCCTGGTATACATGTGTTGAGTCATTCTGTGCCCTTCGGCTTAGGCCTGGAAGACCAGTTTTGACATTTTTATAATAATATCCCTGTTTTTTCCTTTAATAGCAAATTCTTATAATCAGAGCAGGTGGTCAGTAGAAAATATGAGCATAATGCAGTTATGTGAGATCTTACTGTTTTCAATCTGAATGTGCAGTTCTTGGGCTTGTCATCTGCCTCCTAATATTTATATAGTCATGTATAAGATTAAATCTCAGTAGTAGCTCATTCTTTCAGAGTACTATGGGAATAATTAAAGATTTTTTTAAAAAAACCTTGTGAAACAAAGATGTGAATCTATTAATTTTGAAGTTAAAGGCAGAAACATCTTCTCTTTTGTTTTTTTAAATAGAATTTCATTGCAATCAGTCATCTTAGTTAAGACTGTTGTTTGTGTAACATCTATTCCATTTCACTATGGTTAACACCTGAACATATTTTATGACAGGTAACTTATTTGATATGCATTGTTCTCGGTATACAATTAGGAATTAATTACTTAGTGTATCTACACATCACATCCCAGGTCTTTCCTTACAATTGGAGTAAAGTCAGCCTCTTGTAAGTCAATTCATGTGTGTAACAATTGAACCTAGGGGTAGAAAGCCTCTACCAGCCAAGAGTACTGTTGCCTACATATTGATATATAGGATTAGATCCTGATCCTCCTAAAGGAATTGGAATTAATTGGAGTTGAAAATTTTGAGAAAGCAACAAGATCAAAAATCATATGTCAAATGTAAATGATTCTAATGAGGCACATAAAAACTTAACTTCTCTGAAATTTCAAGCTAACTATGAGTTCCTAATTTGATATTCTTCTTATTGCTCTATTGTTAATAATAATAGAACCACAAGGTTTGAGCTGGTTTTCACCACGTGAACTAGCCTTGGAAAAGTAAAATTTGGAAGGCTGTACTAACTTATATTGAGATCTGTTTTGTAAAAGATTTTTAGCAGGAACATCTAAAGATCTCTGCAAATAACTTGGAGTCAAAAAAGCAAATCTACCGAAGAAGAGCCCCCTGTAGAGCTGCCCTGAAAATGATACCTGTTTTAGAATGTCCGTGAGAAGACATTTCCAGCGATAAGACAGCTACATGGAAAATCAGGGATCCAAGATGAAGTGTGTTGATTAAATGGACATTGGGAGTGCATTGCTGATCATTATTATATTCATTGGTCTTTTGGTTTCATAGTATCTATGTTTGCTAATTTTTCTGAGTTATCTTGGTGACGTGTCAATTTCTCCTCTACAATTAGTCCAGAGTTTTAGATATTCTTACTGTGGCTTGTACTCTGATTGATCCACCTTATTGCTTGTACATTAACCAGTCAGGGGAAATTGTAACAGGTCTCCCATTGATATAAAAGGGGAAATTGAGAAAATAAAATTATTTTGATTCCATTCTATAATTAATTCTATTCTGTCTCACCCCCTATAATATGTTGTAAAATTGCCCAAGCCATGTTTCTTTTTCTCTGCACTTGGTTCAGAAATTCAGCTAGCCTGTAGTAAGATAAGTTTAGAAATTCAGTTCTCCCACTAATCACCAAATGCCAGTGACTCTTTCTTTGCTTCCCTTGGAGTAGGGTGGGAAAAGTCTAACAATTATAGTAATTGTCTTGTTGACAATTACTACTTGTGCTTATATTTCTGTTGCAGATTGTGCCTCCAATGTAGTTTATTGGTAATCTCCTCTGCTTCCTCCATATTAATGAAACCACTCATATATTGCTCAGGGGACTTTGTGGAAGATGCTGTCAGAAGGAATGTATGAACAGGTCATGAGGATGGAGTAGGGTAGGAGCGAGAGGGTGAGAATATGACCAATGACTCCACAGTTAATATAAACTACCTTTAATGTAAACAGCAAATAAAAAGCTCTAACTATCCAATTGGAAAACTTCCATGTAGCCATGGGCCATCCCAGGCACTATGCCTTGCTGTTCTGTTTCTATGTAATACCTGGACTGATTTGGGTGGTACGGAGATCTACCATACTGTTCAGCCACCATCCAGGATAACTGGCTTCATGAGTAAGCTCCCCCAAATAAAATCTATTGAATTCTATGCTGGTGTAGACCACCCTTCTTTCTTTGGTATCTCATTATATCTTTGAAGGGTCTATCACTCCACAATTGGCATAGTCAGGTCAGAAAAAATCTGCCACCTTACAGCAAGCTATTTCACATCTCTGGTCCCTAGTTTCCTTATCTATGAGAAGAAGTATTTTGTCCAGATGATGTTAAAATGTCCCTACCAATTTTCAGTCTATGATCCTATGATCCTTCTTATTTAGGGATTTCCCTATTAAGGTTAATGTAGTGAATGGAGTGATAAGCCTGGAGTCAGGAAGAACAAAATTCAATCCCAGCCTCAGACTGTTACTGGCTGTGTCACCCTGGGCAGGTCACAACCTCTACCTGCCTCAGTTTACTTAACTGTACAATGGAGATAACAAAAACACCTCCTATTTTTCAGGGTTATTGTAAAGATCAAATGAGATAATACTTGTGAAGTGCTTAGTATGGTACATAGACCTTAGTAGGTGCTTAATAAATGCTTGTTCCTTTCCCTTCCCTATCATTCTTATACAAAACAGATGGAACTGGATATATAGAAGTGAAAAATCAGAAGAGGCAAAACCATAATACAATCGTGCTTGATAGTCCCTTTTCACCCAATGCTTTCCTTTCTGGATGTCTCCACTTATATATATATGAAGACTTGGGAGCTAACCACCACTGATCTAGCCCATTTTGTTAGTGATTGATCTTGAGGTGTAGTAACTTGGGTTCTAGTCTCAGTATTGATGCTAGCATATTTTGTGATTTGGGGTGAGTTTTAATTTCTCTAAGTCTAAATTTTGCTGAAATATAATCTGGGACAGAAGTACATGCCCATTTCACATAGTTCTTGTGAAGATTAAATGAGATAATGGATATGAAATTAATTTGAAAAGCATAAAGGACCATGGAAATGTAAAAAAAAAAATCATTGGTACTAATACAAGACATAAACAGTAAGTTTCATCAGTGTTGAGAGGAGAGAAAGCTCACTGTGAATTGAAATGTTCGTGGAGGGTGTTAGAGAAATGGAAAAACTTGAGTTGGTCCTCAATGAACTTCCAAACACTGGATAGATAACCTGAGAGACTAGATAAAGAGGCTTTAGATGTCAGGGAGCACCCAATGGGATATATATAATCAACTCTTTACTGATGAAAAGTTGGTTTTTCAGTTTGAGACTTGTGATAAAGAAAAATAATAGACTTATTCAAGAACGAGAAGAAGGAAGGTAGAGGCAAACAGAGGCATAACATACACATCAGCAAGGAAATTTGAAATTGACAACATTCTTTGGGTGCTACAGAAAAAAAGTTATTGACCAATTGAGGAAGGGCATGGAACAAAAAAAGAAGAAAATATATGTTTCCACAATCTGGCTAGCAGCTTCTGTGGGGGGTCCAGATCCACCCACAGACAGCACCCAGCTGCTGGACAGCCAGAAAGCCCAGGTTCTTTTGATATGCCTTAATAAGGAGAGCAAGGTTAAGGGGTTGGCAAGCTTACTTTAATTCAGCACACAAATATCATTCATTTAGTTCAGGGGGAAATGCCAGCACCCTGAACTTCAGAGCAAAATACAAGCAAATTACCAACTTCAACAGACAGACCTTGTCTGATTCAAATCCCAATACATAGTTACCAGAGTTCAACAAAGTCTCAGCATCCGAGTTTACAAGCTGGAAGGCTCCTTAGCTACAGCTGCCGGGAGTCTCAACATGAATACCTCTCAAGAGCCCTTAAACAAATTACAAACAGACACACCCAATACAATTCATAGTTACCAGTACCAACATCTGGGTTTCAAAGCTGGGGGGCAGTTTGCAGCTTGC
>CM053624.1:257389121-257423574 GCA_028646595.1 Phalanger gymnotis
GACTCCTACTTGTCTCAGTGCTGAGAAATGCTCCAAGACAAAAAGATCCCACTTTATCTGCCCCAGAATCATTAAAGGCACTTAAGAGAAGAAAAGCAAAATGTCCCACCTTAATTACTATTACATAATAATGTTAATGTTACACCTAATAGGGGTTTGGGCCTGGGGCTTAGCACTTAGCAAGATTCAATGACAAAAGTCAAACAAGGGCACTTGTTGAACTAAGTGCTAAGGAGACAATTTTTGCCTTACGACACAATATATTCAGCTAAGATATTTTCTTTTCTTCAGTTGAAAAGTAGAACATAGAAGTGATTCAAGAAGTGAATTGCTGAAATACTCCAATAAAACTGTGAGCTCAGCAAAGTTGGTACTCCTTCCAACAACCCATATTATAACCTACCCATGTCTGCCCATACTGTGCAATCCTTATCCAGGTACAGAAAGTCTACCTACTTCTCAATTTCTGTCAATATAGCAACACTACTGACAGAGCACACAGGCTGTCCAGTTATTCCTTCCTCTTCCCAGTAAACAACCTGTCTTTGCTTTTTTTTGCTTGTATATTCTTTGATAACAACTTTCTGAGAACTTCTTCTTAATTCTCTGTTGCAACCCAATTCCAATTCTTTGGTACAGAAAATTAGCAAAAATTTAAGTGGCCAAATATCTCAGGGGACAAATCCAATGAGAGATTCCCTGATTCCCCCAAAATGTGGTGGGAACACAATGCAATTATTACTGAGAAAGTATGGATCCAAAACAAAAACAGAGCAATGAAGAGGGTTTTTGCTCTGAATGTACAATAGTCCTACTAATAAGGCATCTTTGGCAATAATAGAAGGCATTCACCATTTATTCTCCTACTCAACTATGCCTTGGAGCACCAGGAAGAATCTCAGTTCCAAAATCACTTCATAAAAGTTTCACCAGCCCAATCGCACCTACCTAAATTTTGACTCAATTTCTTTAGTGCTTTTATTTGGATCTGCATCCATAATTTGATAGCTTAGCAAGCTGCTTTTTTTTTTAAATTTCAGGATGCTAGAATGAGCAATTTCATTTTTCCCAAAGTGAATATTAGGAAAAAACAAACAAAAAACAAAGGAGTTGCTTTTCTTTAGTCCTTTTTTTTCTTAATTCATGTTGGGATCTCTCAGTAAGGAAAATCCATCCACTGATGTAGATGTGGAATTCCTCTTTAACTTTTAATTAATTCTTTACCCCCTTCATGAAAACCTTCTATACTCTCCTCTGGCTCCCCCTTTTCCTGCCCTCTCAGCAGAAGACCTTACCTCATACCTTATTGGGAAAATAGAGGTTATTTGTCACTTCTTTCCTCCTCTTTCAGCCTCTTAACATCTCAAATTACCTTATCTTTTACTACAGACTCTGATGAAAAGGAATGTCTTCCTTTCACTAAGGCCAACTCTTCTATGTGTACTTTCTGTCCTATTTTCTTCTGGCTCCTCTAGTGAATTTATAATCATCCCCACTAGACGATAGCCTTTGTCTCTCTAATCTTCAATCTCTCATTACCTACTATTCCTTTCTTACTCTCTACAACTATGCCTATCTCCACTGCTAAAACAAAAACCTCACTAGATCCTCCCTAGATCCACTAGATCCACTAGAAACCTCCCCATCTCCATTAGCTGTCATCCTATATCTCTTTTCCCTTCCTCCCCCAAACTTGTTGAAAAAGCTGTCTACATTTAATTTCTCTACTTTCTCTCTTCTAATTCTCCTATAAATTCTCTGCAATCTGCCTTCTGATCTCAACACTCTACTGAAACTGTGCTCTCCAAAGTTGTCCTCTCTTCTGTCTTCAACCTCATTAACGTCTCTACAGAATTTGCTGTTACTGATTGCTTATTCTCTCCTCTCAGGGATTTGATAATCTAATTTTCTCCTCAAGATGGTCCTGAGATCTTTTCTGGATCTTTCTTCTTTCCTCTTTCTTCTCTGCATACTATCTCATTTGATCATATTATCAGCTTCTGTGGATTCAATTATCATCTCTATGCAAATGACTCCTAGGTGTATATATACATCAAACTCTAGGACTCTTACACTCTGATTCTATATCAGTTGTCTATTGGACATTTTGAACTGGCCACTCCATAGACCTACCAAATTCAATGTGTCCAAATCAGAATTCATTTTCTTTTTCCCCAAACCCACACTTGTGAACTTTACTTTTACTATCACGTTTATCAACATCCTTCCAGTCTGTAAGATTCACAAACTTGGCATCATCTTTGACTTCACTTATTTCACATATCCAATTGGTTTCCAAACCTTGTTTTTCTCTCCATAATATCTCTCACATACACATTCTTGTTCTTTGCTCACATAGCCACCACCTTAGTTCAGGCCCCCATCATCTCTCACCTGGACTACTGGCACAGCTGTCTAATTGATCTTTATCTAAAGCCTACACTGACTCAAATTCACTCTCTACATATTTGTCAAAGTGATTTCTCCTAAAGACATGGTCATGTCTGACGATGTCAATCCTTGCTCAATAAATGCCAGTGATTCCATATTACCTCTAGGGTTAAAGTTATGACTCCTCTATCTAGTATTTAAAGCCACAACCTGGCCCTTTTAAAGCTTTATATGCACACATATGCAGACACACACATAGATATATGCAGACACATATACACATAAACACATATATATATACACACAAACACACATACATATATACATATGTGTGTATATATATACATAGATATAAATATATGCATACATATATATATGTAATCATCTGTCCACATACTCTAAGGTCAGATCAGCCATATTGACCTATCACTCAGTCCTACACAACTCTCCATCTCTCATCTCTACACCTTTGTACTGGTGTTCTCCATGACTAGAATGAACTCCCACCTTACTTCTAGATCTTGGATTCACTTTGTACAGAAAGACTTTCCTACCACACATACAGCCAGCTGCTAGCTCCCATCAGCCTAAAATTCCCTATTTATTTTGAATATGTTCTCTATATACTCATGCAATACCAGCTTCAATAACTTTTTTCACCAAATTAAGAATTAAACTCAGTTCTCCCAAATATCTCTTCATACGTTTTCTCTTTCTTCATGACAGTAAACTTCTTCAGTCTCTCAAGAGAGTTCTCTTAGTCTTTTCTCTCAGTGGCTCATAGTCTCAGTCTTGACAGTCAACTCTCTTCTGGTGACAGTTAACTGTCATTCTCTCACAGACTCTATTCCCAATTAAGAATATAGTAATAGTATTCCATTGTCTCTGAGGGAGGATTATTGAAACTGGTACTACATTTACATATGTCCATATTGTTTCCCTCATTAGAAAGAAAAACTCTTTGAGGGCAGGTACTATTTTGCTTCTGTCTTTGCATCCCCAATGTTAATCAAAATGCAAGGCACATAGAAGGCACTGAATAAATGTTTGTTGATTGACCGATTGGTTCATGATTTCTGCAACTGGAATCAGGAAGTTTGAATCCAACCTCAGATACTTATCAGGTATATGACCCTAGACAAATCACTTAATTGCTTTCAGCCTCAGTTTCTTCATCTCTAAAGTGAAGGGGTTGGATACAACAGCTTCTGAGGGTCTGCCCACAACTAAATTTGTAATGCTATGATTTGTGTCTTATAGACTTGCTAGGCACTAAGCGATTTAAGTGACTTGCTCATGGTCACATTTTAATGAGTCAGAGCTGGGAATAGAATTCAGATCTTTCAGATGCCAAGGCCTATTATCAAACACTATGGTGTCTCAGCTGTTGTTATTTTTAAAACTTTTGCTAAGATACATTCTTTTTTTTTTCAATACATAATAATATAGTTTTAATTTCACCCAGTCTTATAATTTCATTGGTGTAGGGAATGCTCAGTGATCAAATTTCCTCTACCAATGAAAATTTGCAACCATTCACCATCTTAAAACCCTAAGAGTTGACTGGGGAACTGAAAAGCTTAAGTGATTCACAGGGAGTCACAGAGCCAATATGTGTCAGAGATGGGACTTGAACTCAGCTTATCATAACTGTGAGTTTGACCTACTATGCCATACTGCCTCTGCTGTTGGTTTTTTTTTTTACTTTTTTCAAAAATATGTTCATTTTGCAATAAATATTAATATAAATATAAGCAGCCAATGCATAGAAAAGATCCACATGAAGGAAAAGTTTTCACCTGCAAAAATTCAATGTAATTAATAATCAAAGCAGTCAACCAAATAGATCTACAGTAGAGGGAAATGGGTTCAGAGAGAGAGATGATCTAAGTTATAGAGAGGCATTTTCTTACCACCCCCTTCCTGCCTAAGAGACAAAGGAATGACAAAGATGGCATAAATAATAAATGTTGAGGAATAACTAGTTCCAGAAAAATAAACATTCAGACACAATGAAATAAGAAAAGAACATTTCACTGAATTTTCATTGTTGTCCATCTGGACTCCTGGATATAGCACAAGCCAATGCATTTGGAACAGCATCCTCACACATGGATTCTGATGATACCATCAACACTAGATTCTAGTAACTTCCATTAGAATACCTTGTTTTCCCTGGTGGAGCCATCCATGCCTATTCTTGGCATGTGCCAAGTCATGCAGGTGACAGAAGGACTGTCAAAGGATCTGTTCCCATCTCCATTGTTGTTATATCACTTATAAAGCTCATATTTGACTTAGTCAACTGTCCCTCAATTCTTACTGAAAACTTAATTTTCTGCCTTTCACACACTTAGGATCAAAGAATCATACTTTTTAAGCTGAAAAAGACTTCATAGGTCAATATAGCAGAATCTCATTTTATAGATGAGGAAACCAATGTCTGTAAAGAGGAAGTGACTTGCTATCTATTATCTATTAAATATAAAGGAAACTACTTTAAAAATCTTAAAGCACTATAGTCATTTTGTTTAAGTTTCCTGCATTTTGAGTTAATACGAATAGCTAGTATTTATAGCATATGACACTTTGAAGTTTACTAAGTGATATGTGTGTGTATGCTCACACATACATGTATATGTGTGTGTGTATATATGTATATATATGCACATATATATATATATATATATATATATATATATATATACATATGTCTTTGTGTGATCAGATTATAGACTCAAGTTTTCTTTTCTCCTTGCCCATACTCTATCCACTAGGATATACTACATCCTAGATCTAAATCTCAGAAGCTAATTTATCCAATCCATACCTGAACAAGAATCTTCTCTACAGTGGCCCCCCACATACGATCATCTATTCTTTGCTTGAAATCTCCAGGAAAGGGGAACCTACTACTTCCTGAGTCACCCAATTCCATTCTTGGATAAGGCTAATTGTTAAGGGTATTTTATTTCACATCAAGCCTAAATCTTCTAAGACATCAACTCATTTCTCCTGTTCTACCCTTGGAGGTCTAACTGAACAAGTCTAATCTCTTATTCAAATGACAATCCTTCAGATGCTTGAAGAGAGCTACTATGCCCCACTCATTTTGTCTTTGATTTCCAATCTAAACATGCTATTTCCTAATTTGTAGCATTAGGCACAGAACTGAACACAAAATTCCAGATGTGAGCTTTTATTCTTAATATCGTTTTCCTATTCTCCTCATAATTATATTTTTAGTATCTTACTCTTCTTATGTTGTTTGATGGAGTTCACGTATGAATGTTCCTAAGACAAGTTGCTATGCTATTATTATAATCTTATGTTTTCTTTAAAGTGTTTATAGTTTCTGTAGTGAGATGCATTTTGTAATAGTATATAAACATGTAATTTGCTTCTATGTGGAAGGGTCATCATTGTTCTCTTGGTGATAAGTTGAGATATCTTCTACTAAGGAAAGATCAGTCTTGTGTATGAGAGGAAGCTGGTAAAGAGCATCGCTAGTAATTGATGTGAAGTTTTTGAGCCAAAAATTATGAATCTTTTCTGGCTTCATGGCTTTCCATTCTTGAAGCGAACATCACCTTTGCCATCTTCAATGCAATTGTCCCATCATTCATTAAAAGTGGGCAAATTTTTGTATTATATTTAATCCAACTTGCCTTTCTATTTTGCTGTATTTCTCACAAAAATATGAACTAGGAATTTTCTCCATCTTTATTCTTTAGGAATTCCCTACCTTCCTCTGATTTCTCTGCTTCCCAAGCTTTTGTAATAAGTTTGTTTTTGTTTTGGTTTTGGTTTTGGTTTATGATGAATTGCTTATTTGTGTCCTTGCATTATCTTAAGTCTTTTGACTTTTGCTTTTCAATGCTGATTAAGGGAATCTAGAATTTCAAATATACTTTTGTTTTCCAGATTCCATTCTAAATGTTATTTTTTCTTGTTCACATTACTTGTGTCTTTTTTCTACTTCTTGTAATGCCTAGATCTAGAGCTAATCTTTCAGCATCTTTCTGCAAGTTTTAAACAGTCAGCTCGATTTTGATTCCTTTCCTTGAGAATATTCCTTGGTAGCCCTACCTTTTCTTCTATCATTTTTAACAAGGCAGAAGATGCCATATATATTGCTGCATGTAGTCCTGAAATACATTTCACAATTTCTGTCAAAATTGGGGAAGAATTCATTAATTTATGGTGGTGATAGTAAATTTGAGGATCTTAGAATCATTTTGTTTTGGTATAGTTAGTTTGCTAGATGGATTTTTGCCATCATACTCAGCAAAATTCCAGTTTAAGTATGTCCCTCTCCTCTTCTAAATAATTGGGGCATCATCATTGTGCTTGTCAGCAATACTGTTATAAGATAGAATTTCCAGTGTTCCTAGCTTTCAAAGACATCATTCTCTTCCACTTTCATCTCTTCAGATTTTAGTAGCTTCTCAATTTCAGCTCTCATTTCATAATCTGGGATTAAGGGTAAAGTTATTTCTTACAATTGTATTGCCTCAGTCTGCTTTATGGTGGGTGACTTGGAGACTAGGGTAACATTGTCAAAACTCAATAAAAAATTTTTACCAGTTAGATCATTTCCAGGGTTGCTATAATACTGGTATGTAATGAAAATATTTACATATTCAGGCCAATTTTGCATGGACATGTGGTTTACCTACTTTACTGGTAAGTATAATCTGAGTAGAAATCTTTTCCAGAAGGTGTGGGATTTTTTTTTTATTTGTTCTGGTGGACCCTTGCCTTCTTGTGCTCCCAGAACATGAAGATGTGCCACTCACTCTGCTATCTTCTGTATCAAGCTGATCAGTCATGTCAGTCTTGAGTAGAGTCAGCCTGCAATCCCATGCCGCCTATTTCTTTGGTACTTAGGAGCAATTGCAAAATATTGGCTATCCTAATCAGGGGTATTGGTAGAGTCCTATTCGCTAAGGCTTTAAGGTTCCTGTCAAACCTTACGGCATTGAATTAGGTGCTAGAGATACAAATAGAATGAATGAAACAATCCCTACTTGCACAGAGCCTACATTGTAATAGGGGCAGAGAAGTACATATCTAAGTCTAAGCATGTACCTTCATGACTACCATTTAATAATCTCAAAGCACACAACTGGCATTCAACTACTTTGCTGTCCTCTCACCATGAAATGGACAATGGATTAGACTCTACAATGGTTGCAGTTGTTGTTACTATTACTCCTTACCCTTGGCTACACTGTGGATTAGTGATAGAACCCCTCTTGTGGCTACACTGCTCTAAATTCCAGGCTAGTTTTCTTTGCCACTATACCTTCCTACCCCACCCCCAGGTTTCAGGAAATAAAATGTATTTATAAAACAAAAGAAGAAAAACCAACACCCAGAAATAAGACTGACTAATACAAGTGTCTTTGGCTTAACATAAAACCAACTGAAATATTTAAACCCTTGCAGTCCTAAATTTAAAAAGCAAATATCACTAGATGTTCAAAATTTATCCCAATTCAAGACAATTCTTCACCAGTGAGTTCTGAGGGACATTAGCAGAGTGAGATACAAGCAGCATTGTGAGGAAGTTAAAGTAATAAGAAAAAATGGAATTTGGATTATATAGACTTGAACTATGGAAAAGGTTGAAATGCATTTAAGAAAGCAATAAAGGCTAGTGAACCAGAAACCCCCTGCTCACTTATGATAAAATATCTAGTTAATACCAAATAAAAGATTCAAATAGACTTGTTATGGTTCTTTAGAAAATCACTGTAAAATAATGCCGATATTCCTTTTTTAAGTACCTTCACAAGTAAAATGTTGCCTTTAAAAAGGAAGATTGGCTGTTGTAAGTAAGCAGCTTAGGTAAAAGCAAAGGGGTATTAGATAATCTTAATTTCTGAACTTTGCAAAAGGTTGAATTGTAGTCTTCAACTCTATTCCAAGAATCATTGGAAACAAGAGCTATTATACCTATTACATATGTACAGAAATGTATACCACCACCACCACCACCACCACCACGAAATGTTTCACTTAAGAGAATTTTTCCAGATAACTGCCTTCCCACAAGAATGAAAGGGGCTTTGATGGTATAAACTGGCTCTTTTAAACTTAGGGGAGAATGTGGTCACCAACGGGCGGTTTGAGCAACAAAACATTTTATTTGAACAATTTGGGATTCAATCATTTCTAAAAACATACCATACCTTCTCCTGTCTTTTAAAACATTGTTGCTGTTGTTGTGTTTGTCCTTCGTTCTCGAAGAGGACCATGACATCAGGGAGATGATGACATGACTTGCAGTTGATTTTGATTTGAGTGAGGGAAGGCTGTGCAAGGTCACCAGCCTCACTTTCTCCTCCAGAGCTATATGGGTCCAGTGACCCGGTATTCACCAGAACAACTGGAGATGACCCAGAATGTGTAGTATACTGAAGAGAACCTAAGCTTTTCTCATAGGCAATGTGATACAGAAGAAAGAGCATTTGGCTTAAAGTCAGGACATTTTGCCACTAACCAGCCATAGAACCATGGTGAAGTCAATGGGAGTTATGCCTGATGATTTCCAAAGTTCCCAATATAAGATTCTATGATCAACGTGAGCATTAATTAGTGTCCTTTGTTGCAATATCCTAGGATAGGAGGTTGTTCAGACTGTGAGTCAGGAGTAACCTTCTTTGCATGGGGAAGCTAATATAGTTTCATACAAGAAGGTAATTGTCTTAGCTTGATTTAAGGCTCTAAAGAGGAATAGAAATATTTTAAACATATTAAATAGGATCTATGTGGAGATGTTCTTGAATTTGGCATTCAATCTTCCATCTCCTACACCTTTTGCACACTATACCCCACTACCTGGAATAAGCATCAACTTCACTTCTGCTTCTTGGAATTTCTCTTTCATTTACTTCAAGCCTCAGCTCAGGGACCATCTCCTCAATTCAAATTTTCTTGCTGTCTCTAGGGCTGGAGACATAATAGGCACCAAATAAATACTAGTAAATTGATGGTGTTGTTCTTGTACTCTTCAGATCCTCTTGTCTGCTTATCTGTGAACGTGTTATATCTCCTTAGTAGAATGTAAGCTCCCTGAAGACAAGAACCGTGGGGGATTTTGTCTTTGTATCCCTAGCACCCAGCACAATACCTTGCACATAGTATGTGCTGAATATGTTTGTTGAATTGAATTGAATTGGAATCAGAGTTCCTCAGACAAAGTGCAAAGATATCCTAATGATCTTCAATAGTATGAATGCATCTTGCAAAGGAGGTTATCATTGGTTTTTCATCATCACCACAGGGAGTAATTCTCTGAGGTCCACGGAGGAATATGGTTACCAAGAGCTGATCGAATATTGGAAGGAGGTAACCATGGGAATATATGGGATCTCTTTACATGGACATAGACAGAAACAATACGGATACCCATCTATAATGAATAGTATGGTTCTAGATTTGCCCCAAAGATAGGAGAGCAACAGAAATTGGTATATCTAAATAGTATTAATATTTGCACTATTTACCTTACATGATTGTTAAAAGGAAAACGTTTTTTTAAATCTTAAGAAATTATAGAAATAAAGAGGAGGAGGAGAAGGCAGAAGAAAGTAAAGGAAGATAAAGAAAGAAGTTGAAAGATGAGTCTATATCTCACCACATCACTCCCTCGCTCCATAAACTCAATTGGCATCCTATTATCTCTAGGATAAAATATCATCTCCTCTCTTCAGTTTTAAACATTCTTCACAATTTTGATCTCTCTGTCTCTGTCTCTCTATTTGTCTCTCTCTGTCTCTGTCTCTTTCTCCCTTTTACTCCTAAACTTATTCTTTCTTACCATGACTTCCATTGCCTCCAATACACCTTAACCTGCCAATCCACCACCCATGATTTGGCCTTGTTTTACTCCTTTCATACTCTTGACCCTTATAATTAATGCATATTTACCTATGTACTTTCTGATGTCCACCAGTGAATCTCTCATCCACTCAGCTTACTCCTCTGTAACTGAGGGCATTGAAGTAGATGACATGTACAGTACCTGATCCCTGTCCCACTGTCAATCATACATTTCCCACCTTCAAACCTGTGTCACTCCTACAGTCCCCTTCTACTGTCCTTCTCCCAAACTGCAGAACATTAAAGAAACTCATGCAACACATCCCAAGTTACCTAATCATAGCTAAACCCTTGCAACAATCCATTGAGTCTTCACTGATTGACTATTAGACTCCCTGAGCCAATTATTCCTCACTTTCTACTCTTTGCTCAGGCCCCCTATGCTACCTGCAACTCCATGTCTCTCAACAAATGACCATATCTCCTAAGTATGTGGAAAAAATTGGAGCTGTCATGAGGTTCTACTCCTGTCCTTCATACATCAAAACTCCTCTCTCTTTTCATCTGTGCTCCCCATTCTTTGTTGTAGCCTCTGAGGAAGAGATTGTCCTGCTCCTTGACAAGGTGATTCATACCACTTTGTGGCCTTAATTCCATCCCTTCTTTTCTCTAAGAACTTGCCCCAGCAATCATTTCCTCCCTCTCTCATTTTCAATTTTTCCCTTTTGACTCGTCCTTTCTTTACTGCCAAAAAAAGAAGAAAAGCTAAAAACTGAAGTCATTCTCATTCATCAAAATAAAAAAATTTAAAACCTAAAACTGAAATTGCCCCCTCAAACTCCAAGTCCATCTATCGATCTTCCAAAGTTTCTTCTTATATCTTTTGAGGGCGCTCCTCAGTAACCAAGGTTTATCTCTTCAGTTATACTTGATACTTCTTTTTCCTTGATCCTCCTTATCTAATTAGTTGCCAAACCCTATTGATTTTATCTCTGCACCAGCTCCCATATCTGTTCCTTTCTGTCCCCACAGTTACCAACTTAGTATAGACTCTTATCATTTCTCACCCAGATCATTTTTAACAGCCCCTTCATTAGTCTCCCTCTTCTTAATATCTCTCTCGCCCAATCAATCTTCCAACCCAGCTGCCAAAGCAACCTTTCTAAGACACAGGTTTTAGGAATCCCATATTACTCCCCTGTTTAAAAAAAAGGCAGTGATTTCTCATTGTTATAAGAATAAAAGGTAAACCCCTCAGCCTGGATTCACACACACACACACACACACACACAATCTGGCTTCAACTCTCGTTTCTAGCTTTATATTATGCCCTTTTGCACATCTTATGTTTGATTCAAATTAAACTTGCAAATGTTTCCCTGAAAGAATTTGTAAATGCTGCCTCAAAGGCCATCTTTTACCTCTGTTTATAGTTACATGAAATATCCTTTATGTCTGGAATGTACTTCTTCATCTCCACCACTCAAAAACCTAACCTGGCTTTAGTGCTCAGCTCAGGTGCCACACCTTCCATGAAGCCTTCCTTGGAGGTCCTGCAAACTCCATGTCACCCAACTCATTAGTTTCTTTACATTCTCTTTGCACTATCTTGTATTAAAATTCCTGTGTACATGTTGTAGAGCATTTGTATAATGGAAGAAACTTGACAACAGAAAAGTTTTCATTTTCAGCTGTGCGTCCCCATGGCTAGTACATAGTAGGTACCTAATAAACATTTACTGAATTAAATGAGATTGAGTAAAATTACAATAACAGTGCTGGGGCTGGCTGTCCTGACCTTATTGGATCTCCAAAACTTCTTCAGGAACCAGAAAACTAGAAATGTACAATTTTTGCTAATCTAATCAATTTTCCAGGGGCCTTTGTTACGGTCCCTTGTGATCACCTTTTTTCACAGTGTGGTATAGTGGAAAGAATTCCACAGGGGAATGTAATGTTAACACAATTTGAAGATCTCTCCCATCCATTAATAGGCCCATGTGACCTGTCTCAGTCACATGGAAGTCTGAGTCACTTGAGTCTGTGGTGGGAAGAGCTTGCTGAATGGGTGGAGCAGGAAGGGTGGAGCAGAACTGAGAGGAAGTGAGACAGAGCAGTCAGAGCTGGGAAAGAGAGACCCACAGAGCATAAGATAGAGTGAGAGAGAGAGGGAGTGATTTTGCCCTTGTTTGTGGAAAGGCCCTAACAGAGGGAAGGCTTAGGGATGTCAGTGACCCCTGCATTGATAATGTGTATAGATTTCTTTGTTGCTGTGATGGATTTGGCTTTCTGGTGTTGAAATTTGGCTCTCTGGTGTTCGAATAAATGTTTTGGTTCTCTTTTTTCATGAAGAGAGTCTGTTATATTTTGCGATTCAGAACCATGCTGCCATATTCATAGCAGCTATAGCCACTGTGGCTATTGCATTGGCTCTACAGGGAATCAGGAGCTTTGAATTCTAGACCCATCTCTTCTCCTAACTTATTCTATACCTTGGGCAAATCATTTCCCTTCTCTGGCCTTCAATTTCCTCCTTTGCAAAATAATAGGGGTACATAAAGTGACCTATGGGTCCCTTCTTCCTCTATGGTACCTGTGGCTGGGCCTTTTATCTATCCTGCATGTCACCACAAAGTTGTGTGATTGGCTAGTGTGAGTAATTATGGTAAGATTTCTAGTAAGATCCTAGGCTTATTTCTGATGCTTTAATATGTTGATGTTTATGTTGAAAATAATAATAGCTAATATTTATATATAATGCTTACCATATGCTAGGCACTATGCTAAGTGTTTTACAATTATTATTTAATTTGATCCTTACAACAACCCTAGGAACTAAGTGCTACTGTTACTTATCTTCATTTTACAGATGAGGAAACTGAAGCAAATTAGAGGTTAAATTACTTGCCTACAGTCATACAGCTAGTAGCATCTGAGGGCACATTTGAACTCAGATCTCCCTGATTCCAGGTCTGGCACTATGTCCAATGCATTGTTGATCCTTTCCTGTTACTATTTTGGATGTTAACATTAAGTGGGTGACACTATTCTTATTATCCCCATCTTACAGATGAGGAAACTAAAGCAAACAGGGGTAAGTGATTTGCCCAAGGTCACACAGCTAGTAAGTATCTAAGGTTGGATTTGACCTCAGGTCTTCCTGGCTCTATCCACTGTGCCACTTAGCTGCATCTTGAAGTCTGTGAGTATTGGAATAAATTTGTTTGTGTTCTTATGCAGATAAAATTGCTCATGTTCCAATTGATCTACTAAAATAATAGCTAATAATTATATGGTGCTTTAAGGTCTGCAAAGCAGTTTATATAATAATAGCTGGCATTTTTATAGTGCTTTTGAGCTAGCAAAGCACTTTATTTTTTTACTTTTTATGTTTCATCACTTTTTAAATTTAATTTATTTAATATATTTAGTTTTCAGCATTGATTTTCACAAGAGTTGGAATTATGAATTTTCTCCCCATTTCTACCCTCCCACCCACTCCAAGATGGTGTACATTCTGTTTGCCCTGTTCCCTAGTCAGCCTTCCCTTTTGTAACCCCACTCCCCTCCCATCCCCTTTTCCCTTCTTCTCTTGTAGGGCAAGATAAATTTCTATGCCCCATTGCCTGTGTATCTTATTTCCTAGTTGCATGCAAAAATTTCTTTTTGTTTTTGAATGTCTGTTTTTAAAACTTTGAGTTCCAAATTCTCTCCCCTCTTCCCTCCTCGCCCACCCTCCCTAAGAAAGCAAGCAATTCAACATAGGCCACATGTGTATCATTATGTAAAACCCTTCCCTGCTACTCATGTTGTGAAAGATTAACTATGTTTTGCTCCTTCCTAACCTATTCCCCTTTATTGAATTTTCTCCCTTGACCCTGTCCCTTTTCAAAAGTGTTTGTTTTTGATTACCTCCTCCCCCTGTCTGCCCTCCCTTCTATCGTCTCCCCTTTTTTATATTCTTCCTCCTTCTTTCCTGTGAGTTAGGATAACACAATTGAGTGTGTAAGGTATTCCCTCCTCCAGTCAAATCCGATGAGATCAAGATTTACTCATTCCTTCTCTTCTCTTCCTACAGAACTGCTTTTTTCTTCCCAATTTTTGCAAGATAATTTACCCCATTCTATCTCTCCCTTTCTCCCTCTCTCAATACATTCCTCTCTTATCCCTTAATTTGATTTTATTTTTTTAGATATCATCCCTTCATATTCAACTCACCCTGTGTCCTCTGTCTATATACATATATACATACATAGACACACATATTTGTATATATATATATACATATACAAATACATATATATATATACATATATATATATGTATATATATATATATATATGCATATTCCGTTCAGCTACTATGATACTGAGGTCTCATGAATCATACACATCATCTTTCCATGTAGGAGTGTAAACAAAATAGTTCAACTTTAGTAAGTCCCTTATAATTTCTCTTTCTTGTTTACCTTTTCATGCTTCTCTTGATTCTTGTGTTTGGAACTCAATTTTTCTATTCCGTTCTGGCCTTTTCACTGAGAAATCTTGAAAGTCCTCTATTTTATTGAAAATCCATATTTTGCCTTGGAGCATGATACTCAGTTTTGCTGGGTAGGTGATTCTTGGTTTTAATCCTAGCTCCATTGACCTCCAGAATATCGTATTCCAAGCCCTTTGGTCCCTTAATGTGGAAGCTGCTAGATTCTGTGTTATCCTGATTGTTTTTCCACAATACTAAAATTATTTCTTTCTGGCTGCTTTCAGTATTTTCTCCTTGACCTGGGAGCTCTGGAATTTGGCGACAATATTCCTAGGAGTTTTCTTTTTGGGGTCTTTTTGAGGAGGCGATCTGTGGATTCTTTCAATTTCTATTTTACCCTATGGCTCTAGAATATCAGTGCAGTTCTTCTTGATAATTTGTTGAAAGATAATATCTAGGCTCTTTTTTTGATCATGGTTTTCAGGTAGTCTAATAATTTTTAAATTATTTCTCCTGGATCTATTTTCCAGGTCAGTGGTTTTTCCAATGAGACATTTCACATCGTCTTCCACTTTTTCATTCCTTTGGTTCTGTTTTACAATATCTTGATTTCTCATCAAATCACTAGCTTCTACTTGCTCCAATCTACTTTTTAAGGTGGTATTTTCTTCAGTGGTCTTTTGGACCTCCTTTTCCATTTGGCTAATTCTGCCTTTCAAGGCATTCTTCTCCTCATTGGCTTTTTGGAGCTCTTTTGACATTTGAGTTAGTCTTTTTTTTAGGGTGTTGTTTTCTTCAATATTTTTTTTCAGTATTTTTTGGGATCTCCTTTAGCAAGTCATTGACTTGTTTTTCGTGGTTTTGTTGCATCATTCTCATTTCTCTTCTCAATTTTTCCTCTACTTCTCTAACTTGCTTTTCCAAATCCTTTTTGAGCTATTCCATGGCCTGAGACCAGTTCATGTTTTTCTTGGAGGCTTTTATTGTAGGCTCTTTGACTTTGTTGACTTCTTCTGGCTGTATGTTTTGGTCTTCTTTGTATCCAAAGAAAGATTCCAAAGTCTGAGACTGAATATGAGTCTGTTTTCACTGCCTGGCCATATTACCAGCCAACTTACTTAACCCTTGAGTTTTCCAGAAGGGTGCTTGAGGGGATGTGCCATTGATTTCAGAGCTATTTCTATGCAACCAGCTCTGCCACGCCAGCACTCCTCCTTCCCCAAGAACTCCCAACCTGGACCTGATGCAAATCTTAAGCAGGCTGTGCACTCCTGCTCTGATCCACCACTTAATTCCTCCCACCAGGTGGGCCTGGGGCTAGAAGCAACTGCAGCCATAGTTCTGTAGATGTACCACCCCCGCTGCTCCCCAGGGCGGTGGATGAACCACAAACTCTTTTCACTCTGTCTCCCGCAGCTTTTCCCACTAACCTTCTCTGTTGTCTTTGGCGTTTATGGGTTGAGAAGTCTGGCAACTGCCACAGCTTAACTGATTCAGGGCCCTAGGGCTTGTTCCACCTGGCTCCTGGTCTGGTTGGTCTTGCCGATGCCCATGCTGGCCTCCACTCTGTGCATGATACTCCTCATCCAGCAACCACCCAGGCTGTCCTGGGCTGGATCCCTGCTTCCCTCTGCTATTTTGTGGGTTTTGTAGTTCTAGAATTCGTTCAGAGCCATTTTTTATAGGTTTTTGAAGGGACCTGGCAGGGAGCTCACGCAAGTCTCTGCTTTCCAGTCTCCATCTTGGCCTGGCAAAGCACATTAAATATGTGATATTATTTGATCCCCACAATAATAAAGTGAAGAAGGTGCTATTATTATTTTTGTTTTACAGATGAGAAAATTGAAGCTGAGAGGGATTGCAGAACATGCCCAAAGTTGAACATCTAGTAAGTGTCTGTGACAAGATTTAAACTCAGGTCTTCCAGACTCTAAGTCCAGGACTCTACTAAACCACCCACTGAGCTGTCTCAACATTAATAAAAGAATTAATTTGACTCCTCCATAATGAATTGCATTTTATTTCCCAACCTTGCTAAATTTCTCAATTTTATCCAGCATTTAGATATTTGGTTGGTCTTATTTCAATATATTACTTACTTATTGGGATCATAAATTTAGAGATAGCTCTTACCATCCAACTCTCCCCATTTTACAGTGGAGAATTACACAGGGAGTAAGCAGAACCATTGGGATTTGAACCATGGTCTTATGCAGCAAATATAGCCTTCTCTCTGCTTTGCATTACACTGGATTTTCCCCATTCATTGCCAAAAACCATGATTTTAATGTATTGCAGGATATGGGGTAAAGCCTGTTTGGATTTCACATCTCAAATCTTGAACCATGGAAGTAATTTCCAAGACAAAAGGGTTTGATTAGATGCTATCTTGATGTGCCTTGTGCCTCTATTGAGAGTTTATCCCCAAAGTAATAGCCGACATTTCTCTAGTTCTTTAAGATATACAAAGTGCTTAAAAGTATTAAGAAATAATAGCTAGTGTTTACATGTTGTTACGGTTGTTGTTCAGTCATTTCAGTCATATCTGACTCTTTGAGATCCCATTTGGGGTTTTCTTGGCAAAGATACTGGGGAGGTTTGCCATTTCCTTCTCCAGCTCATTTTAGAGAGTTAGGAAAACAATCTTGAGGGATTTGCCCAGGGTCACACAGCTAGTAAGTGTCTAAGGCAAGATTTGAAATCAGATCAGACCCAGCACTCTATCCTCTGCTTTACCTAGCGTCCCCTAGCATTTATATAGCACTTAATTTTTTTTAAAAGCTTTATGTATATTATCTTGTTTGAGCCTTACAACAGCCCTGTGAGGTAGAAGCTATTACTATCACTCCCATTTTACGGATGAGGAAACTAAAGCTGAGAGCATTTCAGTGACTTGCCCAGGGCCACACAGTTAGCAAGTAGCTGAGGTGAGATCTGAACTCCCTCATCCCAAGTCTAGACAGAGTTAGTAGGCATAATGCCACTAAGCTGCCCCACACACATTAGCCTGTTTGATCCTCGCAAGAACCTTGTGAAGTAGGCATTAATATTAAGGCCCCCATTTTTACAAATGAGGGAAATGAGATTCGTCAAATGATTTTCCCAGAATCACAGAGTTTTTATTTTGTGTCTAATGAGGGATACAACCCAGATCTTCTTAATCCCATCTCTCCATTCTGTCTACTAGGCCACACTGCCTCTTAGTTATCCAGGAATGCCTCATAAATCAAACTGCAAATCCTGCATACTCAACAATTTGCTGAGGATACAGAAATATTTTTCCCTAAAAGAAAAAAATCAGGGGGTAGGAATAAGGGGAATGAGTAAAAGTAGAGAGGGGGCAGAGAGAACGAAATTGTTTCCTTCTTTATTAGCATCTTTGAGGCTGTTCTGAAAAAAAAATACTTTCAGCTAAATAGATTGGAGCAGTATATGGTAATTTGACTAACCAAAATAAAAGATTAAGCTGCAAGGGAGAAAAAAAAAACAATTTCACCTTAATTAGCTTTTACTCAATTTTAACTGAGTCAACATAGAGAAGAAAAGTGGAGGAGGAAGGAGAGAAAGAAATCAGATCAAACAAACCCAAGCTGGTTGCTTTTGTTGATGGAGAATCTTGCCCGAACCATACGGGAAGCCTTGGAAGAAATAAAAACGTACAAACATAGCAAAAGTCTTACAGACATTTATGTAAAACTGAAAGTGAAGAGTGTCTCCCATCTGTTACTGATTCATAACATGATTCTTTCTAGCATTGTAACTGAAGTACATTTTGATAATTCATTTCTTGGCGCCTATTGTCAGGAAGTTTTTCTTTTTTTAACTTCCCCAACATCCGATGTAGGCGAGGAAGTTGCCTTTATGACTCAGTCAATACACATAATTTCCAAGCGGAAAGGATACATCTAGACAAAGATCCTTTAAAGTAAACAAAACAGCAACGGGCCTCCCCCCTTCCCTTGCATACATACAAACACACACACACACACACACACACACACACACACACACACACACACACACACACACACCATTTCTGAACACTTTAATACTCCAGGATTTACAGGAGAAATCTGGGAAGTATCCTTGTTGAGAACAGACGGAGAGATAATGCTGTTGCTCACAGATGCACAATTAGAGTTCACCAGGCCACTCTGTGATACACCCGTCCCCTCACTGTCTGCTCCTCCAATTTTCCTAAAGCTCATTAGCAACTCATTAGGAAATCTAAGCATGCAGCATAAACAGAGGGTCTGAGTGGGGGAGAGTTTGAGGGGAGTGGCAGAGGGAGTTCACACATTGAAAAATGACAATCTAGAGAGCAGCCCCATAATTAAGCTAAAAGGTAACTGTCATTTATAGCAATGCCTACACCATCAAAGTCAAACTTCTTTTAGAATCAAAAGGTTAAAAGAAAGGATGCCACTGCTACCAGCTGGCTGTTTCACATTCACATCTTCAAGGCACGTCACAGGGAGGAATGGTTCTGCTGTATATTTAGTGTCTTTAGCCAGAATTGATTCTATTTCAGCCTGGGTCGATGGTATTTTATATCAATGTAAATTTCCTTTTAATGTTTTTTTTCACTACCAAATCATTTAACAATTCAATTTTTAAATGTCTATTAATTTATAGCAGTCTGTGGCACCACTGCCAAGTAAACAATATTTATCCAGTAATTATATATATATGTATATATATATATATATATATATACACACATATATATGCATATATGTGTAGCCCAGAATCATAAAATCATAAAAGAAACTTACTAATGGTAAACACTACAACCGAGCAACACCCATAGATTTGAATCTTAGGGAAACATATGTCAGACAAATTTCCATGTCTCTTTCCTTTAAGTTCCTGTGGGTCTTAGGTCACTTACCTATAAAAATGGGACCACTCATCTTGCAACTCGAGTGAGAGAAAGGGGAGGGAAGGAAATACATTGACAATCCTGAAACCCACTATCTCCAAACCCTAGACTATCTGTGATTCGACAGGAATATAATTATATTGCCAATGAAAATCACATCCATTATTTCATGGTATACCCTAAAATGCAAACTCACACATATGTATTCTTTTTTTCACCATTGCCTTAGAAACCAAGATACTCACAACTCTTCCACATTTTGAGGCAGTTTTAAATGCAAGCATTAGATTTAAGGATACCAGATTTACTAGAACTGCTGAAATGTTACTCTGGCATCTACCTGAAGAATCAGAGACTAAGTATTGACTCATTTTGTCTCCCCAATATCAAAATATCAATAAGAAAAGAGAAAAATTCAACTAGGTATCCAGATGCTTTACCAGGCCAAAAATCTGTATGCTTCAACATAACTTGTCTAGTACATGGTAGGTAAAACAGACAAAGGAATGATGAGGTATTGAGGGATGTGAGCTCCTCAAGATAGGACTTTTTTCACCTTCCCTTGAGTCTCCAGGGCTTAGCACACTACTTGGCACATAGTTTGTACTGGCATCAAGTGGACATAAGTTCATTCATGCTTCAGATGGAACCTCATATTTCCTAAGCATAAAAGGGCTTATATGTATTAACATTTTCCCAACAAGTCCAGTACAGAGGATGAGAAACAATGACTTGTGGCCTCTTAATGCCTACCTAGAATCTTCTACTGGACCACTGATTTCCAGCTGAAAGGGAATATTGAGGCTTTTAATTTCAACTCTTTCATTTTGCAATTTTGCAATTGTAGCAAACAACAAGCCGTGATTTGAATTCAATGTGACACCAGCGCTGATGTTTCCTCCATTATACTGCACTGCCTCTGTAACAGAGTGGCTTATTGGTTTGATTTAAAGAGCACCAGGAAGGCATCCTGTTCCCCAGATATTTCGCCTACTACCCAGTCTCTGCTAACTCAAGTTCTACCATTTAGAAAGTCATCATTTTGTGCAGTAAGAAATTAGCTAACTTTCAAAAGCGAATGTCCTTGAGGAATGGTCAAAGATTGGACTCAGCTTAAGTGCCACCTCCTGCAGGTAGCCTTCCTTGATCTCTTAGTTGTTAGTCCTTCCTATGCAAATAGTTTTGGTTTTATTTTAAAGATATTTTGGATTTCCTTCCTTGTGTACGTGTTGGTTTCCCTGAGGAGAATGTAAGCCCTTATTATTTTTGTTTTTATACAAGCATCAGTTAGAAAAATATTAGCCAAAATTTGCACATAGGAGGCATTTAATAAATGTGTGCTGAATTATTAAGTTTTATCAGCTGTTAACATATTGGCATGAATAAGTGTACTGGAGTTTTTTGATCTAATATAAGCTAGGTGAGATAACATCTGGGCTATTTTTGTCCCTAAAAAAATGAGACACATTCAATTCAATCCAATAAGTATATGGTTAGTCTAGCCATACATGTCTAGCAACAAATATGAAAATAACTCCTGCCTTTAAGGAGCTTCCATTCTGCAGAATAGACTGTGTCATAAATACATAGTAGAGTGATTTGATAGAGAGCAGGGGTGCAAGACTGGAGTTCAAAGTAGGGCTCTCTAGGTAACAGGAGGATAAGGGACCTATGTGTGGAGGGCTAAGAGTGAGAAGACAGAAAGGGGAATAAAAGGCTTACTTTATTATCTGAATGTTGGCCCTGCTCTTTCCTTTTCAAGAAGATCCTTTAAAGGCTCACAAAGGATTCTATATAAGCCCCCTGAGGATGAAGCTACAGGTATTGTGTAGCTGGGGTCAGAAGAGCTAGGGAACAAGGGCAGGATCTAGCTAAAAAAAAGTTTAAAAATGCTTCCTTCTAAGACAATAGAGTACCCTTGGCGGAGGGAGGAGGGGAGGTGGGAAGGGTACTCTGAGTAAATTAATAAAACTATTTGAAATCATTCTTGCTAAATTTTATCTTATGTCCTATATAAATGTCCCATTTAAGGTGAATCTCAACAAAAAAAAAACTAAAATTGGTAGAGAAATAAATTCAATGTATTTCATTTCTATGTTTAATTATTAGTATCCATTAGATAATAAATCTGATAGTCACTAATGGGCACTAAGGCTACTCAATTTAATCAGATTCAGGGTTTTTCACATTAATTCTTTATACCTACATTTGAAATACTTCTATGGGTCTGTAATGCCATCAATCCCAGTATCCCCTCTACCCATTCATGCAGATACTGACCATTTATGCCTTCTCACCTTGTGTGATTGTTGTCTGTATGCTTCCATAATGAAGGATCGAATGAAATAACATATGTGAAGTGCTTTGCAAACGTCAAAGCACTATATTATTGTTATTGTTGTCGTGATCTTCGTAACATATAAGATTCCTTTCTAATTTGTTGTTTTATTTTGCTTTTTTCAAATATTCTGTTGATACCATTTCAGCCCTGGAGCTGTCCATCCGTTATTCATTACTTTGGTTATATGAATGGCCCACCTTCCATTCACTGTATGGAGGGGGGGAGTATTCTTTCTTCCTTTGAGGGAAATTATTTCTTTAATTCTGGATATGTTTTAAGATATTTTTGAAACTAGGAAACTATTGTGCTTCGATTTTGGGGAAAAAAACCACCTTTGGAGAGAAAAGCCTCCTCTACTACCTACCTCTTCCTCTCAGCAGAAGGCCTCCTCTTATACTTCACTGAGAAAATAGACTGTTCACTCTGAGCTCCCTCTTCTTCCATGCTCTACATTTTGAAACCTCGATATTATTTCCCATACTCTCCCCTTTATTATAGTCTGTGGCAAAGAGATGTCTCTTTTCTTAGACAAAGCCAACCTCTCTCTATATACCTTTGACCCCAGTTCATCTGAAACAACTTTTCTAGCAGACACAAGCACCCCCTAAAATTGTTACTCAATCTTTACTTGCTCACTATCTACTGAATCATTACTTACTACCTACGAACATGTCTGGGTTCTTCTTCCCCCCATCACAAATAACATTCACTTGAACCTACCATTCCCTCACACTATCAGTCTATACCGCTTCTCTTAGTAGCCAAACTCTAAGAAAAAGCTAATTACTCCTCTGACTATACTTGCTCTTCTCTCACTGACTTCTAAACCCCTTGCATGTGGATTCCTACCTCATTATTCAGTTGAAATAGCTCTCTCCAAAATTGCTAATGAGCTCTCAATTGGGAAAACCCAATGGCCTTTCCTCAGTCCTCTTCCTTCTTCACCAACCTGCAGCATTTGAGACTTGATCACCATAGCTTCCTAGGCATTCCTGCCCCTTTGGATTACTGTGAGACTGCTTTCTCGTGTTTCTCCTAATCCATCTGACTATTCCTTCTCACTTTCCTTTGCTGGATCATCAACCATAACTCATTCTTTAGCTGTGGTTGTACCCCCGGGGAGACTCCCTCGTCTCTTATTATACTCTCTCATTATACCTTATCACTGCAATGGAATTGGATTCACTTATCATCTCTCTATTAATGACCTCCAGATTTACATATTTAGTCCCCACTCCCCTGACCTCTAGTGCCACATCACCAGGTGCTTGTACTGAGGAGAGAGCATGGCATAAGGATTGAACCTGTGATTTCAATGGTATAGGGAACTCCTAGGTGAAGAAACTTCCTCTAGCAATGCAGGCCAATATCTTTTCTGTTACTTATAGTCTTAGAAAGTTGCCTAGAGCAATGAAAGGTTAAGTGACTTGCCCTTGCTCACAGAATGAGTAGGTATCAAACACAGGACTGGAGCCCAGGTATTTTGCCTTTAAGGTCACCATTCTATATGCTACGTTGGAAACCCAAACAAACACTTCTACTACCTTACTGGCTCTAAGGACTAGTTGGTGAATATGATACAGTCAAGAAGTTAGAGACAAAAAGAATTGGCATCAAAGTAAATAGGACTTCCAGAGATCTCTAAAAGGGCAACTACTATATAGTCACAAATAGCCTATAACCTTAAAGGGTATTAGATTCTGATTACAATTGAAGGATTCTCTGACTTGTGGCCCCCAAACTTTCAATTATTTCAAGAAAAAAAATTCTTAATGGTAACCATGGCACAGTAAATAGAGTGCTAGTGTTAAAGACAATAAGGCCTGAATTCATATTTGGCCTCAGATACTTACTAGGTATGGGGCCCTGGGCAAGTCACTTAAACTTCATCTGCCTCAGTTTCCTAAATTATAAAATGGGGATAATTACTCTTACATTGCAGAGTCATTGTGAGGATCAGATAACATAATACTTGTAAAGTTCTTAGCACAATGTCTAGCACATTTTACTTGCTTAATAAATACTTCCTCCTTTTTCCTCCAGTATAGACATGCTTCCTTCCCAATAAAAATTTCCTTTAATACTAAAGAGCAGTCTTCCATCAATGAGATATTTAGTATAATGCTGCATTCTTGACCTCTTTGTGGGGTATTTGTATGTTGACCACTTTGGCAATCTTGTGAATATTATACACCCCTCCTCAAAGCCATGTTTTTAAACAATTGAAGTCTACACTAGGAACACAAAGAATTACATGTGTCTGTAGAAGACAGATTTCATCAGTTGGTGCATAGGTCTCAGACAGATATTATTCATAGTCATTGAGCTATGCTAAGAATTGAAAACTGGAAGTAGAACAGGTTGGATTGTCTTTGGGAAATTGTGCAGTGCTTTAATGACTTAATTTTCCCCTAAAACAAATCCCCATTTTAAACATCTGAGACCTGTGCGCCATCTGATCAAATAAATCTACGTCTTCTACAGCCGCATGACATTCTTCATCTTCTTGTTTTCTAGTGTGGAGATTAAGATCAAACTGTTTTGAAGGAATGCAGATCTAATTTAAGAGGGTTTATGGTGTCCTGGAATTTTGTTCAATTAAACCAATATCATCTGTAAACAGAACTCCGTGGTAAATGCTAGTCTTCTATGAAGGAATTTTTAAAATGTTCTCTAGTATTTCTACATTGCCTCTATTGAATGATAGATGTAGCAAACAAACTTTTCTTTTTAGGGGTGAGGGTTTGTGGGGGTAGCCAGAAAAAGAATTTCATTGGGGTGATAAATTCCCTTAATGTTAAAACTGGAGTGTGAAAACTCTCCCTGATGATATGTAACTTACAGTCTTGTGTAGTTTCTAGGGCAACTAGAGGCTAAGTGACTCTTGTATGGTCACTGGGGTAATATCTGTCAGAAGCAGAGCCCTGGTCTTCCTGAATGCAAGGTTAGCTCACTTTCTACTACTTCACTCTTTCTATCAGCAAACAAATAGGAAATAAATATTGCTATTTCTCAAATGATGAATACAACAGAATGTCAGTGTACTCTGTTGATTCTACAAACTTTTTTCATCAGCTATTGGTCCTAATGGGAAAAAAAGGTAACTATAAACAAATCATTTTCAAGAGTAATTTAAAACTATCCAAAATTAAGGCAATTCTTAAGATCAAGATTCAAGCTTTAGGCAAGAAGGAAATTGTATTTCTTTAAGAGTGTTGAGACTTGAGATAGGTCTTTGGAACGCCTAATGGCAATAATTGACATTTATATGGTGCTTTCAAGTTTGAAAGCATTTTGTATACACACAGAGAAGTTAAGTGACTTTCCCATAGTCCAATCATCTGAGCTCCAGGTCTGGCATTCTATCTTATACACCATGCTGCCTCTCCAGAGAGGGTTAACCAGACTAATGATGGTTCGCTGTGGTTAGCAGCTATCCTAAGAGGAGCAGAAGGCAGAAGGGCTCCGGGACTAATGAGGCTTCTATTTCCAATTGTATGAAACTAGTCAGGAGTGAGTGAGGAATAAAGAGAGCTAGAGAATCTATAAGGGGAAAGTTCAAAGAGGAAAACCAGATGGTGGGAGATAGGATAGAAAGTCACTAGGGGCACATAGATTAGGGTTTGTGGAACTTGAACAGAAGTCAAATACTGAATTAAATAAAACTGAGCAGGACTTAGCACTCAATCAAGTCAAGTCAGCAAAAAATTGTTAAGCATCTACAATGTGCAAAGGACCCTGTGAAGTGAGAAGAGAGATAAATAAGACATAGTCCCTGACCTCAAGGGGTTTACAATTTAATAATATTAGAAACTAGAGCTTGGTTAGAGTCAAAGTCAAGGCTGAATTAGAAGAGGATTAAGTAATAACCTGCCTATCAACCTGGGCAAATATATTTTCACTAACCAAAACATCATGGCTCCCACGTACCTCTCAGGATCTTCAAGAGTCAGTCCCCCACTAGACTTACAACCTGACAAAGAACTTATTTCAGTTTCTCTCCCCAAGTCTCCTTAGAACTCACCCAAAAAATATGATGGCAAAATATCATCTATGTTAAATTACTTTTTCAATAGTAGATGATTTATAGTTGATTAGGTAATTAAATCAAATACAAGTGGCTGAAAGTAAATCTATTTTTATCATCCCTGTAAATTAAAAGTTCCGCATCATAAAAAATCATGACCATCTTGAAAATGACTAGCCAAGTGCTTTTTATAGGCAAGCAGGATTTATTGTCAATTAACGTATTGAACTGTGTAGTCAGCATAACCCTGTGCTCAAGACTTTTTAAATTATTGGCTTCCGCTATCAAGCTGCTCCATATCACGGTAATGAAATGTATCTAGCTATTCACATATTGAACAATTCCTTAGGTTGGGTTTATATCTCACTATAACAACATTTCATTTTATTATTATCTCCAATCCCCTGTAATGAATACAAATACATTCCTTTTTTCCATCATGGGTTTATCAATTTCCATTGATTTGCCTGTAATGAATACAGTCAGGAAAAGAAAGGCAGAGAGATCATATCCATTAAAGTGTCTTTAACTTCCAAAGTTTTTTGGTGGCACTGTTTAATTAAAAAGAAAAGTAAGTCATCAGTAAACTAATTAAAGGGAGACATAACTTTAGGTCCTGCTTATAAACAAGAAGTCAATAATTATTATGGTGGGAGGGGTGGGGGGGGCTATAGTATGTTTGTACTTGCATTGTTTCTCAGTCAGCTCGCACATTTTTAAATGATTAATTCTTATGAAGCATTTACATTCCATAGAGATGATTCTCTATTAACTAGCCATCATGCACCACATTTTTCTCAGTCAATAAAGGTCAACTGAAGCAATAAAAATCAAAATGGGTTTATGGTAGTAAGTTCAACTTTTATAACTAGCTTTGGATTAAGCCTGGGTGCACATATATACACAGATAGCCCATTCCATAAGTAAGGAAATATGCATATAAATAAACACACATAAACAATCATCACTTAAACCATCAATGTGCTGCATGTTAGTCCCTGTTTCTTCCTTTCCTTACAAGACAAAGGAGAATATCTATGGGAGAGTTGAAAAAATATTTTTATGGGCTTTTTGGGAGAAAAAACACTGTCATACAGTTAACACTTGATCTAGAGGAAGGTTAATTTTGCCAAAATGAAAGCAGAGCATCTATTCCCTGCCCAACCCTGACTTTGGATAGCTGACAACTCAATGATTAAGCTAGCATTTTAAGAGCTTACATTTAAACCTAGAGGGACCCATTAGAGGCCAGCAAGCTCAACCACTTCACTCATGCAGATGAGAAAACTGAGGCTGAGAAAGGTTACATAAGTACTTGCTGAAGGTCACATAGCTAGTGTCTGAGGCAAGTGCTAAATTCAGGTCTTCCTGTCTCTACACCACATTCCAGGAAGCAACTTAGTGACCTCAACCTAGCCACATCCTCTTACTATTCCTTCTCTCTTCAATCCAAGTCATAGGATCCTATACTTTTAGAGCTGGAAGAGACCTTAGAAATCATGAAGTGTACCGCACTTATCTGTAAGAAATTATATTCTGTTGTAAAAAGCATGAATCATTTCTAGGTGCACAGTCAAACTTGTGTGGTTGGAAGAACAATTGATTTGGAATCAGAGGACCAGGGTTTGAGTCCTTCCTTTGCCACTTACTGCCTATGTATGTGCAAGGCTCTCCTCATTCTTCATTGCCTCCAACTCTCTGCCAATCAGTTCTTAAGTTGTAGAGATTCTACTTCTTCAATATTTCTCCTATATGTCTTCTCCTCTTCTCTGACATGGCCACTACCCTGGTCCAGCTCCTCATCACTTCAAACTTGGTCTAGTCAAAGAACTTGCTGGTTGGTCTCCCTACCTCAAATCTCTCCCCCATCCTCTATTCAGCTGTCAAGTTGATCTTCATAAAGTTTAAGTCTGACCACGTCATACTCCTCCACCCCCATTGCCCTTTCAATAAACTTCAGTGGCTGTCTTTCATCTCGAGGATGAAATATAAAATTCTATTTAGGCTTCAAAGCCATTCATAGCCTGGCCACTTCCTACTTTCTAGAATTCTTACTCCCCTCCACATTTTCTATGATCCAGTGACAATGACATCCTCACTATTCTTCAAACATGACTCTATGTCCTGGCTCCAGGCATTTTCATTGGCTATCCTCCATTCCTGTAACTTTCTCTTTCCTCTTAACTGCCTTCTGGCTTCCTTGGATTTCTTCAAGTCTAAGTGAAATTGCAACTTTCTGCAAGAAACTCCTTCCTGCTCTCTTCTAACCTTAGTGCCTTCTCTCTGTTGATTATCTTCAATTTATCCCATACATAGATTATATGTCACCAGTTGTTTACATGTTATCTTTCTTCATTAGATTGTGAGCTCTTTGCAATCAAAGACTGATTTTACCCCTTTTTGTACCCCTAATGCTTAGCACAGTACTTCACACACAGTAGGCACTTAACAAGTTCTTATTAACTGACTGACTTGAATCCTGTGGGACTCAGTTATCACATCTATAAAATGAGATAGTTAAACCAGATGACCTCTAAGGTCATAAAGCCATGACCCCATGGATTGTGTCCACATTCTGCTCTTCTTTTAAATTTTTTAAAATATTTTTCCAGTTACATGTAAAACCAATTTTAACATTCATTTAAAAATATTAAGCTCCAAATCTCTCCCATCTCTTCCCCGTCTTTAAGACATCAAGCAATTTGATATAGGGTATACATGTGCAGTCATGCAAAACATATTTCAATATTAGTCATGTTGTGAATAGACCAAAAAAGAAAAAAGAAAGTAAAAAAATAGTTGGCTTCAATTTGCATTCAGACTCCATCAGTTCTTTTTCTGGAGTGGGTAGCATTTCTTGTCATAAAGCTCTTCAGAATTGTCTTGGATCTTTGTGTAGCTCAGAATAGCTAAGTCATTCACAGTGGGTCATCATAATAAAATTCCTGTTACTAATATACAATGTTCTCCTGGTTCTGCTCAATTCACTTTGCATCAGTTCAGATAAGTCTTTCCAAATTTTTCTGAAAATATCCTGCTCAATATTTCTTATACCACAGAATATTCCATCCCAATCATATATTACAACATGTTCAACCATTCCTCAATTAATAGGCACCCCCTCAATTTCCAACTCTTTCAGCCATCACTGTTTTATAAACAGACCTATCTCTAGCAAACCCTTGCTCCAGAATCTATGTGCTTACAGAGCACTTAAGTAACTGCAGTACTTCTCTAGGGTCACTCCCTCTAATCTGCACTCATACTTGAAGGTGAGATCTCTATATAATGACATAGATTATAAAGACTATAGATTTATTCTATAGCTACTCACAAACCTCCATCTTTGTGCTTCCCACTGATAATCAGCAAGTAGCCTCAATAAGCTTTTAGCAAGATTTACTGAAAAGATGGAACAAGAACTGTTGGAACAAAACATTATGGTCACATATTCCTGTTGCACACACACAAAGTCCCTGGTGAGAGAAAGCTCACAATTAAAGTCCAATATTTGTTGTTGTTCAGTCATTTCAATCATGTCCAACCCCTCATGAGCACGTTTAGGGTTTTCTTGGCAAAGACAGTAGAGTGGTTTGCTCTTTGCTTCTCTAGGTTATTTTACAGATGAGGAAACTGAGACAAACAGGATTAAGTGACTTGCTCAGGATCACACAACTTGTAAGTGTCTGGCCAGATTTGAACTCGGGAAGATGAGTCTTCCTGGCTTCAGGCCCAGCACTCTATCCATTGCACCACCTAGCTGCCCTAGAAAGTGCAATATTAGTGGAGCATAAGTGGTCCCACAAAGTAAACTCAAAATCCCTGGTTACTAAAAGTCTTTTTCTTCTTCTGACTAGTCTTCATGAAGTCCCCCTTCAGTATAGTTTTCTGGTGGACTGTATAAAAGGTTCCCTTCTAGAGTCCACAGCTGGCAGTTCTTTCTGTTGTGGGGTGACCAATAGTAGTGGTCTCACTTAATAAAGCCATCATCGTCAGATGATTATTTTTCCATATACCTATGCAGGTACTTCCCCTATCATCAGCCACTGAGGCCCTAATGGCATATGCTACCACCTTCTTGATTTGGAAGGAAGGTCAAGAGGCACAGAAATCCTTGTGTTCCTCTAAGTGACTTAGATCTTCCTTTAAGATTTTCCTTTTTATGCTCATACCATAGTATAGCAGAAAGGACATAAGCTTTAGAGTTAAAGGATATTTAGTTATGTTCCAGCCCTGGTATATATTGCCTGTGTGACCTCAGGAAACGATGGGCCTCAGTTTCTTCATCTGTAAAAGGAGAGTGCTGGACAAGGTGACCTCTGAGGTTCATTCCAACTCTAAATCTATGATCCTAATGACAAAGCATTTATTAAGCATCTTCTATACAGCCAGTGTTCTAAATGCCAGAAACAGAAATAAAAAATGAGATACTTCCTGCTCTAATAATAGGGAGAGACAACACATATAGAGGAAAGCTAGACAAGGTGAAGATATTTTGGTCTGGAAACATATAGGGATAATGGGTAAGGCCATCCCAGAAAGGATAATGAGTAAGACCGTCCCAGAAGCAATGGTAGTATTTATTTAATTACTGTTCCCAGAGGAAGAGTTAGAAATGTGTTGGGGGTTGGAGTCTGGGGATTGGGAATGGCTGTGAGGGTGGGGGAGACATGGAAGGGAAGGGAAGAACATTATAATAAAATTGATATTTTTTTTCGCAAAGTCCCTTTCCAAATATCTCTTCTCTCCAGCCCAGTAGCTCACAAGCCAAGGTCACATTTTAAACTCAAATCTCTTAATAGTCCATGCTCATATTTCTTTAACACATAAATACCCAGTTTAGAATAATGTTCATTAAAACATATCTTAATAAAGTGTAGAATACTTAACAAATGTGGATTTGATGGCACGCTTATTTTGCCTCCAGGTCCAACTGAGCCTGTTAGAAGTCTCTTTTGTAGCAGAGCTCCTAAAAACCACAAACAAAGCAATAGGCTGTGCCATAGGTCCCGTACAGGTACTACACAGACATTCTCAGGCTCTGGAGACATGACATGGAGGCATTGCTTTCCGATATGCGAACTTAGAGGTCATCTTAAGCAAGATTGTTTAGAGAGGATGCTGAAAGTTCATAAGAGGGCAGACTACCAACTCTAGGAAACTTGACAAAAGGAGCTCAGGATGGCAGAAAAATAAACAAATAAATGAAATGCATGCTGAGATAGATATGTGCCGTGTGTGTGTGTGTGTGTGTGTGTGTGAATAAAATCAGAAGCTAAGTCTGCTCAATTCTTTGCCAGAAGTTCCACTGCTGAATTATCACTATATCTGGGTCCTATAGCAAGAGTGAAAGGAATGCATTAGAAAAGGAAGCGAAGTGTCCTAAAGGACTAAAATAATTAAAACCATCTATCCATGGTACCGGGCATTATGAGCAGAACCAATGAAAAAAAGAGGGATGGCTTTATATGGTTTGTGTCCTTAAGGGCAGGTAGAAAAGGGGGGCGGAGAATGAGGAGGGGTGGTTGAAGTCATGTCCATGTATGTTCTGCAGCATCTCTGCCTCAGCAGTTCATCCTAATAGTGACAGAGTGGAGTATTCCCAGCAGGGTGAGCTTTGCTATTTAATCCTTTCCTAGCAGTCCAGCGGTGAGGGAGGAACCTGGGTCAGGAAATGATGCTGGAAAATTCCCAGAGGAAGAGGTTTATCATTGGCCAGGAGAAGCAACTATTATTAGGGATCAAAGGATCATAGCTGTCAAGACTAGAAGAGATATTAGAGGTCACATAGTCTAATCCCATTATTTTACAGAAGAAGAAAATGAAGTGCAAGAAATGTTAAAAATTTTGCCCAAGAGCACACAGGTGGTGTCAGAGGTGAGACTTGATCCCAGATCCTCTGACTCTTTCTGCACTGCTACAATGCCTCCCTATTCAGAAATAATGATCCTCTTTCCATGAAAAATCTTATTTTGTTTCCCATTTCTATGGCTGGCACCACCATTCTCATTCACCTGATCTTGAAACCTCAGAATCATCCTTGGCCTTTCCTTTCTCCTAATCCATAATATCAAATTAGTGGCCAAGTACTATTGCTTCTACCTCTATGATCTTTAACATCTAAATTCATTACCTTCTTTCCACTACCACTGCAACCAGTCAGTCAACAAGCATTTATTAAGCACTTACTATGTGGCTGGCAATGTGTTAAGCCGTGGGGATATGAGGAAAGGCAAAAAAGACAGTTTCTACCTTGAAGTTCACACTCTAATTTAATTTAATTTTTCACAATTACATGTAAAAATTAACATTTCTTGTTGTTTGTTTTTAAATTTAGAATTTCAAATTCCCGTCCCTCCCTCTTTACTTGCCTTGCGAAGGTGAACAATTTGATATGCATTACATATATGAAGTCATGCAAAATATATTTTCATATTAGCCATGCTACAAAAGACTCCTTCCCCCCAAAATTAAAAAAAAAAAAGATAAAGAAAGGGAAAAACTGTGTCCTTCAATCTTCATTCGGACTCCATCAGTCCTTTCTCTGAAGGTGGATAGCACATCATGGCGCCTTTAGAATTGCCTTGGGTCTTTATATTCACAGCTGATCATCATACAACATTTCTGTTACTATGTACAATATTTTCCTGGTTCTGCTCACTTCATTTGTAATCAGTTCATATACTCCTCCCAGTTTTTTTTATGAAAATATCCTGCTCATCGTTTTTATAGCACAACAATATTCCATCACAATCATATACTGCAACTTATTCAGTCATTCCCCAATTGACGAATATCCCCACAATTTCCAATTCTTTGACACCACCAAAATTGCTGCTATAAATATTTTGGTACATATAGGTCCTGTTCCTTTCTCTTTGATCTGTTTGGGATATAAACCTGGTAGTGGCTTCACTGTGTCAAAGGGTATGCAGAGTTTTATTGCCCCTTAGGCATAATTTCAACTATTGCTCCAAATGGTTGGATCAGTTGAAAACTCCACCAAGAATGCATGAGTTTGCCAGTTTTCCCATAATCTCTTCAACATTTACCTTTTTTTTGTTCTTTTTATCATATTAGCCAATCTGATAGGTGTGAGATGGTATCTCAGGATTGTTTTAATTTTCGTTTCTCTAATCAATACTGATTTAGAACATTTTTTTTCATATGGCTAAAGATAACCTTTAGGTCTTCATTTAAAAACTGCCTGTTCATATCATTTGACCATATATCAATTGGGGAATGACCCATATTCTTATAAATTTGATTCATTTCTCTCTATATTTAAGAAACGAGGCCTGTATCAGGGAAACTTGGTATAAATTTTATCCTAGTTCTCACTTCCTTATAATCTTAGCTGCATAGAATTTGTCATGTAAAATCTTCTTAATTTAATGTAATCAAAATGAACCATTTTGCATCTCATAATGGCCTCTATCTCTCATTTGATCATAAATTCTTCTCTTATCCATAGATCTGACAGATAAACTATTCCACGCTCCGCTAACATGCTTATATCTAAATCACGTATTTGTTTTGACCGTATCTTAGTATACAATATGAGATATTGGTCTATAACTAGTTTCTGCAAGCTACTTTCCAATTTTCCCAGTAGTTATTGTCAAATAGTGAATACTTGTCTCAAAAGTCTGTATCTTTGCATTTATCAAACACAAGATTACCATGACTGTTTACTATTGTGTACCTAATCTATTCCACTTATCTAACACTCTATTTATTAGCCAATACCAGACTATTTTTATGATTTCCATTTTATAATACAGTTTGAGATTTGTACAGCATAATTCCCTTGATATTCTTGATCTTTCGCTCTTCCAGATGAATTATATTATTTTTTTCTAGCTCTATAAAATAATTTTTTCTTCATTGGTGGTGAATTCACCTCTTTCATTTTTGATACTGGTCATTTTGTTTTTTAATCAAATTAACCAAGTCAATCTATTTTATTGTTTTTTTCAAACACTAGATACTACTTTTATTTGTTAATTCAGTGATTCTCTTATTTTGAATTTTAGTAATCTCTCTTTTGATTTTCAGGATTTCCAATTTGGTGTTTAATTAGGGATTTTAAATTGGTTTACTTTCTAGTTTCTTTTCTGCTTCTTATTTCATCTTTATTTCTTTTTTTTAATAGGCAAGATTTTTATTATTTAATATATTTAGTTTTCGGCGTTGATTTTCACAGGAGTTTGAATTATAAATTTTGTCTCCATTTCTACCCTCCCCCCCACTCCAAGATGGCTTATATTCTGGTCGTCCTGTTCCCCAGTCAGCCCTCCCTTCTGTCAACCCACTACCTCCCATCCCCTTTTCCCTTTCTTTCTGGTAGGGCAAGATAAATTTCTATGCCCCATTGCCTGTGTATCTTATTTTCTAGTTGCATACAAAATCTTTTTTGTTTTTGTTTTTGAACATCTATTATATAAAACTTTGAGTTCCAAATTCTCTCCCCTCTTCCCTTCCCACCCACTCTCCCTAAGAA
>CM053624.1:257424074-257451076 GCA_028646595.1 Phalanger gymnotis
CCTAGGGGGTGCGCCAACTCTGCCACACCAGCAGTCCTCCTTCCCCAAGAACCCCCAACCAGGACTGGACTTAGATCTTCAGCAGGCTCTTCATTCTTGCTCTGATCTGCCACTTAATTCCTTCCACTAGGTGGGCCTGGGGCCAGAAGCAACTGCAGCTGTAGTTCTAAAGCTGCCCTATCTCTGCTGCCCCTGGGGAGGTGGCTGAACCACAAATTCTTTCCCAGTCCCCAGCAGCTTCTCCCACTAAGCTACTCTGTTGTCCTTGGTTTTTGTGGGTTGAGAAGTCTGGTAACTGCTGCAGCTCACTGATTCAGGGATCTAGGACATGCTCCGCTCAGCTCCTGGTCTGTTTAGACCGCGCCACCCACACTGGGCCCAGCTCCGCTCCCCTCCGCTCCCAGCTTCTTGCAGGATAGACCTTACCCAGTGACCATCCAGGCTGTCCTGGGCTAGAGCCCTGCTTCCCTATGCTATTTTGTGGGTTCTGCAGTTCTAGAATTGGTTCAGAGCCATTTTTATAGGTTTTTGGAGGGACTTAGCGGGGAGCTCACATTAGTCCCTGCTTTCCAGCTGCCATCTTGGCTCTGCTGCCCCCCTCTAGTTTTTTTTTAATTGCATGCTGAATTCATTTATCTGCTCTTTCCTGTTTTATTGATGTGAGTATTTAGAGATATTCATTTTCCCTTAAGTACTGCTACATCCCACAAATTTTGATATATTGTCCCATTGTCATCACTCTCTTCTAGCAGTGGTATTGCTGGATCAAAGTGCACACACAGTTTTATAGCCCTTTAGGCCTAGTTCCAAATTGCTCTCCAGAATAGTTGGATCAGTTCACACCTCCACCAACAATGCATTTGTGTCCCAGTTATCCTACAACACCTCCAACATCCTATAGGTGTGAGGTGGCACTTCAGAGTTGTTTTAATTTGCATTTCTCTAGTCAATAGTGATTTAGAGCATTTTTTCATATGACTATAGATACCTTCGATTTCTTTGAAAACTGATCATTCTTATACTTTGACCATTTATCATTTGAGGAATGACTTGTATTCCTCAAATTTTTATAAATTTGACTCAGTTCTCTATATATTTGAGAAATGAGGCCATTATCAAAGATACTTGCCACAAATTTTCCACCCATTTTCTGCTTTCCTTCTAATTTTGGTAGCATTAGTTTTTGTTTGTGTAAAAACCTTTTAATTTTATATAGTCAAAATTATCTATTTTACATTTTGTAATGCTCTCTATATCTTCTTTGGTTCTAAATTCTTTTTGTCTCAAAGATAATTTACTTATGGTATCACCCTTTATGTGTAAATCAAGTACCCATTTTGACTTTATCTTGTTACAGAGTTTGAGATGTTGGGTCTATGCTAGTTTCTTCCACACTGTTTTCCCAACAGTTTTTGTCAAATAATACACTTTTGTTCCAAAAGCTTGAATCTTTGAGTTATCATATACTAGAATACTATGGTCATTTGTTTGCATCTAAGCTATTCTATTTATTTGCTACTCTATTTCTTAGCCAGTACCAGATTGTTTTGCTAATTATCTCTTTATAAGGCAGTTTGAGATCTGGTATGGCTAGACCACCTTCTTTTGCATTTTTTTTCATTGATTCTCTTGATATCCTTGAGCTTTTGTTCTTCCAGATGAATTTTATTACTATTTTTTCTAGCTCTATAAAATAATTTTCAGTAGTTTGATTGTTATGGCACTGAATAAATAAAGAAATTTAGGTAGAATTGTCAATTTTGATATATTGGCTCAGCATACCCGTGAGCAATTAATATTTTTCCAGTTGTTTAGATCTGATTTTATTTGTGTGAAAAGTGTTTAATAGTTGTAATCATATAGTTCCTAGGTTTGTCTTAGCAGGTATTTTATATTGTCTACAGTTATTTTAAATGGAATTTCTGGAATTTCTCTTTCAATCTCTTGCTCCTGGACTTTGTTGCTGATATATAGAAATTCTGATGATTTATGTGGGTTTATTTTGTATCCTGGAACTTTACCAAGTAATTTTTAGTTGGTAATTTTACCAAGTAATTTTTACTTCTTTTCTTATTGTTGCAGCTAACATGTCTAGTACAATATTAAATAGTAGTGGTGATAATGGATATCCTTGATTCACTCTTGATTGTATTGAGAAGGCTTATCTCCATTACTAATAGTGTTTCCTGATGGCTTTAGACAAATATTGCTTATCATTTTAAGGTAAATCATTTATTCCTGTGCTCTCTAGTGTTTTTAATAGGAATGGGTGCTGTATTTTGTCAAAAACTTTTTCTATATCTGTTGAGACCATTGTATGATTTCTGTTGGTTTTATTATTGATATAGTCAATTATGCTGGTAACTTTCCTAATATTGAACCAGCCCTGCATTCCTGGTATAAATCCAAATTGGTCATAGGGTATGAACCTTGTAATATATTGTTGGAATATCTTTACTAGTATATTATTTAAAAATTTTACATATATTTGTGTCAAAAAGAAGTTTGGTAAGACTGCCCATTTTTCCAAATAGTTAATATAATATTGGGGTTAATCTGGGTATTCTATATTTTGTAGACATTCATTGATTTCATTTAGATTGTCAAAATTATTGGCATATAAAAAGGCAAAATAGCTCCTAACAATTGTGTTAATTTCTTCTTCATTGGTGGTAAATTTGCTCTTTTCATTTTTGATATGAGTAATTTGGTTTTCTTCTTTCCTTTTTTTTAATCAAACCAATCAATGGGTTATCTATTTTATTGTTTTATTTTATAAAGCCAGCTTTTAGTTTCATTTATTTGTTTAATGATTTTCTTACTTTCAATTTTATTAAGCTCCCCTTTGAATTTCAGAGTTTCCAATTTGGTGTTTGGTTGGGGGTTTTAATTTGTTTCTTTTCTAGTTTGTTTGGGTGTTTTTTTTTTAGTTGCATGCCCATGTCACTGATCTGCTTTTTCTCTATTTTATTGATGCAAGCAATTGGAGATACAAGTTTTCACCTAAGTACCACTTTGGCTGTATTCCATAATTTTTTATATGTTGTTTTATTGTTGTCATTTTCTTTAATGAAATTATCGATTGTTTCTATGATTTGTTCTTTGACCCCCTTACTTTTTAGGATTATATTATTTAATTTCCAATTAATTTTTGTCTCTTTTTCCATTGTCCATTATTGAATATAATTTTTATTGCCTTATGATCTGAAAAGGATGTGTTCACTGTTCATGTTTTTTCTGCATTTGCTTATGAGGATTTTATGTCCTAATATATGGTCAGTTTTTGTGTAGGTGCTATGTACTGCTGGAAAAAAGATATATTCCTTTCTATTCCCATTCAATTTTCTCCAGGGATCTATCATATCTAACTTTTCTAGAATTTTATTCATTTTAACTTCTTTCTTTTTTTTGTTAGATTTACCTAGTTCTGAGAGGGGAAAATTGAGGTCCCCCACTAGTATAGTCTTATTATCTATTTCCTCTAGTAACCAATTCAACTTCTCTTTCAAAAATTAGGTGCTATACCATTTGATGAATATATGTTGGGTATTGATATGACTTCATTGTCTATGGTAACTTTCAGAAAGATATAGTTTCCTTCTTTATTTCATTTAATTGGATCTATTTTTCTTTTGCTTTGTCTGAAATCAGGATGGCTATCCCCGCTTTCTTTGCTACACCTGAAACATAATAGATACTGCTCCATCTCCTTACCTTTTACTCTGTGTGTATCTATCTGCTTCAAATGTGTTTTTTGTAAACAACATATTGTAAGATTTTTATGGTTTTATTTTATTATTATTTTATGGTTTTTAATCCATTCTACTATCCACCTCCATTTTATAGGTGAGTTCATCCCATTCACATTTATAGTTTATGACAACTATTTTCCTCCATACTATTTTTTTGTTGTTTATCACCCCCCCTTACCCTTCATCCTTTCCCTCCTCACAAGTGTTTTACTTCTTATCACTGCCTCACCAATCTATCCTCCCATTTATCAGTTCCTCTCCCCCCTTCTGTTATCCCTATCCCTTTTTACTTCCTTATAGGGTAAGATAGATCTCAATATTCAACTGAGTGTGTATGTTATTCCCTCTTTGAGCCAATTTTAATGAGACTAAAGTTTAAGCTTTGCAAACTGCTCCCCATCTTCCTCTCCATTATAATAGCTTTTTCATGCCTCTTTTATGTGGGATAATTTGCCCAATTCAATCTCTCCCCTCCTTCTTCCAGTGCCACTTTCTTTCTCACCTCCTTCATTTTGTTTTTTGGGGGGATATCATCCCATCAAAGTCACTTTATTTCCACACCCTCTGTCAACATATACACCTTCTAATTGCTCTTATAGTAATAAAATACTTAAGTTACAAATATCGTCTTGCCACATAGAAATATAAACAGTTAAACCTTATTAATTTCTTATGCTTTCGCTTTATTTTTTTACTGTTTTATGTTTCCCTTGAGTCTTGTATTTGGAAGTTAATTTTTTTTAATTGAACTCTGGTCTTTTAATTAGGAATGCTTGAAAGTTCTTTATTTTATTAAATGTCCATTTTTTCCCTGAAAAAAAAATCATATTAAATTTTGCTGTATATGTAACTCTTGGTTGTAATTCTAACTTCTTTGCCTTCTGGTAAAAAACATTCCCAAGCCCTCCAATTCTTTAATGTGGAAACTGCAAAATCCTGGGTAATCTGGATGGTAGCTCCACCATATTTAAATTGTTTATTTTTGGCATCTTGTAGTACTTTCTCCTTGATCTGTGAGCTCTCAAATTTGGTTATGATGTTCTTGGGAGTTTTCATTTTGGGATCTCTTTCAGGCAGTGATCATCAGAGTCTTTCAAATTCTATTGTGCCCTCTGGTTCTAATATATCAGGGCAGGTTTGTTTGTTTGTTGTAGATGATTTCTTGAAAGATGTGATCCTGTTTTTTTTTTTTTTATCATGGCTTTCAGGTAGTCTATTAATTCTTATATTAGCTCTCCTGGTTCTATTTCCTATACCAGTAGTTTTTCCAATGAGAAATTTCACATTTTCTTCTTTTTTTTTTTTTACCTTTTTGATTTTTTAACCATATATTGATGTCTCATAAAGTCATTGGTTTCTACTTGCTTAATTCTAATTTTTAAGGAATTATTTTTTTTCAGTGAGTTTTGTACTTCCTTTTTCATTTGGCCAATTCTATTTTTAGGTAGTTATTTTTCTTGATAAATTTTTGTATATCTTTTCCCATACTATTGACTCTTTTTTTCATGATTTGCTTACATTACTCTCATTTCTTTTCCAATCTTTTTTTCTACTTCTCTAATTTGTTTCTTAAAACCCTTTTTAAGCTTTTCCCGGAATTCTGTTTGAGTCTGAGACCAAATTGTATTTTTCTTCACATGTTGCATTTTGACACTATTGTCCTCTTCTAAATTAATGCCTCAATCCTTTCTATCACCATAGTAAGTTTCTATAGTCAAGCTCTTTTTTTGTTTCTTTTTGTTTATTTTTTTCTGCCTTTTTTGTGATTTGGCATTTTTATGTGAGAATTGGGCTCTGGTCATTCACTGTCCCAAGCTTTTTTGCTGGTGCTCTGGGCTTTGAGGGTTAGCTGATTGCTTTCTCTGAGAGGGTAGGCTTCTCTTCTGGCTTGTAATAGAGGGTGGGACCTCCCTACTGCCCTCCCCTGGATGTGAGGTTTAGCTGTTGGCTTGCCCCAAAGGTGAGACTTTAATGCTGGGTTGCTATGGTATGGCCAGCCCAGGGGCAGGGCTTCAGTACTAGTTAGCAATGGGGTCAAAGCCTGGCTGGTGGCTTGTGCTGGGCATGGGATCACTGGGGTTGGGCCTTGCTGCACTGCACAGACTGTTCACTTGCCTAGGGGGCTGCTGGTTTACAGGAGGGTGAGGCCTCAATGGTGGACTGCCCCAGGCTTGGAGTCTTGCTGCAGCCCCACTCCCACCAACCTCCATCACCTCCCCACTCCCCAGCCCCCACCCTCCTCAAGGCTGGCTGGCTGCTGTTGCTCTTAGACCTTGCTCCCCTTCCACCCCAGTGGGATATACCTTCCCTCCTGCACTAGTAAGCTGCTTTCCTGCTTCTAGATCAATCCTGAAGACATTTTCTACTTGTTTGGAGGGGAATTTTGGAAAGCTTCAGAGGACTCCTTCTTCACTCTGCCATCTTGGCACCAGAAATTCCATCTGTTTTGCTTCTGACCACTGCCTCCCTTAATCTACCTTCCCTTTTCTTATTCCTTCCTCACCTACTTTCATGTAGGGTAAGAGAGATTTCTATACCTTCCTTGCGAGTGACCACAATCACTCTTCTCTGTCCTAGAAATGTGACAAGGGCCCATGCTCCCCTGCAGCTGCAATGCTTGAGCACTAGTGTTCCTTTTCAACCTGGAACTGTGTCTGGAACTACATATGGGTAATGCAACAGGGTGCTGAACCCAGCTTCAGCAAAGGATCCCCTGCATTCTCTTTCTCATCAATTGTCTGAACCACCTCTCCTGCCCCTGCAATGTCTATGAACTGAGTTCCTGAATTTGCTGCTGCCACTGAAGCAGTCATCTCAGCAGGCTGCACTCCAGGCTCCACCATCATCCTTGTATGATAGACCTTTCCTGCTGACCTCCTAAGTTTTCTTGGGTTAGCAAATTGTTTCATCTCAAAACAGTTGTTTTTTTTTTGTTTGTTTGTTTGGTTTTTTTGCGGGGGGGAGGTTCTGTTGCTCTAGAATTTGATATGAGGTATTATTTTTTTTTGGAGGGGGGAAGGCAGGGCAGTCAGGGTTAAGTGACTTGCCTAAAGTCACACAGTTGGTAAGTGTATCAAGCATCTGAGCTCACATTTGAACTCAGGTCCTCCTGACTCCAGGGCCAGCACTCTACTCACTACACCACCTAGCTGCCCCATGAGGTGTTATTTTAAAGTAATTTGGAATGGAACTTGGCAGAGTTCAGATGAGTTTTTGTCTCTAACCTAATAAAGGAAACAACAGGCAAAAAAAAGTACATACAAGATCTACACAGTAAAAGTGGAAGATAATCTCAGAAGGAAGACACTAGTACTGGAGGGATACCAAGGGTGGAGGCTGGGAAAGGTCTTCTCTGCAGAAGGTGGAACTTGGAAAGAAGCCTGTAAAGAAGACAGGAGATGGAGGTGAGGAGGGAAAGTATTCCAGGCATGCAGGAAATCAAGTGAAAAGACACAGTGAGGAGACAAGGTACTGTATGCAAGGAATATCAAAAAGAACAGTGCTGCAGGACTATAGAACCACCCCTGTTCAGGACTAGATCACTTCCTTTCTAGATTGTGGCAAAAGCATGTGAAATGTCCTCCCTTCTTCTAGTTTCTCCCATCTCTCATCCTGCTTTCAAAATCAGCATCAAAGTAACTTTACTAATGAACTGTTCTGATGATGTCACTCCATGACTCAAAAGTCCACAGTGGCTCCCCATTGCCTCAAGAATAACATACAAATTCTATAGCCTAGCATTTAAGCCCCTGCACAATCTGACTCCAATTAATATTCCCAGCCTCTGTTTCCTTTTACATGCTATATGTCTCCATTCAAACTGGATAAATCATTACACTCACCCATATCTCTCCCACTACTGTTCATTTGAATAAGCCCCTCCCTGGAATGGTCTTCTTCTCTGTCTATGTCACTCTCAGATTCTCCCAATTAAAAGTAATTAATGTCTCCATCCTTGAACCTCTCAAGTCACTGAGTGAACTTTTCTTTGCATTTAATCATTTTAAAAATTTCTCTTATAATTATTTATATGTACATGCCACATTCTACACACAGTAAACAAAATAAGGGGCAATTGTTTTTCATCTTTGTATCTCCAGTGGCTTCAACAAACATTTACAAAGTACTTACTGTTTGCAAATAGTTGGTGTTTCTCAGATGCTTGTGGAATTCAAATGAAAACAGCAGTCTGTATTCTGCCAAACTTGACCCTGATACAGAATCAAAGATTCATCTAATTTTCAATAGTTTCATTTTATAAATGAAGAAACTGAAGTTGGGAGAGGGGCAATTACTTACCTAAGGTCACACAGCTACTTAGTCAGGAGTGGAACCTGGATTCCCTAACTCCTGATCTAGACTCTTTACTTCACACTACCCTGCCTCATTGTTTTCACAATTAAGGAGGGATGAAGAAACTAAAGCTGTCATGACAGCTCACCTTAAATGACTCACAGGAATACCCAAGGAGGCAAGAATTCCCAAACTGTCAATGTTGGAAATTGCACTTGATTTCAGAAAGAGGCCCTTGACAGAGCTTCAAGTCTGAGAGAACATATGGAACAAGACATTCTCTCTAAAGAGGAATGTGGTACAAAATCTACTGGGGGATTCAAAGGTGTCCTTGTAAGTCAAGGGCTTTGGGAGGACATGAGGTATGTTTTGCATTCGTTTTCACTATTATGTGATGGGGATTGGTCCTAATTTTCTAGTGCCATGGTCTTGGCAATCCTAAATAGGGTCATATTTTGAACAACAATGTTTCCTATCAGTGTCAGGTGAGCCAGGACTCTTCTACTATAAGGTCACGTGACATGGACTTTGTTTTTCTCTTATGACTTTAGGGACCCATCTTTGCTCAGGAAGGGAAAGGGTACCATACAATGAGTAAGAGTTGGCAAATAGTGCTACATCCTTATCCTGTGGCTGGTTTGGACCAAAGAACATGGCTTTGGAATCGAAAAAAACCTCAGGGGTCATCTAATCAAACCCTCTCTTCTTACACTTGATGCTCAGAGAGGTCAAGAGACTTACAGAGCATTACACAGGTGGTAAATTGTAGAGATAGAATTGGAACACAAATAACATGACTCCAAGTCCAATATCCTTTCTATGCTATAGGATCAAGGAGAAAATCAAAATGAGACTTTGCAATCCCTCCTTCACCTCTACTCCCCAAAATTATACACATACACACATACACACACATATAAAGGTATAAGTAGGTTCAAATGAATATAGAGAAGATAACTAATACACATGGAAATTGCTTAGAGGAAAGGACTCCTACCTGCTTTGAAAATAGATATCCTTCAACGGCTACTCCTTGAGTTATTAATGTTAATGACAACCACAGTCATATCAATAGCACTTATCATAATACCTTAAATTTATATACTATGGTTCCTGAAGCTGGGGTCCCACCCACCTTGGTACAGGAGGAAGAAGGGTAGGATATGTGTTAATCACCCCTATTTTTGATCTTTTAGGCATGATTTTAGCAGTAATATCAAGATTGCTCCTTGGTCCACAAGCGCCTTTAGAGCAGGGATTGATTCATTCTCCAGTATTTATTTTCATCCCTAGAACATAGAAGATGCTTAATAAAATGCTTGGTGATTATTATCCTGACAATCTATCAGTCAAATTTCTCTACTATTTCCCACAATGTTAACAGTTCTTCTTAGAGGTTCCATGAACCAAACTTAATCTCTGACTCTGATGGGACAGACAGACAAGAGCACATTAAATATATAACCAGTAGGGGGAAAAAAACTGCACAACTCATTATGAATTGTTTCCAAGACAATATATCATCAAAATGTCTGAATTAACTACTTCCCTAAGAGCACCCCCATCCATCATTTCTATATCACACACACACACACACACACACACACACACACACACACACACACACTCCACTACCTAAGTGCCCATACTGCCTCATCTCTTCTATCAGTAAGAAAGGAACTGATAAGGAACTAAGGCCATAGCATGACGTAGCTTGATATGACTCCTCCCAGGAATACTTGTACTTTAAGAGAGGACCCTCCAAAGGGCAATGCTTAACCCAAAGCCATAAATTCCTGCTGATGGAATTTCAGTGTGACACTTGATTGGTAGAGATATTTGTAAGGCAGGCAAAGGAAAGACACTTTAATCCATGCTTTGGAGTGACCATAAAGTCCACTTATTCAAAAAAATCTACCCTCCTCATTTCTAGTAAAAAGATTTTTTTCTTCTTTATTCAGAGAAAGTAGGTAAACAAGGCAATGTTCTCAGATATCTTTTATTTTCCCTGTCAACCTAAGAAGCAATAAATAAAACACGAGGCACATTTGTACTGTGCTGTCTCTAAGAGGCTGGTGTCTAGCAACAGTGTGTAACCCGTGAAAGACCACTAATCTGAGAAACTGGGTTGTAGACCCAGCTCTGCCACTAACTAGCTGTACAACACTAGCCCAAGCCCTAAAAAGCCCCTCTGGTCCTCATTTTTCTTATGTGCTGAGGAAGAGGGTAGACTACATGATCTTGGAGGTGCCTCCCAGCTGAACAGCTGTAAGGCTCTATGATCCTTCAGCTCCCAGGATCACATAATGAAAGGGAAACCACAAACATTTGCTTTTTCTCAAGGGCGGGGACCTTTCCTTGGACTCTTCTGTTTCTTCTTAGCTTAAAGGAATGATGGGACAGGGTCTATGGCAGGCTCATCTGTCCATCCACACCCCCTTTTTCTCTTCCTTCTCTCCTTGCTTCTCTTCTCTTTGATGCATTTTTAATGACTCCAGCAACAAGGAGCATGCATGCAAGCCCATCCTGAGGAGAAACTCTAATTCTTTTCTGTGCATGGGATTCACTGCCTCATTTGCAAGATTGCTGTTTATTCACAAATTAATTATGCAGTGGCATCTTTAGCTAATAAAGTCTAAACAAAAAGCATTTAATCCAATTCATAGTTTTCTCTCAATCAAACTGAGTCTGTCAAACATAATTACATTCCACATGCAAAACAGGGATGAGGCGAGTGTGACGACATACAGTAGGAGAGCAGTTGGAGGCACAGATGGCAAAGCAAGAAGACTTGGGAAAAAAATCGAGTTGCCAATTTCTGCTTGTGCACTGAAGAGGCCAGTTAGTGGGTTTCAGTGAGAGAAACACAACCATCAGATGTTCAACTTCCTTATTACTTTTGGCTTGAGTTAACTTAGGTGAGATGGGAACTCTGCAGCAGTGCTAATTTTTCAATCGGTATCACATACCTTCTAGAGGTCTGGCTCTGTGTGAGGGACTATTGGAGAGAAGCCTCTCATGGAGTTGGCATCCAAGCAGAGAGGAAAACTTAATGAATGAGAATGTAGCTAAGTGGTACAGTGGGTAGTGCACTGGGCCTAGAGTCAAGAAGACCTGAGTGCAAATCTAACTTCAGACACTAACCGTTTAAAAGTCGCTTAACTTCTGTCTCGGTGACTTCATCTGTAAAAAATGATGACAATCATATCACCTGCCTTCCAGAATTATTAAAAGGATAAAATGAAATAATATTTATAAAGTTCTTTGTAAACATAAAGGTGCTATATAAATGCTATGTTAATGATGAATGAAAGGAGGGGTGAAGAATAAAATACCAAACTCTGGAGCTGATCATAAGTGCAAAATTTAAATTTAAAGAAAGGTGAGATGAGTAGATGATTGAGTAGTGAGAGAAGGTTTACAGAATGACAGAATCTGAGATTGCGAAGGGACTTTCTAAATCATATAATCCACCCTTTTTCGGGGGAGAGAGTAGTTTTAATTCACTAATAAATAAGGGAGTGAATTGAGATTGGCATGATGCAATGAACCCGTGCTGTCTCCTTGTAATCATTCCCATCCTTTTCAAAATACTCAAAAACTATCTGTTTTATAATATGTTCTAGGATTTTTTGCCAGGGACTGATGTTAAGCTTCCCAGTCCGGTTTCTGGGATCCACTTTTTCCTCCATTTTGAACATTGGGACAAAATCAGCCTTTCTCAAGCAACACTCCTATTCTCTGGAGATGCCCAGATATTATGAACAGTGGCTCTGTGGTCATATCTGAAAGTTCCTTCAATACCCACAAAAGTCATTCTTTTGAGTTTAGAGAGGAGCTTATTTAAGGTGGCAAGATGTTCTTACTATTTTTTTCACCTATCAAACAGTAAGAATTTATAGCTGTGTTGAAAAAACAGCTTCTAAGTCCCCTTGGAAAATTTCTTAACTCACTGGCTTTGCCTATGGAAACACTCTGTAAAGAGAGTATTTGGAGCTTCTTTCTGGCCACCTTTACTAGCAATACCCTAGAATCAAAACTTAGAATAGATCATCCAAGCAGGAATGTGAGCACGTTATGTTATTCCTAGCTCTTGACCTAGATTTCTACAGGATTTCTCTGAGGACTAAATATTTTTAATGGAAACACCTCACCACCATGGTCCAAGAAAATGGTATTGATCTAAATCCATTTTCAACACAATTTATTTTCAGCCTGTACTATCTCTGGAGGGGAAATATCCCCCAAAGTTGACTTCCCATGGCAGAAAAAAGAGGGGTTAGATGAAATGAGCTTTGATTTCCTTTTCAACTATAATCATGCAGCTAGAGCACACAGTCAATAGAGTACCAGCCCAGGAGTTAGGAAGACCTGAGTTCAAATATGACCTCAGACACTTACTAGCTGTGAAATTCTGGGCAAGTCACTTAACCCTCTTTGCCTCAGTTTCCTCATCTATAAAATGAGCTGGAAGAGGAAATGGCAATGCCAAGAAAACCCCAAATGGGGTCACAAAGAGTGAGACATGATTGAAAAATGACTAAAAAAACCCCAACTGTAAAATGATAATTCATTTAAATTCAATTCAAGTTGACGAACAATGATGATAATTATGATGATGATACAATGAAAATCAACAATAAAATATCGAACTACATAGAGCTGACCATAAGCACAAAATTTAAATTTAAAGAAAGGTAAGATCAATATTAAGGGTCTGCTATTTATAATGCATTATGCTAGAGAGTAGAGACTAAAGAAAAAAAATTAAGTGTTTCTTAATATCTACCCTCAAAAAGTTTAGATTCTAATCAAGGGACAATGTATTCTAATTCATAGCTCCATGTCGTGTCTAGAGTACTGGACCTATAGTTAGGAATGTCTGAGTTCAAATCCTGCCTAAATACTCACTAGCTAAGTGACTTTGGGCAAGTCACTCTGCCTTAGCCTCACTCTGCACATCTATAAAGTAGAGCTAAGAAGATTACTTGCCTTAAAGGGTTGCTGGGAGGATCGATTGAGATAAGATATGCAAATCCCTTGGTAAATTTAAAGTGTTGCATAAAAGCAATTGTTATTGATACAATTGTCCCTGTTTTATACAGTTACATTTTTACTCGCTGATAAGAAAGGAAATATTAAGTAAATACAAAGTTTGGACAAAATGATACAAAGTAATTCTAATTGGGATAGAATGCTAATAATGGAGGGAATTAGGGCAGTGGCACCTGAGCTATGCTTTGAAGAATGCCAGGATGATTTACAAGGGAATGTGATATAGGAGGGCATTCCAGGCACAAGAATCATGTGATTAGATGTTTGTTTTAGTAATATCAGTTTGGCAGATATGTGGAGAATCGGGAAAAGAGGGGAAAGATGGAGTTAGAGATATTTCGTAGAAGACTATGGTCCAGGAGCTTACCATCTAACAGGGGAGACAACATGTAAACAAATACATTTAAAAAAAAAGGCTATATACAGCATAAATAGGAAATAGTTAACAAGGAAAGCACTAGAATTAAGAGGTTGGGGAAAGCTTCTTTTACAAGGTGGGATTTTAATTGGCACTTAAAGGAAGGGGGGGCTGGGGGGAAGTCAGTAGTTAAGAGTGGAGGAAAGAGTGAGTTTCAGGCATGGGAGCAGCCAGAAAAAAATGCCCAAAGGTAAGAGATGGAGTGCCTTGTTTGTGGAACAGCCAAGAGGCTGGTGTCACGGGATGAAAGAGTACATGTCAGAGAGTAAGGTGTAAAAGGGCTGGAAAGGCAAGAGAGGGTTAGGTTATGAAGGACGATGAATGCCAAATAGAGCATTTTGTATATGATCCTAGAGGCAATAGAAACCACTAAAGTATGGCAGTGATATGAACAGATCTGCATTTTAGGAAAATTATTTTGATGGCTGAATAGAGAATGGATCAGAGTTCGGAGAGGCTCTAGGCAGGCAGACCACTAGCAGGCTATTGCAATAATCCAGGTGTGAGGTGATGAGGACCTACACTGAAAGGGTGGCAATGTCAGAGGAGAGAAGAAGGCAAATGTCAGAGATGCTGCAAAGGTGAAATCAATAAGCTTTAGACATAGGGGGAGGGGGGAGAGATAGTAAATAATCTAGGTTGATTCCTAGGTTGTGAACTTGAGGGGACTGGCAGAATAGTTTTGCCCTCTCTACTTACAGAGAAGGTAGGAGGGTTGAAGAGGAAAGATAATGAGTTATGATTTGGATATATTGAATTTTAGATGTCTATTCAACACTCTGCTTTAGATGTCTGACAGTTGAAGATGTGATACTGGGGTTCAGCAGAGTTTGGGGCAAGATGGAATAAAAAAAAGAAGGCTATTGTAACCCAGATACTGGGTTAGGACTCACTATTTGACCCAAACCTACTGGGAAAACCAAAAAGCACTCTGGAAGAAATTAGGTTTAGACTAACACCTCACAACATAGACCAAACAAGCTCCAGATGGGAAAATGACCTAGATATCAAAGGTCGTACCCAAAGTCAGTAAGAGAGGGAAGGAGGGAGACAGTTTAGAACTTAAAACGCAAGCAAAAAAATAAATTAAAAAAGAAAGTCAACAAAGAAGAAATTGCCTTTCGAATGTATGACTAGGAGAATTCATGACCAAACAAGGGATAAGAAACATAATAAAAGGCAAACGGTTTTGATTACATAAAATTAAAGAGTTTTTACAAAACAAAACTAATGCAGGTAAGATTAGAAGGAGGCCAATGGGGGAAAATCTAGGCAGCATTTTTCTGTTACAGGGTTTTCATTTACAAGAAGCAAAAGAACTGATTCAAATTTATAAGAATAAGCACCATTCCCCAATTGTTAAATGACCAATGCATATTACAAAACAGTTCTCATAGTAAGAAATCCAAGTTATAAATAGCCATAAGCTCTAAAATCATTAATGCTCAAAAATGCTGTGAGTCATTAGCAATTAGAAAAATACAAATTAAAGAATTTCAGGTTCCACATCACATCCATCAGCTTACAAAAATAAACTTTAAAAATGACAGATGTTAGAGGGACTGCAGGAAAAGAATCTCATTAATACATTGTTGGTAGAGGTATAAGTTGGTCCTACCATTCTGGAAAGAAATTTGGAAGTCTTCCCCCAAAGTTATTAAATTCTCTATATCCTTTGACCCAGCAATACCATTACTTTACCTTTACCCCAAAAGAAGAAAAGGACTCACAGATACTAAAATATGGCAATTATTTTTGTGGTGACAAAGAACTGGAAACTATACAAATGGAATGGAATACTATAACAAAAATACCTTAAGGAACACCAAAAGTCAGAGAAACCTGGTTAGACTTGTAGGGAGTGATGCAAAGTATGGTAAAAAGAACCAGGAGAAAAATTTAAACAAGAACAACTTTGTAAAAACAAAGAACTTTGAAGGACTTAAGAACTCTGATCCATACAATGACCAACTATGTTTACAAATGAAGAGAAAGGTTACTTACTTCCTGACAAAGGCGTGATGATGACCTCAATATGCGGAAAGAGATACCTTTTGGATCATGGTCAAATATAGGAATATGCTCTGCTTGTCTATACATAATCATTGCAATGATTTATTTTCTTTTTTTTCTTTCTTTGTATTCCTCTCCATGAGTTAGGGGGAAGTGAAAGAAAGATAATAAATGCTTGCTAATTAGGGGGAAAAACTATATGTTTATTGCAATAGTCCAGATCAGAGGTGACAGAAGCATAAACTACAATAGAGTTTGTATCAGTAAAGAGTATTGATTCAAAAGATTGTCCAGAGGACAAATCAATCCTATAATCTTTGTAACTGAACTTGTAATACCTGAAAATCATTCTATCACCAAAAATACTAAATGAATGTAGAAATACCCAGAGTAATGAATTTTCTATACTTGGTCAGCAGAGAAAACTGACAGTTGACCCTATGAATTCTTGGTGATGAAAGACACCATTGTCCAAAAAGACCACCCTGTCATGTGGGCTTCAAGTTGTTCCCCAAATGGCAATGGGTTAACCATAAAAGCCATCACTTTTCCTGAAGCCTGAGTAATTACAGGGTACAGTTGCATAAATGGTGCATGCAATCTGGCTGTGTCTCAGTATTTGGCTCTGTACGTGCCCCATTATGCCAGTTACTTTTTTTACTTTTCACATAACATTCCTTTCTTAATCTACCCCTTGTAAGGTAACACTAGGGTGTGCAGCTTGAGAGTTCTTTGACTCCTATGAGAACAGAGAAATATACAACTAGAAGGGATTTTAAAGGCTATCAAGTATGAATCCATTTTTTAGATAAGGAAACTAAGGCTAAGAAATGGGAATGATTTTGCCTGAAGTCATACAGCTAGTTAATGATAAAACCAGTATTATAATCCAAATCCCATTCTTTTTTGCTCAGTCCAGAATTTTTTCCCCTGAACCAAAGTGCTCCCTCTACCTAGATGGTTTAGTGTTTTGAAAAGGCTATCTAAATGACATCAACATCCCTAGGGGTAGAAAAATCTTGCCTTTTTGTTTTAAGTCATGCATAACCATAGTACCTAATTCCAGTCATGGAATTCCATGTGAGATCACTTTTAATCTCTTCTATATATCTTGTGGGTACCCTGTTGTTTACATGTTCTCTTCCCTATTGGAATGTAGGTTTCTTAAGGACTGGGATTGTTTCGATTTAACATAATACTTGGCATATGGTAAACACTTAATAAATGCTTTTTAACTGATGGTGTGACCCCAGGCAAGTGTCTTCACCTATATCTCAGCTTTCTTCTTCAAAAAAGGGAGATAATATTACCTGCCTGGATCAAATGAGATCATGTTTGTGTATAAAGCCCTCTGAGAAATACAAAGCCATATATATATATATATATATAACACATATATTATTAATGTGAGCTGTTTATTCTTATGGAGATCCTGCATCTACAGTATGTAAATATTTTCTAAACACCAGCAAATAGCATTTTGTGGGGAACATATTTTAAAGGGGTCCAAATATTGAATCCGTTTTTTCCTAAGGAAAGGTAGGAGAGGATCAAATCTCTGACAAATAGTGCAAGAGTTTAAACAGCAGACTTAGAATTGAAAAGCTCACTAACTGCTGGATTGATTCTTTTTATATCCCTCTTCCTCTTTCACCCTGCCCCCTCCTCCAGTTCAATATCCTTGCAAAATATGCAGCTAAAATGGAACCAACTGAATTTCCTTAGAGACTATGTATCCTAAATGGAAGCATCCCAGCATCACGGACCCAGGCAAATGGTATTGGAAATGGGCACTATTCAAATATCTCCATCAGCAGCTATTCCCTAGAATGCTGAATTCTCAATTCCATTAGTGTGCCTCAAAATTCAAAAATATCCTGTCATAGAATATTTCTGCCTGCTTTCCTGTGTGGGGACTTGTCCAGGGGGCTATTAGCAAGTTCTGGAAAGCTGCCAATAGAGCAAGAAGGCAAGGAGATGCTATATTTTTGGAATGGAGGGGAGAACAGGCAGCAGAATATGTTAGGGAATTAACTTAAGCAAAGTTTAAAAGAAATTCACAAAGTTTAAATTACCCCAACAACAGAACTCCTGTGAGAGTCCTTGTGACCAGCAGAGTCAAAACAAAATCAGCAGAAAAGAGAACATATGTTTCCCTGTGAAGAAGAAATCTCAGTCCTATCATGAGGATGAAGAGGGGAAGGAGGGGGAAGTGGGGATAAGGCTCTGAAGAATCTAATCCCTATAGTCTCCAGTGAACTTGAAAGTTTGAAAGCCGAGTAATAAAAACACCTGGAAAATTTGGCTTAAGTTATCTGTGTATACATGTTTGCCACTCCTATTAGATGGTAAGCTCATTGAGAATAGGGAAGATGTCTTACCTTCAGGTCCCTAGCCTAACACAGTGGCTTGCTAAAAGGTGTTGAAGAAACATTTGCCTAAGTTGTTGAGTGGACCTTTTAATAAACATGTTCCAGGAAGGTACCCTATGAAAAATTGGGGATGACCTGACCCCTTCAGTGATGATTGCAGGAAAGAGATTTCCATCTCCCAGACTCTCCTTGCAGAAATATCACCTAAGAGGTACAGTCCTCATTAGCAGACAGAAGCTCAATTACATCCCTGCCATCTGGTTGTCGGCTGTGTGAGTTAAAAGAAGTGGCATATAAGTAAGTTGGTTCCATGTGGGGTTTGAATCACTTGGCTTTCAGATGTTGATGTCTGGGTCTTAATGAGAAGCACGCCTCTGAATGAGCAGCTCTAGGTATTTCAATATCCCAAGATGTGTTAGCTCTGGCCTCTAGTCTGTAGGTGGCTAGTTACCTTCCTGTAAGAACTTCTGGGAGAGACCATATACATCAATCATCCTGGCATCCAGTGAATCACAGAAGTCTCTGGCTTGTTGGTATTGTTGAATAGTCTTGGTCCTAATGAGGACCAATTTAGATAGTTGGTTTGATATCCCAAAATGACCAGCTAGATTGACTTTATTTTATAGACATAGATTAGAATTACTTTCTAAATATCTTCCGAGCTCATTAATAGAAGACTGACTACTTGGTGAAGGAGTCTTTGGCCAGGATAACCTTAAAAACAATGAAAAGTACAGAAAGGCCCTAGTGTTCTTTTTTTCTTTTTCACATCATCTCCCTTCTATTTCTACCGAAACTCTGGCAAAGTCTCAGGAAAGGGCCAAGTGGATTCAAATCAAGTCAAGCCGACAAGCATTTATTAAGTGCCTACTATGTGTCAGCCACACTTCTAAGCACTGCAGATAAGACCAAAATAGTCTCTGCCCTCAAGAAGTTTACAATCTACAACCTAACGTAGGAGACTGTACACGCCCACATAAAAACAAGACATATGCACATATATGTGAGCATATGTGTTGTGTGTGCACATGCATATACATATACACATATGTATATATGCACATATACATGAATATACATATGTGAACGCATGTGTATTATATGTGCATATACATATGTGTTTGTATAGTTAGAAAGATACTAACATTGAAGGGGGACAGGAAAAGCCTCTTCCAGAAGATAGAATTCTAACAATAACATAGTTTGTAGATCATGTACAAACTAATAACTTGGTTGTTACTGCTCTAAATATGAGGTCTTTCTCCAGTGACCAACTAGACATACTACTAGAAGAACTGAATCATCATCATCATCACAATGATAATAACAGCTAACATTTATATAGTGCCTATTATGTGCCAGGTACTAGGCTAATTTACATTTATTATCTCATTTGATCCTCATAACAACCCTAAGAGGTAGGTCCTAATATTATCTCCATTTTATAGATGAGAAAAGTGAGGCAGAGACTTCCCCAAGGGCACACAGATAGTAAGTGAGCCTGAATTTTAACTCAGATCTCCCTGATTCCAGGACAAGCATTCTATCGACTGTACTGCCTAGCTCCCCACTTTAGTCTTACCATTCTCGTTATAAATAAAATGAGAAGACGAAAGGAAGTGTCGACAAAACATGTGCTCGAATGAAACAAATAACCTGATCTCGTGGAACAAGAACCATGAACAGGGCAGTGCAACCAGGCCTTTGTCACAAGTGCAGCTGAATGCAGTGAGAGTCAACTTCAGAGGACTGATCCTCCAAGCTACCTCTGCGGTTGCGAAGGCAGGAAAGGTAAGAATGTAGGTATTGACTCCATACGCGTTCAACCACAACTCCTCTTCTGCATCTCATTTGCATGCTCTTGGGTCTTTCAGCAAATGCAGTTAGTCATTTGCCCTATTCAATTCCAGCCTTGACGTGGGCTGCCAACATATTCTCATTAGACTCTGGGAAGTTTAAGAGTTCTCCATCTTCTCTTGTCCTGGGCTCACTATGGCTGTAGAACAGTAAGCGCATTGCTGTCTTACACATCTTTCAGTGAAAGGGAGACATACTAGAGAAAGGAGTGGAGATAAAGGGTGGGACAGGGAGGGAGTATGCAGTACCAGATCTGGGGAAGAGAAGTACTTACTGTTTTTGCTGTTGTTTCAGTTGTATCTGACTCTTTGTGACCCCATTTGGAGTTTTCTTGGCAAAGATACTGGAGTAGTTTGCCATGTCCTTCTCCACTTCATTTTACAGGTAAGGAAACTGAGGCAAACAGGGTTAAGTGACTTGCCTGGGGTCACGAAGCTTGTACCTAAGGCCAGATTTGAACTCAGGTCTTCTCTGAATCCTGATCTGGTGCTCTATCCATTGAGCTACCTAGCTGCACTGCAGAGTAGAACATTGGAACTTTTACCACCATATGGGAAGGGTAGAAAACAGCATCTCATCAGCATGGAGAAATGGGATACCTCCACCATTTGCTCCTACTACTTCTCTCTCAGAAAATCTTGGTCCTTTTCCCCTCAATAGGGTTTCTTGAAGACTAGGAGGAAAATAAAAATGTGCAGGGCTGCCTACAGACGCAGACGAATGTGAAGAGGAAGCAGACTAGATACGGAGTTAGAGGAGACTCTTGATTCAGCAATCATAGGCTGGCTCACTCTGTCTTTCTCTCTCTTTCTCTGCCTCCCTCCTTCTCCTCTTCTTTTTTCTCCCCCTTTTTCTCCTCTTCCTTTCTTTTCTCCCTTCATCAAGCAAAGTATCAAGTAACTTTTTGGCTTGCCTTACTGATAATCTCATCCTTTAAAAGATGGAGAAAGGGAAAATTATTTTCTGCATATGTTTATCACCAACAGGGAGAATCTGGTTGCTTGAATGGGAAGGACAGGAAACTTTCTGGAGAAGTAACTAGTACCTCTCATCTCATCTTAGAGTTTGTAATAAGTAAGTGAAGGAAAGCCAGACATGGACCCTAGACTGGGGGAGAGCAGATTTCAAAGGAGAAGATAGGTAGGTAAAATTCTATGGCACAACACAACCCAGGAAGGGTAAGAAATTCTAAAAGTTAAATTGTAAAGACATAAAGGATACAAATTCCAATGAGGAAAAAATAAATAGAAGTTGTCTGACAAGACTAATGTGTATGCACGGAGAACTATCCAACCAATTCAGATTCATAAAAGATCTATGTAGAAGATGGAAGCAAGGTCAGGTTAACAGAAGATGAATACAAAAGCATAGCATAGTCTTGTCAGTATGATGTTAGGAATGCTAAAGCTCAGAATGAGCAAAGGCTAGGGAGAAAACGTAAGGACAAGAGAAAGCTAAGTTGGAAAAAAGAGGAGAATCAAAGGAGGGATAGGACCTTTGGTCAGGGTGGATGGGATGATGGTAACTGACAACAGAGAGAAAGCAGAACCATTCTATTTTTGTTTCTGTTGTCTCTGATGAGAAGTGCACCATGAAGAACAGAACAAAAAGACCGAGAGGTAGTATACAAATGATGATTATAAAGACAGATTAAAAATGAGAACACCTAATTCACTTGATGAATTCTAGTCACCTGACTCAGAAAAATTATAGTCTTGGGTATTGAATTAACTGGCAGATGTAACTGCTAAGCCACTCTCAGTGATATTTGAAAGATTGGGGGGATTGTCAAAAGTTACTGTATTTTTTAATAGTCTGAATCCTATATGTCAGCGAGCTTAGCTTGTATCCTGCCAAAAATCTGGAACATATTCTGAAAGAGATGATGAAGGAACATTTGGAAAAGAAGCATTCACAAAGAGCCCACATGGCTTAAGAAAGAAAAAATAGGTCATGCCACAGTAACCTTACTTCTTTTCTGAAAGAGATACTACATGCTAGAGATTTAGTTTGCCTTGATTTTCTCAAAGCATTTGACAAAACATTCCATGATATTCTTGTTCAAAAAAATAGAGGGATTTGGGCTAAATAATAAGACAATTAGATTCAGAACTCATTTAAGGTTCAGCCTCCAAGATGGTTTTTAGTCAACCTGGAAGGAGGTCTGTAGGAGAGGACCTCAGGGATTTGTGCTATTTAAAATTTTTTTCAATGACTTGATTGATATAGAACTTTAAAAGTTATAGCAATTTTACATGTATATCTTTTGAGCTACGACAGATAATACAGACATTATTATCTCTATTCAACAGATGAGAAAATGAAGAAAGAATGAGTGACTTGCCCATACTAACACTACTAGTGAATGTCATATCATCAATGAACATCCCAAAATTCTTTAGATTTTAACAGATAGAAAACTATTGGTCATAAGGACCATTTCCAAATGAGTTTTCAGATCATTTATCTGTTAGAGCCAATACCAGATAAGAAGAAATAGGTTGTGGTGGTTGTTTGTCTTTCTTTCTCAAAGAGTCCCATGACTTCAGGAAGGTGATGCCGTGATTTACAAGTGAATTGGATTTAAGTTAGGGAGGGCAGTGCAAGGTCACAACCTTTACTTTCTCCCCCAGAGCCATCTGGGTCCAGTGGCAAGATATAGATCAGGATGACTAGAGATGGACTTTTTAAGCTAGGGCCTTTTTTAAGATAGGGCCTTTCCCAGGTCTCAATTTGACTGAAGCAATGCCCATTCAGTGATCAAGGCTAGGTAAGAAATGACCCAAGAAATGGCTCCTAATTTAAAAAAAATCGATCTGGGAGAAGAATCAGGGTTTCTGCCAAAAACAGAAACAATTACTATTTATATTCACTTTGAAAGATCAGGGCCCAAACAATGACCACTAAGTGGGGTTTGGGCTTTGACCTATTGTTGGCCAATCAATGAGAGCCAGAGAGAACTGGATTTAAGGTATGATCTTTATGAAAGAAATCTAGCTCATAAACCCCAAGATATATTGTTAGGTTTCAGCCATCAAAATTTATATTCTTTTGGGCAGATAAGGATATTATACAATATGTAGACAGAGAGAGACTAAAGAGGGAAGGGGAGGTGAAGGAAAGGGAGGGAAGAAGGGAGGAAGGAAGGAAGAGAGGGAGCTGAGGTGCCCAACTGGAATTGACCAGTTGGATCCCCAGTGGGTCGCCAGTGGGACTACTCACTGATTGTTGTGTGTCCTTCATTCTCTGAAAGGACCATGACATGAGGAAAGAGATGCCATGACTTGCAAGTGAATTGGATTAAAATGAGGGAGGGCTATGCAGATCACCAGCCACTCTTTGTCTTCCAGAACCAACTGGGTCCAGTGGCAAAATATATAGATCAGCATGACTGGAAATGGCCCCCAAGAAGAAAGAATAAACAGTATGACAGAGTGGAAAAAGCAGTGTTTCCGGAGTGAGAGGGTCAAATTCTATCTTTGATGTTTTCTACCTGGGTAACCTTGGTAAGTCACTTAACCTCCCTGGGGCTATTTTTTTTCATACATAAGTAAAATGAGACAGTTGGATTACATGCCTTCTGAGGTGCCTACCATCTCTAAATCAAAAGACCTGTGATTATGAGTAGAAAATATAATGCCTAATTGAGGAAACTCCAACCTAACCTATTTAAACAACTTTTTGCTGCAAAAACAAAGAAAGGAAGAAAGAAAGAATGAAAGAAAGAAAGAAAGAAAGAAAGAAAGAAAGAAAGAAAGAAAGAAAGAAAGAAAGAAAGAAAGAAAGAGAGAAAGGAAGGAAGGAAGGAAGGAAGGAAGGAAGGAAGGAAGGAAGGAAGGAAGGAAGGACGGATGGAAGGAAGGAAGTCAATATGATACTGGACATTAACACATATTGTTGCCACATCTTAAGGAAGCTTAAGTGATACAAATCAATTTCCACAATAATGAAACAAAAAAAAAGCCCTATAATCTGGTTCAGAGAGAAAACAGTTGATGTCTTTGTCACCAAACAAATATGGTATCCAAGAGCAATGAAGGTTTAAAGTATAAACTTACTCACAAGTAATTTAGAGGAGAATCTTAGATTAAGAGAAAGGTAGCCTTTCAAAATAGGAGTTGAGGAAAAAACATTTAAAGAAATTTGGTGAAGGGCCAAACGTAGCCAAATGATACCAAGGTCATTTAAGAATAAACCTTAAAGGCCAACAAACAGATGAAAAATTCCTGTAAAGATTTTTTTTTTAAATAATGACTATAGAGCTATCACATTTGAACTTTAAAATCATAATCTCTAATATGGACAATGAAGACAGAGAAATAGCATCAAAGAAAACAAAGACAGGAAGGATATTTGGAATAGATTACTTGAAGCATAGGCATCGTATATGGCACAATTTTGAGGACATTTAGGGATCAATTCTCTTGTTATTTTAAGGAGGGAATAAACATCTGAGGTCTTATTAATACCAAAAATGTTGTGTAAGTGGATATCATTATCTGTTGTTCAAAATAACTACTTTCCCATCTTCATAAAAATTTTATGAGAATAATCAATGCAGTTGTCAAGAGCATCCTTGATGAAGTTATGTGGAAGGAACATGAAGGACTTCACAAATTTTATTATTATTATAATATCACATCTTTACAATCAAACAGTTAACTGAAAGTTATAGAGAATAAAAGATATTAGTCTGTTGGTTGTTGATCATAAAAATGAAGCTAGATATAGTAGAGTAAATTGTCATCTTAAAACTTTCTTTTAAACTGACCCACAGGCTCTCAACAGAACTCAACTCTAGCCTACTCCATCCCTGTGTCAAGGAAAATTAAAAAGTAGAAGCTTTTCTGCACAGAATAGCAGCATGGAGGCATTCTTTGCTGTAACAGAACTCATCCAAAGAAGTGAAGAAGAGAAAGTACTGGGGCAGAATACTTTTGTTTAGCAGTTCTGTCTCCCCAGAAGTCACCTGGGGCAGAGACTGAAATATGAATTACCCACTGTAAGAGAAAGCTGAGATGGCTTTGAGGTCCATCCTAGAGGGAAACTGCAAACAACAAGGAAAGATTCAGAAAGTGAGCAACAGGGGCATGAAGGGGAAAAAATGAAATTATTAAAGATCTCAATTAAAAAAATTGAGCATAAGCAGATAAACCAACAGGGAAGATATTTGTAAGAGAAGGAAATAGGACCTCCAGACCAAGTAAGTAATTCAAGACCTCTGTAAGTATGCATTGCAAGAAAAATCAAATCCAATCAATGTCTGATGATGCAGGGGCACCTTCAGATTCCCAGGAGATCATAGATCAAGAGAATGTTGTTCTTGAGTGGTTTAAAGGAGAGAGAGATGAATGGCAAAAGCATAATTTAGGGCCTGTACTGCAGAAATAATTGACAGAATAGGAAAATCTTGAATTCACAGTGGCAAGACTGAAAAAGAAACAAAAGTGAGAATAACTAATTAGAAATAGTAGAAATGAAGCACAATATGGAAGAGAAGAAAAAAAGCAATAAAGTTTTTTTAAAAAAGAAAAATACCTCCATACAAGCAAAGCACATTGATCTGAAAGATAGGATGCATAAAAACAACTCAAGAATTGTATGTCTCCCAAAACAACAGGACAAGTCAAAAAATCTGAACACCATAATGCAAGAAATAATACAAGAAAGCTGCCCAGAACTGATGAACTTTGAAAGTGACAGTAGAAAGAATCCCAAAATTATATTCAGAAAACAAACAAACAAACAGGAACAAGGACAAAAAGCCCCAAGGCTACAAACTCCAAGACTCATAGTGATTAAATTTAACAATTCAAATGACAAACAACAAATTATGTTAAGTGACCAAGAGAAAGATCTGGAAATATGAAGGAAAAGAAAATAATACGAGATTGTAAAAAAAAGGCAGAAATAGTAACTACATCATTTACAGACTATATTACAATTTAAAAATAGTTCAGGGAGCACAAACAAAAGACAAAAACCTAAATAAAGACTTAATGAAATCCTAAATAGTAAATGGTTCAAAGAACAAATCATGGGAAAAAACTAATAATTATGCAAAAAGAAATTATAATATCAAAATTTCTAAGATTCAGCTAAAGCAGTCCACAAGGGAAAAAATAATGTCCCTATAAAAACACATAAACATAGAAAAAGAAAAGATAAATGAATTAATATTATATTTTTTTAATTTCAAGTCAACAAACAAACCTAAAATAAATGCAAAAGAAGGGATACTAAAAATTAGAAAAGAAATAGAAAAACTAGAAACCAAAGAATCCCTATATAATCAATAAAAAAAGCTGATTCTTTGAGAATAAAATTGATAAACCTTTAGCCAATTTAATATAATTGGTCAATAAAATTTATAAAACTTAAGTCAATCTAATAGATAACTCTTAGCCTCAAAACAAGGACAGAAAATCACACAAACAAATGAGCAAATGAACAAGATAAAACAACAACAAATTTAGAAAAAATAGACTTTTTAGAATTTACTATGCACCATTATATACTAACAAAACTGAGAACACAAAAGAAGTAGAAGAATACTTTCAAAAATATAAAATACCTAAACTAGAAGAAGACGAAATAGAGATTTTAAATAACACAGTCTCAGTTAAGGAATTAGCATTAGCCATAAAGGAAATATCAAATTAAAAAACCCTAGTCATAATGAATTTGCAGGAAAATTCTATCACACTTTTAAAGAATAATTAGTACCAATACCACACAAATAGTTCTCAGAAATTGAGATTAACAATATCGTATCAGTTTTTTTAATTATACAAATGTAGTCCTAATATCTAAACCAGAAAAGGAAAAAGAATGGAACTATAGACCAACATCATTAATGAGTATAAATTCGACAATCGTCAGACTATAACAGTTTATCCAAGAAATCATTCATCATAACCAAGGTGAATTTATGACAGATGTAAGGCAAGTTCAACATCAGAAAAATAATTGACATAATTAATCATATTAAAAAAAACAAATATATCCAAAGCCATATGATTACTTCAATAGATAACAAAACATTCCCAGCAGATAAGTGGCTAGAAGATATGAGGAGACAGTTCGGAAAATAATTGCAAACTTTTTTTTTTTTTTTTACTTTTGAACATCTATTTTTTTCAAACCTTGAGTTCCAAATTCTCTCCCCTCTTCCCTTCCCATCCACCCTCCCTAAGAAGTCAGGCAATTCAACATGAGCCACATGCATATCATTATGTATAA
>CM053624.1:257451576-257484746 GCA_028646595.1 Phalanger gymnotis
CAGGCAGACCTGGGCTGGAGTCCTGCTTCTCTCTGCCCCTTTGTGGGTTCTGTAGTTCTGGAATTGGTTCAGAGCCATTTTTTCATAGGTTTTTGGAGGGACTTGGAGGGGAGCTCATGCCAGTTACTGCTTTCCAGTCGCCATCTTGGCTCCGCCCCCCCTTTTGTCATTTCTTAAGGCAAAATAATATTCTTTTTACATTCATGTAGCATGATTGTTTTTTATAGGCATCCCCCAATTGATGGGCACCTTTCTAGTTTCTAGTACATTTCTATACCAAAAAAAGGAGACGCTATGAATGTTTTTGTAATGCGAGTCCTTTCTATCATCCTTTGATCCCCTTACAGCATAATCTTAATAGGAATTTGTTGTTGTTCACTTGTTTCTGTCATTTCTGACTTTCATGACCCCATTTGAGGTCTTGTTGGCAAAGATACTAGAGTGGACAATGCCATTTCCTTCTCCAGTTCATTTTACAGAAGAGGAAACAGAGGCAAACAAGTTTAAATGACTTGCCCAGGGTCACACAGCTAGTAAGTGTCTGAGACCAGATTTGAACTCAGGTCTTCCTGACTCCAGGCCTGGCACTCTAATCAACTGTGTCAGCCAGCTACGCCATTGCCAGGTAAATGAGTATGTGTGCTCAGTTTAAGGCCTTCTTGTATATAGTTCCTCATTTCTCACCTGGCTGAACGGCTATGGAACTTCTCTGACTTTACTATGCCCCAGGAAGTTCATTATTGATAAAGCCTCACCATGCTACAAAATATCATCAGCCTGAGTACTTCATCTGGTACCTTCTGCCTCTCTGATTGGAGGGTGGAGCTGTGAACTCCAAAGCCTCCATTTAAGGAGGGAGCTCAGATCAGAAATCTCTTCATTTCTCACCTGACTGCAATTCTGGCAATTCTTTGACTTCTCTATCATGCCCCCATATTGGAACCCCCCCCCATTTTTTAGCTTGTTTTGTATATTGTCTTTTCTCTTAGATTGTAAACTCTTTGAAGGCAGGAGCTGTCTATTTTTTCCTATGCGTATCTAGAACTTAGCATGATGCCTGACATATAATAGATGCTTAATAAATGTTTATTGACTATTGTTGTCTATTGACCAGTTCTCAATGACTGTCCTCAATGTTGGCCCATGTTATAGCCCCACAAACTTTCGTTAGTATGCCTCTTCAACAATTGTAATTTTCCTTTTTTTTTAAAGTCTTTTCCAATATGATGGATGTTAGGGGGAAGCTCAGAGTTGTTTTAATTTGCATTTCTTTTATTGTTAGTGAGCTGGAAGATTTGTTTCACATGGTTGTTTATAGGTTGCTTTTTTTTTCTTTTGAGAACTACTTGATCATATCCTTTGACTATTTTTTGTTCAGGGTTGACTCTTGTTCAATATATTTGTATCAATTTCCTATATATATTATGTATGAGACTTATCAGAGAAACTTGCTACAAAGATTTTTGTCCCTGCATAATGGTTTTGCTTTTGATTCTAATTGCCTTGATGGCAAATATTCTTTTCCCCATGCCATTCTGCCTCTCTTTCCCCTCTATGGTCAATGTAGTGTGTAGTGTGTGTTTATGGCTATTTGTCTCTGCTAGGATTTGTAGCTCCGTTGCAGTTTTTTTTCCGATATTGAGTAATAGAGGACAAGAGATATCAGTATTGGATTTCCTCAAGTGCATCTTATTGGGATTGCAGTGCAAAGCTGAATTTATCTCTAGTTCATCTTCCCAAAGGCAAACAGACAGGGTAACTTAAGAGATATGACCCTTGCCCTCATGGAGTTTATGGTTTAGCTCTAAAATTCATTCTGGCCCTGGAGTTTTACACACCTCCAATTATACATTAGGACTATTGACTAAAATGTTCCTTTTTGAAAATATGGCTTGTTCTTTTAAAGTTACGTTTAAAAATGCATTTTTTTCTTAAGGAAAAACTTAGGTATAGAACAAAGGCTTAGGTCAAGAAGAAACTGGAATGGGCATCTTCTCTTTAGACTTTGTGTTTGGTTTGAGACAGGTAAAGAATATCCTGTTAGCATCTATTTGTAAGATGAATAAATATACTCTGGTGTCAAGAGGAAGTTGGTCAAGACAGGGTGGCCTAAGGCAGAATTTTTGAAGTGGCTCAGCGCTCACTTTGGCAGCATTCCACCTGTCTTTTCAGTACCCTTCTAGGACTGCTTTTCCTACTCCTCAAGCTCAGAACAGAGCCTTCAGGCTTTAACCTGCTTAGCACTCTGCATGCAGCATCCCACAGCCCTGGAAAGTCAGTTAGAGGCAAAACTGTGAAATAGGCTGTGTAGATCTCAAGAGCCATCAGGTTCACCATTCTCAGCTCTGCTTCCAAACCACCATCGGCTCACACATATGCAATCACTTCATTCTCTTTCTTAACTCTATAAAAACCTTTAAAGCAGATGCATATCCTTCATATGAAAGTAGAAATTATTCATAATCTCTTTAACTGTAATCCTAATCAGAATTATTTCCATCTTAAGTGATATCTAAGCTTTGAGAGAAATGGATTAATCCAGTTTCAATGGTAGAATTTCAGGTACAGGAGTATGTGTGAGGAGACTTGAAGGACTCTTGGACTATCTCAGTATAAATGAAATTACAGCATCTAGGTGGTTCCACGGTCTCCCTACGTATAAATTTGACCTTGCATCCAGACAATATACTATATTCTCAACTTCTCATGTTGATTCTTTTCTTAAAATTTACCCATCTTGTGTCTCATTCCCCCAGGGCTGTGCTACATGTTTAGCCTGGGTGCTAACAAGCCTGGGTAACAAGATTGTATCACCACTGTTAAGTAACAAAATGCCTTAACCCAATTTCAAAAAACCTTTACTTATTTGGAAGTCATTTGCAATTGGAATTGGAGGTTGCTTATGTGTTCAGATATCTGGAAACCTGGATGAAAAGACCTGAGAATTCAAAATAGATGTCAAAAAGCTCTTGCACATTATTCATAGAAGGGCATCTTAGGCCCTCACTCAAAGTCTATTTACTTTTATTTTAGATAAATTCTGACAAGCTTGATTATCTGGTTATCCAGCTTAAAGCAAATTGGAGATGGTGGCTGTTAGAGGCAGGCATACTGACAGCACTCAGATGTGACAGTTGACAGCCCAACTGAAGGAGGAGATAGAAAAATTATAAGAAGAGGGAAAATAACTAGAAAATAAAGCAGTTAGAGGCCTGTTAGGAAATGGACAAATAGTCTAATCATAGGAATGCATATAGAGTTTACTGGGTCTGCCCAGGAAGATCCTAGTGTATCAAAAACAAAACAAAACAAAACACCCTAGTGTATTTTTTATCTTATTTTAAAAGTAACATTTAGTTCTTCATTTTCTAAAATGAGTTAAGGTTTACTCTTTTAATTTAGTAGAATAAAAAATATTCTTTATGATTGAACATTCAATAAATGTTCACCTTAAAAATAAAATTCCCTAGGTGAACAACTTAATGAAGCATGCTGCATATGCCTATGAATTCTCTGCACCTCTACAGACCCTGAGGGCTTCACTCCTACACCATGGTGTCAGAAATTCTGCCATTGGCAAGTTATTCCTTTGGCTTAATCATCATCCATTGCATGCATCTTCTTTCAAAATAGAAGTCTTGGAAATATGGCTAGGTGGGAGGGCATACATATCTAATCTGAGTTTCCCTTTATCAATTAATGGTCAATTAACTTGCATTCATTAGCTTACTCTATGTCAGACATTGTGCTGAGTACTAAGAGAAAGAAGGGATACAAAAAAAAGCAAAAGGTGACTGACTCTCAAGGAGATTACCTTCTTATAGCGTGGAGGAGGGACACAAATGCATAAATCAAAATATAGAAGAGAGAAAGTAGATGGATGGTAACTTGAGGGCATGACTGTTACAGGTGGAAGGGCCAGAAAAGGCCTTCTGGAGGAGATGATATTTAAGCTGAATATTAAAGGATGCCAAGGATTCTATGAATTGAGAGTTTGGGAAAGAGTATTCCTGGCACCGCCCTCAAATATCATGAAACAACAGCAGGGTTTTGAAGATCAACAAATATTAAAGAAAGAAATAAGAACATTAATTAGAGTTCTCAAAGAATTCCAAAACAAAAATATAGTTTATAACAAATGTTGCAGAATATCTATCAATCTATCTCTATACTAGTAGCTCTAAACACACATGGACATATTGCAATGCAAAAATGCAGTGATAAAAAGTATATCAGAACAAAATATAAAGCCAGCAAGATTGAAAAAACCTCCTGAACTGTCTGTCTATACAGCCCAAAGCAACTGACCTTACAGACAACATATAATAAAATAATCTGTGGGTACTATACATTAGAAAAGCATGTGGATAAATTGCCTAAAAGTATTAAAAATGGAAAGGAAGTATAGATGCTTAGGTTGTACAGAATAAAGTACAGAACTCAATTTCAACTCAATCAGGATGGCTGAGGTCAAGGTCCAGAGCTTTGAACCAGATATCACAAGCAGTTAGGAATAAGCGTACAAAGAAAAAAAAGTCTGAATTGTGCCAGATGACTTAGTAATGAGAAATAAAATAAAAATGAGAAGTCAGTCTTAAAAGCAGGAAGAAATCAGTTTATATCCCCAAATTATCATATGCCTCCAAACATACCTTAACCATTAGTGGAAAATGGTGGATTCTTAAGAAAAAGAAAGAAATGTGAATCAAATGTTCATGAAGAAAGCTAGAGATGAACAGGGTATTTGGTATGCAAATTTAATGAACAAAAACACCTTAAGAAAGACAAACAATTCCATAAAGTATGAACCAACAAAGCAGATAAATTGATGATTAGCATCTTTTAGAATTCTTACCTTGCCTCCAGGCCATTGAAAGAATTGAGTCTTTATGGGTGAAACCTATAAAAGGTGGTCAAACAAAAATACCTCAAAGAAGGAAAGGAAATGGAATCAGAAATAAGTGAATTGGTATTTCTTGGAATGGGGCATCAAGAACCAAAGGCTATGCATCAAAAGAGGAGGAGAAACGTTTGGGTAGCAGAGAGGCATCTAGAAATGCCCAAATAACTGGGCTAAGCTAAAAAGGATACAAAGCAGTTCTATTTAAAAAAAAATTAGAGATCTTCTAAATTAGAGAAACTTTAGAAGATTTATAATTATGGAATGACTGGGTGAGTCATTAAGAAAATAAAGTGAAAATTAGGTGGGAAAGCTTTCAGTGATGAATAAGAATTTTTTAAATGCTGAATGGAGTTGGGAGGGGTGAGAAATTAATATGGATTTGGACAGGCAAGGGTCCTTGCAGACTTTTTGGTACAATTCTCTCACTTTTTAAGGCAGCAAACCTGGGGTCCTGAGAATAGTGGTATGAAGAAGTCTTGAGTAAATTCAGCACATTCTCTCTATCTCCAAATTCTGTGCCCCCCTTCTACACAAAGCTCCCTCTTTTGTGAAAAATTATTTCTCTGTAAGACTTCCTGCTAAGATGACTGTGCAGGCAGATTTCTTAGGTCTTATACCTACTCTATCAAAATCCTGAAATTCACACCAGACCAAAAAATGGTCAAGATTGGTGCTACAGCAACCAGATTGGGACAAGTCCCTAACATTCTATACTAACATGCCAGAGAGGGCTGTGAAGATGCAGCTCTCTGAAACACAAAGATGGTGAGGAGGAAAAGGCGAAAGGTTGGTAGATGTTAGTATAAGAATTCAGAAGACCCAGGAAGAGACCAAGCTGAGCCTAACACCCCACTCAAAAGCATAATAAGGCATGGAGCCTGAAACTGGGACAAAGTCCCAATTCAAGAGCTACATTTGGAGAGATGAAGAAATTAATGAAAAACTCAGTATAAAAAAATTATTGCAAATGTAGAGATTCCCCCAAAAGAAAACTGGATAACTGTAAAAACACCAAGTAATCACAAGGTTAAAGTAGCAGCACATGTCTTATAATATAGTAATATCTCATTACATTCCTAAACAACAACTTGGATAGTCACTCCCCCATCAGTGTATATCTATTTTATTTCAATTTCTTTTCTACTAAAAAAAAGTTCTACTATAAATATTTCAGTATATATCGTGCCTTTCTTCTTATCACTGAGCTCCTTGAGTATATGCCTCGCAGTGGTGTCTTTAGGTCAAAGAGCATGTACATTTTAGTTACTTTTTTTTTTTTTAGCATATTTCTAAATTGTGTTCCAGAATGGTTTGAGCAATTCACAGCTCCACAAATAGTGATCAATGTGCCAGTCTTTCCACAACCCCTCCAATATCGACTATTTCCACCTTTTGTGGCTATCTTTGTGAAGTCCCATCTTGTATTCCTTATATGAGGACCATTGAAAGTACAAAAACAGCAAAAGACCACTTGTTTGCACAGCCTAAGAAGAGGGATCCTATTCTAATATATAGTGTAATAGGAAAAAGCTCATAAATTGGAAGAGCTGAATTGATATTTTTTGGAAAAGAGTGCCATGGATGAATGAATTTGACCTAGAGATATAGCAGAGACAAAGAAATACAGTGGTAGGGGGAGGGTGGCAGGGATAGGGAGGATTTTGAACCATACTGTTTTCTGTACCTGAGGGATATGGAGGGGGAAGGGAATATAAAAGTAGAATTATGGAAACTAAGTTTAAACTGGGCAGCTTAAGGTTGACACTGTCTGTATGAGAGGTTTGATGTAGGATTAGTAGAGGAAGAACGAATTTCAGTGACCTAATGCTATTTTAAAAGGAAAAGGTGTGTGTGTGTGTGTGTGTGTGTGTGTGTTTTCATAATATGATAGAAGGAAAAATAACAATTATAAGTTTAAATGTAAATTTGCTAAATTAATCTATAAAATAGGAAAGAATGGCATAATTAACAACAAAACCCCAATAATTTTCTGAAAGCAAGAAACATTTAAAACATGAAGACACACCCAGAGTTCATATAAGGAGTAAAAATAAAAAATTATTATGCTTCAAATAAATCCAAAGGAGTAAGAGTGTCATTCATGATTTCACACAAAGCAATAGTAAAAATGTTCTGTCAAGAGAGACAAACAGGGAAACTACATTATGCTAAATGCATTAGAGATAGCGAAACAGTATCATTATTAAATAAATATACAATAAATGGCATAGCATCTAGATTGTGAAAGAAAAAAAAGAGGTGTTTAATCAAAATGCAAAAAGAGTTTTGGTAGTAAGACAAGAATTGTAGGTGACTTTAACATTCATTTTTTTCTAAATTGGATTAAATCTAATGGAAAGATGAACAAGGAGGAGATTATAGATCTGAAAACAATGGCAAAATTAAATTTAATTAGACCTATCGTAATTACTAAATGGGAATGTTAAAGAGTTTACTTATTTCTTGAGCATCAATGGTACTTTCATAAAAATCGATCACGTACTAGAGCATAACAAAATAGATGGAAAAAGACTGAAATAAATTCTTTAAGGACTACATGTTATCATGACAAGGTTCTGTGAGTTCCATCAATATGGGAACTTCTTTCCATCCACTCAGATAGCAGATTGCCTCCACCTAGTATGAGGAAGTTGCTTAGAATTCAGAGAGTTTGAGATCTTTCCATGTTCACACAGCTAGTAAATTGTGGAAGCAGCATCTGAAAACAGATCTTTCTGATTCTGCGTCCAGGGCAATCAACTATGCCACATTGACTTTCTTTGTAGTTTCCTGCCAAACAAAGATAGTAATCAATGAAAAGAAATAAACAAAGATACCATGCTAAATGGAGACTAAGTAACAAAATCCTAAGCAAGGAATGGATCAAAGAACAAATAATTCTCTTTAAACGAATTAAAGAGAGTGAAGACTGAGACAACATGCCAAGATAATTTGGAATGCAGCAACAGAAATCTTTGGAGGAGAATATTTCTCTTTGAACACACATATTAACGACAAAGAAAAAACAGAGGATAAACAAATACAGGCTGAGACCATGCTGCTCAAAACAAAAAAAGATGAGAAGAGGAAAACCAGAATCTCTATTAAGCAGAAAAGAAGGAGGAAATATCAAACAGCCATTTATTGATATTAGCTAACAGTATATGGGTAGAGATACTTTTTCATCCCTGAGTTACTGGTGTGGAGTCTGGTGGCTGAGATGGTGCTGACTGAAAGACTAGAACTAGAGGAATCTGTTCTCCAGAAAACAGGAAATGGGTTTACTAGGGTACTTGTCCTCACCCAAGAGACCTAGGACTCATCATGGCTGGGCTCTCCTCATTGCAAAAGTATGAGATACATCACTAGAAACATGGCTGTTAGGATTTGGATCAGACATCAAAAGATCCTAGGTTTGGGGCAATTAGATGGCACAGAGGATAGAGCATCAGCCTTGGAGACAGGAAGATCTCAGTCCAAATCCAGCCTCAGATGCTGACTAGCTGTGTGAACCTGGGCAAGTAACTTAACCCTGATTACCTCAAAAAAGAACCAAAAAAAATACCTAGGTTCCAGTCACAACTCTGCTACTTCCAAAACATAACCTATTCCCCTTATTGGTTCTCACAAAAAAAAAAAATCACACAGCGAGGATACTTCAGTTATCTGGAAATTTGTTGCCTTTGTAAGAGAGAGAGAGAGAGCTTGAAAAACGAAAGCCTTTGGCAATCCTCAAATAATAGTATATGGATGCCCACCTGCTTTTGAGAGAAGTAGTTTCTAATATCTTTTTGTTCACATTAAATTTGTTATATGTTTCTATTTTCTATTGTCAGCTAGGTGGCATAAGCAGACAGAGTGCTGGGCCTGGAGTCGGGAAGACCTGAGTTCAAATTTGCTGTGTGACTTTGGGCAAGTCATTTAACTCTGTTTGCCTCGGTCTCCTCATCTGTAAAATGAGCTGGAGAAGAAAATGGCAAAACCACTTCAGTGTCTTTTCCAAGAAGACTCCAAAATGGGGTCATGAAGAGTCAGTCATGACTGAAATGATTAAACAACAACAAAACTTAAAAAAACGAATTTTTTTTTTAAATTGAATTCCCCTATCTCGCTCAAGCTGGAAGTTCAAGAGCTACTACTCATAGGCCTTAACTCATTACTGATCAGCATGAGAGCTTTACCCTCCTTGGTCCATTTGATGGCCCCATCCCTCTTGCCTACTCCTCTCTTCTCCTCAGCTTCCCTCCTAGGTGCTCACCATATTAATGCCAAACTTAGTATGGACACCAGATCACTCATGGGTCTAACTCACTCCATCTCAGAACTCTCAGGCTCAAGAGATTTGCCAGCTTAGATTGTAACCTTATTACAGGGGCTATCTTTTGCTTCTTTTGTTTTCTTAGAGTTTTAGCACAGTGACTGGCACATAGCATGCACAGGCATTTAATCCATATTTATTGATTTTTTTTAACTTTAGCCTTCCTGGTACAGGTATGCATCACCATATCTGGTTGAACATGTTTTTCTAAAACAATAATTTGGTAAATGTATTTGAACACAGGGCATTTAGGTGGTACGGTAGACACAGTGCCAGGCCTGAAGTCAAGAAGATTTCTCTTCCTGAGTTCAAATCCAACTGCAGATATGTATTAGCTCTGTGGCAAGTCGCTTAACCCTGTTTGCTTGAATGTCCTCATCCGTAAAATGAGCTAGAGAAGGAAATGGCAAACCACTCCAGTATCTTTGCCTAGAATATCCCAAAAGGGGTCACAAAGAATCAGACACGACTGAAAAATGACTTCACAATGACAATGTGAACACTACTGGATTTCCACTTTAATCCTGTGTATTTTATTTTACATGTTTAAAGGCATTCTTCTGAGGAGGTCTTCACCAGATTGCCAATGGGTTCCATGGCACACAGGTAAAATGTTGAGACATCCTGATCTATACCATGTTGTTGTGTCTTATTTAAGGAACTAAGCTGTTCTCCAAGCCTGTGTAATCTTCCAGATCACATGACTCTACGTCCTTGGTCAAGTCCCTTCATTTCTTTGCTTTAATTTCTTGATCAATCAGCAATCATTTATTAAGTGCTTGCTGTGTACCAGGTACTGGGAATACAAAGAGAAAAATGAAATAGTCCTTGCCTTTCTGGAGTTCACATTATAGCAAGGGAAGCTCTGTGTGTGTGTGTGTGTGTGTGTGTGTGTGTGTGTGTGTGTGACACACATCATGGGGGAGGCACTAACAGTAAGCAAGCATTGAGGAATGACTTCATGTAGGAGATGGCACTTGAGCCCAGCTTTGAACTAAGGATTCCAAGAGACAGAGGGGAGGAAGGAGAGTGTCTCAGGGATAGGGTGGGAAGTCAGGGAGAAGGAGGTTAGTCTGTGCAAAGTCAAGATGGAATATTGTGAAGGAGGGACAGTGAATAGACCATTGACCCAGAACATACAACTATCGCTTTGGCAGCTAAATGGAGACTGGATCGGAGAGAGGAGGAAGCCTGGATATAGGAAGACCAGCTACTAGACTCTAATAGCAGTTCAGGTGAGAAGCAATGAGGGCCTAACTATAAGTGGAGAGAAAGCGATAGATGTGTGAGAAGTTGTGAAGGTAGAGAGTTGGTAAGACTTAGCAACCAAATAGTTATTTGGGGGGAAAGAGAAAGAACAGTCTTGAATGAATCCAAAAATTCAGACCTGCGTGACTGGAAGGATAGTGGTGCCCATAAGAGAAATAGTGAAATTTGGAAGAGGGCTGGGTTTGAGGTTGGAAAGATAATGAGTTCCATTTTGGACATGTTGAGGAAATGAGATATTATAGGTGAAAGCACTTTGTAAGCTGTAAATGTAAAGCATTATTATTAAGGTATTACTATTCTGAGAAATTTATCACAATGGGGAACATTAGGAAAGTCATTTGGAAAGTGACTCTGCTAATGAAGAGAGAAACTGTTCACTTAGAAACAGGAAAAAAGAATTATCCAACCACAATTCAGTTTCATAGCTGCTTTAAATTGGGTTAAACTCTCTCCCCAACCCTAAACACCCTATTCTTCCCAACCCCAGCCCTCAAAGCAGAACAGAAACAAATTTGACCTCTCTTGAGCCAAAGTCACGGCGTTCTGATTGCTAGGACTATGATTAGCTTCTGAAAGTGACGGATGGCCTGGAATTTCAATCACGGTTAGAATTCTGGAATAATGGAATTTCTTATGAGGTCCACAAAAAGGTCTAATAGACTTTCTGCTGCAACCTTCGCTCTGCCTATCTGTTAACCAAATCCTATGCTTCTGTTCCAGTGCATTTAGCATCATCTTAACTGGCAGGCATGCCTTTGGTTCAGGTCAAATGACCTTGAAAATGTTGGGGGAGTCCAACTACTATCTGAAGTTCAAGTATCAATTGACCCTTGTTAGAATAAGAAGTTTGGTTATTTTTTGCCCCCATGATGGAACCTTATATATAGTTCAGATTAATTCATTGGGGTTGGGGAGGTGGGTGGGTTGAATATTGGTGTCATACTTAGCCTAACCATCTGATATGCTGATGACCTGCCAAGGAAGAAAAGATGAGATAAGGCTTGAAGTTTCCTGGTTATAATCTAATCTGATATATATCCTTTCTCTCTTCAAGCCCTGACTTGACTACATACTTGCCTGTGTGGCCTTGGGAAAGTCAATTTTTGGGTGTCTTCATCTATTAAATGAAGGCAGTCAGATGGATGATCTCAAAAGGACCTTCTAGCTATGGACCTTAGGTCATGACTGGCAGTGGAAGTCAAAGTTACCAAAGGTGGGTGTGACATTCTTTCTCTCTAAGATTTTCTGAATTGTTTTATCACACCCCAACAAGCAGTTTAGGGAAGGGAGGAAGGAATTTGTGACTGTGTGGCTGACATGGGTTGATTCTCTATCTATGGCACTGATTGCCTTGTAATTTAGAGTTTCATTATGTGTGGGGATCTAAAACAGAGATAGAGAGGAAATTGGCCCTTGTTGGGAGGAGAGTATTTCTTTCAGCCTCAGGGCCTCTCTCTAGTAGCATCTGTGCTTGACAAAATCATAAGTTTGTCTAAGAAGTCCTCTCATTTCCCTTGCAAGTCCCTGGTCCATAACTGGAGCATCTTGCCCTCCTCCCACCTCCCTGGGGTTGGAGGAAGCTGGGAAATGTAGGTTAGGCAAAGGTGGTAAGAGAGATGGAGAGTGGGTAAGAATTCTACTCTAGGAAGCTAATGGGAGACAGAACAGTGAGCTGAGGGCCTAGTCAGATGCAGAGTGGGAATGACAGCTCTGGGTACATGAATAAAACATTGTAATGGAAGTAGGTAGGAAGAAATGTCGATAGGCCAAGTCACGGTAAGGGGGAGATATAGCCACCGGGGATGGAACAGGAAGGATGTATCATTGTTGAATTTCTAGGAACAAGACTGGAATAATTTAGTCATGCATTTGGCATGGACATTTTGACCTGAGCATTCGAGTAGTTCGCTTTTATATTCCATCTTGATGCCAACCTCACAACCTATCCCCCATACAGACACACATACACACACACACACACGTATGCACACATGTGTATGCACATACGCACACACACACACCACACTCATTTTCCATAGGTGTGATAGTTAAACCGCACAGACCCCTGCCTCATTAGCTCAGGGCTTTGAAAATCCTGTGCTACACATGTCTAGAATGCACAAACAGATTTAGATTTAAGTAGCTGTTATTTTCTCTTTGTTGTGTTTTGGTGCCTCATGGATTAGTGCATTGAAGTCATGCCTGCCCTCGCTAGCTGGTGACATATTAGCACTGGGCTGATGCAGTGGGAGCTAATTCATAATTTACCTTGAAAAAAAATACCACTTCCATCTTAGCGTTGACAACTGAACCCTTAAGCAGCATCGGGGGGAATTACGTTTGAAGAAAAATGACACGTCTGTGAATTTTACATTATCTGTGGGTCCACTAAATTGATTTTTATTTTAGGAGATAAAACGTTTCTAGGAACTCCGACAGATTTGGAATGATTCCAGGGGCAGTTGAACTTTTCAGTAGATGCTCTTTTCAAATCAATGGCCCAAACGTAAAGGGGTAAGTGCACTCCAAGGGAGTGCTCCGTTCCTATTTCAGAGACAGCTTTCGAAAGAGGCCTGTTGCAGAAAGAGCAGCTGCCTTCAGATAGCCTAGCTTCTCTTAGTGACTATAGAATCTCAATACTTAAAAAAAATTTGGACTTCATGATTGTGGGCATTCCCTGTACCAATACAGATGACATCTCCCTCTACACTGCAGTAGACAGCTTCATGAGTTACTATTTCTGCCCTTTTCTTCCCCTCCCTCAACTAAATTATTACCTAGTGGCCAACCTTCTGGTGCTGTGCCTTTCCAAGTTTAATCAGATTGTTTCTCAGATAACAGTCCTCGTGTGAGCCTAGAATCAAAGCCCTTTGAGCTAGACAAGGTCTCCCAGAGTTTGTGTCCCACTGGCCTAACCTTTGAGAACACAGGGTCAACTCCACATGATGATGGGGCACAAGGATAAGATATTAATAGAGGAATGACAACATTATGAATAGCAAATATTCTCATTTTATTTCTTTCCTCCTCAGCTGTAAGGAGAGAGGCAACAAGGGAGAGAGACTCATTTTCATCAAGAGATGCAGGGAAGTCACACCTTCCTCCATGACCATAGTCAAAAACATGAGAAAAACCCCAGTGTTCTCTTCTTCCCTTCAGCTTCTACAGCATGTGTGATACAGGGACAAACAAAATGTGTATTTGGTAAGCACCCCAGGTGACACTTGAAGTGCTGTAGTACTAATCACAGCCAATGCCTGCTCATATACTGCTATCTTGGGCAACATGGATACCATGGATAGAATGCCAGAGTTGGAGTCAGGAAGATTTCCTGAGTTCAGATCTGGCCTCTGTATAGGTAATTACTGTTTTCTCTTTTGGAACACTTAGGTAACCAAGTGCCTTTCATGAATCTAGCCTTTGTTTCTTTGATTAAATCGGGAGTCTTTGATGACCTCCTTACATCAAGGGAAAGCCTAGTTCACATAGGTTTGAGTCACATGGTTGTGAAGCACTTTGATCCTGAATAGGGTATATAAACTCAGAGGTTAGCATTTTATTTGGGGCTCTCACTTACTGAAAGAGTGTCCTGTGATTTGACCAGATGAGACTCTGGGTAGCTGCTAGAACCCCCCAGCTTTGAAAACCCAGATGTTGGTGCTTCTCTGGTAACTAAGTATTGTGATTTGGTTAGACAGAAATGTTGATCTATTTATATTGTCTATGTTTATAATTACTGTTTGTATTCACTCTGAGGTTCAGGGTGTTGGCTTTTCCCCCTGAACTAAGTGAATGATATATGTATTTTTAATTAAAGTAAGATTGTTAACCCCTCGTAATGTTATTCAGGGCAGGATTTTTTGCTGTTCTTCTCTTAAGTGCCTTTAATGAGTCTGGCCTTTGTTTGAATGGGGCAGGTAAAGTGGGATTTTTTTTTTTTGTCTTGGAGGGTTTTTTAGCACTAAGACAATCGAGAGTCATTGAACTGTATATGATGTGGTGCTGATGGTCAGAGCTTTCCTGCACTCTGGTTTTAGTGATTTCTCTCACCCTGAATGGTGAGCCTCTAGCCCTCAGGGTCCTCAACAGGGTATATGTGTTGAAAGGTTAGCATTTCACTTTTTGGGGTACACTTGTTGAAAGAATGTGGGTGATGAGACTCTAGGCAAGCTGTTGAAGCAGCACCCTCTGCTTTGTAACCCAGATGTTGGTGCTTCTCTGGTAACAATGAATTGTGATTTGATCAGACAAGGTCTGTGATGTTTTTAATTTCTGTTTGTATTTTCCCTGAAGTTCAGGGGGCTGATGTTTTCTCCCTGAACTAAGTAAATGATATATGTATGTTTAATTAAACTGAGATTGTTAACCCCTTAAAGTTGCTTTCCTTAGAGAAGCAGATCAAAGAGCTTGTGTTGGCAGCCCTTCCTGTGTACTGTTGTTGTTGGTCTTACACAGTTACAGTAGCTACTAGCAACATTGTTGTTACACCCCTTAAAGTTGCTTTCCTTACAAAAGCAGATTAAAGAATCTGTGCTAGCAGCCCTCCTGTGTACGCGTGTTATTGGCCTTATACCTCCATAGCAGCTGCAAGCAGAATTATTGTTACAGCCTCAGATACTAACTGTGTGACCCTGGGCAAGTCACTTAACCATGTTTGCCTCAGTTTCCTCATCTGTAAAATGAAATGGATAAGGAAATGGCAAACCACTCCAGTATCTTTGCCAAAAAAACCCCAAATGGAGTCACAAAGAGTCAGACACCACTGAAAAGTGACTGAACAACATGTTGCTCTCTGTAAATCTGCAGAAAGCCAGTGAGCTACTTTCCTGTTAAGCAGCAAGGCAAAGTAATTTATAATTTTGATGACTTACTGGTGCACTATTCAAGTCATCAAGCTAGTGATCCTATTGGTCTTGTTCATGTGTGAAAGTTTCTTTCTGCATACATACAAGCAGCCCTATCTGCCAAATCTCAGGCTTCAAAGATCTGAGTAGAGTAGAATTGGCTGATCAGGCTCTGAACACATTCTAGAAGAGGTAAAATAAAGTGTGATTCTGAAATATGAAGGATAGAGAATCTGTGGCCCTAACACCTACTTGCCTCTGGGAAATTCCCTACTCTCTGTTGGCCAAACTCCACATTCCTAAGACTTGGATGAATAGCATTTGCTGGTCACTCACATTGAAAATGCAAAAGAAAAGGTTGGGTGTTTCTATGTCAGGAGTTCTGTGAATTTCCACTGGCTGTCACCTATGTCTAGAACACTATCTATCCCTTCTTGTTTACACTTCCTGGTTTCCCTAGTTTCCTTTGAGTCTCAGCTAAAATCCCAACTTCTGCTGGATGCCTTTCCTACTTCTTGTTAGTCCTAGTGCCTTTCCTCCGCGATTTCCTCCAACGTATTCTATCTATCTATCTATCTATCTATCTATCTATCTATCTATCTATCTATCTATCTATCTATCTATCTATCTATCTATCTATCTATCTATCTATCCATCCATCCATCCATCTATCTATCTATCTATCTATCTATCTATCTATCTATCTATCTAATCTAATCTATCTTGTTTAGCCATACTTATTTGGATGTGGTCTTCCCCACAAATTCGTGAGCTTTCTGAAGGGATGAGCTATTTTTTTGGACATTTAGAAGAGTGCTTGGTTAAGTAAGGGCTTAATACATGTTTATTGATTGACTAGGGTCTTTGAGCCATTTGAAAAAAATTGATAACTTTATTTTAATATAATTGGTTTTCTTTGTAATCCTATGTATTTTACATTAAATTAAATTTTAAATAAATTAAATATACTTTAAATTAAATTTACTTTAAATTAAATTAAATTTAAAGACATTATTCTGGGCCCATTGGCTATACAATCTGAAAGATATGAGAAGTCTCGGCATACACATGCTAGTGTGAGCACTATTTACTATTTCTTTTCAGGTTTTTTTGGGGGGACAGGGCAATTGGGGTCAAGTGACTTGCCTAAAGTCTCACAGCTAGTACATGTGTCAAGTGTCTAAGGCTGGATTTGAACTCAGGTCCTCCTGACTTCAGGGCTGGTGCTCTACTCACTGCGCCACCTAGCTGTCCCTACTATTTACTTTTTCTATCTCTCACTTGGCAGTTTTTCACATATCCCTATGTATTCATAGGATTATAAATCTAGAAGCTAAGGGTTCTTATAGACCTTAGAGGTCATCTAATCTAGTTCCCTCATTTTTCCGACGAGTAAATTGAAGATCAAAGAGGGCAAATGTCTTAACCAAGGTTACACAGGTAGTAATTAGCAGAGTAAGGATTGGAACCCAGGTTCCAAGTTGAAGTTCTTTCCCCTATACTATATTGTTTATTATCTTTATCTTTGGAGAATGAGATGGCATGGTAGATAGAGTGCCAGGCCTGGAGTCAGGAAGACCTGACGTTAAGTCTGGCCTCAGAGGCTTATTAGTGGTGTGACCCAGGGCAATTCACTTAAGCCTGTTTGCCTCAATTTCCTCAAATATAAAATGAGCTGGAGAAGAAAATGGCAAACCACTCCAGCATCTTTGCCAAGAAAAACCCCCGAATGGGGTCACAGAGAGTCAGAGATGACCAAACTTACTAAAGAACAATGACAACAACACATCAGTCCTCTCTTAATTAGAGTCTAAGTTTCTTGAGAGCAAGGATAGGCATACATTAGGAAGATAATGGATACAGCCTATTTACTGAATAGACACATTTAGAATTAGACATATTTTTAGTTTGACAGAGCTACCCAGCCAGGCTCATGTTTAACCTCCATTCTGGAGGAAAATGTCTCAGGTATCCTTCATCACATCCAACAAAGTGGCTTGAGACAAAGAAGTCACACAAGAGATGCTTACTGATTGACAACAAAGCAACAGCAATGAGTAAAACAGGCCTAATGAGGAGGAAAATAAAAGATCAACATTTGTACAAGTTTTCCCCTAAAGGCATTGCCCATTGTCAGAATACCTGGGTGAGTTCTTACTAACAGAGCAGGAAACAAGGTTGAATTTGGGCCTTTGTTGTGAACCATGAAGCATTTGACTTTTTGGTTTGGTTTTGATTCATGATGCTTCAGTGCTACTCATCCGTGTAACTTTTGGAAATATCAGCCCAGAGTGAGTGGTCGAGAGTGAATTCCCATGTTGGTTCATGACCTGTAATATAACAAGCATATTCCAGATCTGTAAGCAGCCTTGCCATTGGAACAAATGCAGTCTACCGTGTAGAGTAACATTAGCTTAGCGAAATAACTCATCAGACATTTAGAAAACCTCATCAGAAGAAGAGGTCCTTTCCTTTATTAGCCGTTTCAATGGAATAGGTACCCATTTTAGCAGAGTAATAGACAAGATGATTATCAGATTATTCTGTCACTTGATTTTAATCAGTTGAGTGTGAAATGTCTACTTCATTATCAAAGGGCAGTATACGAAAAGCGACGTTTCCACAGAGTGTTACAAATGTTGCCTTGTATGAAGGGCCACTCATATCCCATTCTATTGCCAGCATCCCTTCCAAGGGAGTTCTGATTTGGGCTGAACATTTCATGCTTAAAGCTGATTGAAATCAAAATACAACATGCCCCAAGGCAGAGGAGAAGGCATACAGGCTTCATAATTGATGTATTTATTCCAGAGCCTCAGAAAATACAAATGCCTATAGGAGAGGTAGAATTAGTTTCATTTGTTGGTTCAAAAAGTATTTATTAAATCCTCAATTAACAAGTGCTTAAGAATATGAATTATCCCATGTCCTGGGGCTACAAAGACAAAACTGAAATCATCCCTGCCCTCAAGGAGTTTACATTCTACTGGGCAAAGTAGAAAGACAAATCTATCCAGATGAGTCAATACAGAGTAATCTCCAAGGTTTCCAGATTCCAAGCTATACCAACAGCATAGGAATTGAATGTTGGATAGTTATTGTAATTGGATAGAATTGTAAACCAGCAGGCATTCTTCTTGAATATTTATCTCCTTGATAATGCCTATAGGAGGCATGACCAAGAAAATACTACATTCCTTTCGTATCTATATGCATGTATCTATGTATAAGTACATACAAGGTCATTTCAAAGGGCAAGGGAGGCACAAGCAATTTGAGAAAGTCTTCCGGAAAGACATAGCACTTGATTTTTGAAGGAATTTCTCCCTTTATAAAAGGAAAGGGTTGGGCTATATTACATTTAAGCTTACTACAGCCATGACATTCTTTACTTTATCGAAGACTCATAAGATTAAGAAACTGAGTCATCTCACTGAGTTGAGAAAAAATATTCACTTTAGCTAAAGAATGAGAACGAATCTAAGCTTCCTGAGGACAAGGACAAATTTCAGGAAGAAAATGAATATAGCTTAGTCACTTAATATAATTGGACACAAGGGCTACATGGTTGTACAACAAACTGAAGGCATCTTTTTTTCTTAAATGAAGAGGTCTACCTAACATGCTGCAGTCTTTTTTTGTCATCAGAAAGATACCAATGAAACACACAAGATGCTCACTGGTTATCTTTAGCTCTTGCTACATGAGCAGCCCATTATCTTTTTTGTTCAGACAAGTCTTTGATGACATCTTTTACTACATTCCTTTAGTTTTCTGTTTGTAATATTTCCCCATAACCAGTATGCATCTTTCCATTGCTTCTGGTTGACATTCACTTCCAAATCTTTAGGGCCAATAGCATTCCATGATTTGAAGTCGTATATAACATTAGAAGAACATTGGTATTTTTAATAATGGACCTTTTCTTTCTTCAAGGAGTTTGAGATCATTAAAATAACTTTGTACTTTCTCAAAATCAAATCAAACCATTTTCTCCCCATTTAATTCTGGTCTCAGATCACTGCCCATTTGCAAGGATTGAATAAGATAGGGATACTAATGGACAAGCTTTAAAAGTTGTCCATCTAGCCACTTGTCATAGGCTACACAAAAGGCATCCTTCACTTAATTGGTTTTTCTAGAATGGAACTCTTTCCAGGCTAAATACTTTCAAGTGGTTCCCATCCAAGAGGCTCAAGAGTTTGAGGACTTTAAGCATCTATAACTGCGTTATTTACTAATAAGAGCTTCGGGAGGGCCTTGCTATTTAAATGGAACACCTCTTTAACTTCATCTCTACACTGGAACTCCTCCAGGACTGTAGTATAAACACCTTTGGTAAAGATTTATCCCCACTTCTTTTTCTTTTTTTATAACTCATCTGAAATTAATGACCGGAGGATCATCGAAGAAACTTGTGTCTGTTGTTATTTCTTTCAAGTATTCTCACATAACTTTTCTCTATACATGGGAGACACCTTATTTGAGGAGAGCTTTAGGGAAGTGTTTTGCTCTATGGAATTAAGTGATTTTTAAGTAGTAGTAAACAAACAGTAGGTACATTGTGATATATTCACTACATCCTTAAGTCAACTGTGGGATGATGAAGATATGATCTACTGTGGAATGTTGCTCATGAAAGCCTTCCTATTCCATCTCTGTACCTTCATCAAGTATGTCCTTGATGCTTATGCAAATTATTCTCATAAAAATGTATATAGATGGGAAAAGTAGGCATATAGATTGGTAGCTATAAATGTTGCCTTGGTTATCCCTCCCCCCTTTCTCCCTCCCTCACTTTTTTGGTAGGCTCAAGATTTTTTCTACACTTTTGATATCTTCCCGTCTTTTAGATACCTTGATTATCAATCTTTCAGTACTCTCATAATTACGTTGCCTCCTGCCCAGACATTCATTATGAGCACCAGGTCTAGTGTAGTTACTTTTCCTATCTTTGTTCTTTGTTCACATCTCTTCCTCCTCTGTAAGAACATTCGGTTCTGTGATACTTGAATACAAATTCACTGTCCTTGATATTCAAAACTGTGTGTTTTTAAAAAAATATTTGGAGATCTTTTCTTTCAACTCTTTGTTCTTATTACTAAAATACTGACATTTATGTAATATTTTGAAGTTGGCAAAATGCTTTACATACATTATATCTTGCTTGTGCCTCACAACAACTCCACTAGCAGGTGTTATGGGAATTATTGTCCCCAATTTACTTTTGAGTAAATTGAGGCTCAGAGATGTTATATGACTTTCACATAGACATATAGCTATTAGTTATCAAAGGCAGGTTAGGGGATTTAAACTACCTGGAGATTGTGTGGAGGACTCATTCAGATAAAAGAGGAGAAGAGGAAGAGAAGGAAACAACTTATTAAGCACCTATTATGTGCTAGGCACTTTTTAAACATTTTAAAAGTCTTATCTCATGTGTTTTTTACTATAACCCTGCGATTTAAGTGATATTATTGTCTCTGTTTTGTGGTTGAGGAAACTGGCAGGGATAGATGTTAATTGACTTGTCCAGGGTCATACACTAGTAAATATCTGAGGTGGAATTTGAACTCAGGTCTTCCTGACTCCAGACCGAGCATTCTAGTCTACCCACTGTGCCATCTACCTGCACATATGCGTGTGTATGTATATGTATATACTATATGTATACATATACGTATACACACACATATATATATACATATATACATATACATAGAGACACAGACACGCACAAACACATACACATATACATAATATACTCACCAACCTTGTAACAATTTCATCTCTCAGAAGATAAAAGAAGCAATGAGGGGAGCTACTCAGTGAGACCTATTCTATAAAGAACTTACTGATGAATAAAGAAGTGGTAAGAATTCTGAAAGTGCCTCTGCCATCTTTTTATGATTTTTTGTTTACATATTACTTTAAAAGTTATTGTTGCTTTTATGCCATAACTTTTTTACTTAAGCCCGCTCCCATCTTATTAAATCCTCCCTGATGACAAAGAAAATCATTTAAGAGAAATGAACACAATGACCATGTCTGATACTGCATATCAAATCAACTCATCAATAAGCTTTATTGAACATCTACTCTGCGTTAGGCCTTACATTCGGTGCCAGGCATATAAAGACAAAAAGTTAAACCATTACTTCCTTGAAAGAACAAAATGTTAGCAAAATGCTTTTGCTTACATTCTTTCAGGTGAAAGAGGATATAAGTAAGCACAGAATAAATGCAAGAATTATTGGTCAGTGAAAAGTAATTAGGGAAGAGAATTAATGGTTGATAGGGAAAGCACCTGTAGAAGGTAGTGCTTGAGTTGAGTCTTAGAATAAATAAGAGACTCTAAGGCTAAGGTGAAGAGGGGGTACATTCTGGCCACTGGGGACAAGGAATGTAAAGGTGGAGTGCCATGTCTGGAGTGTCAATAGAATGCAGGAAGGGAAGTTGTCTATGCAAGGTAGGAAAGACAGTTTGGAGCAGAGTGGAAAGGCTTTAAGAGTTTAATGGAGGAGCTTATAACTTGAAACAATTGGGAGCCTCTCTAGTTTATGGAACAGAGGGATGATATGGTCCAACTTATGTTTAGGAAAAATCACTTTGGCAGCCTTGTGGAAGATGGATTGGAGAGAGAAGAGATGGATTAGGAAGACCAATTAGGAGCTTGTTGTGTAGACCAGGCAAGAAGTGATGAGCCCAAACTAGGATGATTGCCATGTGAATGGGAAGAAGAGGATCCAAGGGATGTTGTGGAGGTAGAATTGGCAAGATTTGGCAACTGCTTAGATATATGGGGTAAGGGAGAAGAAAGAAAGAAAAAATATCTGTTATTCTATAATTGAAAATTGTGTGACTAGAAGCACTGTGGTGTGCTGGACAGGCATAAGGAAGTTTGATAGAGGTGAATGTTGGGTGGGGAGGGGAAAATTAAAAAGTTAAGTTTTGGACCTGTCAAATTTGACAGGCCCATCCAGTTTGATATAGCCAATAGATGCTGAAGATTATTTATAACTAGAACAAAGGAGAGAGCTTAGAGACAGACACCTATTTGGGAATCATCTGCATAGAGATGATAATTAAACCATCTTATTCCACTAATATGAAGTAGAAGCTGAAGCTGATAAGGGTAACAAAAATGTTTTATTTTTATTTTTGTAGCTATATTGTAAGACAGGAGGAAGATCCAAGAAAGGTTAGAATTGTTGCTCAGGGTAAATGGAATTAGGATATCATCTAACAGAGGAAAAAATAAACCATTCAATGTTTATTTTGCTTCTATTTCTTCTCCCAAAAGTCAGATCTTTGGGTGGAAGACAGAATCAAAAAATATTAATAGGGAGATGAAACCTAAGAAGGATTGTAGCTATGGAAAGTGGGCCACCTAGATGCCTTCAGTGAGTACAAGTCATGCTAGACTCAGGGGAATGATATCTCAGGGCACTGAAAGAACTGGAGGATATGATTATGAAGCCATTTTCATGATCTTTGGAAAAGTGGGTAACGTGAGAGATGCTGCCAAAGTGACAGTGGACAAGAGTCGTGTCAATTAAACAGCTGATCAAATCTATAAACTATGGACTAGTGAGTTTCATGTAGATTTCTGGTAAAATGTTAGAAGGGAAGTGATGAACACTAAGTAACCCTGTGAAATCACAGTTGTACCAGCCTAATACTGTTTTGCTTCTTGACATTCTACATGAATGGGTCAGAAAGAATGCTATAGAATTAGTATGATTGGATTTCAGTGAAACTTTTAATAAAATCTTGCCCGTGTCTCCCCCATTTTCCTTCCATCCCCACTATCACTCTATATCTTTTCTGCACTTTCTAGCAAAACAAAGGCCATCCACAATAGGTGCCTTCATTTTCTCTCTCCTCACTCTCTTATTAACCCCTTACAACCTGGCTTTCAACTTTATCATTCTTTAAAAACTGCTTTCTCCGGAGTTACTATTCATCTTTTTTTGCCAATTGTCATTCTCCTTGACCTCTTTGCGGTTTGTGATATTGTTGATCGCTCACTCTTCTTTCAAACTCTCTTCTTTTCTTTATATTTATTTAGTATTGAATTTTCCCCAGTTACATATAAAACAATTTTTAACATTCAGTTTTGAAACTTTGAGTTCCAAATTCTCTGCCTTCCTCCATTCCCACCCCTCCCCCAGTGAGAAGGCAAGCAATTCAACATAGGTTATCTGTGTGTAGTCACGCAAAACATATCCATAGTACTTATGTTGTAAAGGAAAACATAGAAAAAAAACTCAAGAAAAATAAAGTAAAAGAAAAAAGTATGCTTCAATCTGTATTCAGACATCGTCAGTTATTTCTCTGGGGATACATAACGTTTTCCATCCTAAGTTCTTCACAGTTGTATTGCTGAGAATAGCTAAGTCATTTGCAGCTGATCATCTTACAATATTGCTGTTACTTTGTACCTAGTACATTTCACTTTGCATCAGTCCATGGAAGCCTTTCCAGGTTTTTCTGAGAGCATCCTGTTCGTTATTTCTTGAAGTACAATAGTATTCCATCATAATTTCATACCACAACTTGTTCAGCCATTCCCCAGTTGATGGACATCCCCTCAATTTCTGATTCTTTGCCCCCAGAAAAGAGCTGCTATACATATTTTTGTACATATAGGTCCTTTTACTTTTTTAAAATCTTTTTTGGGATACAGACATAGTAGTGGTATTGTAGGTCAAATTGTATGTACGCATGGTTTTATAGCCCTTTGGGCATAGTTCCAAATTGCTCTATAGAATGGTTGAATTAGTTCACAACTCTGCCAATAAGGCATTAATGTTTCATTTTAACCACATCCTCTCCAAAATTTGTCATTTACCTTTTCTGTCCTATTAATTAGCCAATCTAATAGGTATGAGATAGTGTCTCCTAATTGTTTTAATTTGCATTTCTCCAATCAATAGTGAGTTTGAATATTTTTTCATCTGGCTATAGATAGCATTGATTACTTCATCTTATTTTTTTTATAAATTTGACTCAGTTCTCTATATATTAGAGAAATGAGGCCTTTATCAGAGAAACTTGCTTAAAGTTTTTTCACAGTTACTATGGCTAACTGTATTTTCCTCCATCCTATTGCCCCTACACTCATTTATTCTATTCTCTCTCTCCTTTCACCCTGTTCCTCCTCAACAGTGTTTCACTATCCCTTCCCAATCTGCCCTTCCTTCTATCACCTCCCCCATCCCTTTCCACTTCTGCTTTCCTGTAGGGTAAGATAGATTTCTGTATTCCATAGTCTGTGTATGTTATTCCCTCTTTGAACCAATTCTGATGGAGTAAGGTTCATTCACACCCCCCCCCCACCTCCCCTCTGTTTCCCTCCATTGTAAAAGCTTTTTCTTGCTTCTTTTATGTGGGATAATTTACCCCATTCTACCTCTCCCTTTCTCTTTCTCCCAGTACATTCCTCTCTCACATTTTAATTTTGTTTTTTTAGATAGCATTCCTTCATATTCAACCCACACCCGTGCCCCTTGTCTATATACACTCCTTCTAGCTATTCTAATAATTAGAAAGGTCTTATAAGTTGCAAATATCAGGTTCCCATGTAGGAATGTAAACAGTTTAACCTTATTAAGTCTCTTGTGATTTCCTTTTCCTGTTTACCTTTTTATGGTTCTCTTTAATCTTGTATTTACAAGTCAAATTTTCTATTCAGTTCTGGTCTTTTCATCAAGAGTCCTTAAAAATCCTCTATTTTATTGGATATCAATATCAATTTTTCCCCCTGAAGGATTATACTAAGTTTTGCTGGGTAGGTGATTCTTGGTTTAATCCTAGTTCCTTTGCCATCCAGAATATCATTCCAAGCTCTCTGATTTTTTAATGTCAAAGCTGCTAAATCTAGTGTTATCCAGACTATGGCTCCACAATACTTGAATTGTTTCTTTCTGACTCCTTACAACATTTTCTCCTTGACCTGGGAACTCTGGAATTTGGCTATAATATACCTGGGAGTTTTCATTTTGGGATCTCATTCAGGAGGTGATTGGTGGATTCTTTCCATTTCTATTTTACCCTATAGTTCTAAAATATTAGGGCAGTTTTCTCTGATAATTTCTTTTTTTGACATTTAGATTTTTTTTTATTTTTGGTTTATGACACACAATTTTATGTGTTTTTGAGTTTCAAATTTTCTTCCCAGCCCTCCACTAACTCCTCCCCACAAGACGGCATGCAGTACGATATAGATTCTACATAGACCTTCACATTAAACTTATTTACACAATAGACAAGTTGCAAAGAAGAATTAGGACCAATGGAGTGAATCATGAGGGAGAAGAAACAAAACCAAAATAAAGAGGAAAAAAAGAGAGCAAATAGTTTGCCTCAATCTGCACTCAGACTCTACAGTTTTTTCTCTGGATGTAGCTAGCTTTTTCCATCATGGGTCCTTTGGAGCTGTCTTTGAGCCTTGTATTGCTGAGGAAAGACAAGTCTATCAAAGTTAGTCATCACAGAATCAATGTCTGTGGTTGTGTGTAGTGTTCTCCTGGTTCTGCTCCTCTCACTCAGCATCAGTTCATCTGAGTCTTTCCAGGTTATTATGAAGTATCTTCCCCATTTCTTATAGCACAATAGTATACTATTACATTCATATACCACAACTTGTTCATCCATTCCCCAATTGATGGGCGTCCCCTTGATTTCCAATTTTTTGCCACCACAAAAAGAGTAGCTATAAATATTTTTGTACATATAGGTCCCTTTCCCACTTGTGTGATCTCTTTGGGATATAGCCCTAGGAGTGGTATTACTGGATCAAAGGGTGTGTACATTTTTATAGCCCTTTGGGCATAGTTCCAAATTGCTCTCCAAAATGGCTGGATCTGTTCACAACTCCACCAACAATGTATTAATGTTCCAATTTTCCCACATCCTCTCCAGTATTTATCATTTTCCTGTTTTGTCATGTTAGCCAATCTGACAGGAGAGATGTGGTACCTAAGAGTTGTTTTGATTTGCATCTCTCTAATCAATAGTGACTTAGAGTATTTTTTATGCCTATAGATATCTTTAATTTCTTCCTCTGAAAACTGCCTGTTCATATCCTTTGACCATTTCTCAATTAGGGAATGACTTGTATTCCTATAAATTTGGCTCAGTTCTCTATATATTTCAGATATGAGGCCTTTATCAGAGACATTGGTTGTAAAGATTTTCTCCCAACTTTCTGCTTCCCTCCTAATCTTTGTTGCATTGACTTTGTTTATACAAAAACTTCAGTTTAGCATAATCAAAATTATCCGTTTTGCATTTTATAATGCTCTCTATCTCTTGTCAGGTCATGAATTCTTCCCTTTCCCTTTCACAAATCTGACTGGTAAACTATTCCTTGCTCTCCCAAATTGCTTATAGTATCAGCCTTTATTCCTAAATCCTGTACCCATTTTGACTTTATTTTGGTATGTGATATAAGATATGGGTCTATGCCAAATTTATGCTCTACTAATTTCCAATTTTCCCAGCAGTTTTTGTGAAATAGTGAATTCTTAGCCCAGGAGTTGGATTCTTTGGGTTTATCAAAGAGTAGATTGCTATAGTCAGTGACTTCTGCATTTTGTGTACCTAACCTATTTCACTGATCTACCACTCTGTTTCTTAGCCAGTACCAGGTAGTTTTGAGGACTGTTTTTTTATAGTATAGTTTAATATCTGGTATGGTTAGGCCACCTTCCCTAGCATTTCTTTTCATTAGTTCCCTTGATATTCTGGACTTTTTGTTCTTCCAGGTGAATTTTGTTATTATTTTATCCAGTTCTGTAAAATAATTTTTTGGTAGTTCAATTGGTATGGCACTGAATAAATAAATTAATTTAGATAAAATTGTTTTTATTATATTAGCTCAGCCTAACCACAAGCAGCTGATGTTATTCTATTTAATTAGATCTGACTTTATTTGCGTGAGAAATGTTTTGTAATTGTGTTCATATAGGCCTTGGGTTTGTCTTGGCAGATAGACTCCCAAATATTTTATAGTGTCTACAGCATCTTTAAATGGAATTTCTCTTTCTATCTCTTGCTGTTGGGCTTTGTTAGTAATATGTAGGAATGCCGAGGATTTATGTGGGTTTATTTTATATCCCGCAACTTTGCTAAAGTTGTTTATTATCTCAAGTAGTTTTTTACTTGAAGCTCTAGGATTGTCTTCGTAAATCATGAAATCATCTGCAAAAAGTGATAATTTAGTTTCTTCTTTGCCTATTCTAATTCCTTCAATTTATTTTTCTTCTCTTAATACTAAAGCTAACATTTCTAGTACCAAATTGAATAGTAGGGGTGATAATGGACATCCTTGTTTCACCCTGGGTCTTACTGGGAATGCATCTAGCTTATCCCCATCACATATAATGCTTGCTGATGGTCTTAGGTAGATGCTATTTATAATTTTAAGGAAGACTCCATTTACTCCTATGCTTTTTAGTGTTTTTAATAGGAATAGGTGTTGTATTTTGTCAAAAGCTTTTTCTGCATCAATTGGATAATCATATGGTTTCTGCTAGTGTTGTTTTTGACATGATCAATTATACTGATAGTTTTCCTAATATTGAACTGGCCTTGCATTCCTGGAATAAATCCTACCTGGTTGTAGTGTATTATTCTCATGATAAGTTGCTGCAATCTTTTTGCTAATATTTTATTTAAAATTTTTGCATCAATATTCATAAGGGAAATTGGTCTATAATTTTCTTTCTCTGTTTTGACTCTTCCTGGTTTAGGTATTAGTACCATATTTGTGTCATAAAAAGAATTTGGTAGGACTCCACCTATTTTCCCAAATAGCCTATAAAGTATGGGAATTAATTGTTCTTTAAATGTTTGATAGAATTCATATGTAAAGCCATCTGACCCTGGAGATTTTTTTCCTAGGGAGTTCATTAATGGCTTGCTCAATTTCTTTTTCTGAGATGGGGTTATTTAGGTAGTTTATTTCCTCTTCTGTTAACCTGGCAATTTGTATTTTTGTAAATATTCATCCCTTTCCCTGAGGTCCTCAAATTTATGGGCATACAATTGGGCAAAATAATTCCTAATTATTGTTTTAATTTCCTCTTCATTGGATGTGAATTCACCTTTTTTCATTTTTGATACTGGTAATTTGGTTTTCTTCTTTCTTTTTTTTAAAATTAAATTGACCAAGGGTTTATCAATTTTATTGTTTTTTTCATAAAACTAGTTCTTAGTTTTATTTATTAGTTCAATAGTTTGCCTGATTTAAATTTTATTAATCTCTCCTTTGATTTTCAGTATTTCTAATTTGGTGTCTAATTGGGGATTTTCAATTTATTCTTTTTCTAGTTTTTTTCAGTTGCATACCCATTTCATTGATCTCCTTTTTATCTATTGTATTCATGTAAGCATTTAGGGATATAAAACTTCCCCTAAGAACTGATTTTGCTGCATCCCATAAGTTTTGGTATGTTGTCTCATTATTGTCATTCTTGTAAATGAAGTTATTAATTGTTTCTATGATTTGTTCTTTGGCCCACTCATTCCTTAGAATTAGATTATTTAGTTTCCAATTAATTTTTAGTTTATCTTTCCATGTGTCTTTGTTACAAATAATTTTTATTGCATCATGATCTGAGAAGGATGCATTGACTATTTAAGTCTTTTTGCACTGGATTATGAGGTTTTTATGCCCTAGTAAATGGCCAATTTTTGAGTATGTGCCATGTACCACTAAGAAAAAAGTATATTCCTTTTTATCTCCATTCAGTTTTCTCCAGAGATGTGTCATATCTGCCTTTTCTAAAACTCTATTCACCTCCTTAACTTTTTTCTTGTTTATTTTTAGGTTAGATTTATTTAGTTCAGAAAGGGGGAGGTTGAGGTCCCCCACTAGTATGATTTTGCTGTCTATTTCTTCTTGTAACTACCTTAACATCTCCTCTAAGAATTTGCATGCTATACCAGTTGGTGCATATATGTTAAATAATAATATTGCTTCATTGTCTATGGTGCCTTTTAGCAAGATATAGTGTCCTTCCTTATCTCTTTTAATTAGATCTATCTTTGCTTTTGCTTTGTCTGAGATTAGGATTGCTATTCCTGCTTTTTTTTACTTTAGCTGAAGCACAATATATTCTACTCCATCCTTTTACTTTTATCCTTTTAGCCTTTTTGTATTATTGCCTTCAGTTTCCTGAGTATACCCCTTTTTCAAATGTGTTTCTTGTAAACAACATATTGTAGGATTGTGGTTTTTAATCCATTCTGCTTATCTGCCTCCATCTTATGGGAGAGTTCATCCCATTCACGTTCACAGGTTCACAGTTATGATTACAAGCTGTGTCTTTTTCTTCATCTTGTCCCCCCGCCCCATCCTGTTTATGCTTTTATTTCTCCCTCCCACCTTCCACTCCTCAAGAGTTACTTTGCCATCTTGGCTTTGCCCCCTGATAGTCTCTTCTTTTTAGATTTTCAGGACACCACTCTCTCCTGGTTCCCTTCCTGCCCATCCAGCTGATCCTTCTCTACTTCCTTTGCTGGATCCTTTTTCACATCATTTCTTCTAACTATCGGGGACCCTCAGAGTTCTGTCCTTGGCCTTCTCTTCTCTCTCTATACTATTTCACTTGGTGATTTCATCAGCTTCCATAGATTTAATTACCATCTGATGATTCTCTAATCTCCCAGTCCTGCCAAACTCCAATCTCACATCTCCAACTTCCTTTCAGATATCTTGTAAGATGACAATAGCCATCTTAAACTCACTATGTCCAAAACAAAACTCATTACCTTTCCCCTAAATCCTCCCCTCTTCTTCCTACCTTCCCTATGTCTCTAGAGGGTAACATCACCTTCTCAATCCTTCAGGCTAGAAACTCAGGAGTCATTCTGGATTCCTCCCTATCTCTTACCTCATATATCAATCTATTGCTAAAGCCTGTCAATTTTACCTTTTTGCATTTGAACCCTCTTTCTCCTCCAACACTGCCACCACTTTAGTGTAGACTCTTATCACCTCATGCCTGGTTATTGCAATAGGTTGTAACTGTGCACGCAATTACTCACAATGCATACAGAAAAACCCATTTGGGAGGTACATATGTAGATAATGATATTACGATAAGCCTGTCGATGTCATAAGTTTACTCTAGATCAGTTCTTTACTATTCCTGTGCAGTTATCTACTTAGGGAAAGTCTCTTCTATTATTTTCGAGTCCACATCCTGCTCTACAACCCGGTGGTGCTGTTTTCTGATTGGCTAGCTGTTGTGGTCCTGTCTGGCCAAGATGGATGATGTGGTTGAGGTTGAGTGCATGGATATACCTGTTTCTATGGGAATGGGTCTGGGGGCAGTGCCTAGCCAGAGACAGTGGCTGGGATCCCATCACATAGACATGCCTACTGTTCTGTGAGAAATATGAGTTCGTGGACACGCCTGTTGTTCTAGTGAGCAGTGAGGCATATATGAAGAAGTTAGGATATTGAGTGTGTGTGTGTGGGGGAGTGGTGGTAAGTGGCTAGGTAGGTGCAGTGGGGCCTATAAGGAAGTTGGAATATTGGGTCTGGGGGCAGCTTTATTAAGTTTCTTCACTTCTACATAAAGTCCAGCGTCTCCCTATCACCTCTAGGACAGACCCTTCTGGCATTCAAAGACTTTTATAACCTAGTCCCTTCCTACCTTTCAGATCTGCTTGCACTTTATTCTGTAACACTCTCTCTTTGATCCAGTGGCATTCACCTTCTCACTGTTCTGCAAATAAAACACTCTCTCTATTGGCTCTGGACATTTTTGATGCCAGTTTCCCATGCCTGGAATGTTTTCCCTCCTCTTCCTATTGGCTTTCCTGGCTCCCTTTAAGTGTCAACTAAAATCCTATCTTCTATAGGAAGTCTTTCCTAACCTCTCTTTATTCCAGCTCCTTCTCTTTGTTAATTATTTCCTATTTATCCTATCTAGCCCACAAAAAAAGTCCACAGAGGGTATCATACCCTTACCTATGGGTGCTCTGCCCAAAAGAATGTAAATTTTGATGGTTTAAAGCTCCGAAGACATCTTGGGGTTTACAGGCTAATTTTTTTTTTCCTTAAGGAACATGTCTTAAGCCCAAAACACTCTGGTTCTCATTGGCCAACAACAGAGCTCAGGCCAAGGCCTTCTTGGTCATTGTTTGGGCCCTGATTGACTCAGAGTGAATGTAAATAGCAATTGTTCCTGTTTTGGCAGAAACCCTGCGGGTCTTTCCCTTTCAGATTGATTTTTTTTCCACTAGTTAAAGAGGCCTTTCTTTGCCTCTTTCTTACCTAGCCTTAATCACTGAGTATGTGTTGCCTCAGTCAAACCGAGATGTGTTAAAGACCTTAGTTTAAAAAGGCCAAGGCCTCCCACTGCATCCAGGGCCATCTCCAATCCTCTTGATCTGTATCTCACCACTAGACCTAGAGGCTCTGGAGGAGAAAGTGGGACTTTGCCCAGCTATCCCTCACTTAAATCCAATTCACTTGTGTGTCATGGCATCACCTCCCTGATATCATGGTCCTCCTTGAGAAGGAAGGACAAACACTACCACCAGCAGCAATCTATCCTGTATATAGCTACTTATTTTTTTACAGGCAAATTCCTTCGTTATACTGTAAACTCCTTGAGGGCAAGGACTGTCTTTTGACTTTTTATATCGCCAGCACCTAGCACAATGCCTGGGCACATAGGAGTCAATTAATCAATGTTTATTGATTGATGTATCTGTTTTTCCATAGCCCCTCTAACATGTGCCATTTTCTGCTTTTCTCATCTTTGCCAGTTTGATGGGCATGAGGAAAATAGGAACAACATTTTAGAAAAGATATTGAAAAAATAGAGGACAACTAGAGGAGAATTATCATGGTGGTTAGAAGAGTGAAGACTGTGCCTCAAGTTTTTCACCATTCCAGTCTATTCCAGTCCATTCCAGCAATTACTGCTGCCAAAGTAATTTTCTTTAAGCCCAGATATGACCACAGGACTCCTTTACTCAATTAACTCTAGTGGCTCCTATTGCCTCTAGGATAAGATGTAAACTCCTCCCTTTAGCTTTTAAAGTCCTTCACAAATCAGCCCCACCCTATCTTTCCAGCCTCATTGGATATTGTTCCTTTCCTGTGCTTCCCAAACCAGCCAAACTACCTTCTTTCTGTTCCTTATTAGTCAGTCTACATCTCCCCTACCTGGGCCTTTTCCTGGGCTGCCAACTTGATTCACTCTCTTCTTTTAAGAACCAGACCAAGTACCACTTTTTTTCATTGAGCTTTTTAAAAAATTTCCCCATCTGCTAGTGTTCTCTCTCTCTCTCAAACTACCTTGTATCTTAACAACTTTATATTTGTTTACTTTATATTTATGTTAAATATAGTTGTACATGTATTCGTTGTCTCCTACATTAGAATGTAAACTTTTTATGAGGAGGAGTTGTTTCATTCTTTTTTTTTAATTTATTTTTAATATGTTTAGTTTTCAGCATTGATTTTCACGTGCGTTTGAATTACAGATTTTCTCCCCATTTCTATCCCCCCACTCCAAGATGGCGTACACTCTGGTTGCCCTGTTCCCCAGTCTGCCCTCCCCTCCGTCCCCCCAATCCTCTCCCATCCCCCTTTCCCTTACTTTCTTGTAGGGCAAGATAAATCTCTATGCCCCATTGCCTGTGCATCTTATTTTCCAGTTGCATGAAAAAAAACCAAAACTTTTTTACTTTTGAAGATCTATTTTTTTAAAACTTTGAGTTCCAAATTCTCTCCCCTCTTCCCTTCCCCTCCACCCTCCCTAGGAAGTCAAGCAATTCAACATGAGCCACATGCGTATCATTATGT
>CM053624.1:257485246-257509531 GCA_028646595.1 Phalanger gymnotis
ACAGCTTGAAGATTGATTTCTGTTGGAGCCACAGACAGCTACAGCCGAAGCTGAAGATACAGCCTAAGCAGGAGCTGCCGGTAGCAGAGCCTACCCGTGTGTGGACTGAGGAGTGCTAAGCAAGGACTTGAGGCCAGTGGGTAATCTTCTTACAGGAGAGGGGAAGCATGAATGTGATTTGGTTTAATACCATCATGCTTTTCTGTGGCCTCCTGGTTACTCTTGTGAGGCAGACTTATTGGGCCTGGAAGCTTTTGATTGAAATATCAAAATGGGGATGCTGGTTCGTGGGTCTGTTACTTTGGAGCTTGAATAAATGCTTCAATTCTTCTGCCTTCTACTTAGAGAATTCCTTATATCCTGTGGTTCTAAACCGTTCAGACATATATATGATTCTCTTTGAAATCATAAATTCTGCCTTCATAATACAAAGAGAGAAGGGGAAAGGGAGACAAAGGGGAGAGGATGAGAAGAAAAAAAAGGAAAACAATGGTAGAGAAGAAAAAGTGAAGAACAAAGACATCATCACAAACAATGACCACTCTTTTCCCTCCATAGGTGACTTCCTCGTGGTCTTCCAGGTGCTATTAATCCAACCCCATTTTCTCCATCAGCATTGGATAACTACACAATACCTCCTTGAAATAATAAAATCGGAGCGTTTTTGAGCTGGTACAAATTTTAGAGATATCTCAGTTCTCTTAAAGGTTTGCAACCTCAGAATCATCCTTGACTCTTCCATCTCCCTAAACTCCACATCCAATCAGTTTTCAAGTCTTGTGATTCTATCTATGCAACATCACTCGCTCCCATCCCCATCTTTACATTCCCATGGCCACCACCCTATTGCCTTCCACTGGGACTACAATAGCTTTATTGGTCTTTCTGCCTCAAATTTCTCCATTCCCTGATTTACCCTCTACATACCTGCCAAAGGGATATTCCTAATGCCAAAGTATGACCACCCCACTCTCCTACTCAATAAGTTTCATGGTTCCCTATAACCTATAGGATCAACTCCTGTTTGACACTGAAAGCACTTTATAGCCTGGTTCCTAACATATTGTTGATATAGTCATATTGGCCTTCTTGCTGTTCCTCATGTGACACCATCTATCTCCCATTTAAATATCTTTGCATGGATTGTCCCCCATGTCTGGACTTCTACTTCTAGAATCCCCGGCTTCCTCCAAAACTCTGTTCATGGACTAGCTATCATAGGAGGCCTTTCCTGAGCTACCCAGAAACTAAGGCTTCCCACCCCACCCCCAGAAATCACCTTATATTTACATTGTGTATTGTATCTACTTATATGTGTAGAATTTATTTCCCTTAGCAGAACATAAGATTCTCAAGGCTGAAATCCACTTCTTTTTTTGTCTTTGTGTTCCCAGTGCATCATCTATAGTAGGTACTTGATGGATCTACTTTTACAGGTGAAGAAACTGAGTCTCAAAGAGATGAAGACTTTGCCCACATTTGTTCACTACATTAGTGGAAGAGACATTACGTACTCTAAATTCAGATCTCTGACCTCCCGGTCCAATGCTATTTTGCTTGGTCCTCCTCTGACCCTTCTCCGTATACTCAGTCAGACCACTATATTCCCAATAGCCAGAGAAAGACCCACATGGATTGGCTGGAATTAGCATCATAAAAATTGGGGTGTGATCAGCTGGAGGTCAAACGATACTCAAGTTCACAGCAGGACTAATGGCTAGTACATGATCTCCTTTTATCTCTTTTTGTCAGTGGGAGTATATTCATCTACTGTCCCTTCATGCATGCACCATGAGCAAGAAATAAATTTTTCCATCAGTTATAAACAGATGTATCAAAGATGGACCCTTTCTCATTCCAGTAATTACATTGCTGGGTACATTCTAGACTCCCTATCTTTTCCCCTCTCCAAATTCTATAGGAAGGGCAGAAATTAAATCAAGCCTTGAATTTGAAACCAGGGTAATATTGAATTCCGGCTATCCCCTATTCCCCCCCAAAAAAACTGTCTTCTTAACTGAGAAAAAATTTCCATTTTCCCCCTCAAACTATTAATATTAAGATACAATCACAGGGAAAAAAAGGCTGAGCTTTAGAATATATCTCTTTGCTGAATAAGTGACAAAAAGTTAAAAGCAGTAATTTAGGAAACTTAAATGTGACAGTGTATGATAGATGTGCACTGGCAAGGCAAGAAAATGAGAAACATTAAAATCATATATTAGAATAGATCAAGCTCAACATACCAGTTTATGTCAGCAAGTTTCTTTTGATATGTCAAGTCCCTATAGGGCTAGAACTCAAGTCGACTTTGAAGATATATTTTAAAAGGAATGTGTTTATGTTTAGGAACTTAATAAGGCCATGTATGCAGAGAAACGAGGGGAAAAATCAAACTGAATGTATTATTGTTTCACTTGCTGCACAATTTCTCTGAGCTCGGCTTTTACAGAGTGTCTCTTCACCCTTTCAAGAAACTTACCTGTTTGGGGCAGATGTGTTTTCCAGATATCTTTCTCCCTTCTATGCAGCTTTTATTTTAACACTGAGTTGAAATCCAGCACAAGAATTGGCAACATGGAAAGGAGAGGGAGAGTGGTTCAAAGTAGGAGGGGGAGAGTACTGACCATCTCAAAGGAAACATCCTCATTCTAAACCTTTCAAAACATCCCCTGGGTCAAATATATGTACCTGATTCAGGGAGTATCAAGACCAACTCAGTTCAAGTGCACACCATTCTCCTCAGGGTCTTGTGAAAATCAGTTCATGACTCAGAGAATTTTCTTTTAAAGATATTCCAAATCCCATCTTGAACACAAGCCAGATATTCAAGGGGAATGTATCCCTGTCATTGGCCAGAAATCCATAGTACTGGAGAACAGAAGGTCACTCAGCTATAAATAAATAGATTTGTTCATTGACTCCATGCCATGGCTCCATTTTAAATGCCGCTATGTAGACTAGCAAACATACAGAAGAGAGAGGCATTTGTTTGTCTGAAATTCTATAATTAAAATCTGAACAAAGAACATTTGCCCTTTTCAAATGAAATCCAGTAGAAGGCCTCATAGCAGCCTGCCTCCAATGGCCAAATAAGACAATTGGGAAGGAAAAGAATATCTTCAAAAGCAAATAAAATGACCACCTAGATTACCAGCAACTAACTTTCGTTCAGTTGCAGGGGATCAAGGCGACACCTCTTTTAATGAGGTTAGCATCTCTGTTTAGAAAAGGTGGCTGCTCATAATGAGCAATATAAATCTGTATCACACCAACATTTGCAAACAAATCTCAACGTTAGTCAATGAGGTCTGGATAATGTTAAATCTTGGAAGAATGAAGCAGAAATTAACAACATTGCTATTCACTAAATGCTTGGCACTCTTGAATGCCAAGGATTCTTAATACTTTGAGCATGTACAGTACATGGCAGCTCTCTAAATCAGGTTAATGAGCAAACTCCTGTTGCTTGCAAGATTTAACATGAGCTTGACTTTGAATATTTTTGCAGAGGTGAAGCCATGTTTCTGAAGGCTACTTCAAGCAGAGATAAGGTGATGGACACTGAATCTCTTGTCCCAGAACCATCCTAAGGAAGTTTGGAAAGGGGCACTAATTTACAAGAATTAGCTACCAGCTCATTCTGTTTTAGCCACAGAAACTTATGAACATCAGCTGCAGAAGTGTGACCTACATCAGTAGCTGGGATTCTGCCAACCATTTTAATAACAAATATGAAGTATACAAGAAATGCTGGCATCAGCTTATATAGATATCGATCGATACCTATAGAGCAATATAGGTATCGATAGATATCTATATAGACTAATGTTACAGCCACAATTTGTTTTTTTTTTCCAGATGATACATGGAGTATGTTGTTTTTTAGTTAAATCTTCGCATTTATTTTGTTTGAGTGAAAGCAGTACTTGGGCTTGGGATGTGGTGAGGGATACAAAGGCATATACGTATGTACAGATATACAGATATATACACATATATGTGTGTAGATGTGTATATGCCTATATGTGTGTGGGGGGGGTGCAGATGCATGGATAAAGTCCATATATACAATCCATATCCATATATGTGTATATCAAAACAGTTAACTTTTTAGACTAAAACAATGTTCTGCTCTAAAAAGAAAATTGTTCTGAGTCAAGACACTTGACTTCTAGCTCTGGTTCTGCTACTAATGTTTTGTGCAACCTTGGACCACACTTGAACTCTAAGTCCCTGTTTCTTCTAATCACATGAGGATAATATCACAGGCCAAACTTGCTCATTGGGGCAGGGATGTAAAATGAGAATGTATATGAACACAATAGAAGTCTGGGATTTTGAATAAGACCTTTTCACCAGAATTCCCTCACCAGAATAAGATCCTTTCTGGCTTGAATGCTTTGTCCTGACCTTTCCTACCCTATTCCCTTATAAAGATACAAATTTAGGGCCCTATCTGGCTTTACAAATAGTCTGAGTCATCCTTGCAATCACTGAATCATTACTAACCCAAACCTCTAGAGCCATTGCCTATATACCTGCCTTATCTGACAGGGGAGAAAATGGATGCCTGGAAAAGTTGACTTACCCCAGGTCACCCAAGTATTAAGTGGCAGAACTAGGATTTGAACTCAGGTCTTCTCTCTCAAAATCTAGTTCCCTTTCTATTGTATCATTCTGTCTTGGGAGGAGTAGTTCCCCCACTGTCACCGTTAGTTGAGATCTAGCTAAAGATTAAGATATGATTAGGGAGCAGCTAGGTGGTGCAGTGAGTAGAGCACCAGCCCTGGAGTCAGGAAGACCTGAGTTCAAATCCAGCCTCAGACACTTGACACTAGCTGTGTGACCTTGGGCAAGTCACTTAACTTTAATTACCTTGCCTTCCTCCCTCCAAAAAGAAAAGAAAATGATTGGAATAAGGATGGAGTGTGTTGGAGTATAGAAAACTGTTGCTGAAAAGGCAGGTGGGAGGGCACAGAAGACAGACCTTACCAATGTCACAGTGATGCCTGGGGCTTTCCTTGCGTCCTGGGTTTCCATCAGTGCTATATAAAGGCACAGTACTATAAAAGCACTGCCCTCCAAGCCAAAGTCCTTCTTTCACTCATGAGGGATCAAAATAACTGTCAAGAGTTAACTCACAGGGGCAGCTAGTGAGTAGAGCACTGGCCCTGGAGGCAGTGGAATCTGAGTTCAAATCTGTCCTCAGATACTTGACACACTTACTAGCTCTGTGACCTTGGGCAAGTCACTTAACCCCAACTGCCCTGAGTTAACTTGCGAGTTAGCTCACAAGCAATATGTTCCATGAGTTTTGTGGGAAACAACACAACAAATTGTAGCTGTAACAGTTATTTCAGATTATACAATAGATTTTACTCTAGTGACAGGGAGGAACTGAACTACTTTCTCACAAAGGAGGCACTCTAAGTAATATTGCCTATACAGAAATAATACATGAGTATGGGAAATTCATTTTCCTTTTTTCTGTTTCTTCTTTTAAGTGCAATTAGATCCATATAAAGCCCTCCTGAAAAACATATGCATAAAAGAACCTGTGGAAGAGGGTAGAAAAATATTCGAATGAGACTCAATCAAAAGGTGAGCCAAAAGCAAGTAGCATGCAGACTGATGGGGCAACCCACACAACCCATCAGTAGCCAAGCCGGCCCAGCTGCGTCTCCAGAATCATCAACGCATGTGCATGTGGCGTCTGCCAGGGAGCCAGATGCTGCTTCAGGAAAACGGTGGCTGAAAGCTTGGCATCTGGCAATGTTGATGGCCGGCCAGGAGTTATGAGAACGAGAGGAAATGTTTTCTTCAGCCAATGACGCTTGCATATATTCTGTGCAATTGGTTATTTAAAAACAACAACACCCCAAAATACAAATGCAAACAAGTCTTTTTAAAAAATGAAGTGATGACAGAGTACCACTTGATTCTGAAATGCAGCTCTTTGTTAACCCCATGTCCTCAAATAAAAACACATTGATTAGAACGGTTCCTTCTCAGAGATGCTAACTGTATAAAATAATTTGGTTTTAAAATAACTAGAAATTTCCAAGTTATTACAAAGAAATCAATCCTTATTATGTAGTTGCTTACACAGGTATAGTTTAATACAGAATTTCTATCGCTTACCAGAATCTGTTTTAAACAAATGGGAATTTGTCTTTAAGGAAACAAAAGAAAATTTTTTTTTTATTTTGAAGCAGTACTCAATGCATTTGGCTCTGAATTACATCAGTGTGTGTCCAGTTATTTTAATTTCAATAAAGTTGGGAACAGATAAATATAGCAGACTGGCAACGTCCCCCTTCCACTTCACCCAAGAGAAACACCAGCACAGGCAGTGACTTCTCTCATTTCCCCTGAAAGAGACAAAAAGTGAAATCCTAATCTGCACTCTCATCTTCTCAACCTAACAAAGAGATGGCCATCAAACAGTTTAACATCATTTCACTGTTGCCACCTAAAGTTGCTGAGGAAAAATGGTAAGAAGAGTCTAGTCCTTAATGGATTAATAATTTTAAAATTGTGGATAAGTAGAAATGATTTCTGGGGAAAAGATAACAGCTATCAGAGTTGAGGAAGCAATGTACATTCTCCCGAATGCAAACTAAGAGATGAGACTAGATCACAAGAATCCTAGCGCTCCACCATGTTTCAAAAATAAAGAAACAGCATACCATAACCAAAAGAGTAGTTAAGTGTGGCTTTTTTACTTTTTTGTGTGTTATGGAACCCTTTGATCCTAACGAAGCCTTTGGACTCCTCAGAATTATATTTTAAAAATTTATTAGATTAAATACTTAAGGATTATAAAGGAAACAGCAAATAGTTATAAAAAATTTAAAAAAAAAACAGCAACAAGTTCAAGTTCACAGACCCAAGGTCAAGAACCTAGAGTTTGAATATCACTGTAAATGATAATAATAATAATAAATAGGTAGCATTTATTTGGCACTTTAAAGTATGCAAAACACTTTAAATATCTCATTTTATAATCACAACAACTTTAGGAGATAGGCACTATTATAATCCCCATTTTATAGATGAGGAAACAGGCACAATGAGGCCAAGTTACTTGTCCAAGATCACACAGCTAGAAAGTGTTTAAGGCAATGCTTGAAGTCACATCTTGCTGACTCCAGGTCTAACACGCTATCCATCAAGCCACTTAACTCCCTCTCCTAAATAGTCTCACCAGTTGGGAAAAGGGATAGTGCTTACAGCATTATCCCAGATCACCTTCTTTATCATTTTCCTTATTGTCTGCTCCTAAATCTTTGCTGCCATCAGCCCCTGCTTGGACATTGCCGCAAGAGACTTGCTACTCTAGGTGAGGAACAAAACACTTTTTCCTTTAATGTCTCTCAGACTAGAAGGGTTAAAACAACGTTTCAGTAGGTAATTAATAGGAAAAGAAACATTGAGCAAAAGAAGGTGCAAAATGTACCAAGGCATAAAGTTGTTCTTTCTTTTAATTTGCCTTCGGATGATCCTTGGGGCAGGTTCAAAGACCCTCTTTCTTTACCCTCTCCAAATCTTTGCTTCAACTCTACTAAACTAATAAGACAGGATGGAGAGAAGGGTGAAGTAAGTTTTTCTGTGTTTGCCTATTTGTCATTTGGTACAATAAATCTAGAGTGCTCCTGGGAGAACATAGGTCCATGAAAGAGAACCCCAACTGTTTTTAAGGGTTTATTATATAATCAACAATTTAATAGGCAACCTTCTTTTGGGGTAAAGGGCAAAAAAAGCATTATGAAAATTCAAGAGAAAAAATACATTTCTGTACTGACACAAGCTATTGGAAAAGCTGTTGTTAGATTTTTTAATTGTATTTTTTTAACCAAAGGTCAAAAAAAGATTACTTTTTCTTTGTATTCTGGGAGTATGCTCAGTAGCATCGACCAAGGTCAATGACCTTTATTCGTAATTGGTAAGCAGCTGATGATATAGACTCTTCTTCTCTTTCTATCTGTGGAATTTAACTGGCTAGCTCCTTCCTGTATATTCATGGTTTCTGTTTAGTATGGCACCATTATGGCTTCCTTTACCATAAAACATATGACAATGAGAAATCAAAACTCCAAATATGTTTGTCCGATTTCATTGTCCTGCATAACAACTTGCCATCAAGTGTCATGTACAGGCCTTTAAAAGAGCATGGCCTTAAAAACATCTCCTGAGAAATCTCTTAGGTACTTACACACGCAGTTTGACAATCAAACTAGAAGCCAATTGAGCCAAGATGGCAGAATAAAGTCAGCATGTTTGCTGAACTCTCACAAAACTTTTAAAAAAAAGAGCATCAAACCAAATTCTGGGGAGGAAAACCAACAAAAAGTCACAGTGGGACATTTTTACAGACCAGAGCATGTTAAGAAGACAGGAAGTCTGTGGACAATGGAGTGGGGGCTTGCCAGGAAGTTGCACCAGCTATGGCATGAGAAGCAGCATCAGTGGCAGGAAGCATAGCCAGGAAAGGTAAAAAGACTAAACACCTGGTCAGAAAAGGCAGATGCTTATAAAAGACAAAAGCTCAGTCCAAACATCCAACTCATCCACAGAGGTGAGCAGAGTCCAAGTGTAACATAAAGTCCAAAGTCAAGAATTAGGCTGGAAAAATGAGCAAATAACAACAAAAAAAAACCTGACCATAAAAAGCTACTATAATTATAGGGAAGCTCAAGACACAAACTGAGAAGAAGAAAATGACTTGAAAACATCTACAATTAAAGTCTCAAAGAAAAATTCAGTTTGGACACAAGCCCAACAAGGATTTTTAGGATAGCTAAAGAAAAAGAATTTTAAAAAAGGACAAAGTTGAAAGGTGATGGACCCCGAGGTAGAGAAACTATTACCATCAGTATCTGGACCATTTTCAGCTGCTGAAATTGTGAAGTGAATGAAGTACAAAGAGACAGGAAACCAGTGGTGTCACATAGATTTCTATCACCCTGCTCTTGGTTGGGATGTGCAGATCTAATACAAATAAACATCCCAATTTTTAAAAATGGAATTTATAAGGGAAGATATTAATTTTTTTAATGCCATGGATTTTCCCCAAGTATTCATGGATTCAAAAACCATGGCCATGCAGACTGCAGATTTTAAATTCCACATCATAGTAAATTAAGCCAAAGCTCTCTTCTGGCTCAATCATCTGAAAACCAGAATTTGAGACATAAAAAAAAAAAATGTGGTTCTTAGCTTAGAAATGAGATTTTCAGTTCTGTCATTTGTAATGAAGCCTTCCTAACAAGGGATAAAGGATTAGCATCACAGCAAACAACTGCAGTACATTAAAAGAATATTAAGGTTGTGACAGAAAACAATATCGGTAAAGAAATTCCTCGGGAAAAGGAAACGGCACCATATGTGCCTCCAACACCGAGATGCAAGAGGGGGCATTAGGAAAGTAGTTAAGGAGGCTCCCCATTGTGCCCAGGAGTTAGAAGACATATGGCACATTTGCCCTAACTTGTGAGATTTGATTGTTCTCTGCCACAATCTCAACTTTCTTCCAAAGCTGCTTTCGGAGGAGATAATAATTACTATGCAAAAATCAGTAATGCAATTCCATATCTAACAGTAGAGAAGGAGGGAAGGAAAGAGGCAATTTGGTAGTGCACAAAGTCCTCTCAACTACAAGTCAGGAAACCTGGGTTCTTGACCTCTAACAAGATCTTTGACATTGGACAAGCCACTTAACCTCAAAAATCTTCAGTTTTTACAGTGAGGGGTTTCATGGGTTCTACAGTTTTAAAAATATTTTATGACTATTTAAATATAACTGGTGCCCTTTGAAATCCTGTGTTTTATGTTAAGCATTTTTTAATATTATTCTGAGAAAGGGCTCATAGGTTTCACTGAAGGATTATGACACCAAAAAAAAAGTATTAAGCACTCCTGTACTAGATGCTTTCTGCAATCTCTTCTAGCTCTAGTTTGAAGCAAAAAGAGATCTCGAGACAGGGGAGGTGGTCTCACAATGGTACAGAATCTATAAGACTAAAGAAGTTGTCCTCATCTATACTCAACAATGACAAATCTGAGGCTAGTTTTAAGAAACTCTTTTATTTATGAATATAAATATAAATATTTATAAGTAAATAAAAAGATTTATAAAAAAAATCTTATAACCAATGTGACAAGCACCAAATAGCATATAGTGTAGCCTGCTTAAGATTCTGAGGTGCTGAAACCGTACATCAGGGGTTTTTCATATGGGATCTGTGAACTTGTTTTGTTTTTAATGTTGAGAAATTTTTCTATACTATGTTTCCTTTTCATTCCTATGTATTTGTATTAGCAAGGTAATAATTACAATACAGATGGTAATTGTCAAAATGCCTATGTAGTTCTGTATCTCAAAGAATACAAGACTCTCTACATAGAAGGTAGAAGTAAACCATTTGTTCACACACTAGAGAACCAGATCCCAAAACCAATAAGCCCAATCTATAATAGCTGCAAAGAATTCAATACATAATATCCCAGAAGAGAACCACTCCATCCCAAAGCCATCCAACCCCTTGCTGGGGCCTTCCCACAAACACACTCACAGCACAGCTAGCTCACCTGCGTATGCTCTCTCCCTCAGTTCTAACTGCTCCCTCAGCATTTCCTGTGGCATGCTTTCCTTTTCCTGTCAGGAAGCTCCTCCTACCACATGTGACTTAGGCTTCCTGTGATATAAGCAGGTCACATGGCCTATTAATGGGTAGGAAAGATCTTCAAATCTAAATTGTCATTACAGAATTTTATTTTATTCATTTTAAAACATTATATGGAGTAGTCAATAGACTTCACCAGTCTATCAGAGGGGTTTGTGATACAAAAAAAGTTAAAAATCCCTCTTTTAGATTAGTTTCTTACAAGGCTTCCGTAGTATCTTCTCAAATTCTATTACTTTTTACAAGGACACAAATTATAGCATACGTCTATGATTAACTGACTAGGAAGCTTGTCTCAGAAACTCTTTAGTTCTAGTTAACATGGGCAGTTGAAGTACATTTTGGCAGTTTTACAAATCAAGTTTAAAAATTTCATCCATAGTCACATTTGAATTATTTCAAAGGCTTCATCCCAAAGAGAATTTTTCATGAACCCATTTATCACTTTAGCAGAAATGTGTGTGTGTATGTGTGTGTGTATGTGTGTGTGTGTGTGTGTGTGTGTGTGTGTGTGTGTATAAGTAGTGAGATGAAATCACCAGCACTTGAGAATGCTATAGAGATGCTTTGAGGCTACAAATGGGAAACACTCTAAGTTGAAGCCTTTGCATAAGGGTACCAAGTAATATGAAAATATCTTGAGGGGAAAAAAATGTGCTTTCTCCATGTATTTCCATGTTCTATGCACTCTTGGTAAGTAGCACATTCCTGAAGGGCAAAGTATACACTGTCAAACATCTATGCTAAACAGATTTGATGAACACGGCTATTTGAAGTTTTGGGCATTTTTTAAAATGTCAGATGGGCTAAAACTCAGCTTCTACAGGAAAGTTTCCATCACTGGCCATGTCGTTCCACAGAATATATTTGGAAGCTTCATACTTTTGAGTATTCTCAAATTATTGTGGGTATTCTCAAATTATTTCACATGAGTAAGATGTATTTGGAATATACACTCTCTTGAGATTGGAGTCATATTTAAGTCAGTCCAATGTTCTAGCCCAGGGTTGTCCAAAATACAGCTTGTGGGCCACATGTAGCTGCAGTGCGATTTTATGCAGCCCGCCAGTGGGTTTTAATTTTCATGAGCAAAAAAATAAAATAATAATTTGCATGGAATGTGTATTAGATTTTTTAATTCCATCACTAATAAATTATCTCATTGATGGTAATTTTCTTTGCTGTTTTTAAGCAGTATTACCAATGGAACATATAGCACCGAATTTTCAATCGATTTGCGGGATGTATTCTGTCTGTATGATGCAGATTAGTCAGTATGCACCTATCTTTATACTGTTGTGTTGTTGCTTTGTTGTTTTGTGTTTGCCTTTGCACTTCGTATTGATGACACACGTTCCCCCACTTTCTATTAGTGTATTATATTTTTTATTCTACATGCAGCCCTTGAATAATTATTATATTTTAATGTTGGACAGCCCCGTTCTAGCTATTGAGGTCTGTGGGGATTCTGATTCTATCATCCCACATATTCTGTTATCTGCCCCAGCTTTGTGTCATCTGTAGATGTGATGAGAACCCCCAGCCAATGAGGCCTTGTCTTTCCTCCTTCTACAAAAGATTGTGAAAGAATGTTAGATGGCTTGTTGAAACTCAGATATATTATGTAGACAGCATTCTCCCGATAGCTCAGTAATCTTAACCAAAAAAAAAATGAGTTTAGGATGGTAGGACTTCTTAATGAACCTGTGCTGGTTCATAGTGATAACCATGCCCATTTCTAAGTCCTCACATACTCTCCCTTTTATAATGTATTTTAGAATTTTGATGGCCTCAAATTTTACTGGCCTAGAATTTCCAGGATCTACATCTTTAACCTTTTGGAAAATTTGGACAGTATTTTTTCCATTCCCAGTTCTGTAGTATCTCCATCGCTCCTCAAAGATTGCCATCAGTTATTCGGCAATCACATCTGCAGGTCTTCTAGCTCCCTAGGATATAATTAGAATCATAAGATTTAGATCAGGAAAAAATCCTATAAATCATCTATGCTAACCCATTCATTTTACAGTTAGGGGAATCAAAACTCAGAGAGGTAAATGACTTCTTCAGGATCACACAGCTAATAAGGAATATTGATTCAGGCCAAATAACTTGAAATCATTTAGGGACTGTTGGGTGCCCTTTTACGATTTCCTCACTTACATTGCTGTTGTTCAGTTATTTGAGTCGAGTTTGACTCCTTGTTATCCCACTTGGAGTTTTCTTGGCAAAGATACTGAAGTGGTTTGTCATTTCCTTTCCAGCTCATTTTACAGAAGAGGAACTGAGGCAAACAGGGTTAAGTGACTTGCTCAGGGTCACACAGCTAGTAAAGGTCTGAGGTAATATTCGAACTCAAGAAGATGAATTTTCCTAGCTTCATGCCTGGTACTCTGTCAACTGTGCCAGCTAGGTGCCCACTTATATTATATTTCAATTTTCTGGCCAGTCACTTTTACTCTGTCTTTTCCAATCTTGAGATAGGGAGGAGGGAGAGAGAGAGAGACAGAGAGAGAGATAGACAGAGAGACTGGGGCGGGGGGGGGGGGAGGGAGAGGAAGGGAGGGAGGGAGGGAGAGAGAGAGAGAGAGAGAGAGAGAGAGAGAGAGAGAGAGAGGGGGAGAGAGGGAGGGAGGGAGGGAGGGAGGGAGGGGGAGGGAGATTAAGGAAAATAAGAGCTGAATTTTGCTCTCTGGAATCTATTATCACTCTCTCATCCACCCCAAGCAAAGGATTTCCCTGCCTTTTTCATTTTCTCAATATTTCTTTAGTAAAGTAGGATTTCAGTACATTCCCACTCTAATGACATTTTGGCATGAAGGTGACAATAAGTTCTCAAAGGAATCCAAGATCTAGCAGGTCTCACCAAGCAGAAAGGGTTTTGAGTAACTACTTAGCGAAAGGTAGTCATCCAAGAACCCTCTTAGCTAATATCAGACACTCATCATCTGAGAGTTAGCCAACCGGTGATAAATGAAGGGTAGGGGTAGAAGACACTACAAAAATTCAATTAAACTCAACAAGCAATATTAAGCAGTTACACTATACTAGGTAGTTGAGATAATTTTTTTTTAATGTTCTGCTATGGGCAACATCATGTATATAGAAAATTAAATGCAAATTTCATACAAAGTAATTGGAGTATAATATGAAGTTATGTTTGTTTGTTTATTTGTTTGTTTTGTTAGAGAATAGATAGAACAGAAATTCCAGAGGTCACAAGGAAATGATATGCTAGAATGGGATAGGGGTATCAGAGGTATGGGACTGGCATGTACTGTTGTGAAGAAACAATGAACAATGGCCAAGGAAAGGAGTTTTGGTCTCAGTGTTCATGACTCTGAATCACAGCAGTTCTGAATGGAATACATTGTGACACCCTTAACAACAGCAATGTTAATGTAGATTTGATTATTAAGGAAGGAATGGGGGAGTATTTGCACAGTTGACAGCACAGAGTTCTTGGTGGAGCCTAATCACCAAGGTAAAACCAAGGAAGTATCTCCATGAGTAGATTCATGGATCTTTGAAGTGATAAATCCTTGAAGAAGTTACCCTTGGCATTTTTCACAAGCCTCAGACAGCTATAGCTTTCCTGAAACATTTACAGACCGATAGATCTGTCTTGATATTTGCACTTATGTTGCTTTCCTTTCTGAATTTTGTTTTTGAAAATCTAAATTCATCAATGAACACCCTAGGCAGCCACACTCATTTCATCAAATAACTTTCATGAGAATTATTTGCAATGTATTTTCAGAAATTTGTTCAGAGATTAGAGTTACTTTCCTTATAGATTCTCATGACATGATTCCTTATCTTTTATCCACACTCTTTAAAATAATTGCAATGATGATAGATAATTAGTATTTATATAGCTCTTTAAGATTCATAAAATAATATTTGTAAAGCCCTTTGCATAGGCTTGGCACATAGTAAGTGCTACATAAATGTAAGCTATTTTAATTATTACTACTATTGCTGCTATCACTGCTACTGCTACTGCTACTACTACTAATAATGCCTACTATTAATCTACCTTGAAAGTCTTTGCTTTTATAAACACAAGGAAACATATCAGGCCAGACCCAATTTCCCCCTCTTCTATTTATTTGGAGTTCTAAAGGACATGATGATTTTATTTTAGATTCCCACTAATTGCCATGATTAATCCCAATGATTCCCAAAGATCCCGAGACTCTCATTGTTCCCATAGCTCTAATCTATTTCTCCTTATTAGTTAGAATGAAATTTAGGTAATTACTTTATTAATTCCTATTTATTCTGAAGAATGAAGTTATCGGAAAGATACAAGAAAAATTAATTAAATGCTCTGATGTTAGCTGAATAACAGCTTCAGTAGATATTTGATTACTTGCCTTTTAGGGGAGTGGGTTATATTGTTAGAATTAGAATTTCCACCCCTGTCCTTTGATACTGAAGTCAGTGGTATGTTTAACTTTACTTCTGAAACATTTGGGAAATCTTCAAATATTTCTCCATTACAAATAATGCTAGGTCTTGGTTTTAAACAAATGTTTTTCACTCTATTTTTAAAGGTCTTTTCATTTCTAAGATTTTTAGCTTTTTAAAAAAATAAGTGATGCATTGTGTCACAGATTTTCTATATTTTAATGCAACCATATGAGTTTAGTTAAAGCAATTATCATTATAATTCATTATGCTAATAGTTTTCCTGATGTTGAATCATCCCAATATTCTATATACAAATTAAATCTCATTTTAGTTTTATAAATAATAGTTTCATTATAGTTTAGTATGGTTTTATTAATAAATTTCTTTAACCTCTTTACTAATAATTTATTTTTGCATCACTTCTTATCATTTTCTTTCTCTGCTTTATCTCTCCCAGTCTGGGTTTTTGGACGGTATTTGTCTCATAAAAGTTTTATGAAGTGGTTTTCTCCCTTATTTTCGTAAATAACATGTGAATTACTTGTACTTTAAATGTTAAGACAAAATATGTTTACAAATACATTTAGAATAGGAAGAATTTTTAAAAAATCAATGACAATTTGTCATTTCTTATTTCTTAGGTTAGATTGTTTCGGTTTTCTATTTCTTGTTTACTTCATTTCAGTATTTTTGCTAAATCATTGTTAATTTCATCTGAGTTTTATTTTTGTTGGAATAAAATTATGTAGTTTCTCTTAGTTGTCTTTATTTCATTTCTATTTACTATTAATTTAGCATATCTATTTTTAATTTTTTATCAAATTGGTTTTCCTCTCTTTTAAATTCACTTCAGTTAATGTTACCAATTTTGTTGATTTTTTTTAAAATCAAATCTTTGTGCTATTGGCTCTGTCTTTTGTTTTAATTGGTTTAGCTTCTTTTTGATGTTCAACACCTGTGCTTCAAAGTTGTAGAGCTTTCTGACTACATTTCTTTGTGAGATAAACCAAAAGTTTTTCCCTTATGGAACCCTTGGGCTTCTATTAGTCTAAACTCTGTTTTCTAGTTTCACTATTTTCCTTTTGACTACTTTTCTTTTCACTAATTTTCTTTTATGATTTCCAGAAATTTTGTTTTCATGCCTTTTATTTCATCATGCTTTTTTTGGAGGGCAATGATTTTTAGATTGCTTCCCCATGTCTTCTCTACAGTCAATTTCTTTCTTTCTTTCTTTCTTTCTTTCTTTCTTTCTTTCTTTCTTTCTTTCTTTCTTTTTTTTGGTGATCCCACATGTTCTATTATATCTTGTTTTATCTCTATGTCTTAGTTACACATTTTTTAAAAATTTCTCTACTTCCAGATGTCCACTCACCAATTAAAATTTTTACTTTCTGTTCTAAACCAGTAATTATTGTCAAATTCTTCAAGAGTGCTGACTTTTCTTATTAACTCTTCCTTTATTTATTTTATTAAGCTTATGATTCACAGTGTGATGTATATGAATATTTAGTTTTTAATTCTAGGTTCTAGTTATGGTTATTAAAATATTATATTTTTATTCTAGAAATTTCACTTTGCATTCTTCTATCCAGTAGGATTTCTTTGCTATGTTAGAATAACAACAAAAACAACAAAAACTAATTTCTTCAATCTCTGCTGTTTTTTTTTTTTCTGGAGAATTTACCAGATGAGGATATCTCTGTTTTCTACCACCATTTTGCTACTGTTGCTGTTTTACTTTGTTTGATGCATTGCTCGTGAGATGATGAAGGGGAGCTAGGCTTAGGCATGATCTTTCACTTAGGCACCCTGCCAGAAGCCTCCATTTTGTTTTGTTTATAACATCTGTCACAGACTGTCTCACCTCATAGTAAAATTAACTCTACAATTCATTTTCATACGAACTGTTCACAAGGCAGATTTCATCCACTCTGTACTTAGGCAAATGATTTTTTGATGTAAATGCAAGACTTACATATTTTATAGTTCAATTTTATGTCCCATCATTCTAACCTGTTAAAATCTATTGAATATTGATTCTTACATCCATCATTGCAGCTATCTGTCCCAGATTTCTATCATCCACAAATCTGATTACCACTGCAGCTATCTTTATTCAAGTTGTTAATAAAAAAATATTAAAGAGAACTCGGGTAGGGACAGAACTTTGTAGTGTTCCACAGAAGATTGACTCCAAGTTAACACAGGTTCATTAATCAACATACTTAGTATATTTTTGTTCAATCAGTACTAAATCCTCCTTTTCCATTTTCTTCTAGTTCTTATTTCTCCATCTTATCCCTAAGATTTTGATGAGAGACTTTGCCGTTTTCTTTGCTGGAATCAAGATAAACTGAGTCTGTGACATTTTTCTTATTTCTATTTATTCATTCTATTAGAAAAAACAAAATTTGTTTTTCATAACTTTATTTCCTTAATGATCCCATACTGGTTCCCAGTGATTACCATGTTCCTTTCTGAGTAATCAGAAAAAAAAATTCAAAAAAACCTTTTTTTGCAATCTCTTCTAGAATTTTTCTGGAAATCATGATTTTCTTAAATAATTTTATAATAAAATCTTTTCCCCTCTTTGAAGTCACAGTTACATTTATCCATATCCAATATTTTGTCCTAATTCTCCTCAAACATCACTAATAGTGCTTCTAAAACTCCAGCTTCATAATTTACAAAAGAGGAAGAAAAAAACTAAAAAGAATAAGGCTAGATTCTGTATGCTGTGAGAATATTTTTAAAAATATGTATACTTGCACATTCTTATATGTATTCCAAGTATATGCAATATGGAAAAGAGAATCCTCTATATTCACATCGTTATAATCTGTAGTTCAGTGTGAGAATTAATAAAAGATTCTTTTCTAGGTCTAAAATTCTATAAGTCTATGAATTTGTAACAAATGCAATCAATATTGGCCAATTATTCATTGATAGAATGCATTACTGAGGGAGAGAAAGTTCCAGTATTTCATGTCATTACACATGTATTCATTCAAGTGTTCACATGTGTCCCTGAAGTATATGTGGCTCTATTAATATTACACCAGGTTCAATTTGCATTGTGGATTAGTTTACTGAATGGCAGGCACACATTGGGGTCGATGTGCTCCCAGAACAGAGAGGCTTCACCATAGCACAATCAAAAAGGAGAAGGGTATTCATCAGATGAGACCAAAGGTCGTAGAAAAGCTAGGTGCAGAAATGCTTAAAACAAACAAGCAAACAAAAAAAGGAACCACAGACAAGCTTAGGCAATTTTCTCTATTAGGAGGTGGGGTTTAGGGAAGAGGAGGATTTTCAGAGGCAAAGCCGATGCATCTGTAGGCTAGAAATATTGTTTTGGTCACTGAGGGTCCCTGGGATTTTGAAATATCCTGTTATCATCTATTCTGGGGAGTGTATCATGCATGTAGCAGTTTCTCTCAGTCCTTTGTTCCATTTATTTTGATTTCCCATTCTGTTGTTTCCATTTTTAAGGGCAAGGTAGAAGGCAGATAACTGTTCTCCTGAATGGTAACATAACAATAATGATGCACAAACCAGCAGAGGTCTGAGATAATATATTCCCATTCTGAAGTTATCTTACACTGAATTTCTTAAAGTGCACTACTCACCAGAAGTTCTCCTTTCATGAAAGCAAAAATGATTAAAGTGGTGATTGCATCTGAAAAAAAATCATGCTATGTGGTAAAATAGTTTGATGTTCATCTTGCCTCTTTCAGGACCAATTTTACAAGGTTGCAGCATACACTAGCATCTCTAATCCAGGGAGAGATGCAGGCAAGTCTCCCGAGCCCAATCAAGAGTTGGAAAAAGTAACTTCAAAGCTAGCTGTGAGTCAACTCACTAAAACAGTTGCAGGTTGGGTAACACACACAGGCAGACTTCTTTGACACTCCAACGTGACTAGAAAAAATTCTGGGAGGAGGCTGAGGCTAGCAGGGAAGCTGAGCAATTCTCAAGGTGTCAGAGTTCACTACAGGATAGCAGAGTGATTACAACCAGAGATGGCAAATATGTCAAGATTTATTGATTTAATTTCTTAAAGGTATATTTTCATTTACTAAAGGCAGATTGGGTTGTGGAGAAGTAGCCTTATTAATGGAGACATGAGGACATGCCCATATGAAATTGTGAAATAGGCAATATTTATATAAATATAGTGATAGACCTGGGATTTAAATGGTACGGTCAACTTACCCAATACCACACAGTCAGTGTGTGTCAGAGGCAGGCCTTGAATCCAGATCTTACCTGGAACTCTCTCTAATGTTATACCCCATTTCACCTCTTTATAAATAAGTATAGCATATGAATTAAGTATATGAAACATATTTTGTATTTATTCATCTGTATACCTATTATTTCCCATCTTTAACCCTACCCTGGAGCCTCAACTTCTTGAGGGCATAGATTGTTTTCATTTTTTTCCTTGTACTCCTAGCACCTAGGCCAGGCCTGCACAATCTGTGGCCTGTGGGCCACTTATACATGTTTTCCTCTACATTTTTTATGGGCCACCCAAAATCCTTTGATGTGTAGCATGCATGCCACAAGTGGCCTATGGGCCACGGGTTGTGCAGGCCTGACCTAGGCATGTGGTAGATAATAATAAAAAATTCAGTGTCCCACCCCTTATTCATGCCTACTTTCAACCTAGCAACATCTCTCAAATACCTGGTGTCCCATGGGCCCAACAATAGCACCCTACCCAATACATCCCATGCCAGTAATTACTCTCATTACTCCTTTAAATACAATTGGCTTCCTTTGTATTTTAATTTATGTATTCAAAACATTATTCTGAAAATGGGTCAATAGCTTCACCAGACTAGTCAAATGGGGCCGTTATACACACTTACGCACACACACTCACACACACACACACATCCATAATTTAACCCCTGGCCTACATGGCTAAGTTAATTAATGAGTGATAATATTTAAGGAAAGCATCACAACTATTAACGGGCTTGTTCCAAAGAAACTGTTTCTCTTTGATGAGAGATGAGTTGTAAGTCAGTCACTGGGTAGAAGACAAAGGCTTGGCCTCAAGTCAAGAAGACCTGGGCTCAAATCCTACTTCTAATATCTAATTATGTGATCATGGCCAAGTTACTTAATCTTCTAATGCCCCAGGGTAATTCTTTAATACTATAAATGGTAGGAGAATGTTGATGATACATATTATGAGATTAGGGTCCAGTGGTGGCACCAAACCCTGTGACAAAATAGTTACAGTGTGGGTGTAAGTACCAAGCAACTGTCCAACAAGGACAGGTGAAAGTGACAATAGTAGGACCTACATCCCACCAAAGCCTGTCAAAGCCTCAGGCAGGTTCAGAGCCTCTAAGCATTCTCTTAGAATGGTAGGTTTGGGGCCAAAGTTAATCTGGAAAGGACTGAAGACTCCCCATGAAGATAGAAAACAATCTAGAAGAATTGCCTTGGAGGCAGATCCAAGATGGCAGAGATTCACCTGAGCTCTCCCCAAAACTTTTCCAAACAACTTTAAATAATGCCTCAAAACAAATTCTGGAGCAACAGAACCCACAAAAGGATGGGGGGAAACAATTTTCCAGACCAAGACAACTTAGAGTCCAAAGGAAAAGTCTGCTGTCCCAAGGTGAGAGTGAGGCATAGTCCAGCACTGGCCACACCCAGCAAAGCAATAGTAGCCTTGGGTGGGGGCAGGGGAAGAGGTGACTGTGTCAGTGGTGTCTGTGGCTGTTTCCAGACCTCTCATCCCACAGATGGTAAGGGGTTCAGACAACCGGTCGGAAGGAGATGGGGTGGGTCACTTTGCTGGTCTCAGGGGCAGGATGCTGTTGCATCACCAATATTTGGAACTAGGTCCCAGGGTGAGGAGGAGCACTAGCACTCCAGAGTTTGTGGCTGCAGGTGAGCTGAGACCTTGGTCACATTTCCAAGACAGAAGAGGGCACTTGTGGTCATTCACACACCAGAGCACAGGCCAGAATAGTCAACACACTTCTCCTTAGATCATACCATCTTGGAAAAACTGAAAACTTACAGGTTCCCCAGAACTATCTCTGAAAACAGCTGCACAAAAACCCTGAAGCTTGGGACAGTACTCCCTCCACTACAGAAGCAGAGCCCCATTTTAGCATAGAGTTAAAAGTCAAGAAATGGGCTGGAAAAATGAGCAAATGGCTGAAAAAAGATCCTTACTATAGAAAGTTACTGTGGTGACAAGGAAGATTAAAACACAAACTCACAAGAAGACAATAAAATCAAAACTGCAATATCCAAAGCATCAAAGAAAAATATGAATTCATCCCAGGCTATGGACAAAGTCAAAAAGGCTTTTAATAATCAGGTAAGAGAAGAAGAGGAAAAATTGGGAAAAGAGAATGATGCAAGAAAATCATACACATAAAAGAATCAACAGCTCAATAAAAGAGGCACAAAAAATATTGAAGAAAATAAAACCTTAAAAACAAAATAGGCCAAATGGTGAAAGAGGCACAAAAATCCAATGAAGACAATAATTTCTTGAAAAGCAGAATTGGCCAAATGGAAAAAGATATATAAAAATTCCCTGAAGAGAAGAATTCCTTAAAAAAGCAGAATTGGCTAAATGGGGGAGAAAAGATCAATGAAGAAAAATAATTCCTTAAAAATTACAATTGGGCAAGTGGAAACTAATGACTTTATGAGACATTAAGAAACAATAAAAAGTTTAAATAAAAAATAGAATAGAATGTGAAATATCTCATTGGAAAAGCAACTAACCTGGAAAATAGATCCAAAGAGGGATATTTTAAAAATTATTGGACTACCTGAAAGCCATAATTAAAAGAAAAAGAAAAAGCCTAGACATCATCTTTCAGGATATCATCAAGCTAAATAATCTGAAATTCTGGAATGAAGGAGTAAAATAAAAATTAAAAGAATCCACTAATCATATCCTGAAAAGTATTCTAAAATGAAAACTCCCAGGAATATTATAACCAAATTCCAGAGCTCCCAGGTCAAGGAGAAAATGTTGCAAGCACTGAGAAAGAGACAATTTAAATATCATGGAGCCACAGTGAGGATAGTTTCTACATGAAAGGAGTGGCAGCTTGGAATATGATATTTTGGAAGGTAAATGAGCTAGGATAACAACCAAGAATCACATATCCAAAGAAATGATCAAGGAAAACTGTCCTGATATTCTAAAACCAGAGGGTAAAATAGAAATTGAAAGAATCCACTGATCACCTCCTTAAAGAGAGCCTAAAAGGAAAATCCATAGGACTATTGTAGCCAAATTCCAGGGTTCCCAAGTCAAGGAGAAAATATTGCAAGCAGCTGGAAAGAAACAATTCAACTATTGTGGAAATACAATCAGGATAACACAAGGTTTAGCAGCTTCTACCTTAAGAGATCAAAAGGCTTGGAATATGATACTCTAGAAGTCAAAGGAACTAGGATTAAAACCAAGAATCACCTACCCAGCAAAACTGAATATAATCCTCTAGGGGAAAAATGAATATTCAATTAAATAGAGGGATTTAAAGCATTCTTGAAGAAAAGACTAGAGCTGAATAGAAAATATGACTTTCAATAACAAGACTCAAGAGAAACATAAATAGGTAAACAGGAAAGAGAAATCATATCGGACTTATTAGAGTTGAACTGTTTACATTCCTACATGGAAACATAATATTTGTAATTCATGAGACCTTTCTCAGTATTAGGGTAGTTGGTGGGAATATATATATATATATATATATATATATATATTTATATATACACACATATATCATGTCAGAGGACACAGAGTGAGTTGAAAATGAAGGGATGATACCTAAAAAGTAAAATTAAGGGGTGAGAGAGTAGTATATTGAAAGAAAGAGAAAGAGAGAGGTAGAATGGAATAAATTAACTCATAAAGGAGGCAAGAAAAAGCTTTTACATTGAAGGGAAATTGTGGGGAGGTGAGAGTAAATGAGTGAACCTTACTTTCATCGGATTTGGCTTAAGGAGGGAATAACATACACATTCAATTGGTTATGGAAACTCTACTTACTCTACAGGAAAGAAGGAGGAAAGGGGATAAGAGAGGGGAGGATGATAAAAGGAAGGACAGATGGGGGGGTAGTCAGAAGCAAACACTTTTGAAAAAGGACAGTGTCAAAGGAGAGAATATAATATATGGGGGGGAGGAGGGATAGGATTGAGGGAAATATAACTCATCTTCCACAGCATGACTATTATGGAAGTGTTTTACATAACTACACATGTATAACCTATATTAAATTGCTTGCCTTTTCAATAAGGGTGGTTGGGGAAGGGCTTGGGTGATAGAAGGGAGGGCAGACTATAGGAAGGGGTAATCAGAATGCATACCATCTTGGGGTGAGGAGAGGAAAGAGTTGTGGTAAAAATTTATAACTAAAAATCTTGTGGAAATGAATGTTGAAAAATAAAAATTAATTAATTAAAAATTTTTAAAAAGTCAAGATGACTAGGGATGGCCCAAGATGCAGTTTATGATGTCAGTGTCTGACGTCTAACCAGGCTCTAAGCACTCCACAGCACCTGCATCAGCGGCCTTCGTGGCCATTGAAACAAATGTTCTCATCTCCTATTCTGCTGGGGGAAGTCTTCACATGTTTGGGGTAGATATCCTCTTAAGTCATAACAGGTTTGAAGCCTAAGCCTTGGAAAGGTAGGGATGGTACCAAACTATGGGAGAGCTTTAAATGCCACGCAGAGGAGTTTTTATGTTATTTTATCTTCCAAACAGCAAGATGTAGTAGATAGAATACTGGGCCTCAAATCAGGAAGGCCTGGGTTTGAATATTGCTGCACATATTTACTAGCTATGTGACCCTGGAAAAGTTAGCCCTTTGTACCTCCATTTTTTCATCTGTAAAGTCAAAAGGTTGGACTTAATGTCTTCTAAGGTACCTTCCAGCATTAAATCTGTGATCCTAAAAAATAAATAAAATTTAAATAAATCAAAATTTAAAAAAGAATCACATATCCAGCAAAAGAATGGAGGACTTTCAAGCAAGAAAAGACCAGAGCTGAATAGAAAATTTGACTTTCAAACACAAGAATCAAGAGAAGCATGAAAAGGTAATCAAGAAAAAGAAATTGCAAGGGACTTACTAAAGTTGAACTGTTTTGTTTACATTTCTACATGGAAAGA
>CM053624.1:257510031-257527935 GCA_028646595.1 Phalanger gymnotis
GGGGGGGTGGAAATGGGGAGAAAAATCTGTAATTCAAACGCATGTGAAAATTAATGCTGAAAACTAAAGATGTAAATAAAAAAATTTAAAAAAATATTCAAATATTATAGATTACTCAAATATTTTAAATCTTTTTAAAAAAAAGAAAAAGAAAAACAAAATATAAGGAATGAAAAAACAGAATGTGAAACATCTCATTACAAAAACAACTAATCTGGAGAACAGATCAGGAAGACAAAACATAAGAATAATCAGACTACCTGAAAGCTATGATCAAAAAAAAAAAAGAATCTTGATACAATAATACAAGAAACAATTAAAGAATATTGTCCTGAAGCACTAGAACAAGAGGGGTAAGTAATAATAGGAAAAAAATGATACACTGATCACCACCTGAAAGAGATCCTATGAGGAAAACCCATAGGAATATTATAGCCAAATTCCAAAAACCCCAGCTTAAGGATAAAATATGAGCAATATGAAAAAGAAAACAATTTAAATATGGTGGTGCCACAATTAGAATCACACAAGATTTAGCAAAAGTGACACTAAAAGACCACAGGTCTTGGAATGGTATATATTGGAGAGCAAAAGAACAGGGGTTCTGGCTGAAGATATCATACCCAGCAAAGTTAAGCATAACCCTGAATGAAAAAAAAAGGACATTTAATGAACTGTCAAGCTCAGAACTTTGTTTTAAAAAAAATCTGAACTAAATAAATTTTACATACAAGAGCCAAGAGAAATATAAAGTACACACCAAAGACTAATTACAAAGGACTCAATAAGGACAATTTACCTTTTTTGTATGAAAAATGTAAAATGTATGTCTAAGATTGTTATTAATAATTTAGTAGTTTGTAAGAAAGATTGGGGTAGACCCCAGTATGATATAACTTTAAAAATTTAAGAACAGTTAAAAAGAGTGCTTATTTTATACAATTGAGGTACAAGAGAAAGAATCAACACATAGGAATTAGATGAGGACAAGGGCTGTTAGTTCTGGAAAACTACTTTCATGGGGAATGGGTTTAAGAGGGAATAATGCATATTTATCTAGAAGAGTATAAAAGTCTTCTAAATTCAGAAATAAATAAAACACTAAAGGGAACAGGAAGGGGGAAAGAATAAGAGAGGGATCTCTAGAGGGGAAAGTGAAGGAATAAGTTAATGGCGGGGTATAGAAGGGTGTTTAGATTTAAGGGAATGGGAGGATAAGGAAGGGATCCTTGCAGGGGGCTAGGTTAAGTAATAGGAAGACAAGGTAGAGGGTAGAAGTAAAGTAGAGGAGTTAGGAGGGATAGGAAATAAGAGACACACACGAACATAAAAAAAAGGTTAGAAGTAGAATTTGTTAGGGAAAGTATATGTCTATGTATGTATGTATATATGTATGTATGTGCATATAAGTTTATGCGTATCTACATATCTATATATTAATATATCCATGCTTAATTGTAGCCTTGGTAGGAAGGAGGAAAGGGGGAAAAAGAACAAAATAAAAAGTGCACAGCCGAGAACAAAAGAAAACTAACAAGGAAGCAAAGATAAGATGGAAAGCTCTCAACACAATGTGTAGTACTAATTATATAGGCTTCCTTGAAAAGGAAATTTATTGCTATATATTTTAAATCCTCTCTTATGTTCCATTGTGCACATGCCATGCTTTTTTTTCCTTTTCTTATTATGCATTTAAGTTTCAATATTCAAGTTTATAATGTTTCTTTTTCTTTTCTTGAGTATTTAAGTTTCAGTAATAAAAATGTTTCACATGTAATTGGAGGAAAGTAAAATATTAAATTATTTTTAGAAAGAAATAATCTAAGTGAAACTTGGACATATTTCAGAAGGTCAAATTACAATGACATGGAGGATTGAATACTGTACTGGAAGTCAGGAGACCTAGACTCTAGTGCCTACCCCTACACTTACTCTGGGCCTCCTTTTTCCTCTATACAGCAAGGGGCTTAGACAAAGTGACCTAGAAGGTTCGTTCCAACTTCAGCAGTCTATGAAATTTAGATTCCAAAAGCGGTATTTGGGCTCCATTTTAGCTTAGCTTTAATTTCAGCAAGAGTTGAATGGGCCTTCCTCTGTGGCATTGGTCAGGCCCCTCTATGGGGTCTCAGTTTCTTCCTCTGTAAAGTAAAAGAATTGAACTAAATTATACCTAAGGACTTCTCCAGCTCTAACATTCTGTCAGGATACATCCAGGGTTTGGGAGAATTGGCTTCAATTTCTTTATCCCTTTCTCTCACTCTCCTTCCCTCTCCTCACCCAAGGCCTATTTCTCTTCCATATAGATGGTCTTAAACCCAATCACTCTGGCTCTCATTGATTGGCCAACAAGGGCTTAATGGTCATTGTTTGGGCCCAGATTGGCTCAGAGTAAATGTAAATAGCAATTGTTTCTGTTTTAGCCAGAAATCTTCCCAGATTAATTTTTTTATTTTTTTAACTTGGTAAAAGAGACCATTCTTTGTCTCATTTCTCACCTAGCCTTAATTACTGAATGGGCATCGACTCAGTCAAATTGAGACCTGGGAAAGACCATCTCCAGTCGTCTTGATCTGTATCTGGCCACTGGACCCAGATGGCTCTGGAGGAGAAAGTGAGGCTGGTGACTTTGCACAGCCCTCCCTCACTTAAATCCAATTCACTTGCACATCATGGCATCACTTCCCTGATATCATGGTCTTCTTCAAGAATTAAGAACAAACAAAAGCAACAACAATAGGAGTTACCTAGTCCAGCTGCCTCATTTTATCAAAAAGAAAATGGGCCCATTAGAGTTAAATAACATAAGGAGGGCCACACTGGTAATACGTGGCAAAGCTGGGATTCAAACCCACGTCCTCTCCCTCAGCGCTCTCACAGCGCTTTTGATGAATGTTTCATATATCTCTTCACTAAAGTGGTAGTTCCAAGGCAGTAATAGAAACCTGAATTCTTAAAACATTCTAATTCTACCACCCAAACTGAAAGAAATACCAAAAGCCTATTAGTGGCGACAGTCCTAAGATATCAAGCGCATGCATCTGAAGGAAACCCCCAACATACATAAGAAAGAATACGATCCAGCCCGCAACCCTTTGTAGTGTCATTTCAGGAGCAAGGAGCCTTTTTATTCCATCTGTAGTGTTTTTGCTGATATTTTGTGGACGGTTCCAGAAGGCCACACTTGAGAGAGTTTTAATTCAAGGATCCAATGTTATCATTGCTCAGTTCTAAACCCTGTTGTTCAACAATAGAACTCCACTGACAAAACTACTCTAACACCATTACACCAAGTGTAAACATTTTAGGAATGGAAGAAAAACTGCATTGCAAAATTACAGGGAAGAAACAGGTTAAAGAGCAGCATTCAGCAACATAGCTTATTGACAGTGACTCACCATACACAAGGGAGAATATAGGAAATATTTTTTCCCTCTTAAATATATCCACCTACATTTTCAGTAGAAAGAATTAGAGTGAATTCTTTCTTATACCATGCAGCATGAATCATTTCCTTCCTGGGATTCATAAAGAAGCCATATGGTCCTGAAAGAAATGCTGAATGGAAATTCACCCTTAATGTACGAAGTTTTCCAGGGATTCAGGAGTTTGAATCTGCAAGTTCTAAGCCTGTCTCACAATATATTACAAAACTGTTAAATACGAAACTACCCTGGAGAAGTCAGAAACAAAGAATGTGCCTATATAAACAGTATGACAGCAGAGTAAAAGAATCTCAGAATGAGGAGCCCTCCGAGGCTTTCCAGCCCAAATCTTTCCCAGCATCCCTTGGAAGAGGTCATTCAGACTGGGCTTGAATACCTCCAATGAAAAGAAATCCATTATTTTCTATAGCAGTCCATTTCACTTATGGAACGTTTTAATTGTTAGGAGGCAGCTAAGTGGCAAAGAGGATAGAGTGCCCAGCCTAGAGTCAGGAGGATATGAGTTCAAATTTGACCTCGGACACTTACTAGCTGTGTGACATTGGGCAAGTCACTCAACCTTGTTTGCCTCAGTTTCCTCAGCTGTAAAATGAACTGGAGAAGGATATGGCAAACCATCCCAGTATCTTTGGCAAGAAAACCCCCAAATCAGGTTACAGAGAGTCAGACATGACTGAAATCACTAAAAACCACAATAATAACAATTGTTAGGAAATTTTTTCTTTACATGATACATAAAGTCTACCTTTGCAAGTTCCATCCATTGTTCTTGAGTTCTGCAAGGCTAATCCTACTTTTATGTGGCATGTGCCTTGGACTCTAGTCCTCTCTCCTCTTTGCTAAATATCCCTGATTCCTTCAAAGGATCCTGATATCACCTGGTCTCCATTCTCTTTACTACCCTGGGCCCCTTTCCTCTGCATGTAATCTAGCCAGGTATCAATGTCCTTCCAAAATATGGTGCTAAAACTGAACATAATAGCTCAGAGGTGATCTGACAAGGGTATAGGACAGTAGACCTATCACCTCCCTTGCTCACCATGCATCCTTTAATGCAGTCATTATTTACTCCAAAATTCAACAACCATTCATTCAACAAACATTCATTAAAAACCTACTATATAGATAATTCCTAGGTATAGGAGTGATATAGAAATTTATAAAACATAATATCTAGCTTCAAAGAGTTTATTAATGGTAATCTGGGTTTCTAGTTAAGCCTGGGGAATTTTGCATAAGTATCTCCTAATTGATAGAGATAATGCTCATATAATGCAGGAAGGGGGAGTGGGGAGCAGAGAACTAGCCTATGAAAGCTTTAGAGAGGAGAAACATTCTTTCTGTTCTTCAAGAAAGAGGAAACACATGCTCTAGACTCTCTACAACTGACTCCAAACATGTAGGGGAAAAAAGACTTTAAAACATACAACTAAGGGAAGCCAGGTCTTCTACTCATCCCTGAGTTCTGGTTTGACACCTTAGAGACTTTAGGGAATTCCTCCTTGGGTAAGATAGGAGTCTCTCTCTCTCTCTCTCTCTCTCTCTCTCTCTCTCTCTCTCTCTCTCTCTCTCTCTCTCTTTGTCTTTATGCTTAGATATCCCCATCCCAGTAGGACAGCTCATTCATCTATGTATTTTCTGGTATATTCTAATCTTTATAACTTCTCAGAGTCCCATTGGCTATTTGCTTGGATAAATGCATTTACTCACTAGTCACTATTTATAATGACAAAACAGCAACTTCAGGATGACTTAATACTCTTGGAGGGTTACCTAGGGTACTGAGAGTCTAAATGGCCTGCCCATGTGAGAGAAATTATTATTAATAACCAATGATTTGGGAAGATTCAGATTTTCACCCCTTTTTTCTTTTATCCTAATTTCAAGACCTCAGTCTCTGAAGTTTGAGCTAACCTTTTCCTCTATCCAGATCCTACCCAGGTGGGACAGCCATTGTGTTCCACTCAGGTTTGGGAGGGGATAAATTCTTTGAATAGATTACTCAATGCTAGGACTAACTCAGAAATAGATGACATAATCAAAGTTCAGGTCCAGCCCCTCACTGTAATATTCATTCTCTCATTAGTTGTTAACCAGAGTTGATTGCCATTGCGGGAAATACCTACCCTTCCAGGTGCATAAAAACTATAAGCCCACCACCATGATTGTCTTTGGTCTAAGAGAGAGGTGGCCAAATGACCATCCTCTTATTAAAATGCTGGCATTATTAATAAAATGATTAAATTACCCAGAAATTATATCCCTCAAACCTTTTCGAACATCACCCATGGTAGCTTGTATGTGTCAAGAATGTTATTTGTACTAGTCTTCCTGACTCCAAGGCTGACTTTGTTTCTCCTACTTGCTTCTATCCACATTTATATAGAGATGTGAAGTTTACCAACCATCTTTCCCACAATAAATACGTGGGAGAGGTAGCACAAGCATTATTTTTATTTTGCAGATGATAAAAGTAAGGTTCAGAGAGGTGACATTACTCATCCAAGGTCACACAACCTACTAAACATTGACACCAGAATTCTAACCCTGAGGCTCTTGATTTAAAGTTCATTGTTCCTTCTACTATAACACATTGACTCTAGACAAGTGTCTATATATCGTGGAAATGGCTAGATAAATTATTACTGCATTTTTATGCATTATAACGGAAAGCACACTATACTACTAGGCAAGAAACCTGGGTTCTAATTTTTATACCACTTCTAATTATTAAAAATTACAATAATGCCTTAGAGATACATAATACTTGAAAGTTTCAGTGTTTCCAACTATTTTACCTAATAGGAATCCCAGCTGAACTGCAACAAAAATTCAAAAGTAACTCTGTTTGGAATTGTGAGATCATTATAGCTATTTATTGGAATGATGAAGATAAAAAGGAAGGAAGTTACATGGCAAAATGAGGCAGCCATGGATGAAAAGGCTTTGTCAAAAGAAGGAGTATATAAGTCCACCATATCTTGCAGAGAGATTGAAGCAGAAGACAACAGAGAAAAGCAACTACATTTGGTGATTAGGAAGTAATCGATTAGGAAGTAAAGATCATGGAGGTGACCAGAGTGAATACAAGGCAATGAAGTGTGTGGTAACGGATAGATCCAGACAGAGTCTAAGGGAAAAAGACTAAGTCAAACAAAGGTACACTATAAGATTCCATGATTTATTGGGTGGGGGGTGGTAGGGAAGATCAATGGATATAACAGATGTGGATGCAGAAAATTTAGCTATTGGTCCTGGATTAACCAGTTATTAGCTGTGTAATCTTGGCCAATTAACTTAACCCCTGAGTTTCATGTTCTCTATAAGTAATTTGAGGGTGATGAGATTCAGTCTATCTAAGAGGTAAGGTGATGAAGTTTAAAAGAAATAATAAACAAATTTCTTGCATCCAAAAAGGTAATGTGTAAGGTAATATTAAGGTACAGGAACTATACCTGTGATTTTATTAAAATATTTAAAGCCTTGGTGAGGTAAGTCCCTCCATCAATGTAGGTCTGTACCTTCTTTGAACCTTATGGTCTCAGATAGTTGCCCAGAGGAAAAGAGAAGGGAATGGGATAAGCATTTATTAAGCACCTACTAGGTACCAAGCACTGTACTAAGTACTTTACAAATATTATCCAATTTGATCCTCACAATAACCCTGGGAAATAGCTGTTATTATTATCCCCATTTTATAGCTGAGGTAACTGAGGCAAATAAGTGACTTGCCAGGATCACACAGATAATAAGTGCCTCAAGCCACATTTGAACAGAGGCATTTCTGACTCTAGGCTCCTAAGACAATCCATTGCACCACCTATCTGCCTCTAGGGCACTGAGAAGGTAGGTGACTCACCCAAAGTTACATAACCAGGATAAGTCAGAGACTAGACTCAAACACACATATTCCATGATTTTCTCTGGCTTCTGTGCATTTCCTCTGGCTGTCCCTCATGTCTGGAACATTCTACCTCCTCAACTCTGCTTACTGACTTCCCTAGCTTGCTATAAATCTCAACTAGATCCCCATATTTTACCAGAAGCCTTCACAATTCTAGTACCTTCCCTCTATTAATTATTTCCTGTTTAGCTTGCTTTGTATCATTTGTTCTCATGTTTTCTCTGCTGTTGAATTGTAAGCTCTTTGAGGTCAGGGACTGTCTTTTGCCTCTTTTTGTACCTCAGTGTCTAGTTCATAGTAGAAGCTTAATAAATGTTGAATGATTGATTATTCCTGGCTTCAAGTCTGCTTTTCTATCAAGATGTGAGATAATGTTATTTCCTAAAATCACTTATTAGTACTAGTTTGTCCTTGATAAATATGCATACTTCTAATAAAGTAGTTTTTGATTCACTTCAAAAAAAAACTACAGGAGAGAGTAAGGGAGGGGAGAGAAAGAGAAAAGGGAGGAGAAAGGAAAAGAGAAAGCAAGGTTTATTGACTTGTTGACAAAACAGACTAAAAAATCAATAATGTTTTCCATGACACTTCAGATAAATTCCCTAATAACCCAAACCTCCTGCTTGCTGAAGGAAAGGTGTCCTTTCTGTTGACAGCTTTACTTGAAGGGAAGCTGAGTTTTATTTATTTTTACTTTTCACAAGGTGGAGTATGATACTACTTAGACCTTCCAAAAAGGATGAAATAAAATCTGGACAGGAGGGAGGTGGGACAAAGGAGGTTTTCAGGGTTTTTATGTTTTTTGTTTTGCCATTCCATCCCATCACCTTAGTAGAGAGTAGTTTCTTCTAACCTTCTCTGCCCTCCAGCAACAAGAAGTTGCTTAGACAATGTTGTGTTTTTGAACTGCTGCTAAAGAGTACAAACATAAAGTACTGCATTATTGATAGGCAGCCAAAGGGCCTCAAAAGTCACATAAAACCAAGCATGAGGACCCCAATTTTAGGGATGTGATTCATTCTTTATTACAACTGAATCCTTCTCCTCAAAGAATAGAAAACTGAACCTATAGCCCAGCAGGAAGTTTTAGAGGACCTTGTGCGTTTCAATCAATCAATGATAATCAATAAACATTAAGTGTTTACACTGTAGCAGCAATTTGGATTTGAAGATCTTGCCCACCCATTAATAGGCTATATGACCTGCTTACATCACAGGCAGCCTAAGTTATGTGGCAGGAGGACCTTCCTGACAGGAAAAGGAAGTTATGTCACAGGAAATGTTGAGAGAGAGAGAAAGAAATTATGGCTACTAATGGCTGCTAATGGCCACCCTCATGATTGTTAGAACTGAACAGGCTGACTTAGCTGTACTGTGAATTTGTTTTGGGGAAGACCCCAGCAGGGGGTCAAAGAGGTTTTGGGATGGTCAGTCTCCAGGCTGTTATATGGTGTTTTAAGTTCCTTGCTGTTATGAAAAAGTGGGCTGACTGGCTGTGGGAGCTGAACATTTGGTTATGGGATATGATTTTCTGGTGTCTGAATAAATGTTATATTTCTTTTATCTTCTTTATGGAGAGTCTCTCATACTTTGTGATACAGAACTACGTAGGCATATTCATGATTATTGTTGATGTTGTGTTTATTGCCTTACTGTTTCATATGCCAAGCATTGGGGATACAAAAAGAGGCAACGGAGACAGTCCCTGCCCTCAAGCAGCTTACAATCAAACAATCTGGCTTCTAGAAAGTGACTTCGGTCATGAGGGAGGGGATGGCCCAATATATACAAGCCTATCTGGAGCAGCACTTTTTGTGGAAATAAAGCAGGTACCCCTAAATGGCCAAATTGTGCCATGTGAATATAATAAACTAATTTTCACACCATAGAAATCACAAATCAGAAGAATTAAGGGAAACTTGGGAAGATTGGTATGAACTGACATAGTAGAGTAAGCAGAAGGAGGAGAGAATGTATACAGTAGCCATAATCATGTAAAGGGAAATAATTTTGAATGACATTGCAATACTTGTCTGATAATGCAACTGTGCCTTACTGTTCACTGTAGTGTATGATGAGACATAGGCAGAGAATGGGAAACATATTGTCAGAAATGACCAATGGGTTGCTTTGTTGGTTCAGCTGTAATTCTTTGGGATAAAGGAGTTCTTTAGGGGAGAAGTCATCAGGAAGTCATAATAGCAAAGTTCTTTTTTAAAGAGCACTTGTACAACTTTTGTGAAAAAGAAAGTGACCAGGGAGGCAGTTTGTCTGAGAGAAAGAAGCTCTTCTAGGTTGTCCTTTAAAAAAGTGTGTTTGTGTTCATGTACGTATAAAATACATGTATCTTATATGTGTATACATATATATGCATAAATATATTCCATATATAAATGTTACGTATTCATATATTACATATAATATTCTCTTTCACATACAAGTGGACACACACACACTGACACATACACACAAATATATACGTAAGAAAGAGGTTCAGAGCTAGGAATTTGGATACTGATCCCAATATCATTTGCCTAAGAAGTGGCAAGACATGCATGAAGCAAAAGGCCCATAAGCTCACAGAACAATGAGACCTTTTATTTCTTCCTAGGATTATGCTACAATTGGGGACACTATCTATTCAAATTTACAGCTCTGAGCCCCCATCAATGTATCTCTATTCCAAAACATATCACATGCTTTATTACTTCAAAGTAAATAAAATTTTAATGCTCAAAAGAGCAAGGTAATAAAAAATCGATAAGGTGACAGTGATCCTCAGCAGCCACAGCTGATGGCCTCCACCTCTAATACCTCCAAGGTTAAATCTCTATTCAATTATACTGTATCTCCAACAAGCAAGAAAAGGAGATAATTTAAAGTCATAAGACTGATGCTTCTTGAAGTCTGAAGCTGTGCTGCCTGATCATCTTCCCTTCCCATCTTCCTTCTCTACAGGGTAGAGAGCACTGCGTACTTTCGATAAGATATCCTGAAGCATTTTACCATGGCCCATGGCCAATGGCTTGCTAGAGCTCAGTACATCATGCCAACAAGAACAATGCATACTTATATGGTGTTCTGAAGTTTATGCAATACTGTACATAGAATTATCTCACAACAACCCTGGAAAATAAGTACTGTAGGTATTGTTTTCCTCATCTTACAGATAATAAAAATGAGTCTCACAGTGTTTATTTGCCCAAGTTTATTGTTCATTAATAAGAGGCATGATTCCAAACTAGGCCTTTGTACTCCCAGGTTCAGCACTCTAATTGTCTTATCTTTACAAACCCACCATTTTTACCTTTACAATAGTTCTAGGATGCTGAGTATCCCACTTCCTTGCCAACTGTAGCAATCACCATTTTACAGGGTTTTACAGGGTGTTAAAGGAAGACTAATACCTCTGGTGTGAGGGCTATGGAGTCTTTTTCAGGGTTGGTTTCTACCTTTGGTGTCCACCTGCCACCCAACGCTCATCTATGGTTCTAAGAAGCTGCATCATGCTCAACAACCATAGCCCAGTAAAACCATTTCATCAAACAGGCTAAAAACCAGGTTGAGGGTAACCAAGTGGCCTCGAATCCATCAGTAAGTTAGGTGGGTATCTACCTAAGTGAAGACTTCCTCTGGCAGAACGGGCAGAAGTGAATAATTTGTTCCAATGAACCATGAAGGTAGTGGACACAGGTGCTATGGAATGCTTAGAGCTTGGTTAGACATCAAAGACACTAAGGTCATCCATTGCATCAGAGCCATCATCAGCTGTCTTGACTTTTGTCTTGCCATTTGTTATGGTAATTAGGGTGGGACTTTTTTGCTATTCTCTTTTGGAATACTAAGGCCATCAGGTGCTTTTAATGAGTCTTGCCTTTGTTTGAATGGGGCAGGTAAAGTGGGACCCTTTTGTCTTTTGCTTTGGAGTGCTTCTCAGTACCAATACCTTTGATGAGTCTTGCCTTTCAAATGTAATGGCAAGCAAAATGGGCTTTTTGTTGTCTTTGTTTTGGAGTGCTTCTCAGCACTAAGGAATCCTTGATTGAATCAGGAGTCTTTGATGACCTGCTTACATCAAGGGAAGGCCTAGTTCACATGGGTTTGAGTTGAATGGTTGTGATGCCCTCTGACCCCAAGGAAGCATTTAAGTCACAAGAAAGCCTAGGTCACATGGGTTTGAGTCACATGGTTGTGATGCCCTTTGAACCTGAAGAAGTGTATATATACTCAGAGGTTCGCATTTTGCCTTTGGGGGCACACTCATTGGAAGAGTGTTGGTGATTTGGCCAGACAAGACTCTGGGTAGCTGTTGGAGCCTCCCTGGCTTTGAAGACCCAGATGTTGATGTCTCTCCTTCTGGTAACTATGTAATTCCCTGGTCAGACAGCTAGAGGTCTGTCTGTTGATTTCTATGTGTGTTTGCTCTGTTTATATAATTTCTGCTTGCAATTTCTGTTTGTATTCTCTCTGAAGTTCAGGGTGCTGGCTTTTCCCCCTGAACTAAGTGAATGGTGTATGTGTGTTTAATTAAAGTAAGATTGCTAACTCCTTAAAGTTGCTTTCCATAGAAAAGTAGATCAAAGAACTCGTGTTAGTGGGCCTCCTGTGTGCTGGTATTGCTGGTCTTTCAGCTCCACAGCAGCTGTTAGCAACATTGTTGTTATACCATTGGACTTCAATGACTCTGGAAGAGAGAGTGAGGCTGATAACTTCACACAACTCTGCCTCACTTAAATCCAGTTTATATATGAGTAACCTATACCATTTTACCATTTTTACCTACGTTGAAGTCCTATGGAGGTAGGTAAGTGATGAAACAGTAGGTGCAGTTACACCGAGCCCTCTAGTCTCAACCCTGAATACAAATGGCCTGGGCCATACAGATGTCTTCTCATTGGATTGAAGCAACAGTGGGATTTGGCAGTCCCTTGGGTGTCTGACCAGCCTTTTTGAAGGACTACACCACTCACCTCCTGGTATGAGGAAAAGGCTAGAAATGGTTCCTTAAAAAATGTCTGTTCAACCTAACCTAACCCTATACCAGGCTGGGGCCCCAACCTAAAGCCAAAACACACAAATCAAAAAATGTACAAAAGCTTCTGTGAAGATGATTCCACTCACCACCAGTATACAGAATGTGCATACATTTACAGACAACACAAAATCTTGTAAACCTTAAAGGCAAAAAAAAAACAACAAAACAGCTCTTACTGTGAGAAAACTCAGCAGGTATTACATCCAAAAAGTAGCCCTGAGTGAACCAAGTCTGGCAAATAGATACCAGCTTAAATTAAATCAGATCTGGATATACATTTGTCTGGAGTGGTTGCCACAATGGTGGGAGGGGGGTGCTATGAAGATGGCATAGGTTTCACAGTCAAATTTAATCTAATTAACAAGTTCGTATGCATCCACAAAGGAGTGAATAGCACACTCATGACAATGTGATTGCCACTAGAAGGAACCACCACAGTACCACCATCAGTGAGTATGCTCCCACCAAGATGAACCCTGACGAGGTCAAGGAAAAATGCTATGAAGATGTTCATCAATGTGCCAAGTGAACAAGCTTGTAATTCTGGGTGAGTATAATGCCAGAATTGGCACAGAATATCAGCTATGGCAGGGGTCCTTGGGAAGAATGGAGCCATATATAGCAACAGAAATGGTCACTTACTACCGAGGACTTGTGTGTCTCATGACTGTCTCTTTTACCTAAATGCGATAAAACTTTGTGGATGTGCCATCACAGCAAACTTTGGCACTTAATAGATTATGTAATTGTAAGAAGAGACAGACAGGATGTGAGAATGATGAAGGTGATATGTAGCACTGGACTGACCATAGACTTATCCTTTCCAAGCTAAACATTTGCATGCAACAGATGTGGCAGCCCCATGGCAAGATGACTACCAGAAGATTTAATATTAACAGATTAGAGCACTTCTCTCAGCATGAACACTTGGCTGCTAATTTGGAGGGAAAGCCAACACATGCTTGGTAACAGTGGTGCAGAAAAGGAGTGGGCACAACACTGCATTTACTCATCTGGGCCAGAACACTAACCAACATCAGCATTGTTTTGGTGAAAATGATGGGGAAATTCAGAAGTTATGAAATGAAAAACAAGAACTCCACAAGATTTACCAGAAGGATAGTTCATCCATCTCTAAGAAGGCAGCATTTAACTCCATCAAAAGTAAAACACAAGTGAAGCTTAGAGAAAGTCAAGATTCTTGACTCAGTAAAAAGGCAGATGAAATTTAGTTTTATGCTGATAGTAACAGTCCAAAGTGCTCTTATGATTCTCTGAAAGCTCTTTATGGGCCAAAGATGTATGGTACATCTCAACCATTCAGTGCTGGTGGAGCCACATTGATTAGTACTAAGGACGTGATCCTGGAGAGATGAGCTGAACACTTTCATAAAGTTCTCAACAGACCATTATCAATCAATGCTGAAGCCACTGACTGTATAATTCAAATTGAAGTCAATCCCTCTCTAGTTAAATTTCCAACTGAAGAAGAGGTTTTGAATGCCTTTAGGCTTCCTAGGTGTGTCAAAGAGCCTGGTGCTTATTCTATTCCAGCAGAGATTTACAAGGCAGGAGGTCCACTGTTCATACAAAAGCTGACTAAATCTTCTGGGTTATATGGCAAGAAGAGGTTATTCCCCAATAGTTCAGGGATGCCTCCATTGTCCATGTCTTTAAAGGAAAAGGAAATAAGTTGTCCTGTGGTAATCAGAGCGGGATTTCTCTTAGTCACTGCCAGAAAGATTCTTGCCAGAGTTTTCCTTAACAGGCTGATCCTTCACCTGGAAGATGGTCATATACCCAAGAGCCAGTGGTGGTTTCACAAAGGGCCAACAAACAGCTGATATGGTGTTCGCTGCTTGAAAATTCCAGGTAAAAATGCCAGGAGCAGAACAGAAGTCTGTACACATTTGTCAATTTGATGAAGGCCTTTGATACTGTCAGTCATGAGGGCTTGTGGAAGATCATGGCAAAATTTGGTTGCCTAGAGAAGTTTATCGGTATTGTATGTCAGTTCCATGATAGCATGCTTGCATGGGTTCTGAAAAATAGATAATGCTCTTGCACTTTCCCAGCCACTAATGAAGTGAAGCAGTGTTGTGGGCTTGTTCTCATGCTTTTTAGCACAATATTTTCATTGATGTTTTCAGATGCATTCAGTGAAGATTAAAATGGCATTAAGATCAGCTACCTCACTCATGGTAAATTATTTAAGTTGAAAAGGCTACAAGCCAAGACAAAAGCAGAAGGAGAGATAGTGTGTGACTTTTTGTTCACAGATGATTGTATACTCAATACAGCCTTTGAGGCTGAGATGCAGAAAAGTGTGGATTGATTTTTTGCTGCTTGTACTAATTTTGGCCTGACAATTAACACGAAGAAAACAGGTTCTCCACCAGTCAGCACCACACCATCCAGATATGGGAACACCAGTTATAGCAAACGGAGAAATTATGAAAACTGTAGATAAGTTCACTTACCTTGGCAGTATACTTTCCGGGGATGTACACACAGATGATGAGGTTGACATATGCATTGCAAGAGAAGCTCAGTGTTTAGGAGGCTCTGATGTAAAGCAATGGAAAGAATAGGTATTGCCTTCCTACCAACTGAAGTTCTACAGAGCCATTGTGTTGACTTCATTGTTGTATGCCTGTGAAACCTGGACAGTTTACCAGTAGCATGTCAAGAAACTGAATCAGGTCCATTTGAATTGTCTTAGGAAGATTATGAAGATCATCTGGCAAGGTAAGGTAGCGGACACTGAGGTCCTTTCTTGAGATGAACTGCCAAGCATTCAAACCCTACTGCAGAGAACACAACCCGATGGTCTGGCCATGTTGTTTGAATGCCAAATGTACGTTTGCCTTATGGAGAATTCACACAAGGCAAGTATTCACACAAAGGTCAGAAGAAGATTCTCAAGCTCTCTGAAGAACTTTGGAATCAATTAAGAGATATGGGAGATACTGGCACAGAACCACTCAGCATGGCATGCCCACATCAAAAAAAAGCACCATGCTCTATGAGCAAAGTAGAATTGCAGTAGCTCCAAAGAAACATGAGATGTGCAAATTTAAAGACAGCTCTATTCCAAATATTCATATGGATTATTTGTGTCTGACCTGTAGTAGAGCCCTCCAAGCTCATATTGGTCTGATCAGCAATAGTCAGACACACTGTACATTAACCCTGACATAATGATGTCATTTTGGTCCTCTTCAATTATGAAAGATAACAACCAGCAATCCCTGTTTCCCCACATCTTCCTAGATATTGCTGCCATTTATTTCAATCTATACTATCCACATCTGCTCCAGATTCCTGTAGCCTTTTTTGGGCCATACATTATACAGAGCTTCATAACTCAATTATGGTTAAGTGCTAGCTAAGACATGGGCTCCCACACAGACCTCTAGGAAATTCAGTCCAGAGAATTTCCTTTAAAGAGAGAGACTTTCAGCCCTAAGCATTGAGGGAATACAGAGTCCACAAACACACTTTTCTACACACAGCTACAACGAATCTGTTATCCCACTCCTCACTACCAGCATCATTATAAAATCAAAGTAAGAGTACCTTTCCCTTTTTGCATCCTACCCTCAGACTACAGGATGTCCTTTGAAAAATTCTCTTCCCTTGTAAGGCTTTCCCTAATAGTCACTGCACTTGATCCTACTTGGATAAAACTGGTATTGCCAGTAGGGTAGGAATGATTTCCTTTGACCCTACAACCCTTTGGAACAACACAGTTTATAATACCAAGTGGACATTCAAGCACAATTCACGGCTGTATTCTCCTAAGAACTAGGAGAATCATTAAAATCTCATCCAGGATGAAGTTTTCTTTTTTTTCCCATTATATGCATAGCACCATTGAGTGAAAAAAAAATGGCTGCAAGGAAAAGCTAAAACTTCCAAAACTTAATGAATGGAGAAATTTTACATGCAGAAAAGTAGTTACAAGATATTTTGATCAAGACTGAAATTTTGAGAAGTGGAGCCATGACTGCAGAGTAAAGGCAGAGAGGGACTCACTTGAGCTCTGCGCTAAATCAATCCAATTACTTTTAAATAATAACTCTAAATAAATTCTAGAGCAGCAGAGCCCACCAAAAGATGGAGCGAAATGATTTTCTAGACCAAGACAACTTGGAAGTTTGGCAGGAAAGGTCTGTTGTACCAAAGTGAGAGAGGAGCACAGTCCAGTGCAGGCCACCACAGCATAGGTCAAGTCCCAATAAACCTAGAGCAGGCCTCAGGGCAACTGAATCACTGGCAACAGTGGTGGCTTCTAGAACTCTCAGCCCACAGACACCAAAACAACTTAGAAGGTCAGCAGGAAAGGTCTGTCACACCTGAGTGTGAGTGGAGCACAGTCCCAGCCACAGAAAACCAGAAGCAGGCCTTGAGATTGACTGAATCAGCTGTGGTAGCAGCTGCTTCTGGAGGTCTTAGCCCACAGAGGGTAAGGGGGCTGAAAAACTGGTCAGAAGGAGATTACAAGGATCTTTTTGCTAACACTGATGAAGGACTCTTTTGCTTTATCCATATTCAGCTCTGGGTCACAGTTCTGAGTGACAGTTTCAGAGCAAGGAGGAGCACTAGCATAGCAGAGCTCACAGTCACAGTGGAAGGGAGGACCACAGTTCCAGTACAGAAAAGAATACTTGTGGTTGCTCAAGACCAGAGCACAGGCCAGGAAATGAGTAAACATCTCTCCTTAGATCATACCACCTTGGAAGAACTGAAAGCTTACTGGTGATCCCTAGAAGTATCTCTGAAAACAGCTGCACAAATCCCCTCCAGCCTGGAAGCAGAGCCCTACTTTAACAAAAACTTAAAAGTCAAGTAGTAGGCTGGGAAAATGAGCAAACAACAGAAAAAAAAACCCTCTGACTATAGAAAGTTACTATGGTGACAAGGAAGATCAAAACACACACTCAGAAGAAGATGACAAAGTCAAAGTTCCTACATACAAAGCTTCCAAGAAAATGTAAATTGGTCTCAGGCCATGGAAGGGCTCAAAAAGGATTTGGAATATCAAATAAGAGAGGCAGAGGGAAAGTTGGGAAGAAAAATGAGAGTGATGCAAAAAAAAAAATCATGAGAAACAAGTTAACAGCTTGGTAAAGGAAATGCAACAAAATACTGAAAAAAATAACACCTTAAAAAACAGACTAGACCACATAGCGAAAGAGGTCCAAAAAGCCAATGAGGAGAAGAATGCATTAAAAAGCAGAAATGGACAAATGGAAAAGGAGGTCCAAAAGCTTACTGAAGAAAATAATTGCTTAAAAATTAAAATGGAGCAATTAAAAGCTAATGACCTTATGAGAAATCAAGAAACAATGAAACAAACTAAAAGAATGAAAAAAATTGAAGACAACGTGAAATATCTCATTGGAAAAACCACTGACCTGGAAAATAGATCCAGGAGAGATAATTTTTTTCTTTTTTTTTCTTTTTTTAATTTATTTTTAATATGTTTAGTTTTCAGCATTGATTTTCACATGCGTTTG
>CM053624.1:257528435-257562451 GCA_028646595.1 Phalanger gymnotis
AGCCACTTAATTCCTCCCACCAGGTGGGCCTGGGGCCAGAAGCAACTGCAGCTGAATTTCTAAAGCTGCCCCCGCCTCCGTTGCCTCAGGGGCAGCTGCCGAACCGCAAACTCCGTCCTGTCCCACAGCTTTTCCCACTAACCTTCTGTGTTGTCTTTGCTGTTTGTGGGTTGTGAGGTCTGGTACATGCCACAGCTCAGTAATTCAGCATGCTAGGGCACTCTCCGCTCCAGTCCTGGTCTCGTCAGTCCGCAGTCTGCCGCGCCGCACACACCGCGCCGCACAGCGCCTCTGGGCTCTGCTTGGCTCAGCTCCGCTCCCCTTAGCTGGGAGCTGGGAGTTCTGTGCAGGACAGACCTTACCCCGAGACCATCCAGGCTGTCCTAGGCTGGAGCCCTGCTTCCCTCTGCCACTTTGTGGGTTCTGCAGTTCTAGAATTGGTTCAGAGCCATTTTTTTATAGGTTTTTGGAGGGACTTGGTGGGGAGCTCACCCAGGAGAGATAATTTAAAAATTATTGGACTATCTGAAAGCCATGATCAATAAAAGAGCCTAGACATCATCTTTCAAGAAATTATCAAGGAAACTGCCTTGGTATTCTAGAACCTGAGGGTAAACAGAAATTAAAAGAATTCACCAATCACCTCCTAAAAGAGATCCTAAAATGAAAACTTCCAGCAACATTATAGCCAAACTCCAGAGCTCCCAGTTGAAGGAGAAAATGCTGCAAGTATCCAGAAAGAAACAATTCAAGTACTGTGGCACCACAGTCAGTATAACATAAGATTAAGCAGTTTCTACATTAAAGGATCAGAGAGTTTGAAATATGGTGTTGTAGAGGGCAAAGGAGCTAGCTTTGCAACCAAGAATCAACTACACAGCAAAACTGAGTATAATCTTGGAAGAGGGTGGAATGGATATTCAATGAGGTAGAGGACTTTTAAGCTTTCTTGATGAAAATAGCTGAATAGCAGAGCTGAATAGAAAATTTGACTATCAAATACAAGACTGAAGAGAACCATAAAAAGGTGAACAGAAAAGGGAAATAATAACAGATTTAATAAGGTTAAAATCTTTACATTCCAACATGAGAAGATGATATTTATCTCACAAAACCTTTCTTATCATTTGGGTAGTTAAAAGGAGTATATATAGACAGAGGGCACAGGTGTGAGTTGAATATGAAGGGATAACATATGAAAAATAAAATTAAAGAGTGAGGGAGGAATGTACTGGGAGAAAGAGAAAGGGAGAGGTAGAATGGGGTAAATTATCTCACATAAAAGAGGCAAGAAAAAGCTTTTACAGTGGAGGGGAAGTGGGGGAGGTAAAGGGGAGTGAGTGAACCTTATTCTCATCAAAGTTGGCTCAAAGAGGGAAAAACACATACACTCGATTGTGTATAAAAATCTATCTTTCCTACTGGAAAGGAGAAGTGGAAGGGGATAAGAGAAAAGGGGGTGATAGAAGAAGGGTAGTCAGAAGCAAAACACTTTTGAGGAAGGACAGGGCAAAAGGAGAGAGAGAATAGAATAAACGAGGGTGAGGGACATGATGGAGGGGAATACAGTTAGCAATAGTTAACTGTGAAAAAAATTTTGAAGCATTTTTCTCTGATCAAGGCCTCATTTCTCAAACATACAGAGAACTGAGTCAAATTTATAAAAATAAAAGCCATTCCCCAATTGATAAATGATGAAAAGATATGATCAGTTTTCAGATGAAGTAATCAGAGTCATCTATAGCCATATGGAAAAAATACTCTAACTCGCTATTAATTAGAGAAATGCAAATTAAAACAACTCTGAGGTACTACCTCATACCTATTAGATTGGCTAATGGGACAGGAGAGGCAAACGACAAATGTTGGAGGGGATGTCTGAAAAATGAGAAATTAATGCATTGTTTGTGGAGTTGTGAACTGATTCAACTATTCTGTAGCACTACTTGGAACTATGCCCAAAGGACTATAAAATCATCCATACCCTTTGACCCAGCAATACCACTGCTAGGTCTGTATTCCAAAAGAGATTTTAAAAAAAGGAAAAGGACTTATATGTGCAAAAATATTTATAGCAGCTCTTTTCTGGAGGCAAAGAATTGAAATTGAGGGGATGCCCATCAACTGGGGAATGGCTGAACAAGTTGTGGTATGTGATTGTGATGGAATACTATTGTACTTTAAGAAATGATGAGCAGGATGCTCTCAGAAAAGCCTGAAAAGATTTGCATGGGCTGATGCAAAGTGAAATGTACTGGGTACAAAGTAATAGCAATATTGTAAGATGATCAGATAATGACTTAGCTATTCTCAGTAATATGATCCATGACAACTCTGAAGGACTTATGATAAAAAATGCTATCCATCCCCAGAGAAAGAACTAATGGTGCCTGAATACAGATTGAAGCATACTTTTTTTAACTTTATTTTTCTTGAGTTTTTTTTCTTTTTTCTGTTTTCTTTCACGACATGATTATTATGGATAGGTTTTGCATGTCTACACATGTATAACCTGTGTTGAATTACTTGACTTCTCAATGAGGGAGAGAGAGGGAGGGAAGAAGGGAGAGAACTGTTTTTACATGTAACTGAAGAAAAATAAAATACTAGAAAAAATAAATAAAAATGGAGTTCACTGATCTTACCTTGCCCTCTCCTGCCTCCATGTAATAGCACAGTCCATCTTGTATTCCTGGAACAGACACCCTCTTCATTTTTACCTATAAAGATCTTCCCCTTCCTTCAGGACCCATTTCTCTGTGAGGCCTTCCCTAATCCCACCCCATCTAGAAGTGGTCTTTCCCTCTTCAGATCACTCCTCTGTCAATTTTTGTTTGACCTCTCCTAGGCCCTTTTATAGTTTAACTTGCATTATAATTGCATACATGTTTTGTTCTCTCTCCATTAGATTGTAAATTCAAGTTCGATGATTGTGACTTTTCACCCTTGTCACCCTTCTGTTTAGCAAAATACATTTTATTCCAGTAGCAGGAGCTCTTTAAGGGGAAGGGGGTAGGGGAAGCAGCAAGGGATGTCCTTACCTCCCTTTTATTATGGGCATTTTTAAAAATTCTGCTGAAGAGTACATTTGCTAGATTTAGTATTGTTTCTCATAGACACCTGTTGATAATCCTGTTCTTAGGTTGCCTGGTGTCTTCTTGTGACATGAGGATGCCAGGGAAGCCAACCAACAAAAAAAAATCTTCCCTAGCTGTAGTAGGAAGGCCAAATTTATGATCTCAAAGAGAATCATGCATATGTCTGATCAGTTTGGAATCATTAGATATAAGGAATTCTCTAAGTAGAAGGCAGAAGGATTAAAACATTTATTTAGGCTCCAAATTAACAGACCCACGAACCAGCCTCCCCATTTCAACACTTTGATCACAAACTTCCAGGCCCAATAAGTCCGCCTCACAAGAGTAACCAGGAGGCCACAGAAAAGCATAATGGCATTAAACCAAATCATATTCATGCTACCAGTAAGAAGATCACAAACTGCCCTCAAGTTCTTGCTTGGCACTCCTTGGTCCACACACACGGGTCGGCTCTACTTTTGGGTCGGCTCTGCTTCTGCAACTCCTGCTTCAGCTTTGGCTGTAGCTGTCTCTGCCACTGTCACCGCCACTTCCGCCACGATCTCCAAGCTGTGTCCCAGCTAGCTGACTGCTTCCTCTCTCCTTCAGCTCTTAACTCCTGTCACCAACTGCCTCACCAACTGCCTCTCAACTGCCTCTCCAACTGTTCAGCAAGCTCCTCCCACCACAAGCTTCTATTGGCTCCAGTCCTAGCCACTCCCCCCAGGATCCTGGGAGGCTCACATCCACATAGGTTCCACACTCAACAGGGCTCTGGGCCTGGAGCTTAACACTTAGCAAGGCTCAACAAAATACACTGAATTACTCAAAGAAAACAAAGACCATTTTGCTTGTCAACACACTAGCTCAGAGCTAGGCTATTAACCCATAAATGGGGACATGAGCATGAGCCAATTCCAAGTGTAGAATTAATTTTTTAAAAAACATAGGCCAAAATTTATACATTTTCCTCATACCCTAAGGCCTGAGAGCAATGGGATGGTACATTAGGAAACCATAAAGATCAAGCAATTTATTCAAGGTCGCACACATGGGAAGTGGGAGAATCAGGATTCATACCTGGGTCTTCTGATTTCCAAATCTAGCATTCTTCCTACCATATCACACAGCCTCTCCCCTTTGATCCTCCCAAAGATTCTGGGCAGGGGGCAGGTCAAGGTAGCTTTTTTGTTGAGAGTTCTTGACCTTTGATTTCATTGATTTCCCCCACTAAGGACACTCTTTTGACCAAAGCGTATTGGTAACTGTCCTTCAACTGTCATAGAATTGTCAGGGGACAATGAGAGGTAAATGAGACATGCCTGGGTAACAGTATCAGTATATTTTAAAGGCAGAACTTGATCTCAGGTCTCATTCTTGACCCCATGGCCAGCTTTCCATCTGCTACAATATGCTTCCTTTCCCCCACTTATAATTGAGCAAATATTCTCTCCATTTTACAAATGAGTAAACTGAGGCCCAAGCGGATTATATAACTTCCCTAAAGTAACATGGCTAATTAGTTATAAGGCTGGAATTGGAGTACAGGCCAAAGGATTCCTGGATTCTTCCCACTATACACTTTGCACAACTTGTTGATTGACAGGCCACTAAACAAGCAGCATTCCTGCTTTTTTCACTATGTTTATGGGTTCTCCTGGTACCATGGAGAAGCAGCCTTAGCAGTTTCTAAAGAGGCAGAACTATTTTATTCATTCTCCTTCTTACTCCCACTACAGAGAATTTACTCTACTCTGACTACAACCTATAGCCAAACATGCCTTCCAGTCAAGAAAAATAAATTCTCCTCCCAGAACTTGAGATAGTCAATCTAACAAAATAAACAATGCTGGTAACAGATGGTTCTTCAGACGTGCTCAGACTTTTAGCCAAGGAACATCCAATTCAAAACTAAAAACATTTTACCTAGAAAACTTCACTATTCATAACACAACCAAGAATTAAGAAGGAAGCAAACAGATACAATGGATGCCAAAATGGGTACCAAAGAGCCTGGATACTAATGTTTATGGGCCTTCCCAGTGGCAGAGACCTTAGGGCTATCAATCAGATCAGATCAAAAGCAACAAATAAATGGAGGGTGTATGTATAGGCAAGTGCATCAGGAGAAGTTTGGCAAAGTGGTGAGAGTATAGGATGTAGAGTCCAGAAGATCTAGGTTCAAGTCTTGTCTCGCATGGTTGCTAGCTGTGTGATCACCTGCAACAGAATGTGTGTATGTGTGTGTGTGTATATATACACATTATATATATTATATATATGCATATATATGTATTTGGGTGATATATGTGCATATATGTATATCTGTCTAAATTATTGGTGATCAACCCATAACTGGGGGCGTCTACATGAGTCAATTCCAAGTATAGAATTAATAAAAACATAGGCCAAATCTTATAAAACTGCCCCATACGCTAAAGCCTAATAGCAATGGGATGTTACATTAGGAAACCATAGAGGTCAAGTGATTTATTCAAGATCACACAGATGGTAACTGGCAGAATCAAGGTCTAAACCTAGGTCTTCTGATTTCTAAATCTAGTGCTCTTCCTTGATAGAAAGATAGACAGACAGACAGACATAAATGTATCTTCTAATATATAATATAATATGCATTTATATTACATTATATTATATAATATTATATTATATTGTATTATATTATATTATATATTAGAATCTATATTTATATCTCTATTCTAATATATAATACATAAGTATATATATAAATGTTAGTTCTTGCTAGACCGAAAAATAGGCAAGAAGAAGAAAAACATAAGAACTTTAAAGGTACTAACTGTCTGGGTTTGCTTGGCAGAAGCAAACAAGGCCTATACTCCTTAGTAGGCCCTGGGGGCATGAGCATAATTTTAGTGCAGAGCAATAACTGTAAAAGACTGAACTATATTCAGTTTGCTATATTTAACAAGTTAGGAATAAGTACAATATGCCCTGGAAAGATGGCCACCCTAAATGATAAGAGGTTCTTTGGGTTTTTTAAGTGTAGGTTCTTAAATAACTCAGGTTCTGCCATCTGAAAAATTATTTTAGTGTATGTGAGTTCAAGTCCCACTTCACCAACTCTGGGACCTTCAGCAAATCGCTTCACCTCTTTAAGCCTCAGTTTCTTCATCTGTAAAAGGAGGGAACAGACTAGATGACCTCTAAAATCCCTTTTGACTGTAATTTGATGATCTTACGAACTCATTCTCCAATGACGCCAGGTAGATAAATGAGGTGAGACTGTACTAAGCCCCATTCTTCAGTCTAGATTCAGACACAAATTTCCATTGAGATTGACCTTAATGTCTGTAAATCCCGGGGAAACTGTGCAGACGGCTGGCCCACTGGGACTAATTTTAGACAATATTCAAAGTCTTCAGTCAATTATCTTCATGAAAATAATGAAGGTACCTGAGCCCATATGATACTATACTTTTTCCTTTAAAAAAAAAAGTGTTTACTTTAAGACTGTAGGAATTCTTCATAGTCATAGACCCTTTTGTAAATTAATCACTGAGAGCTTCCAGGAGCCTGGGGTGTCTCTCCTCTCTTAGCAAAGGAAGGCTTTCCTTTTCCTAGCAGGTTGCTGTTAATTTGATGACTCCTGAGACTTCCCAAGAGTGTTTGTCATTTTTACAACAGCCATTTTTCTTTTGACTCAGGAAAATTATTAAATCAGTGTTTGCATTTGTGCGTATTCCTTAAAGTGCTGCGAAATAAGTTGGTTCCCAATGAATTTAAGGTTTTAATTCATTTTACCTCAGAGTAGCTGTGGAAGAAGTCAAAATTTTAAATGCAGGATGACATATGGCTGTTCATTATTTATACATTCTGTAGCAGACTATAAATTTTACTTTGGACATATATCGAAGCACTGAAACCATTTCAGTTGCAAACACATAAATCATGGTTACAGTTATTAGTCTAAATGTAATGCCACCCAGGTTCTAGATCAAAACCTTTAAAATCCATTATAATTGACATCTCCTGCATAACTTATGTGTGATTTTATTAAAGGTGCTCATTATTATTTATATCTTTGAAGCATTATATTCCTAGCTATGCAACCAATTCAATGTGAATTATTTGGAAGTGGGGGATGGGAGAAAAGAGAAATTTATGAAATGCAGAGAGAAATGAATGGGGGAAGGGATGAACGTTGAGCATCTGTGTGGTCTAATTCGTGTAATGATTTCAGTAATTTAGTTCCCAAATGTCTTGTCCTCTCTACCAATTGACATTCATTCGAGACAAATAAAATAGCAGCAGAACAGTGTCAGCTAAATTATAAATTAACGAAAGGGTAACTGGATGAGTTGGATTCCCCAGTGTCACCAATTGACCATCTCCTTCAAAGACCAGAAGCGGTTAGATTGGTTCATATATTACAATGTCTAGAAGCCTCCTCAACCCACAGGACAGGAATGATGATACTTCACAGACTCATTAGAGGACTTCGTATTGATGAGCTGTTTTATTTGAAGGGTTAGAATGCAAAGTACTGGTTTGGTCACCCTCTGGGGGCTGCTAGGGGCTCAACTAACAAGGAGGAGAAGGCTGCTTCTACAGTGGCTCACCTTCCCATTCTTCATCCCTCTCTGTACTCTTCAAAAGATCCCAGGATGCCCTTGTATTTCCCAAGGCTGTGCACTATGGTACTCATGTCTGACCAACCCACACTTTAAATCTTTCAATCCCTTTCTTCCTATACTATGTTATCTTCTTATTTCTTTCCTTTTCTCTCTCTACTTTTCTCCTTCCTCCTTTCCTTCTTTTCCTTCTTTCTTCCTACTCTTCTTTCCTTCCTTCCTCTCTTCCTTCTTTCCTTCCTCTACCCTACCCTCTATGCCTCCTTCCCTTCCTTCTTTTTCTTTCTTTCACTCATTCTTTCTTTCCTTCTTCCTTCCCTCCCTCCTTCCTTTCCTTCCTTCCTTCCTTCCTTCTTTCCTTCATAGTTAAAGGAAGCATGGCATAGTGAATAAACATCTGATCTCAAAGCCAAGAAGACCTGAATTCAGGACCCATCTCTGAAACATACTCAGTGTGTGATCCTAGGAGTCACTGAATCTTTTGGTGTTCTAGGCAACTTTCTAAGATTCTAAGTTACAGAAAAGTTAGAAGGAGTTTCCTTATCCATGAGTTCCCTAAGCCAACAAAATCAATCTTCTATTTAGACGCGCAAATTGTTATGTTGTATTGTGCGCACATAGATTGATAGATAAGATAATTGTAGATCTTGAAATTGTATTAAGACTTTTGAAACACTCTTATCATACTTTACATATCATATGAATTATATATAATATTTTCTAAACATTCATACATATAGGTTGCATGGTAAGTCAGTCAGTCAATAAACATTTATTAAGTGCATACTTTAGGGCATACTCAGCACAGGGACTGTGCTATGCACTAGAGATATAAGAACAGACAAAAGGTAGTGAGTTAATCCCAGCCCTCAAGGAATTTACAATGTACTGAAGGAGACAAAAAACAAACAAATATGTAAAAACAAGCTAAATATAGTATAAATAGGAAATCGTCAAGAGAGGGAAGGCACTAGAATTAAGAGGATTTGGGAAAGATTCCTCCCCTAGAAGATGGGATTTAAAAGACACGAAGGAAGATAATGGTTGGAAATGAGGAAAGAGATCATTCCAGGCATGGGGAACAGTCAAAGAAAATGCCTAGACCTCAGAGATGGAATTTCTAGTTCCCAGAAGGGCAAGAAGGCCAGTGTCATTGGGTCAACGAGTATGTGTCAGAGAGTATAGTATAGGAATAAGAAGACTGGAAATTAGGGGGAGACTCAATAATGAAAAACTTTGAACACCAAATAGAAAATTTTGTATTTGATTTTGGAGGTGATAAGGAGCCACAGGAGTTTATTGAGTAGGGTGTGGGGAATAGAGGGTGTTGACATGGTCAGACTTCTGCTTTAAGAAAATAATTTTGGTGGCTAAATGAATATGAACTAGATTGGGGAGAGTTTTGAGGTATGCAGATGCACCAGCAGGTTATTGCAGTATATCTGAGAGATGGTGCAAAAGTGAAACCGATAGGCTCTAGCAACAGATTGGATATGGGGAGTGAGTGATAGTGAGGAGTTGAAGGTGACACCTAGGCTATGAGCCTGGGAAACTGAAACAGTGGGGTAGCCCTTGACAGTAATAGGAAAATTAGGCATGGGGGAAGGTTTGGGGGTAAAGATAATAAATTCATTTTGGGACATGATAAGTGTGTCATAAGTAAAGAACTGACTAGTGTTAGGAAGACTTAAGTTTAGGTTCTATATTGACATGTATTGGCTGGGTGATGTTGGGTAAGTCACTTCACCTCTCAGTACCTTTAGGGACCTTAAAATTATTCAAGACTTTAGGTTATAGAACAACTTTTCGACTACATTGGTATCTGGCATTTCCACACTGGAATTACCAAATAATATAAGTAATGATATGAGGTTACCCTGATACTTTTATCAAGTGAAAATGCCTCTTTGATTGAATTGCCAAAGCAATCAAAACTCAAAGGCATAAAATGGGTGTGAAAAATTCATATAATTAGTGAATCAATCCATCAAAGGCATAAACCAATTATGAACAAGCTCTTTATGACTTGGAAAGGAGTAGAGAGCTTTGAGCTGCTAGATGAAACCAAGATGAAATTTAAGAGATTAACTAAAAGAATTGAATATATTTCTAGGTCTCTGTGTCTAATAAGGGAATTCCAGTAGGAACAGCTTTGGAAGGGAAAAGAAGACACACAATTTACCACTTTGCTCTATGTGCTCTCTAAGCTTGAGCCCACTTTACATGGTCTAGATGTACTTGTGAGAGAATATATCCCAGACTTTCAGAGAGAATATTTTGTACCAATTGTTCTTAAAATACCACCTTATTAAAAATGTTAATTCTGGCTATCTAACGGGGTCATAAAGAGTTGGACACAACTAAAATGACTAAACAACAAAAATATTTAGCTACTGAATAACTAATGGGGAACATACTAGTGGGGACTCGTGAGTAACAGTATTAAGAAACATCCTGAACCTCTCAAGTTTACCCCTAGAACCTCTCTTTGGGTCTAAGTTTCCTCATCTGTAAAATGGAGTTAATATTACCTTTGGAACATACTTCATAGAATTATTGTGAAAAATCGAATCAGGTAACATATATAAAGTGTTTTGTAAACCCTAAAGTAGGTCCAATATCATTATTATTAGTAATTTGACATGTGAATATATGCAAAGAAAAGGGTCTAAGAGTAATAAAAGGGGTGAGTATTAACAAAGGATGATAGCTCTATCTTAATCAATCATCGGCCTGGTACTTTCTAGCAGTACCAAGGAACACCCTCAAACTCACAGGGTTGGTTCTCCAGAAAATCAATGGCAAACCCAAGGACAAAATCAGTTCTGAGCAAAAGAACTTAATGAAATTGCATAGTAAAAAAAGAAGTATTTCCACCACAAACCCAGGCCAAGCTCTTCCAGAAATACACACAAAACCAGTGAGAAGACTGAGCACTCATGGAGAATACATCTAAAGAAGGACATACATAAGGAGCACATGTGGTCAAATGGAGGAGAACACAAATAAGAAATCCATGCAGCAAATACACATATGTAGAGAAATAAGTCAAGTCAACGAGAATTTATTAAGCACCTACTATGTGACAGAAACCTGTGCTAAGTACTGGAAAATACAGTTAAAGGCAAACAGTCTGCTCCCAAGGAGCTTGTGGTATAAATGGAGGAGACAAAATTTAAACAACTATATACAGACAAGGTATATCGAGGGCAAATTAGAGATAATCAACAAAGGAAAGCCACTAGCATTAAGGATAGCTGGGAAAGGAACAACTCATATTTCTAATGCTCCTGATGTCTTTTAATGTCATGCCCCATTAGTTTTGGTTTTCACTGGTCATTGCTTGGCTGGATACATGGTCTCTGAACACTGTTCCCAGTGTGGTTGCTTCTCTCCCAGTGATGTTACTTGTGGGTGCTGCTTAGCTGGATGCCCAGTCTCCGGAAGACAAAGTTCCTGTCTTCAAGAAAAGTTCTTTTGAATGTTTCTACCCTGGGCATTGTTTATTGGATGAGGTTCAGTTGGATGTATCTTCTCCACTGACCACTGCTCTGCTGGATATTTAGTAGTCATCATTCACCTTAGCTAAAATCCTTGGCTGTCTCTTCAAGGGAAGAGTTGGAGCTGCCATGCTCTTTCAGTTTAAATAAAACCCATTTTATTTTATTCATTTTTATCTCTTCTAGAAGAGGCTCCCTCCCAGGCTCTCCAGTTTTATTCTTTCAGAGCTTTGGCTTCTGAGGCCTCTAATCTTCTCAGCAGGACATTCTTTGACCCAGATACCTCCCAGCTAGCTAATGCCATCAGGTTTAGTCTGTCCTTTTGACTCCTTTTCCTAGTCAAGGGGCTTAAGTCCTTCTGTCCTAGACTTTAACTTATCTTACAGTGAATTCTATGTAATTCCCAATTTTAGTCTCAGAAAGCTAGACTATAAACAAGGCAATGGTTATTTGCCTAGTAACTATCTAATGGTTGAGAGTTCCCAAGTTTTTGAATGCTAAGTCTGCTCTATTCTTCTGTGTAGATAGGAGAGTGGGGAATAGGCACAGCAACAAAATACACTCAAGGGGAAAAGTCATTGTGTCTGCTACGTGTCTCATGACAATCCTGGGCTTTTGTGAATACTGATAGAGCAAGCAAAGGCAAGCAAGTCTTTGCAACACAATTCTATACTATGAAATAAAGTTCAAACTTCATTGCTTAGGACTCAAAAGGCTTTACAGTCTAGCAAAACCCTGTCTTTCTAATCTTCTCGTACGACTCCCCTCCACCAAACTCAATAATCCAGGCAAACTAGATTAATCACTGCACCACTCAAAAAACAAACAAAAACTCAACTATGCCCTTCTTGATCTTGTCATTCCCTCTTCCTATAATATACTCCCTCCCACTTTGCTTTCATTCCCAACCAGCATTTAAAGTCTCAATGCAGCTCCTTCATGAAAACTTCCTCGATACTCCCAGCAAAGAGCTCCTTACCCCTTCAGCTTCATGCAACACCTTAGTTACCTCTGTTTGCTTTTTATTTCCCTAACTAAACTGCAAGGTCCATGGTCTATTAAGCACCATGCTATATCTGCCTGTTGGATCTCCTTTACCTTCTGCGCACTTAATGCATGTCTGTAGCATGAATGAATGAAAGAAGACTGAGTCAGGTAAAAACTTTTGTTACAAACAAAGAATCCTAACAACAGAGCATAGAGGTGAAAGTTGATTATTATGAAAAACCTTCCAGGTAATCAACTACTCTAAGATCTTTTGTTTGTACGCTGAATTGTATATAAAATCAAGGCACTGACAAGGTAATTTGACACTGGCACATTTAAAGCATCCAGTGGGTTAGTGAGCTTTGAAATAGGCTTCTCCAAGCTCAAAGTAAGAAAAGCCTTCATCCTATAGTGGCCAAACAGCCCTATAAGTGGCCTAATAGCGTTTGTGGAAGGGTAGCTCATTGGTAAGAGAAAATAATAATTGCTCACATTTCTTTAGCCTCTTAAGATGTATAATCAGTCAAACATTAAGCCTTATAAGGGTCTACACTATGTGCCAGTTTCTGTGCTAAGTACTGTCTGTACAAAGAAGGGTATTCTCAAGAAGCTAACAGAGGAAGACAACATTAAAGCAACTATGTGCAAACCACATACAGATAGGATAAAATGGAGATGATCCACAGAGGGAAAGGATTAGTATCAAAAGGGATCAGGAGAGATTTCTTGTAGAAGGTAGGATTTTAACTGAGACTTGAAGCAAGCCAGGGACACTAGGAGGAGGAGATGATGATGGAGGGAATTCCAGATATGGGGGATAGGCAGTGAAAATGACTGGAGTCAGGTCATGGAGTGTTTTATGTGAGGAATAGCCAGGCAGCCAATATCACTGGATCACAGATTATCATAGTAGGGCTTGTTCACTCATTTTTCAGTCATGTCTGATTCTTCACGATCCCATTTGGGGTTTTCTTGGCAAAGATGCTGGAGTGGTTTACCATTTCCTTCCCTGGTTCATTTTCTTTTTTTAAATTTTTTTATTATTTCTTTTTTTATTTTTAGTCTACAACACTTGGTTCTACATAATTTTGGGTTCCACATTTTCTTCCCTCCCTTCCCCCCTCCCTCCCTAAGACAGCATGGTGCATTGAACTTATTTACACACTAGTCAAATTGTGGAGAAGAATTATGACCAATGGAATGAATCATGAGAAAGAAGAAACAGAACCAAAAAAACAAAACAAAACAAAACAAAAACAAAAACAAAAGAGAGAGAAAAAAAATGGAGAAAAAAGACAAGCATAAAGTGTGCCTCAATCTGCATTCACACTTCATAGTTCTTTCTCTCAACGTAGATAGTATTCTCCATCATGAGTCCTTTGGAGTTGTCTTTGCACCCTGTGTTGCTGAGAAGAGCAAAGTTTATCAGGGTTAGTCCTCACAGAATCCATATATCTGTGGTTGTGTATAATGTTCTCCTGGTTCTGCTCCACTCACTCAACATTATATCGTGTAGGTTTTTCCAGGTCGTTATGAAGTCCGTATCATTCCTATTTCTTATAGCACGATAGTATTCCATTACCTTCATATACCACAGCTTGTACAGCCATACCCCAATTGATGGGAATTCCCTTGATTTCCAATTCTTAGCTACTACAAAAAGAGCTGCTATAAATATTTTTGTACATATGGGTCCTTTTCCCACTTGTGTGATCTGATTGGGATGCAACCCTAGAAGTGTTATTGCTGGGTCAAAGGGTATGAACATTTTCATAGCCCTTTGGGCATAGTTCCAAATTGCTCTCCAGAATGGCTGGATCAGTTTACAACTCCACCAGCAATGTAACAATGTTCTAATTTTCCCACATCCTCTCCAGCATTTATTGTTTTCCTGTTTTGTCATTTCAGCCAATCTGACAGGAGAGATGTGGTACCTAAGAGTTGTTTTGATTTGCATCTTTCTAATCAGTAGTGATTTAGAACATTTTTTCATATGCCTGTAGATATCTTTAATTTCTTCCTCTGAAAACTTCCTGTTCATATCCTTTGACCATTTCTCAATTGGGGAATGACTTGTATTCCTATATATTTGGCTCAGTTCCCTGTATATTTTAGAAATGAGGCCTTTATCAGAGACACTAGTTATAAAGATTTCCTCCCAATTTTCTGCTTCCCTCCTAACCTTTGCTGCATTGGCTTTTTTTTATACAAAAACATTTCAATTTAACATAATCAAAATTATCCATTTTGCATTTTGTAATGCTCTCTATCTCTTGTTGTGTCATGAATTCTTTGCTTTTCCATAAATCTGATAGGTATCTGGTTCATTTTCTGTATGAAGAAACTGAGACAAACAGGGTAAGTGACTTGTCCAGGGTCACACAGCTAGTAAATATCTGAGGCCAGATTTGAACTCAGGAATATGAGCCTTCCTGAATCTAGGCCTGGTGCTCTGTCCACTGTACCACCTAGCTGCCATATAGTAAGGAATGCAAAAAGATTGGAAAGATAGGAAGGAGCAGAGCTTTGAAGGGCTTAGAATACAAAACAAAACATTTTACCTACTGTGTCCCAAATGTCTCAGAAATGGTTTAAAACTTGCACTACAACTTTTGGGACATCCTGTATTTGCTCATGGAGGTACTAGTGAACCACTGGAGTTTATTGAGTGGGAGGGGGAAAGGAGCTCCTTGTTATGCAGTCAAGTCTATAGTTCAGGAAGATCACTTTGACAGATGAGTGAATTCTTCAGGTGGATCTCCTGCATGTATTCTACCAACAAGAAAACAGGCTCTTTGGCTTCCCCAAGGTCAGACTGCTTGTCAATGTTAGATCCAGAATTTAGATTTACTCATCTCTCCTCTGATTCTAGCACTCTTTCTAGTACCTCACACTGTAAGGAGTGAAGAAGGCAATGGAACATACTGGACACTGGGTACAGGCACCAACTGGTTACCACTGAGAGTATATCTGGATTTTTCACTTTTTAAATTGATGCACCAACTATTCATGCAGTACTTTATAAACATACTTTTCTTAAAAGCATAGACTCATCTAAAGTAAGAAATAGAATGAATCTCAATGCTTAGTACACCCTCATCTTCAAAAAAAATAAGGACCAAAGAGATGATACGACTAACTGATGATAACACAGCTACTCCATCATGATGCCATTCACCTTTGAACCAATGCAAGAGGTCAACCAACACCTAGGTAGTATGGGGAATAGAGTGGAGGACCTAGAGTAAGCAATACCTGAGTACAAATCTTGCCTGAGACTTTAACCAACTGTGTGGTCTTGCATAAAGCACTTAACCTCTCTCTGCCTGAGTTTCCTTATCTGTAAAAGAGGAATGATAAAAGTACATTTCCTCCCTCATTGGATCATTATTAGGATCAAAAGAAATATTCCCTAAAGTGCTATAGAAATACTAAGAATTATTATTAATAATAATACCTGATTTGTAATAATACTTGTATTACTTGTAATTTGAAATAATTTTGTGATTTGTTATAAATTGTAATAAAATAAATTTGTAATTTGTAAGAATACTTGAATTGTAAATAAATAGCTATTGTCAGAAATTTTAGGGCAGAAGCACTTTAAGGCTCAACCAACATATCATCGCTTTGTCCAGAGTTAACGATGCATTTTCATTAATTATGAGTCCCTTTTGATTAGGGAGAAACCCTGGATTGGATTTTTTAAAATCATATGATTCATCCATCAGATGGGGAAGTAACTAGGTTGCCTCTAAAATCCCTTTTGGCTCTAAGATTTCATTTTCTATGTCATAAGTACCTATATTTTAAGGACATTCCAGCTGTAAGCTTATGTATCCTACCAAAGTCCCTTCCAGTTCTAAGGTTTCATGTTCAATGTCCTAAAATTTTATAGTCCAAGATTCCTTCCAGCTCTAAGATTCTGTTTTATAGCCTATACTTTATTAACCCTTCTAGCTCCAAGATGCCAATGCTACGTCGTAATATTCTATATTTTGATGTCGTAGGATAATAGATTTGGAGCTGGAGAGATTTAGAGATTTAACCAAAATTTTCATTTTACAAATGAGGAAACTGAAGCCAGAAAGGTCAAATGACTTGCCTGGCCAAGGTACACAGGTAAATGGCAGTCCTTGTATTCAAACTCAAGTCTTCTGAATTCAAAGCTAGTATTCTTTCTACTGTACTACATCATGTATGAGGACTATATACGTGTGGCCAAGGATGCATAGGCTGGTAATAAGCTAAGCAACTTGGGAAAATATAATAATTTTAGCAGGTCAACATTTAGTACCAAGAATAGTTTTTTTTTTTTAAATTTAGTAAGAGCTACTTCAATGATGGAGAAAGTCAGAGGTAGTAGACAGTGATGCACGTAAGTCCTACATTCCTGCCCCAAACCTTTATAATAGGACAATTTGTAAATCAGTCTATGTTAGATCAACAGGAAGAGCAGAAGGCCATTAATCGCGCAAGGTGCATAGGTGCTCTTTTGCAATGGCCCTGAAGCAACTCTTTGCTATGGACAATATGCTTCGAAAACAGAAATTAATGTGCTACAGAGGCTAATTAAACAGTGCTCTCTCTCTCTCTCTCTTTCTCTCTCTCTCTCTCTCTCTCTCTCTCTCTCTCTCTCTCTCTCTCTATCTTTGTGTGTGTGTGTGTGTGTGTATGTGTGTGTGTGTGTGAGAGAGAGAGAGAGAGGGAGAGAGAGAGAGAGAGAGAGTGAGAGAGAGAGAGATACTCTGACTGATGATAACATAGACCCCAAAGTCAACCTCTTATTTTAAAGCTAAAATCGAGTTGCTTTTCTGTAGCCCATTGACTCCATATGTAAAAGGCTCTTTGCTCTCACATTTCCTCTTCCTCAGATTTCCTCTTCTCAGCTTTTGCTCATGTCATTTCCCCCTGCCTGGCCTGCAGGTCATCATGACACTTACCTTGGAACTAATGTCCTTATGCTTCCTAATCAGGATCCTACCCATCCCTTGAAGCAGACCTCAAATTCTAGCTCTTCTCCAAAACTTTCTACTGACCATACCCTAGTTTATGGTGGCCTTTCCCTTCTCTGAACTCTGGTAGCAAACATAAAGCTATTTTGATCACTATGGCACTAAACACATGGAGCAAAGAACCATAAATGGTTCAGTATATGATCAATAAAAAGTCAAGCTGTTTGAGAATAGAGATTAGATCCTATTAGGTACTATGTATCCCCTCATATTTGATTTGGACCCTTGCAAAGAAAAGAGAGTTAATAAAATTTTAAATTCAAATTTATAAAATTCCTTTGTCCCCCACTCCCCCAAAATTAGGTCACTACTGGACACAACCTTGGATATGCAAAGGATCTGTGGCTTTGTCAGCAAAGATAATTCCTAGAATGAGAACTCCTTTCATCAAAGCAGATTGCAATCTGGTCCATATATGACTAGATTAGTACCAGGGAAATGTCTGGATTGAAGAGAGGCTCAGTGACTTGACCACAGTGACATGGCTAGTGGGTGTCACAGATATGAACACAAGTTTTCCTAACTCCTAGCTGGCACCATGTTGCATGTTACTTAGCAAGTGCTAGGAACAGGGGTGCTGAATGATTACATTGAATAATTATATTTGACCTCTCTTCTCAGAGACTGAAAAATAATTCACCTTTTTTTTTCAAACTCTGGTCCTTTTTTTCTCCTTGAGTATTTACAATATTGGAGCAGCTAGGTGGTGCAGGGGATAGGGCAATGGGCCTGGCATCAGGAAGACCTGAGTTTAAATTCAGCCTCAGACACTAGCTGTGTGACTCTGGGGCAAGTCACTTAACCCTGTTTGCCTCAGTTTTCACATCTGTAAAATGAACTGGAAAAGGAACTGGCAAACCACTCTAGTATCTTTGCCAAGAAAACCCCAAATGGGGCCACAAAGAGTCAGACCTGACTGAAACAATGGAACAACAGCAAACATTGAATATTGCTGTGTATTCATTTTTCACTAGTCTCAGTCCAAGTTACTCAACAACAGCAAACCTCAGTATGACCCAGTATCACTGACAAAAAGCAAACAAATTTGACTAGAGTCCTCACCAAAGCAGTGAATTCTGGGGTACTGAGAGAAGAAGACATAGAAATAAATCACTTATAACTGATGGATGAATAGAAAAGGATATGCATTCAAAGAACCAAAGAGATTCCAGCTTAGGAGTCCAAGCCAATAACACTTATTAAATGATAACTATCTATAGGGTCCTACTGTAGATGTTGAGGGAGAAGGGGGGTTCCATGATAAATAAAAGATGGTTCCTGCCTTTAAGGACCTTACAATCTATAGCAGAGGAGCTCAGAGTAGCACCATACTTAAATGCAACTTTCATTCAAATGAAAATCTCTTCTCCATTTCATCCTTTTACCACAACTCTTGCATTTCACTCTTATATTTGATGGTTCTTCCATTATCTGTTCCTTGAAGGGATCTTCATGAAATAGGCTTCAATGGTCTTGTCAGAGGGGGACAAAAAGGCTATTGATGAGAAACAAAGCTTCTAAATTTATCTATACCACCTCCGCCAAAACAGGAGACAGAAAAAATTAAAAACACGAAATGGAAAAGACCCTGAGCCAGGGTTGTTAGCTTATACCCCAATAGGAGTCACAGTATCAGAGATTTGGATCCGGGACCTTAGAGGTTAATACGGCCCAATCTTTCCATTTTACAGAAGAAGAAACTGAGGCACAGAGAGGTTAAGTGACTTGCCCACCATCACATAGTTATTAAGTGTCAGAGGGAGAAATTAACTCAGGGCTTTCTGACTCCCAAGTCCAGAACTCTATCTTCTATGCAACCTAGAGTCCTGCAATGTAGAGACTTATTCATCTGAAGTCTAATTACACTGCAGTTGGATACCCTCATAAATAGCATTAGGCATCCCAGAAATTGCAAGGAAATTCAAATATCCCATTCTTAATATATAGCAGAGGAAAAAGAATGCTCTTTCTGATTTTTTTTTCATTCCATCAGACCCCGTCAATCTAATTTGTAAAGTCCACATTTGCAAATCAAAGCTCTTTGGCCCCCACATCACATATCCAAACAGTTGCTAAACATTCATTATAAACTGGCACCAATTGGCCATTTGATCCACAATTTTGAAGGAAAAAGGAAAGTATATCCAAATGAGAGGCAGGGCTGGAATGAGTTCTTCTTTGCCTTCCCAAGAAAACACATAAAACCATATTTACTACAGTGTTTACCAACCGTAACACATGCTTGACTTTCCTCTCTGATTGCAATTGTTTGCCCATCTGCGGATTTGAAGATTGCCAGGATCTGGCTTGCTCTATATTACTGGTTGTTTGTTTTTGTCTTTGTTGTGTAATCTTCGGTGCCTTGTAAGTCAGATAGTGTTAAATTTACAGTTGTTTTACCTTCACTCACTAACACATCATATTTATATGATGTAATTACCATGATGAAATATCTGTAGCCAATGTCGAAGGATTGCAGCACTTCTACCAGAGTCTCGCTATAATTCATCTGAAAGAATCATTCTGTTATCTAATATAAATTCAATTGTAAAAGTAAAATTCCCCATATAATTGAGGTCATAATTATAACTACATCTCTCACAAGTTCTACTTATAACAGTGTTTTTACACTACTGAGGTGAGCATGTCCTTTGGAAAAGCTGCTTTAGAGAGGCATGTATAAACTGTCTCACATAGCATAATCAAAATTAAGAAAATACCCTTTTCTCTAGGACCTTCATCTAACTCCTTTAAATTTAATTCAACATGGAGCTAAAAGGGACCTTGGAGGGAATCAAGTTCCACCTTCCAATTTTAAAGATGAGGAAACTGAGGGACATAATTTGAGTCCCTAGTAAATATAAGGGACTCTGAGAGATGCCTATCAAAATTCAAAAAATAAATTTCATTCATGAAAGTAGCTGGATGCTAGTTTATTAACATGTCAGGGTATCTTCAGTTACTACCGCATGGCCATTAGTCAGAGATTGGTCAGAGATTGGTCAGAGAGTCTAGATCAGACTGAAGAAGCTATTGAGTCAAAATCTCTACTTTTATAGATGAAACTAAAGCACAGAACAATAAGAGACTTACCCAGAGTTAACTGGCTATTCAGCATCTCAGGTGAGATTTAAATACAGCTTATTGCAACTCCAAGTCCAGTGTCCTACCTACTACACCATGGCGATGTTACACCAATTTGTCTCAAATGTAGGTTGCACAAGATGCCTCACTGGGCCCTTCCAGCATTGAAACTGTGAGAATTGAATGAAGAATTCCAGGTGCATACAGTGGTATGCAATGCTGCCTCTCAGTTAGTGACTAGTGTTTTCGGTTACAGGGAGCTAGAAAGAGCGTGGTATATAAACATATCCTTAAATAACTTCTGCAGCTAGATAAAAGTTTTGAAATGAATTAGTCATTAACTAGCAAAGCTACCTGCAGAGAAATAGATCTAGGAAAATCCTGAGCTCCTAAGATGATAAAATTTAGAACTGGAAGGGACCTTTGAAGATCATTAGATCATCTTATCCTTTCCCTCATGTTTAAAATGAGGAAATTGAGGCCCAGAGTGGTGAAGCTGTTGGTCAAGATCACACAGATAGTAGGGATTTGAATTTTGGACTTTTGGTTCCAAAGCCATGGCTCTTATATCACACTGCTTGTTTTCTGGCTTTTAAATATATTGTAATCTTTTAGACTGCTTTCTTTCTCCTAAAAGAATAATGAAGATAGGCAAAAATAAGTGTATTTGTCTTTGGCTGTGTTATAAAATATGAGAAGTTTGTGCCTCCTGTCACATCAAGAGAGTCACGCATATGCACAAGGATATGGGCACAAACACTCCAGCTCCTGACTCCAGAGCCATCATCTCTCATGGTCTCAGTATCCAGGATGCAGCTCACTGGGGCATCTGTGTAATCTTTCAGCCTGCTGCTTGCTATGTAATATTCCTTCTGCTCCACTGACAGCCCTTTCATCCCAGAAGGGGGAGAATCCTAACTGGACGCATCTAATTTATTGGGTACTCAGTTTTTGTAGAAACATAAGAAACCCTGCTGAATAGACCTCCACTGAGCCAACCACAAAACACCCAGATGCAGGGCCCCTGAAGTTGGCTCAGTTCAGAATAGGATTTGATGTTATTGGGACCCAAGATGAAAGGCAAAGGGGTGTGGATTCTACAGAATCCTGCTGGAACCCATGCCATCACAGGCAAACGGCATAATTGAAAGTGTCCTCCTTTCTTGTTCCACTGGGCTGCTGAAGACTTTGAGAAAGGAACAGGGCTCTTGCTAGGGAGTTACAGGGTAGAGAACTTTTAGCTTGCCACCATCACAACACTATGGTTCAAAATAGATACACCTGCCCTTCCCTTCACAGAAGGCACTTGAAAGGTTCCAGTGGTTCCATTTGTGCTTTCTAAATGTGTTGACTTTCAAATGCACATTTTGAAAGAAAACCCAGAAGACACTAATGCCAAGGATCACCAACCACCTGGACATGTATGTAAAAGGCAGTAATGCAGCAATCTTCACACTAAAAGGCTACTTTAGGGACAGAAGTTGTCATGTGCAAGGACAAAAGTCAGAGTGAAAAAATTGCAATCATTCATGTGTTCAACAAGCTAAGTGACACATTCATTCCTCTCCAGACTTCACACCTGACTCTGGATTCTCTCTACCAGCAGCAGCCTTCTCACCCTGAAAATTCACCCAGCCTCTGGCCTTCTCACACTGGGAGTATACTCTATGGCCCCTTCCTCTGATTGGCTGGTTCTTGGAAGAACCTCCATTTTGCGGATTGCTGTTCCCCACCCCCTTTTCCTCTTATGGGTTGTCTTCTCCCATTAGAATCTAAGTTCCTTGAGGGCAGGGACTACTTGTGTTTGAATTCCCAGTGTCTGGCACATGAATGTTTCTTGACTTGACAGTGGGTAAAGTCAGGAAGTGGGTGGAGTCAGGAAGACTAGTTCAAATACTGTCTCACTGTGTGACTTTGCTCAAGTTACTTGACCTCTTGAGTGTGAGTTTCCTTATTTATAATGGATGATAACGACAGAGATAACATGTGACATAGAGGTCTTGTGAGAACCAAGTAACATATATAAAGCTCTTTGGTAAACCATGTAAACCATATAGAAATTCTAGTTATTTACTACTGCTACTAGTACTACTACTACTACTACTGCTGCTGCTGCTGCTACTACTACTACCATTACCACTACTACTACTACCACTACTATGGCTACTACTTTTACTAAGAGATAAAAAGAAGAGTAAAGCATTTCCAATTCTCCCATTTCTAGCATTTCATAGCAAGCTTCAATGAAAACACAACTTCTGGCCCTTGATCATGTTCTGTCTTCTAATATCCCCAGTCTCCTACAGAGCTTTCTATGACTTCTGGCTTCAGGGGGTGGTATTAATGGGAACTTAACAGAATGAAAACGAAGAAAACATTCTTCGATGGTCATGAAAAGCTAACTCTTGAAACTTTAATTACAGAAACGAAAACTGGTCAGACACACGTGCTACTCATCTTTTAAGAGACAGTCATTAACTGGAATGTTTTCTTTCTGTCAGAACCTAACCCATCTTCCAATGTCTAATTCAAGCCTCACCCCCCTTCAGGGGGCCTCCCCCAGTTTCCTTCTTCTCTAGGTAGTAATGGTCTCTCTCTTTAACTGATCTCACTTCACTTTTTATTTTCTCTAATGCATTTATCATATTTTCATTTGTATTTATTGTAGGCAACATGCTATAGTAGAGAAATAATGGGCTTTGGAATAAAAGGAAGTGGACTTGATTCTTGCCCACTGACTGTGTACACTGGAAAAAGTCATTGTTCTTCTCTGGGCATTCAGTGTGATGAGAAGTTTATACAAAATGGTATCTAAGGTAGTTTTCAGTTCTCAAGCTTTCAGGTCCTATGAAGGTGGGAACAATGTGTTATCTACTCATTCATTCATTCATTCATTCATTCATTCATTCATTTCTGTTTGCTGCGGTTAGTATTGTCATTGTTGTTAGGTTGCTGGGTTTTTTTTTTAAATATTCCCCAGGACTTAGCACAAGGCTTTGCACATTGCAACTTGCTGTTAAACCAGGAGTACACAATTCTTGATCTCCTAGAGTAGGTGTGTTGAATGAGGACTGCCTCCTTAATTGTACTATTTGTCAGGTACAGACATCAGTTTGTTTCTTGTGATGCTTTCCCTAGCCCTGTGCTGGCAAAGAGGCATGGCTCTAGCTCTAATTCACCTAAGCTTGAGATCAGCATAGGGGCGTGATCCAAAGAGCAGGGTAATGATATTATGGGAGACAACAGTGAATGTATACCAGGAAGGAAAAGCCAAGGAAAGATTTCTTGAGTATTGGTCAGGAGGTCCAAAATCAAGGAGGATATAGAATAATCTGAAGAATATAAGTGAAGGAGCCATGATTGTAGTCAGAGTTCAGAGACTAAGTGAGAAAAACAATTTATTAGATTCAGAATATAAAAGCAGGTCAAGATGGGCTAGTAGTTTATTTTGACAAAAATCAGTCCTCTTTTTGAAATTGTGTAGTGCTTTTTCTGGCCAAACCCAGCTAGGATTTAAAGACTTCTTCACCTCAGGAAAAAGAGAAAGGCCTAAAAATGGACCAACCTTGGAGGGACCCATATATTTCTATCTCTGTCATAAATGATAGACATTTATTAGCTTAAGTTCCTGTGTCAAGTCAATAAATAAAGAAGCATTTAATAAGTGTTTACTATGTGCTAGGCCCTGCACTACACGTAGAGAAATAAAAAATACAAGCAAAAAGATAGTTCCTGACCTCAAGGAGCTTACATTCTAATGGGGGGAAAACATGGTGGAGAAAGAAGTCTTGGAGAGTCAGGAGTGGAGCTAAGAGAGGACTGAAGAAAATGACTGGCCGGGAAACTTCCCTAAAATGAAGGCTCCAGGAGGAATCCACCAATCAGAGGAAGGGGGCAGAGGGATGTTCCAAGGAGAGAAGGCAACAGAGGTATCAGATATATAGCAGGCTTCCAGGATAAGAAGGCTGCTGGAACATGGTAACAAAAGCATCTTCTAGGGTGAGAAGGCAGCTGGGAAGTGGTAGAAAAAGACATCTAGAGCATCAGGAATGGAACTTTTGTGCCTGTTCTTTCTCATCTTCCTTTTCTTTTTCAGAGAAGACTAATGACATCATGGGTCGACATCTTGACTCTGTCTGGATTGGGTTTAAGTGAGGCAGAGTTGCACAAAGTCATCAGCCTCACTTTCTCTTCCAGAGCCATCAAGGTCTGGGGCAAGACAAAGGGCAGGACAACTAGAGATTTCTATACTAGGTCTTGAGCCTATTAGGCACCATGATGGGTTGATTTTCAATCCCAGGAAAAGAGCAGAAAAAGAAAACAAAGATCATTATGTTACAAAAGGTTCTCTTTTATTTTATAAGGAACAAGGGAATTCTGCCACTCATGGTGCTAATTCAAGGCAGCATTCTTGAATTCGTTCTTACAAGGAGAAAGAAATGAATGCCAGAAAGTTTGGAGAAATCTGCATGGTTGGCCAAGGGAGCTATTCAGGAGCTCTTATTTAATTTCCACCCAGACAAAGACAAAGCTGACAAGGAAGGCAGTCTCAAGTATAATGCAAATGATTTCTGAACAGAAACTCCCTTTCATAATTATTCAATATGAAACAGAATTAGCAAGGCTTGCTTTGCAGATCTACTAGCTAAAAGCCCTGATAAGTCATTAGGCTCAACTATAAGAAACCTGTGCTATAATTCCTCCAGAAATTAGTCCTGGGTAAAAATGTATAATCTCAAAGATTACAAAGCGATTTTGAAAATTTGATATAATGACTCCTGTTTAGAAACCCATGAGCAAGATCACTTCATAATCATCATCAGAAATATGGACAATTTTTACTGATTTCTTTATACGGTGATTATTGGCAGCAAATTTTGCTTTCAATCTTTTCTTCCCTTAACAGCATTCCAAGAATAGGGAAAGTAAATAGCTCTTCACCTTCTTCTGTGTCACCCCTTCACAAGGCTGCACAGTGATTGTGTTGAAAGTGGTAAGAATTTCCAGAACAATCCAGTCTACTTCAACAAATATTGATTAATGCCTACTATGGGTGAGACACTGAAGGTGCTGGGATCACAAAGATAAAAATGATAGAGAGAGGCCTTCTTCAACTGCATGAGTAGTTGGCAGGCCATATACTATGGTGCTGCTCAGCCAACTGAGATGAAAACAGGCCATGATCTTGATTCAGATTGCCTTAGGGTACTTTTTTTTTCTTCTGTAGGCTCAAGAGAAAACAACACCAAAAACAATACCTTGACCTCAGGAGATTTATCTATCTAGTTAATTACAGGGGAAGGAAGGTACTAGAAGAATCAGTGCTAGAGTCCTATCTTTTGCCAGTTATCTAGGTTGGCTATGTTAGTTCACCTTCCAGATGCTGAAAGTTATTGTCAGAGCACCCTTCTATAAATATTGTTTGATTGACAACTATGCACCAAGCATCCTACAAGGCACCCCCTGCGGGGTCACGACCCACAGTTTAAGAAGTGCTGACGGGGTTGGGAGTGGAAAAAATTTTTAAGAAGCCCTGTAATACAGGACTCTGTGGTATAGAAACAAGTAACTATAATAAAAGCTAAAATACAAACAAAAGGCAGTGAGAGAATTTTAAAGTCACCTCTCTTTGGTTTTTCAGTCACATTCCTTATAACACCTCTTGCAAAATATCTAATACCTTAAATTCCAAATTCTACTCCTTCATTCTCTAACTCTCAGTAGATGACCTTGCATCTACTTCTACTAAGATAAAGGTCAAAATATTAAATCCTTTAATTCCACTCTTCTAACCCTCCAAACCTCATGATCATGTTGTCACTCATGTTTACCTCCTTCCCTACAGTCTTAGGGGACAAGCTGGTCTTTCGTCTTGCCAAGGATAGGCCCCACTTCCTCCTCTTGAAACTATCTTCCTATGTCGTCTGTGACCTTGCCCCGTCACTCAAACTCTCTTCTTGCTGCTTCCACTCAGCCTACAAACATACTCAAATTTTCCCTATCCTTAAAAAAACAACAACTTAAAGTTCCCTATGGCCTTGATATTCCTTTAGGCCTCTGGCCTATCTGTTCTCTCTACTGCCAAATTTCCAAAAAGACCAGGCTACATTTAATACCTCCAGTTTCTCACCATCCACTCACTCCTCAACTCTTTGGAATCCAGCTTCTGTATTCACCACTCTCTACTCCAACTGTTCTCCCAATGCTGTTAAGTGTCACTAAATCAATTGACCTCCTTAACTACTCTGTAACTTTTGATTTTGGCAGCCATGCCTCCCTTGATAGCTAGTCTGTCTTGGCTTCCCTGACACTGATCATTCCTTCTCTCTGTATTTTCCAAGTTCATCCCATTCCCTGTCCTTGAACCTAAGTGGCTCCAAAGCTCCTTTCCCTTTTCTTTTCTTTTTTTGTTTTTGTTTTATTAGTTTTTTAGTGGGTAGATAGCTCTCCTTGAAGTCAGTAGGATATGCATTCAAATCCTCCTTCAAGTACAGAATGGTAGAGTGACTCTGGGAAAGTTGCTTAATCTTCAGTGCTCCAGATAAATTGCTAAGACTAACTGAACCCATCTGCACTAGTAGAAGTTTCATCACCTGGGGGTTCCTTATACCAATGAAATCATAGATACATTTCCTATCAAGTTCCTATTCTTATCTATCACCACTACCACCATCACCACCACCACCACCACTACCACTCCCCAAAAATCTACCAATGCCCCTAACGCATATATTTCTGTCAATAACATAACTTTCTCTTATTTACCTAGGCTCCAAAACTTGGAATGATCTATGCCTCTACAATTTGCCCTCATCCTCATTCCTATTAATGTGTCATTGCCTTCTTGAGTCATCTAGGTGGCAGAGTGGATAGAGTAACTGGTCTAGAGACAGGAAGACTTGAGTTCGAATACTATCTCAGATAATTTAATAGTTGTGTGACCCTGGGCAAATGATTTAACTGCTATCTACCTCAGTCTTCTCAATTGTAAAATGGGGATCATAATAACACCTGTCTCACATGATTGTGGTGAAGATCCAATGATATATTTGTAAAGCACTTATCATAATCTCTGGCATTCATAGGTATTTAACAAATGCTCATTCCTTTCTTCCCCTCGCCTGAATCTCTCACCTATGCTCTACTGTCAAGTTGTGTCAATTCTATCTCCACAATCTCTAGCGTCCATTTTCTCCTTTTTATTGCCACTGAAACCATGCAAAGTTCATTCCCTATTGCCTAGACAATTTTAATAGCTTCCTAAGTAATTTTCCTATCTAACCAAGAGGTTCTTAACTTTCATTCTATGACTCCTTTGGCAGTGTGATAAAACCTAGAGGTTTTCTCACTTCTCAGAATATGTCTTTTAAATTCACAAGTAAATTTTAGGAAAAGTTTAGTGAAAATAAAGATGCTTTTTTCCCATTCAAGTTCACAGGCTCTCCCTTCCATGAACCCAAGGTTAAAAGTCCCTGCTCCATGAGATGATCTCACAAAAACCTGGAAAGACTTGCATGGACTTTTGAACAGTGAATTGTACTGTGTACAAACAGCAATGTTGTAAGATGTTCAGCTGTGAATGACTTAGCTATTCTCAGCAATACAATGAACCAAGACAACTCTGAAGGACTTATGATGAAGAATGCTATCCATCCCTAGAGAAAGAACTGATGGTATCTGCATAAAGATTGAAGCATGCTTTTTTTTTTTACTTTATTTTTCTTTAGATTTTTTTTCTATGTTTTCTTTCACAACATGACTATTATGGATATGTTTTATATCATGGCTACATTTGCATAACCTATATCTAATTGTTTGCCTTCTCAATTTGGGGGGTGGAGAAGGAGGAAGGAGAAAATTTGGGACTCAAAGTTTTAAAAATGAATATTAAAAATTGTTTTTACATGTAACAGGGGAAAATAAAATACTAAACAAAATTTTCATAACAATAAAGAGTCCCTGCTCTAGCCTATTGTCCTTCCAAACTATTCTTCATTTCAACTATTTTTTTCTATCAATAAAATTTGACTTTTCTTCCTGCTCCTAATCCTGGCATTGAGAAAGAAAGAAAAGAAACAAAAAACCCTGCTACAAATGTATAGTCAAGCAAAACAAATTCACCCATTGGCCATGTCCAAAAATAATGTCGCAATCTGTACTCTGCATCCATCACTTCTCTTCAGGAGATGGGTAGCCTGTTTCATCATGAATCCTCTGAAATCATAGTTACTCCTTGTATTCCTAAGCCTTTCAAAATTGTCTGCCTTTACAATACTACTGTTAATGTATAAATTGTTCTCCTGTTCTCACTTCATTCTGCATCAGTTCATTCAAGTCTTCCTAGGTTTTTCTGAAACCATTTCTTTCATCATTTCTCATAGCACAATAGTATTCTTATTCAAATTCCAAATTCATGAACCATAATTTGTTCAGCCATTCCCCCATTGATGATTCCTATTCCATTGCATGGTTTCTAATTCTTAGACATTGCAAAAAGAGTTATTATGAATATTTTTGTAGATATCAGTCCTTTTCCTCTTCCTGTGATATCTTTCAGGTATAGTTTGTAGAGCAGCAGTAGTGGTTCAGACATCCTGTACCTTGACCCCAACATAGTGATGTCATTTCGGTCCTCTTTGAGAATGAAGGACAACAAACAGCCATTGCTGACTGGGACAAGGTGTATGATCAATTTAATAATTTCTCTTCCTAACCATTCTTTACATTGCAACCTAAATCACTTGCCTAATGTATCATTATGGTTGTATTTCTTCTTTACACAACTAGCTCTGTAACCTTTCTTCCATATGGCCTATTGAATAAAATTTAAACTGCATCATGGCACTAGATAAACCTAACTTCCCTTTTTTTCACCTTATCTTGCTCTACTTCTCCCATCTATTCTACCTTTTGGCCAAACTATTTTTCATTGCCCAGCTCCCCACTCTACTCTCATACTGCTCTCTCCTAAAATCAATCTCAGAGCTAGAAGGAATATCTTAGAGTCTATTTAATCTAACCCAGGGGTGGGGAACCTGCAGCCTTGAGGTCACATGTGACCTTCTAAATCCTTAAGTGTGACCTTTTGACTAAATCCAAATCTAGAAAGCCACAGATGGACTCAAGGTCATAGATTTCCCACCCGCAAACCCATCCCACAGAAGGAATCTTCTTCTAATGGGAAGTCACTAGCTATGTTGAAAGCTTCTAGTGAAGGTGAAGTCACTATCTCCCGAGGCAGCCCATTTCACTTAAGGAAAGCTAAAATGTTAGGAAGATTTCCTGAAGGTCAAGCCCAAATCTTTGTCCCCAATACTTCTACCCACTGCTCCTAGTTCTGGCCCTGGTGCCAAGAAGTCAATTTTTTCCCCTATGTGACAGTTCTTCAAACACTTACAGGTATCTATCATTTTTCTCTAACTTTTCTCTTACATATACTAAATATCCCCAATTCTTTCAACTTTATACAGCAAGGTCTCTAATTTTCTCACCATCCTGGTTGTCCTCCTCTGGTCATGTCACTGATTTTCCTAAAATGTAGCACCCAAAACTGAATGCAATACTGCTGATGTGGTCTAATTAGGGATGAGGAAGCTATCCTTTCCCATCTACATATCTCAACTGGGAAATAAGACATACAGGCAATGAGGTATAGAAATCTATCTTGCCTTAAAAGAAAAAGGAGGAGAAGGGGATAAGAGAAGTGTTGTGGGGGGGGGGCGGAAACATGATAGAAGGGAGAGAAGATTGGGGAAAGGGGTAATCAGAATACATGCTGTCTTGGGGTGGGGGAGGGGAGAGATGGGGAGAAAATTCAGAATTTAAAATCTTGTGGAAGCGAATGTTGAAAACTAAAATTTTTTTTAAAAGAAATTTTTAAAAAGTGGGACTTTGGAGGAGGAGGAGATAACTTCCATTTGAGGTCACTTCCATTTGAGGAGATGAGAGAAAGCTAAAGATAGATGGAAAGTCCAGGCCAAATCATCAAAATCTCCTCTCCACTGGCATTGCCAAAGATTTTATAACATCAAAATTCCAAGATGCTGGTGGTTACAAGGTACACTGGGCCACCTTGAAGAAGCTGACCAAGAACATAGCTACAGTATGACAAAGGGGGGGGGGGGGTCCTTTCCAACTTGGATGAACCTAGGCAACAGAACTTCACATTATTAAATTTTAAATGCAAGTTTCTCATAAGATAATCTAAAATCAGAAGCTAATTAAGCCCAGAAAGTAGATGTATGGACTTTTCCTATACAGTTTATTCATAGCAGTGGCATCTATGTGAATTACGATGCTAGAGTAAAACATTATTGATAAGAGTAGAGCTACATACATACATGAATATCTTTCCTAGGCTATCCCAAATACAGACACATATACGTTGATTTGGTTAGAGTCAATGCCAGCAGTTATTGAGGACTATAGTTGCCAATGGAGAATGAGCTCTTCTGTAAATAGTGATTGAAATTCACTTGGGAAATAGAATAGCAAGGCGGCAAAACATATGGCATTACCAATTAAAGTCCACGTCTTTAATTTGGTTTTAGTGATGTTTAATGGTATTTAACTGTTGGCATGTTAGAAGTCTATGCAACAAAGCTACATAATATAGAAAGAACCTATAATATTGAAAGAATTCTTGGTCACACATCTCACAGAATATCATATCTAGTTAATATCCTTTCTTGTTAATGCACTTTGATTAAACTCTACTGTAAAGTTAAAAAGGAACTACATACTAACACTGTTCAATCACCTCTTTATAACATCATTTCCATGGGATTATCTGCTTTATATAATGCCCTCTTGCCTAATACTGGGCCTCTACAAAGACAATTACCACCATCAGATAGTTTTTACCTTATGGTCTATTTAATTGCACAAACTCAATTTGTTTTTATTTTGTATTTACTTACCTATATGTGCTTCCCTTTTCCACCTTCTCCCCACCAAAAAATGTAAATTTTTTGAGAGCAGGGACCATTATTACATTTTTGAATTTGTATTTCAAACACCTAGCACAGTGCTTAGAAAATAGTAGGTGTTTAATAAATGCTTATTGAATGGTTGAATGGATTCATCCATGCACTTGCCCAAATGAACTAGGCAAAGAGGGAATTTAGAACCTTAAAGAACCTGAAAACTTTAACTCTACAATCCTCCATAAAATCTATGTAAATTAGGTACCCCATGAGAGATCAACATCTCTACTCAGCCAGTCACACTTTGGATGTGGGACAGCTGGGCACTCAACAGCTTTCATAAGTACTTTGGGTGGCCCAAATCATATATCTGTAATGGCTTTGAAGGCCAGAGTTTGGAACTTAACATCCTATAAAAAAAAAAACAACTAGAGTTACTGGCTGAGTCCATACCCTTCATCCTCACACAAGAGGCTTTGTCTGCTGCTGGGGCATCATTTGGGAGGAAGGTACATAGTTCTGGAAATGTAATAAAAGTGTCCAAGTATCTAAACCAGTCAAGAAGGAGATTTTTCCCCCAAATACTCAGAAACATTATTTCCTATCTCATTTAAAAGTCAAGCTCATGTCCAAATATTAGTTAGATCCTCCAGGAAAAAAAAAAGCCTGGATAAAATCCAAAGCAAGTGGGAGAGAGCCAATCTACAAGGCTTATAATAACCAAACCTCCAAAGCACCTCACAGAAATCTGAGCATAATGTTTAGTTTTAAATAAACGTTGGTGCTGTTCGTATCTAAGCATCATTGCCCTGAGCCAGCAGGTTCTGGTATAACTCTGTCTATTCCTTACTTATCTGCCCCCTAGTTGTGCTTGTTTTCTTTTGAAGAATAATTAAGATTTAATGGCATATTTTCACAGTTTTTTTCTGCTGGCTTTCTTGCTGCCTACTGTGCAGAATGTCTCTGTTTGATCCCGGTCATTACAAGAACTGTACAGTAATTGCCTATCTGGTGACTCGTTAATGGAAGTCCCCAGAGAGAGGAGAAGCTGTTCTTTTGAAGTTCATCGTGTTTACTGTTGGCCCTACTGGTTTAATCTATATCATCAGAGAGCCCTGTTCAATCATTGGCAGCTCAATTCCTTCTCATTGGGATCCAGGTACTGGGTAAACAAACTCCCCCCTCCCCCCCTCAGCTGACTTCTCTAGGGCGACCGCAGGTAAAATAAGCAATTTGAATACACCAGAGGCCTTCCTTTGCTCTGTTCCTGTGGCATCCAGCCCAGCTGCAGAATATTGCAAAAATCCTCACCCCAGCAGATAGCTGGTTTCTGGCAGCAACCTCCAGCTCAAGGGAGCCTTTTGTGTTAGCACCCTTTCACCTACTAGAAATGTCAAGGTCTGCTATGACCAAAGCCCTCTTTCAACCCCCTGAGGATAACAGCAGTGATGATAAATCCAGAAATTTAGGGATCCAGCCACCGAGTTGTTGGATTGCTCCTTCAGTGCAGGGAAGCTTCCCGACTGAGTATACTGATGATAAGACTGGGCATAGCCAATGAACAATCTGACAAGTGAACATGGAGCTACCCACATAGAGTTGAGTTGTGAAGTCAACAGAAATTCCCTTGTAGCTAAGTGTCAGATCAGCCACTTCCACAAACTTCTAGCAACCACTATCAGAAAGATTTGCTTAGCTATTCCCTGAAAGCACAATCTCTGGGACTCTGTAGGCTTCCCAGACTTGACCTCAGAAAAAAGGCAGGGCTGCTTCATTTAACTTCATGGACAACCAACTCAGACTCTCAAAATTGCTTATTTTAGCCCCTCGTGACCTTGAGATTGTCTAGTCCTCAGGCAGTACCAGATTTTAAAAGCTACAAACGAGTGTCCTCAATAGATATTGATCCATAACTCACTTCAAGTGACACAAAACTCAACTCATGAGGATTTTTGCTTACATTAATTGTCTCTTTTCCAAAATGATAGAATTATTCCTATTTAGCTTTCTCAGGGAGGAAAGGCAACAACACTGGATGTCAGGTTTAATTTTATTCCCCTCTAACCTCATACCTCATTGCAAAAGAAAGTTTATGGAATAATTACTTAGAAGATACAAGGTAGGGCAAATGGTTGCAGGAAAGATCAGCAGAGACAGAATCCTATTACTTTAAACAACTCTCAGACACGTTTATGAGGATCCCAAAGAAGCTTTGGTAGAGCAAACATTAGAGGTATTGTCAGAACAGTCTCTGAATTCCATGTTAAATGGGCACGCATTTTATCCCTATCTAAATAATCAACTTCTGGGAACTTCCCAGTCCTGAGTCCCCTAAAGCAGGAATTTTTATGTTTTTCTATGTCATAGATACCTTTAGCAGTCTAATGAAATTCATGGACCCTCTTCCCAAAATAATGTCTGTTGTCTATATTAATTATTGAAGGAAATACAAAATTTCCATTAAAATTAGTGGGGAAAAACATGCAATTTTTCCCACCCAAATTCATGGGACCCCTGAAATATAATCATAAACTCTTTGTACGGGGTGTGGTCCACAGATTAACATCACCTGCCCTAAAGAATTAAAAATTCTCTCAAGCCTCCAATGGGCCAGTGATTCTAGTTTGCACAGTTTATCCATTCCTTTTTTTTTTTATTTTAGGATTTCCATTTTTTATTTTAATTTATTTTTGACATGTTTGGTTGTCAGCATTGATTTTCACAGGCGTTTGAATTACAAATTTTCTCCCCATTTCCTCCCCCCCACTCCAAGATGGCGTACACTCTGGTTGCCCTGTTCCCCAGTCTGCCTTCC
>CM053624.1:257562951-257614468 GCA_028646595.1 Phalanger gymnotis
CTGTCCTGGGCTGGAGCCCTGCTTCCATCTGCCACTTTGTGGGTTCTGCAGTTCTAGAATTGGTTCAGAGCCATTTTTTTTACAGGTTTTTGGAGGGACTTGGTGGGGAGCTCACGCCAGTTACAGCTTTCCAGTAGCCATCTTGGCTCCACTCCTGGGTTGGTCTATTTTTTAAGGTACTGTTTTCTTAAGTATATTTTTGGGTCTCCTTTAGCAAGTCATTGACTTGTTTTTCATGGTTTTCTCACATCCTTCTCATTTCTCTTCCCAATTTTTCCTCTACTTCTCTAACTTGCTTTTCCAAATGCTTTTTGAGCTCTTCCATGGCCTGAAACCAGTTCATATTTTTCTTGGAGGCTTTTCAAATAGGCTCTCTGACTTTGTTGACCTCTTCTGGCTGTATGTTTTGGTCTTCTTTGTCACCAAAGAAAGAATCCAAAGTCTGAGACTGAATCTGAGTATGTTTTTTCTGCCTGGCCATGTTCCCAGCCAACTTACTTGACCCTTGAGTTTTTCAGCAGGGTATGACTGCTTGTAGAGTAAAGAGTACTTTGTTCCAAGCTTGAGGTCATGCGCTGTTGTTTTCAGAGCAATTATAGCCAGCTCTGCCACACCAGCACTTCTCCTTCCCCAAGAACTCCCAACCCAGACTGGACTCAGATCTTATGCAGGCTCTGCCTCTTGCTCTTATCTGCCACTTAATTCCTCCCACCAGGTGGGCCTGGGGCCCGAAGCAAGTGCAGCTATTGTTCCTTCAGCTGCCCCAATTCTGCTGCCCCGAGGTGGCGAGGGGGGGGGCCGAACTGTGAACTCTTTCCACTCTCTCCCCCACTGCTTTTCCCACTAAGCTTCTCTGTTGTCTTTGGTGTTTGTGGGTTGAGAATTTGCAATTTCCCATCTGGTAACTGCCACAGCTCACTAATTCAGGGCACTAGGGCCCGCTCCACCTGGCTCCTGGTCTGGTTGGTCCTGTCGCCACCCGTGCTGGGCTCTGCTCAGCTCCCCTCCTGCTCCCAGCTCCGTGTGCCATAGACCTCATCCAGCGAACATCCAGGCTGTCCTGGGCTGGATCCCTGCTTCCCTCTGCTATTTTGTGGGTTCTGTGGTTCTAGAATTTGTTCAGAGCCATTTTTTATAGGTTTTTGGAGGGACTTGGCAGGGAGCTCACGCAAATCCCTGCTTTCCAGCTGCCATCTTGGCTCTGCCCCCTATACTCTAAATTCTAGTAAAAATAAATGCACCACCTATCACTCCATTATAGAATCCCAAATTTCCCATCTTTGTGATGTTATTCATGCTGTCTCTTAGAACTGAAATTTATTTTCTACTCATCCTTCAAAAAAAATTCAAATATCAAATCTTCCAAGAAGCTTTTCTCAAACTCCCAATTAATAATGCCCTTTTCTCTTCCTCAAGCTTTACATAGTATTCATTTTGTACCATTCTTATGTACTGTTCGTCATGTATTATAGCTATTATAATTGTGTTCTATCCCCCTTCTAGGAAGCCTGTCGTAACCGAATGTCTGTAATCTCTGTTACTGGGAAGGCTGAGGCTGGTGGGTCACTTGAACTGAGGAGTTCTGAAGTTAAGGATACTAACATTAAATCTCTCACCAATGTGGTGAGATCCCAGAAAGAGAAGTGGGGGACACCAGACTGAATAAGGAAGGTAAACATACCCCTGTCAGAAACAGAGTAGGTCAAAGTTTCCATACCAGTCAGCAGTAACATCAGGCCTATGAGTGGTCACTTCTTTTCCAGTCCAAATGAGACAGAGATATCTGATCTTTAAATAAAAACAAACAAAAAAAATCAGGAATGATTATAATCCAAGAACCTGATGAGAAGGAACCTTAAGGGACATACGATCTGATGCCCTTGCTTTACAAATGATGAACCTAAGCCCAAGAGAAGTTAAATGATTAGTCCAAGGTCTCACATGCAGTAAATGGAAAGCTGCAAGTCAAACCCAGATCTTGTGAATCCAAATCCAGCAATCTTTCCACCATATAACATTGAGGATTGGGGGTTAAAAGACAAGTTGTTTGTATGAAAAGCAATCTAACATTCAGCCCAATTCTCTCATTTAGTGAACCTTATGTCAAACATACCTCCTCAATTTTAGAAACCATTTCATCATTTGAAAACAAAACTTATCAAACAAGAGGGAAATCTCTACCATGCATGCAAACAAAAGCAATCCATCAGTAAAAGTCACTTCCTCTCCACTCCTCCACACCATATACACAAACACACATCTAAGGATGTCATTACATCACTGACTTCAGTAGCCTGAGCTCTAAAAATGACTTTCCCAGGAGCATGATGATGGATTTGAAGTTACAAATATATGTGCCCTTGGGGCTCTACCAAAACCAAGTTGTTCCACTTCATTTCAACTTGCTACTTGTTACATCAACCATTCGGTAGGCGTGAATGTTCAAAGCCTGCCATTTTCAAGGAGATCAATATTGGATGATAGACTAATCTCTCCATTTGACCTACTTCATTTTAAAAGGAGAGGAATAAAATAAAATCCACTAATTCTTGGACATGAGTGAATCCAAGACTAGCTGTAATGAGCTGTGCAAATTTCCTTGACATTTTGTTCAGACAGCCATCCGCCGACCATCTCTTAGTATTCTCAGTAACCAGACACAATGCCTGCCTAATCTGTACTAAATGTCTATGTTAGTTCTTTTTCAAAAGTAGCCCAGGGTGTAAAATGTATTGTCATTTACCGCATCACTTCAATTGATCATTTTTCTTAGGGCTTACTCATAATTCTTTAAGTGACCTCTACTACATCTGATAGAATTAGTGACCAAGATCCAAAGGTTTGGCTTTAAGAAGAGTATTAAGTTGGAGCTAAAGAGTGCCTTTACATATAACAGATATGATAAGAATTTGTTCAGAAGCATATAGAGAGGGAAGGGGTATAGGTTGGCACTGTGGAGAACATGTACTGCCAGACTTGTCTAATTTTCAATTCAAGAAACATTCATTATGTGCTTAGCACTGTGCTAGGCACACAGAACAGAAATTATAAAACACTGAAAGGTAAATGGATAAACTGAATAGACACAAGCGATAGAATAAGTTCTTAGGAAAATCCTAAGGGGTCTAAATAGTAAACTGGGTAGGGGCCCTTCTACAAATTATTCCTTCCTACTTCTCTATTATTCAATACTTTCCCCTCTCCCTCCACATTCCCCCAGAGCATATACTTTCTCTCTTGAAAAGATTGCCCACTTCCATGACTTCCAAACTAACTAACTCTCCCTGAGGTAACTCCCTCAAGCAATGGCATAGATGTTCTTTGATTTAGGAGATAAAACCTAGGGTGTTACCTGAGGCACATAGAGACACAATGACTTGACTAGGGTCACAGGGTTAAAAAAATACCAAAAGCTAAATTCAAACCTGGCTTTTCTTGATTCTAGGCCCTATGCACTATCCACTAGGCCATGGTGCCTCAATTTACCAATTGTATCTAAAACATCAATATTCCTGTTCGCAAATATTCAAATATTAAGTTTCTCTCTCCATCCTCTCTTTCTCTCTTTCCCTTCTTTTTCCTCTCTCTCCATCCCTTTCTCTCCCTCCTTACCTTTCTCCCTCCCTTGCTCACCCACTCCTTCTAAACCTGTGCTTTTATCAATACAGGACAATGTCAGTGAAAAATCCTTAGAAAACTCACATACAATTCATAGCCTTAGGGAGCTGGACAAGACACTGAGAGGTTAAATAACTTTCCTGTGGTCACTTGGCTAGTATGAATCAGAATCTGGACCTAATACCAGAGCCTTGTGACTCCAAGGCTAGCCTCTCTCCACTGGCACTGATTCATTTCATCTTGCCCCTGAGAAAGTGAACTGTACTGTAAGCTCTTTGAGAATGGGGGCTGTCTCTTTTATCTCTGATGGTGCCCAGCACTGTATTGGGCGCCTAATAGATGCTCAATAAATACTGGCTGAAGGAAATGGAAAGACCAGAAATTTATCAAGATACTGAGTTCCTATAGTGCTATGAAATTGGAAGCTACAACTTGCTATTCAGGATAGCACTGGCTCACCGTTCGCATACAGTATTGTTCACCACATAAGAGAGATTGAGTTATTCCACACAAAGACTACATCACAAGGTGAAAAAAGTCTTGTCTTATTCTCTACTTTCTTTTCAGAAAGTTTCAAACACAATAATGCACATTTTCATCAGAACCTAAATGATAGCACTTGCAGTATTTAATATCTGAAATTCAATTATGTTCCTGAAGGCTTATTACCATAGTAAATGGAAAAGTAATTCAGGGAATTTCCAAAGGCATCAGTGTAGCATTATTATTGGTAAAGTACATATTGTTAAGGAGCTCCAAAGCCTAAGGAGCTAGGAGCAGAAAATTTGGGGAGGGGAGACACTCCAAATGGGCTCTTCCACTATTCTTTCTGTTCCCTATCCTGTTCTCTCACTACTTGAGGAACCAAATATAAATTAGGGGAAAGAAAAAATCAATTAAGCTGGTCCCTGGCTACCAGGCCAAGAGGACCAATAAATGGAAAGTGTTCTGTGAGTCAGATGGCTCATTGTGCCTCATTAATCACCTTGTACACCTTATATGTTTGCATGTTTCCCCCAATAGGCTGAAATACACAAGCACCATGCAGATGAGATCTTGTAATCTTACAGTTTTCCCTGCCAATTGGCTGCAAACTAAAAGCATAAATTCAAAAGCTTTTTTTTTGACAGCTTTAGAATGTTCCTGGTGAAACCACTGGGTGATCAGTCCTTGCCCTGAATGCCATCCAAAGCACTGTCTGTTGGTTATGCATTGAGGAGAAGCCACGCATCAGAGAAGGCTAGTTCTGCACATCCCATCACTGGCAGATTTCATCCCGCCAAAGCAATTCATTAGTAGAAGAAGAAAACCAGAGCCCACTAATTGAGAAATTTGGAATATCCAGTTAGCCCTTGCTCTTTTCTTTGGCTAGCTACTCAACGACTACCAATTAGTGAATGCCTCTGTTAATTTTCCCACCTTCAGAATGAAGACTTAGAAAGGCTATCTTATTCATATAAGACATTAGTAGTGAACCAGCATTTAAGTGATGCCAGGCATGGCTATGAACCCTGGGGATGCAAAGGTAAAAAATAAATTGGTACCTGCTCTCAGGAGGCTGGCATTCTAATGAGGGAGCCAAGATGAACAAATCTGTCTATCTATCTATCTATCTATCTACACATCCATAAATAATATATACAAAATTAATGACAGGCAAGATGAGGAGGGAGTTTCACTATGGGGAGGAGGTACAGATCAGGCGAGGCTTCACAAAGAAGGTAGCACTTCAGCTGAGCCTTGAATAACACCAAGGACTCCAAAAGGCAGAGGTGAGGAGGGAATGCATTCAAGACATGGGATGGGTAGGAGCAGTCAATGCAATGACAAGGACATGGGACCTGGAGTGTCATGTGTTCAAAACACTGAGTAGACCCATATGGTTGGATTGCAGAAGGAAAGGAGGAAAGTAATGTGTAAGAAGATTGAAAAGGTAGGCAGGGCCAGGCTGTAAAGAGATTGAAATGTCCAAAAGAGGAGTTTGTATTTGATCTTAGAGGTGATAGGGAACCAAAAGAGTTTACTAAGCAATTAGGTAACATGACCAGATTTGAACTTTAGGAAAATCACTTTGATACAAACATTAATGCGCATTGTTTTCATTCATTCATTCATTCATTTATTCATTCATTCATTCCACTGAGCACCATCCTCAGTAGAAAGCCCAGTGCTAAGTGCTATAGATATATAGAAATGGCTTGGGCCTAGCTCTCAAGGGGATTTTTTTACTTAAAACTATGATAAAAGGGAGAGTGAGAGAAGTATCAAGGTAAGTTATAGGCATCAGCAACAAGGGATCTGAGGGAAAATGTAAAGTAGACAGTTTTATCAGCAAGCTATTTCATCAGTCTTTGAATGCCCGATACAAAAATACCATGGTACATCAAGCTGAGATGCCCTTGAGCTGAAGAAGTTGGCACAGTTATTTGTCCAAAACAAAAGCCTTCCAAGTAATGGCAAAGTCTAAAGGGATGGTTTCTAAAACAACTAAGAAAAACAAACCCCTCCCTGAAATTTTACCACCAACAGCTAAAATACCCTGTCAAAAAATCAAGCACCATTTGGCTTCGTGAGATTCTGAATTGTCCAAGCTATGTGATTGTGCCTGGCATGCCACACCTGACTAAACACAGCTTGAAATCTATTATAGCCATAGCCCTGCCAGGCACCTGTAAGCACATTTTGAGGAAAGAGATGAGCATGCCAAAAATCTAAATAATAGTTTATAGAGTTGAGAAACAATTCTAAGACAGAAATACAGAGGAATTGCCTAATCTACAACTATGCCCCACCCCTACTCCCCAGCCCTTCCAGTTCTCAATTCCTAATCCCAATCTTCTTATTTTTTCTTGTCATTAATAAATTGACATGTATTGAATGTTTACTATGTGCTAGGCACCATGCAATGCATTGGGGATGCAAAGACAGTCTCTGACCTTAAGGAACTCACATTCAGGAGGAAGGGGAGAGGTGGAAGGATATATGTACAGGTAAGTCAATATAAAATATATACAAATAAATACAAAGTACTTTTGAGAGGGTACCGTAAACTTGTGGGAATTGGGAATGTCCTCTTGTAGGAGATGCACTTGGGCAGGCCTTGAAGGGAGAGATATTATCAACAGAAGATACCACTGTTTATGCTGGTATTTATTAAATACATAGACCGTGTGGCCTAAGCAATAGTATATAGGCCTCCTACATCTATTACTATGGTTATCAAATTCTTTCAGATCATAGACCACTAACAGCAGGGGGAAAATATCTTATGATTGTTCTTCTCTACTCAATCTCTCTTGCCACAATCATAGTGATATTCATTTGTGTGTTTGTATGTGTGTAGTCCGAATATTTTCATAGTACCCAATGTAATGTACTAGAGATTCTTTGTGTTCCCAGAGCTTAGCAAAATGCCTGGCACATAGTATGCACTTAGTGTTTGGTTGGATAGTTAGTTAGTTAATTAAGAGAACACTAATCTCAGGGGCAGAAGACCTGAGTTCAAGTTCTAGTTTTGACATTTGCCATTGTATTACCTAGGGGACACCACTAATTTGTTGAAGCTCGGTTTCATTTCTGTAAAAATAGAAGACAATAATGCTTATAGTACTTACCTCCATAAGAGCTCTCTGTAAGTGCTGAGGTCCTCCAGATGGTCCTATTTATAGGTGATCAGAACACTGTAGAGCCTCTTAAATAAAATCCATAATTAATCACAAAATTCCAGAGTTTGAAGGAGGCTCAGAGGACATCTATTCAAGAGATGTCAGGCTAACTATGCATACAGGAAAAACCAAATAGATAAAAAATGCTTATGGTGGAGATTATGATACGCAACTGGGCAGATATTCCATGGAGTTGAATAAGTTTATATGTCTCAGAGAGATGCTATGGACAGACAATAGGAGAGTGTGTTATATTGCCTTTGGGGAAATTCCACAGTTCTCTTAATGACCCCAAGCTTCTCCCTGAAAAGCCAACCTTCTTGATGTCAATATCTTCTAGTGATGCTGTATGACTAATAAGTCATGTAATAGTGGTTGTGGTTCAAAGAACCCAAGTTGAAGGTCAGCCAAAAGAGAATGAACAGGTACATGGTAGATGGGAGTGGTCTATAACACATTAACATACAAAGAATTGCACAGGACTATAAAAGTAGGTAATATTGATCGTATAGCGAGAGTGAGGAAGAACTAATTGGCAGCCTGCGTGCTCCATTAGTATCAAGACAACTAGAAGAAAGCCCCCTAAAATGTTTGATGGACCCACTATGGGGAATTTGTGAAAGGACACAGACAAGACCTTATATAGTTCACCTGCGAGGAGAAAGCATAGCCTGATTGGGATCTGCACCACTGGGGAGAACACCCACATCAATGAGATCACAGACACATTAAAAAAAATCAAAATACCGCCCACCATTCTTGTTTGTGATGAGGAAAGCATTTTGTAAATGTTAAATGAATTTAAGTTCATGGATCAGAGAACCTGAGAGCCAAAAGGGATTATCTAATACAACCCCCTCATTTTTTAGATGTGGAAACCAAAACCCAAAGAGCCTATCACGCAGCTAATTAGTGGCAGGACTGAAGCACAAACCCAGACTTCCTAAATCCTAGTTCAGGCTCATTTTAGCTAATCAATTGATAGTATTCCATAATCGACTTGCCTATAGACCACCTGGAGGATGCTTTTTACCACTAAGGGTCCCCAGAGTGTATTTTGAGACCCATTCCTCTGAAAGCCAAATGGAACTGTTCTTACTTCTTGGGATCTACAATTTCTTGGATATCACATACGCTTAAAAATGAGGAACCCCCCAAAAAGGTGATTTAATATTTTCACACACAAATCAGGTATCATGAGAAGCACAATGATGTAGGAGATCAATGGAGTCAAATTCAAATACAAAAAAACGGCCCAATAAACCATATGTGGGCAACTAGGTAAAGCAGCGAATAGAGTGCTGAGCCCAGAATCAGGAAGATTCATCTTTCTGAGTTCAAAACTGGCCTCAGACACTTACTAGCTGTGTAACTCTGTCATTTAACCATGTTTACCTCAGTTTCCTCATCTGTAAAAAGAGCTGGAGAAGAAAATGGCAAACCACTCCAGTATCTCTGCCAAGAAAACCCCAATGGGGTTACACCTGAAAAGCCACTGAACTACAACAACAAATCATGCACAAGGATCATGTGGACAACTTAGTGGCTCAGAAAACTACATGTGAACATTATGTAAGTTCTATTGCACTTTTATTTTGTTAAATACTGATCCATTACACTTTAATCTGGTTCAGGAGGAATGTCGCTGGCCTCAGAACCAGGGAGACTTATGCTTGAGTCCCACTTCTGACACATATTGGCTATGTGACCCTGAGCAAACAATTTTTGTTGTTTAGTCATTTTTCATTTGTATCTGACTCTTCATGGCTCCATTAAGGGTTTTCTTGGCAAAGATACTGGAGTAGTTTGCCATTTCCTTCTCCAGATTATTTTACAGATGAGGAAACTGAAGCAAACAAGGTCAAGTGACTTTCTTGGGGTCATATAGCCAGTAAGTGTCTAAGGCAAGATGTGAACTCAGGAAGATGAGTCTTCTTGACTCCAGGCTTGGTGCTCTATCCACTGTGCCACCTAGTTGCCCCACAGACAAATAAGCATAGTTGTTAACACTTAAACATTGCCCTAAAATTTGCCAAGCACTTTACATATATTATCTCATTTGCTCCTCATAATGATCCTATGAAGCTGAAGTTTTTATTATCCTCTTTTTACAGATAAGAAAACAGTCTTGGAGAGGTCAGGCAAATTAATCATGGTCACCTGGCCAGGAAGTGTCTGAGGCGAGATTTGAACTCAATTTTTCTTGACTCCAATTCCAGAACTCTATCCACTGGGTGACCTGTATATAAATCATCAGTCTAACCCAACCCAGGATAGGTTGTCCTAGAAATGATCTGTAAGAGTAGGTCTGCATGGTGATCTCAGCTGTGGCTCCATCATATCTGTATCTTTGCAAGATGGGCTCTTAGTGGAGGGCTTTTAATATATGCTTGTTGATCGATGGTACATCCTGTAGTTCCCAATTCTCTACTTCTCCACCTCCAACCCTGCCCACGGGAGATAAATGACAGACTTTGATTGAAGCCTATGATGAATTTAGCTGAGATTCTGCACCTGCTTTCTCTTTGTACCTCAGGGTTTCATTTGTGAGCTTTTTTTCATTTTGTCCTTCTGACCCCCAGATCTCTATTTAGAGATCTCATCATAGAACCACCAGCCTTCGCCTCTCCACCTGTCTGAAGACCTAACCTAAAGGCCTCTGAATTTTTCCACTATGAAAAGGGACTTTGGTCCTACAGTGGAAGAATATGCTTCTTCTTAGAAAATAAACCAGGGTATAAAGGGAACTAGATTTGGAGTTCAAATTCCTCAGTTCAAATCTTGGCCTTGTTACTTTATTAGCGTGATGACTTTGGGCAAGCCATTTTTCTATTTAAAATAAAGGAGGAAAGGGGACTTTGACCAGGTGGTTGCTTAGGTCCCTTACAGCTCTAAAAAGCAATTCAGTGCAATTCAAATGGCACCTACAAAAACTGTGCACCCCCAACCAATGTCATCTTCTCTTAGCAGAGAATGATCAGACACATGATCAGTCAGATAATTTGGTTAGGTCGAGTGGTTAGAGTAGCCTGTTATGAGACATGCATCCCCTATGACACTGTGAATTCCTTGAAACAGGGAATGTTTTGTTTTATTTTGTTTTGTTTGTGGGCCTTTCTTAGTATTCCCTGAGCATACCACAGTACCTGGCACATAGTAAGTGTTCAATAAATGCTAGTCGACTGACTAGCTGACACATGATCATTGTTTTGCTTCCTGGGTAGTCTGGTTAACTTCTATTCCTTATCCAACCAGCTGCCTCACAGTTTTGTGCCAATCCTCTCAAAGGGTGGGATGGCACAGTGGCGGGTGGCAGGGGTGGGGCGATGTTGCAGATGGTTCAGTAAAATCTGTCTCTACTACTGGAAAAATAACATAGAACACATCTACTCATCAAAAATTTGAAAACATTGTCTTGTTGCATGAAACACCTTTCAAAGAGGTACATTCTAGACTCTCACAATGCCCCTGTGGAAATGAGGGTGCTTTCCCCAGCAGCACTATTTCATCCATATGAATTTACTTTTTTTCTCCTTCCAATGATTACTTTTATATAGGATAGATTTTTTATTTTTAAGAGCTTGGGATTTTATGTCATATCACACTCCATTTTCATATCTGGCTCTGTTCCCCCTGCTGGCGGTGTTATCTGGCCCACTGTCGGCTGGATGCTCTCAGAGACCGATACCATTTGGAGGCAGGGTGGAGGTGAGCAACAATTGATACTTGCAAGCTTTCTAATTCTCTGTTTCTCTCTTCCAAGGCTGCCTCTGTTGATGGTGGCTGTAAAGCAGGTTGGCTGCCTATGTGGAAGTTTATTGCTCCCACATTCCTCTGGGTTAGGAATCTCTGCCACCAGCCTGTTAGTCCCTAGGAAGATACAAACACACACCCTCAACCAGGATTCAAAATGCCTTATCATTGTAATTTAATGACAAAGCAGGTGTTGTGTCTCAGGCCAGGGCTGGCTTTCTGAGTAGGTCAAATAGGTAGTGTGATTTCAGTGACCTGAGTAACCCTATCCTGCCTCCCTCTAAGTCTTTCCTTCCCCTATCTGTTGTCCAGATTCTGAAATCCTTTTAGCAGAGTGTACCACAGGGACCAAAGCCAAGGGTTAGCCTTGATGATGGGCCCCATCTTCTATTTTTTCACAAGAGGGATAGATGAAGAGGTGAAGGGCTTTGTAAATCTCATTCTTTCTACTGTCAAAGAACAGACTATGGACTGCTATGGACATGTAGGTCATTATAACACAAGATTGAAGCTAAGAATAAAATCAGCAAGAATGAATGGAGAATGGGACAATGTTGAGTCTCTTGGAATCAAGAAAATCTGTACTATAGTCCCAAACATCCTGGTTGTATGATTCTGGGCCAGTCATTTGGTGCCAGAACACCTTGCTCTTCAGAGAGATTAAACTGCAGAGAAGATGATAATCTACATGGGTAGAGGACCCTCACCAGGAGGACCTTATACCAATGAAATCATAAGTCTGGTTTAAAAGTAGGGGAGAGGATGAGTAAAAGACCAAACTAAAAGTCTAGAAACTTGGGTTCTAGTCCCAGATCCCATTATCTAGCTGTATCATCTGGAGCAAGCCACTTTGCATTTCTGAGTCTCAGTTTTCCTATCTATAAATTAAGGAGATTAGATAAAATTACCTACAAGTTTCCTTCCAACTCCAAAAAATATCCATGTTATTTTTTGGCACTTTTCAAACCATTGCAAAGTCATTGATTCTTTTTAGAGCATTTACTTTAAAAATACTTTTATTAATTTCTTTTGTTCTTACGTTGCAAAATTTCTCTTTGTTTCCTTCTCTCTCCTTTATGGTAGTAAAGACACCTTAAGACTTTGGGCAAATCATTAAACTTCTCCAGGCTGCATCTTCTCCACTGTAAGAGCATGGAGTTGTCATAGATGATCTCTAAGGTCCTTTCAAAGTCAAACTCGATGATCCTATGATCCCTGAACCAACCTTCCATATTCTCACTTCTGCATCTTTGCTCCTACTCTTTGTAATTTAGTTTAACTGTCCTGTGTTCCTTACATAAGACTCCATCTTTCATTCCTGTAGTTTTATGCTATCCATCCCTGTGCCTGGAATTCACTGCCTCCTCATCTTTAACTTAGAGAATCCATTTTTTTCTTTCAATACCCAGCAGAAGTACATCTTCTAAATGGAGCCTTTCCTGATCCTCCTGAAATCATCCTCCCTCCTAAATTCCCTTGTGTTTAAATAATTTATATTTATTCTCTTTGTATTTATTCTATACACAATATGTACATAATGTATACGTATATGTGTGTATACATATATAAACACATGTACTTCTTATTGCCATAGTTAGAATTTTTATCCCATAAGACTAAGGACTATTGTATTTTTGCCTTTTTGTCAACAGCAACTAGCAAAGTGCCTGGCACATAGTAGGAATTTAGCAAATGTTTGACTGAATGAATGAGCAATCCTCCTAGCTAGCTGGCTCCTCTCCAACTATTGTAATCTTACAAAGTGTTAAAATCACAGACTTAGAGAATGTTTGAAGTGAAGAAGCCCCGATAGACGAGCTAGTTCTTCCTTTGATAGAACAATGATCCCAACAATGTGAACACTCTCTCCACTGGTGCACATCACAACTCATTCACATCTCCTGACCCCCTGTGATTTCTATCCAAAGGATCAAATGCCTTAGAGCTGAAAGAGATTGTAGAGAGTATTGGTCCATCTTTCTCCTTTGAGAAATAAACACATATGAACTTGAGAAAAACAAGATCTTGCCAAAGGTTAAAGAGTTAAATGGAAGAGCTCGGATTTGAATCCAGGTCTTCTGACCTGAAATCAAGAGATCTTTCCAAGCCACCATTTGTTTTCTACAAAGAGAATCTAGTCGATGTTCTTGAAGCCTTGTTCTGATTCTTTCAATACTTTCCAGCTACCAGTGCATTACTTAGCCTGTCCATCTCTTATCCTTCTAGTAAAACCTAATTTTTTTTTAACAAATGAAAATTAATCAGCTTGCCTAAGAACATAAAACTTGTTAGTGGCAGAGACTGGATTAGAACCCAGATGCCCTGGTTTAGGATTATAGGGCTTTGACACAGAAAAGGCTTTAGAAAACAATGTAATTCAATCTCCTCATTTGGTATATAAACTCAGGTACAGCAAGGTTGAGTGCCAGGTCCAATCAAAGTCACTGAAGTCACTACCTCTGAGCTGAGACTCATCCTGAGGTCTTCTTACTTTTACTCCACTGGTCTTTCCATTTCACCATTCCTCCTTTGCTCACTTAAATTTCCTCTTCCTCCTCCTCATCTTCCCCCATGAAGATTTCCCTGAGTGTTCTAATCCATAAAGATCTCTCCCCCCTGAAATTCTTTAACCTTGCCAATGGACCATTCATTTGGCAGTTATTCATGTAATGTTTTAAGACATCTCTCATATCATTGTTGTAAATGTTAGTTAACTTTTCATGTATTCTTATATTTTTTCTATGTTGAGTGCAATTGTCTTGAAGACAGACACCATGCCTAGTGTTTCTATAGCACCCCACAGTGTACATAGACACTAGGATTTTACATATAGTAATGTGCAAACTACCTACTTGTTTGATGTGGCTCGATCAGATAGCAAGACTTCTAGGTTCTACAGGGTGATCTTAATTGTAAAATGAAAAACAAGGACTGGAATGCCCACTTTCAAGGGTGAACACATTTCAGAAAAGAGGAAAATAAAAGCAGGTTTAATTTGAAGAGGCTGATTCAGGATCAGCTTAGCTAATTAATTTACGCTGCCATGATCACTGCAGACACATCTAAATTTTAGATTATTTTCGTCTAAGCAAAGTAGTCCTTACGCAAGTCATTCTTTCAATACTGTGCATCTAACAAAATGGACATTAAGTAGATTAAAAAAATTAAAGCAGCTTGTGCAGTATTTTTATGACAAATTGGTGGCTTTAAAAACAAAGCCAAACAATAGCAGTTTATGTAAGAACAGCATTAAAACCAGTTAAATTAATTGATTTGTGCATTAAGATCAGCCAATGAGTTAACTGCTTCTAATTTAAATGGAGAAAAGAAGTTTAAATGGCTTTGTAGTATCTGGAAAGCTAAGGTACCTTGTAGTTCAGTGCCCTAATTTTACCTCTAGCCCACTGAGGACAATGAAGACATTGAAAGAAATGCCTCAGAAATACAAAATGTGGTCCCACTTTTAATCAAGTTTTTTTTTAATCAGCAATAGCCACTGTGAATTACCTGACAGCTCCTTTAAAAAGGAAGAAATTTGTCTGACATCGAGACCAAAATTGGGGCAAAATACTCAGGTCTACAAAATTTTTCTTCACATCTTTTCAGCTCCCCTTTTCAGGGGCTTTTTTCCTTTCTCTTCCACATGATGATTCCCAGTAAGCCCTCCATCCTCACTTTCACAACATACTTCTCTCTTGTCAGAAAGAAAATGGACCACACAGGAGTACATTAATTCTTCAGTATGAGGAAGTTTAATGTATCAAAGAAGGAAGGGATAAAGGAAAGGAAAGAAGGTAGAGGGAGAAAGGGAAAGAGGAGGGAGGGCACAGGACATGCCAAAGTGAGTGGCCAAAGGAATGATCTACTAATCTACTGGTAGAATTTCTGGTATTATGACAGGTACAAAATTATTATGTTTTCAGGACAGAATAACTTTCCTGCTTCAGAGAACTAACCAGGAGAAAGAGGCAGGACAAGGTAAGAGAGGGAGTAATTTCAAAGAATGTGCAAGAAGCCAGCTAAGAAGTACCAAGATCTGAAACTTTGTTAGCTTTGGAGCCCAGATAGGAAAGATTTCATTCCACCTGACAATTTGGGAAGGCAGGCAAGACTTTCCCAGGCAACACCTTGCAGGTCATAAATAACAGTATTCCAAAATGATTTTGATGAAGATGGTTCCATATGCAAGGGAGAAGTGGAGGGCCTTGGCTTCCTCCCTAACCTCAGCTGATGTATTCACATTGACAAGGTGATGTTTTACCAAGATGTTAAAACCTGGTAACCCCTTTAGAAGTATGAACACTCTGAGTGAATTGGAAGGAGCAACTCCATCGGCTGACAGAAGGTGACCTTGCCCTTCAGAGCTCCTTAAAAGACATTTTGAGAATCAAGTGGAAGTACTTCTAGAGTGAACAGTGGTGGAAGGATCTAGTCCCTGAAAGGAAATTCCCAGGGAAGAAGGGGTGGGGGGAAGAGGTTTCTTTCTCTTCCTCTCCCCATCACCTATGTCACTTTGAAATCACTTGACAAAAATACAGAGAAGCACTTAGCAGCTTCAGGGAGTGGGACTTGTGGCAGTGGAAGAGAGATCCAGCTATGGATTAAAGTAAAGTATCCCTGTTAATCAAGAATCAGGCTTACTTGGGAGGCAAGCAGGGCAACCTGATTAGAAGAGACACTGCGCTGAAGCAAAGGCTTCATGATGGCTTCATCAAGAGAAAATAGTCTTGCAGTTCCAGAGTTGCTTGTCCACATGTGTTCCCTACATGTGCAATTCGCTACCATTGTACTGTAGACTCACTATTCTCATGGATGTTGTATGTATCTATAGAAGAATTTGCCCCAGACTTATGGATCAATATTCTGTAGCTACTGCTTATATTACACCATCTTGTCATTTACTAAGAGCTGTGTCTGCTGGTTGACTGTTAATGAGAAGCACACCCCTTGGGGTTCATGAGCTATGCTTTTAGGAGCATAGACCCACAGAGTGTACTCTCTAACCCAAACCAGCAGCTGCCTTCTAGGACCCAGTCTGTGAGTATAAATGAGTATCATTAGGAGGAAAAATCTACCACTTTTCTAGCAAGAGGAAGGAGGTATGCTACACTGTGATTCCACAACTGGCACGATGTACAGAATGGACTGAAGTAATGACAGACTGAAAGGAAACCAGGAGATCTGTCAGGAAGCTGTTGAACTGACATATCTTGAGGTGAAAAGGTCCTGACCCAAGATGATGTCTGTGGGAATACAGAAGAAAAGGTGACTCCAAGAGGTAACTGGTAAGGAAAAAATGAAAGGATTCGTTCACAGCTTGGATACATAGAATAGGCATCAATCAATTAATAAATAAGTATTTATTAAACATCTGCTGTTTCAGGAACTGGGTGAGACATTAGGGGCACAAATACAGAGAATGAAACAATGTTTATTGGTAAGGAGTTCACATTCTAGTGAAAGGAGACAAGTACATATGTAAATATAGATAGCACAAATACAAAGCTAATAAATGCAAATATACACACATCAGTTAAATACAAAGTGTACTGTGGTAGGGCACTAACAATTGGGGCATCAGGAAAGGATTTATCGAGAAGATGGCATTTGAATGGCAGCAAAGAGAAAGAATCTGAAGGGGTAAGAAGTGATTGAATTCAAGCACATGAGATGGCCAGTCCTAAGCTATGGAGCCAGGGTATATAGCGTGTCCTGTTTGGGGAAGAGAGAAGACCAGTTTGACTAGAAAGAATCAAAGATGACTCAGAGTTTGGTCTGCAAGTGGAAGCTAAAATGTATCTTTCTGATGGTCAAATTTCCTACCAAGGCAGGAGCTTAAGCATAGTAAAGAGTAGGATCTATTCGTCCTGGGACTGCCTGAATGTCAAGTCCCTCCATAATCTGGTGCCATCTGACCCACTCTACAGTAGAAAGAGTACTTAATCTAGAGTCTGAATTCTTCATTGAATTCCAGCTCTGTGACAAGGGGCAGATAGTTAGCTCAGTGGCACAGTGGATAGAGCACCAGGCCTGAAGTTAGGAAGACTCATCTTGTTGAGTTCGAATCCAGCTTCAGAAATTTATTAGCTGCATGACCCTGGGCAAGTTACTTAACCTTGTTTGTACTTAATTTGTTTGTTACTTAACTTTGAACTGAGGTTCCTCTTCTGTAAAATGATCTGAAAAAGGAAACCACTTCAGTATCTCTACCAAGGAAACCCCAAATGGGGTCATGAAGAGTCCAACACAACTCAACAAAAACAAACAAAAATCAGTATAACCCTGGATACATCACTTAAACTCCTTGGGCCTCAAGGGATTTGCACTAATTCAATTCAATAAACATTTAAGTGCCTACTATGTGCCAGCACTGTTCTAAGCCCTAAAGATACAAAAAGAGTCAAAAGACAGTCCTGCCCCCAAGGAGTTTACAATATTACGATCTAATGGGGGAGACAACATGCAAACAAATATATACAAAGTCAGCTATGTACAGGATAAATAGGAGATCATTAATAGAGGAAAGGCACAGGAATTGAGGGGTTAGGGAAGTCTTCCTATAGGAAGCAGGATTTTAGCTGGGAGGAGGGAGAACATTCTAGACATGGGAGACAGCCGGAGTACAATGCCTGGATTGAGAGGTGGAGTGTCTTGTTCATGGAACACCCAAGAGGCCAGTGTCACCAGATGAAGAGTATGTGCTGGCAAGTGAGGAATGAAGTCCCTTCCAACTATATATCTCTGAAGTCAAGAATTGTGACTGCATTAGAGTCCTGAGGTCTTTCAGTATTCAATATATTTTTCACCATTTCACCTTGACTCAGAGGGTGTTCTATAATCCTACTGAAGACTCTGAATCATGATCATGCTAGATTCCATCTGATACATTCTGTTTATAATGCAGGGGAAGTGCATGATATAATTTAGAAATGTTTCCATAATTTAAAATGGCTAAATTTTTATTGCTATGTAAAGGGGCAAGCTTCGGTTACCTAGAAAATTCATTTATGTGGGATACCTCATTTCCCCAATAATAATGGATAAGTGAGGTATGACTGAATTTGCCTACAAATGTAGTTTGTGAATAAAAAAATCTGATGGCAAAAATAAAAGAAATGGGAGTGAATCTTCCCAAATGTCAGGAACAGGCCAATCATGAGCATGTCTCCAAGTCTGATCTTATTACTATGTTCTCCCTTTGCTACAAAAAATAAGGCAGTGCAGGGAATTCCTAAAACTCCAATCCAAATAGAATTGCCTCCAGAGCCCACTCCAGGTCAAATATGCTACTGCTGATGCTGACTGTGAAATTAATTCTGGTCTAATCCTGAAGGTGACATGAAGGGAAAGATTTGTTATCTGTGTCCATGCTGGAGATCTGGGTAATAAACACTCACTGAGAGCACATTTCAGTTCAGAAACCAGTGGTGTTTTTCAAGCCCATTTCACCATTGGTAGGCCCCCACACTATGACTAAAGTACTTTCCATGGTGAGCAAGACAAGGTCTTAGAGGTTGACCTTAATTTTCTCAGTATTATACTGAATTTCCTGGCATCTTCCCTCGGATTTGCTAACAAATAAAAAACGACTTGGGGATGGTTCAAGATGAAACCTAGAAAGAAACAAAATAAGTGGCAACAAATGGAGTTTTCTCACTTTACTCATCATCGTAAGAACTGTTATATGTAATGAAGACCATCCTAGGGAGCATGCTCAGAGCTACCCTTCCTGGATCCCAATCAACCATGTGAGAACTTGGGGGGCTGCTTTACTGACATACGTGACTTGGCTAAGAGCTTGTATATTAAGATGATTCAGTCCCTTCAGTGGTTGGAGAGCCAGAAGAGCTGACGACTCAGTGGATATTTAAAATTGACCAGCTCCACCCTCAAATGGTTTGGTCACCCACTCCCTACTCTTCCTCTATAGTTGTCATGATGTTAGGACTGTATCAAGGCACTTTATAAGGGAGTGAAGGAAGAAGCAGCAGCTTACCCTTCCCACTGCTACTTCAGCTTCCATATAACCATGAGCTCATGCCATCTAACAGACACGTCCTATCTAGGGAAGCTTGAGACTGGATTCGGGCTTCATTTTTTATACTTAGGTTCTTTTCTAATGTTAGGCAAACATTTATGGACACGGCAATGCTTGGAGGCAACCTTGGAAGCAATTGGAGAAGCACAGAGATCCTAGTTGGTTGGAATAAATAACAGTAAGGGGAGGCATCCCAGGTAACTACTCTTAGGGAAAATGGCCACCAAAAATAGAATTAATTGGTCAAGCCTGGTCATTTTACCAGCAAACATGTATAGGAGTTGTTCAAACAGCACAGAACCAAGGTGAAATATAGAATACCTAATTAGCAATCCTAGCTGATTTGTATTATGATGAGTTTTAAGTATTAACTTCCCAAAAGTAGTGGCCAGAGTTATGTTAAGTTACTGAATCCTGTTTTATTTGTTTTTTGTCGAATACCTTGTATTTCATGTTTAGCATTCCTATTGTGTGAAGGAAATAAATACTTGCCCCATACACAATTCATATTGTATGCATGCCTTTTGCATGCCTTTTTACTACTCACATTTGTGGCACAGTGTAGAAAGGAACCATAATCTAAACTATAAATAATGTTCTCCTAGGGCTCCAGGATAGGGATAGAAATTTTTTAAGGAACAACAGAGCTTTAGAAAAGGAAATCTAACTTCTCTCATTAGAGGCCAGGCTCACTCAGTACTGAACTCAGCCAAAGGAGATGCTGTAAGTGTAAGGAGTTTGGTTTTCCGGGATCCATGGCCATAATAATAATCTCTTCTTCCCAGGTGTTGGATATGAGTTCTATGGTTCCAAACTTCTCCACCTCGACCATGTAGATCATAGGGGCCAGGTGTCACCTGTTTAGATTGTAAAGGAATAAAGCAGGTGAGCACTGCTCAGGGAGTGGGGAACCTTTAGGTTTGAAATGCACAAGCTAGGATGCTGTGTGTGCCTTGATCAGCCCCATCAAGGCTTGGGAGGGAATATCTATGAGGGAATTTAAGGGCATGTACAAATTGTGCCCATCTTGATTGACCCCACTGAGACATAGGGGGAGTTGCCCCCCACTTATCATCAGCCCGCGTGAGAAAGGTGACTAGGGAATGCTGTAGGAGTTGGTGCTCAGCAACCTTTGTGGGAAGGTTAGATAGAATAAAGTAATTCAAGTAGGATTGTTAACCCCTTTGAAGCTGTCTTTCCTTTATAAAAGCAGATGAAAGAACCTGTGCTAGCAGGCCGTCTTGGGTGTGCTGGGGTGCTTGCTGATACACATGCCTGGGTACAGGGCAGAAAGCCCCTTAGTGGAGAATGGAGAGATATAGTACCCCAGCCCCTGTGGGCCCAGGAGAAGTTCTTTAATGTTAAACATGCATACACTACTTGAAGGTGGGCAAAGTACTTCAACATACATTATCTGTTTTGATCCTCCCAATACCTCTATAGATTAGGTCCTTTTTGGTGATTAGTCTATGATTTCACTGGTGTGTAAAGGACTCTAAGAATGAGGAAACTTTTACCAGTGCAGATAAGTAAGTGGTCTGAAAATTACAATGTTAATTGTCCAGAACACAAGAAAGCATTATGCTAGATTCTTACAGCTGACATGTGTTTCAAGAATAAGATTTGAACCCAGGACTTCCTGACTCGAGGAACAGCTATCTCCAAGTGTCTGCTGCCTCTTCATTACTACAGCTGCCACTGACCCCATTCAAGGACAAATAGGTTTTCTCCTCCTCCTCCCCTTTCGCCTTTTCCATCTCCTTTTTCTCTTCTTCTTTCTTCTGCTGCTCCTTCCATTCCCTTGGTGCAGACCATTCTGGTGCCTCTTTCATGAAGGGGCAGCTGAGGAGACCCCAGACTCTCCATGGCAGACAAGAAGCCTATAAAGAATCAAGACTATAGACAACACCCACCTTAATTTAAAGGTGGCAGGACAAGACTGCTCAGTGGTTCGGTTTAAGATTAAGAGGCACACACCACTTGGGAAACTAATGAAAGCCTATTGTGAATGAAAGGGTCTGTCGATGAGGCAGATCAGATTCCAATTTCATGGGCAGCCAATCAATAAAACTGACACACCTGCACAGTTGGAAATGGGGGATGAAGAAACAACTGATGTATTTCAGCAGCAGACAGGAGGAGTTCACTAAAAAGAGAACCTGCAACTCTACTCCAGAACTGTGCTCCCAAGGAAAACAAAACGCTCACAGAAAACCAAGATTTGGTTAATCCAAATCCTAACTACTGCAGTGTAGTTTTCTCTCTTCTTTGATGCCCTTCGCTCATTACTTTATTGTACATAAAATAGTGCATGTGCACAGGCATAACGCATTTTTTAAAAAAAACTAAATGACCAATAGTATGTTTTGATTGACATCAAATGGAGATGGGGAGGGGAAAAAAACCAGCTCTGTAAAAATAACTCTTTTCTCCATGAGTAGAACCCTCATTCAACTTTTATCTTTATATTACAGTAAGTTATTTTGCTCTCACTGTTCAACAACACTACCCACCAAAAAATCCTTGTATACCTTGATTGAATAATTCCATGTTTTTCTTTTATCATTGTAAAACAAAGGATGATTTTATAACTTTTTTTTTTTAACAAAGCTGTTACATGTAGGGCAAGCTCTGTCTTTCAGTAGGGATAAATTACTATTTAAAAAATATCCTAGTTTTTCCTTCAAGTCAAACATCTTGTTAAAACAAATAAACTTCTTGTTTAAAGTTTAAAAAAAAGACTAGAGGGTTTGCCCAACATTAGAATGTTCTTAAGTGGTGGAGATGAGATTTGAAATAAGATCTTTTCTGACATCAAGTCCAAAACTTCCAACTCTCAGTTTATTTGGCTTCTTGTAAGATTCAGCTCAAATCTCACTTTCTACAGGAGTCTTTTTTCTAATCACCTAATTCCTTTTCAGATCACCTTCCATCTACTCTGTGTACAGCTTATATGTAGTTGCTTATTCTCCATTAGACTATAAGCTCCTTGAAGGCAGGAACTGTTTTATTTTTTTCCCTTTGTGCACCCATGGCTTAACCCGACAAATGCAAGTGCTTAATACATGTTGACTCATTGCCTTTACGTTACACCAAGACACCTAAGCCAGGGATCCAAACCAAAGTGATCTTGAGGACAGGTGTGTATTAAATTAAAAAATAAAAAGTTATAAGAAATCAGGGAACAAAGCAGGACAGTAACACTGAAAGGTTTCTCTGATTTTCAAAGTGGTTCATCTTGTAGTAATTCAAACTTAGCAGGAAAGTCAACCAAAACTTCCACCATTCAAGATCTTTTTCTAGAACCTCACACTGCGGACAGAATCATACTCAGCACCAGAGAAAAAAAAATGCTTATACTTAATCCCCTTCAGTCTTCTTCAGGGCTGATTGTTTTAGAGTTGTTTTTTTTTTCTTTTTCCCCTCTCTCTCTTATCACAACAAGACAAGAATTGACTTCAATTCAAAGGATAATATCAACTAACATAAGAATAATAATATAGCACCTTAAGGTTATCTCAGTTTATCCTCACGACATTCGTGGGAGGTAGGTGTTATTATCCTCATTTTACAGATAAAGAAATTAAGGCAAACAGAGGTTAAGGCACTTGTATAGGGCCACACAGCTAGTGAGCATCTAAGTTCCATTTTGAACTCAGGTGTTCCTGACTCCAGGCCCAGGGCTCTATCCACTGAACTAACGAATTGCTTCTATATAGTATTTATAGGGCACTTGAAGGTTTGTGAAATGTTTTATATTTATTACCTCTCACAACAACCCTGTAAGGGAAATGATATCTCCATTTTACAAATGTGGAAACTGATACCAAGAAAAGTTAAACAGCTTGCTTAGGGTCACTCAGTGAGTAAGTATCTGAAGCAGACTTTGAATTCAGGTCTTACTTCCAGCATTCTATTGGCTACAATGCCACCTGGCTGCTTCCAACATTTGTTAAATGCCTACTACATTCAAAGCACTGTGCTAAGAACTAGGAATCCAAAGATCTCTTAAGGAAAATGTTACATGATGTTTTTTAGGTAGTAATGACATAATCAGAGATAGAAAGCACACAGAACACACAGGATATATTCCATGATGCACTTTCCCCCTCTGTAACGCCTCAGACAGCCATCTACCTTTCCCTTTCAGACAAACTGGCTGTAGTCTCCTGGGTCACTCTCACCCCCTTTCCACAGAACCTGAACATAGCCACAGCATAAGCAACTACTTCCCACCTGCAAGTGGTTCCTGGACTATTCCTGTCCTAGGAATACTTCATGGCTGTGTATTTGTCCTACAAGTATACAACCTAGCCAGCCCATGAGAGAATCTCAAAACCATAGAATTTATGGTTAGAAAGGACCATCTAAATCTGATCCTTGTACAGGTGTGGAAACTGAAACCAATGATTCCCCCCAAGAGAGGTGGCAGAACTGGGTTTCAAACCCTGTCTTCTGACTACAAACACAATACTCCAGCTTCCTTAGTCAATGCCACCATTAATCCCCTCCACTACACAGGCCAACTTTTTAAAAAAGATATTTCCTCCTCTCAGAAGATTTATAGAGGCATCTCTATGTCAGAGAAGCTCCATAAATCACAAATGACTACAGGAAGGTGAACTAATATTCCTACAGACAGGTCATCCAAATCAGTTCTTGTTCAAGTCCATTTAGAATTTGTTTTGGTCCTTTGTGCTTGTTCTAATTCACCTCCTTCCTTCCTTTTCCTCCCTTCCCCTCTCCTCATTTTCCCTTTTCCCTTCCCCTCTTCCTTTTCCCTTCTACTCCTTCCTGCTGCCCTCTCTCCTCATTTCTTCCTTCTCCTCTCCAATCCTCTATTAGCTTTTCCTAAAAAATATCTTAAAAACAAAAGAAACTCAAGACACTCATTTTGAAAACCCACACCTTCAATTTAAAAAGGTGATTCTTGCCTGGGTGGGCTGTGGCATACCTAGAGTTAGCTTGGAGATCATCTGAGAATCAGGCTGGGAATTCCCCCTGCTAGGCCAGGGTGGGCTAGGTCAGGCAGGCAGGTGTTGTGAATGAATATTCAGGAGCAAGGCTGGAGGGCTGGACTGGGGAGCAGCTGCCAAGTCTGGCTAATTAGAGCAGAGGATTGGGCATGTGCTGGGTCAGGAAGGCTGATGATCCAGTCTGAGTTCTCTGAGCTAAGGGTGGTAGGTCAGGTGGGGCTGAGCAGGATAATAGCCAGAGATTCCTTACCAGAATAGGCAGGCTTAGTAAGAAAGGTAATAGGTAGGGGTCATGATAGAGCAGGCAGGTGTGTGGTCAGTAGTACAGTCAAACAGAGAAAGCAGACAAGGTTGAGGACAAGAGCAACAGCTGAGATCACTCCCAGAGAATCAAGCTGTATTAAAAGAGACTGCTAGCAAAGTGGACACTGCTTGGGACATCCTCAGGCAGCCCACCCAAGGTTTAAAATGGCAAATGCTGGAAGGAAGTCTGATTCCATAAACCCTTCCACATTGGAGTCCTCACAGTTTTTCTCTGGAGCTAAAAAGGCATTTGCCTGGGGACCTTACAGTGCCACCAATGTTAAACACCTATTATATTAAAGGCATGGTAGTATATGCTAGGGACAGTGAAGATGAAAAATGGCACCATCTCTGCCGACTAGAGCTCACAGTTGGGGGTGGGACCCGTTCACAATGCTAAAAAACACAAAGTACTTAAGAGAGAGAACAAAATTACTTTAGGAAAATTGAAGGCAAATACCACTTTCAATTAGGACTGGGGATTAGGGAAAGATCTGGCTAAATTCAAAAAAGAAATGATTTTACAATCCCACCTCTGAAACCTGTGTAACTCTGGACAAGGTACTGAACCTCTCTGGAACTCAATTTCTGCATCTGTAAAATGGGAATGATTATAGCACCTATCTCATAGGATTGTCAGGAAGGTCACCTGACATAATTTAGCATGTAAAATGCTTTGCAAACCTCATAACAACATACTTAGTCCCAGTATATATAAGTCAGGCACTGCTTGAAAATATTTTTTAACTTTTTAAACTTTTTCTTTCATACTCTGTCCTCCTGCATCTTTTAGTCCCCAAACATTTGGTTTTCTTGTAGAAGGGAGGCTGCTTTAAATGAGACTGTTGATTTAGAAGGCCCTGGGAGGGAAATTGCCCCTTCCTAGGAGTTGGTGGGAATTGTACATGACTCAGACTCAGGGCACATATAATACATTCTTTTAAATTGCAACTGCAGTTCAAACCTTGCTTATTTTCACCAAATGAGCAACTCTGGAATTAGAACAGCCAGTCCCTGCATTTGCTAATCTCACTCAGGGGCTGCACCTGCATTTATTGCTTCTTTCCATTTTCATCCAACTATCAAGAAAAGAGATTTTTTACAGTGTTTGGAGACTACAATGCTAAAAGACCCTCTCCCTCTGGGCCCTGAATAGCGGGCTCACAATCCTGCCTGACCTCATTGTGATGCAAGTTAGCAACTCTACCATTGTTAACCCACTTGTTACTCAGATTCCCTAGATAGGCAGGGCCTCCATCTTGCTATTTCAAAATCTGACAACCAGTCCTTCCTGTAGCTTTTCTGCATTCTCTTCAAAAGGAGCACTTATCAACCCAAGGCATTCTGACAGTCACTTACTTGTTTTCCTAGAATTCAATATTCCTCCTCATCACAATATTTTCCACAAGAAAAGGGAGGCGGGATGGAGAAAATAAATGTACCTTATCCAGGAATCATTTTCAACCAAAGGCCTGCAAGTTCACAGGTGTTTTCTGCAGGGGTATGCCACTAATCTGTCGAACTTGTGTTTAAAGCACAGGATTCTCTGGAGTGTTGATGAATCACGTGTTCCTTCTGACTGTGTAGAAACCACCTGGGAGTGTCAAACTGCTGGTCTTCCCTGCAGAGTGCTCAAAGTCATTAGTATAGCCAGAGTTTCATTCTCAATTACTTCAGATATTTAGGGACTTGGAAAAGGATCATGTAGGTAAATATTGGGGGGGGGCGGTGTAGTAGATAATTCTCCCCTACTCCCCCTGGCATCTCGGCATAGTTCAAACAATAAACAGAATTTCTCCTCTATAGGTCCTCTCTTTCTGTTTTACTAGCAGCACTGAAATAACACAAAATTACCAAACAGGTTTACCAACCCGGGGATCCTTGAATTGGTTGTGCCAGTGATGCTTAAAATTGGCCGTAATCTAAAATCTACACTTTCAGAGGAAACAGAATGCAAATGCTGGCATTGTAAGTGCCCTTTGAAGAAGACCTGAATCTCTGTGTGGCCTCTGGAAATACAAGTTGCTTTGTACATCACTTAGAGACTTTAGTCAGTAAAGCAAATTTAAGGGGGGTAGGGGGAAGAGTATGTATGGTGGGGGGAACCTCCACCCCACCAAAAGGAATTTAAGAATTCTGGAAAAATATTAAATGGCAACATAACACTCCAAGGAAGCCACAATTCTGTTCACACATAAAAACCTTTAAAATCTCACCTGCCATCTATGCTAGTTCATTTCCATAAGAAACAAATTGGTGGTTGATGCTGATGAAGGCAGCTGCACACTTTACTGCTAATAAGTGACACCAGGGGCCTTATTACAAAATATTTCTAAACATAAGAAATTCTGTAATGGGACCCCCAGGGGCCAAGCCCACAAATTGTGTACTCTCAGTGTGCTGCATACGCACAGTCACTTGTTTCCAAGGCAACTAATGCAGCGTATATGAGTGATTCAGAATTGCTGGCATGCAGAAATTAAGTAAGCCAGTCGACTTTATTTTTAGTCTGTGTGGTAGACTCTGCATATTATCAGCATTTAGCTTACTTCTTGTTTTCTAACAACAAGACCAAAAAAAATCCACCAGATGTCTATAGTTTATCATGCAAATATTACATGGGAGCAATAATCATTATTAACAAACATAATCACCTAAAGTCGGGTGGAATATTACTCACTGCCAGTTTGTGCTCAATTCCCCATGTTCTGGATTCTAAAGGGGGAAACATCTATGTTCATCTGCTTACTGGTAGGAAATAGATTTCAAGCACTGTCAATGCATGGAACTGAAATTCCATTCTACCAATTTTGTCACCCTCTTTTTTTAATCAAACAGTCTTAGGCTGTCTATACTGGAAAACTGATGTTCAGCCTCCATAGGCTCCCCAAAGGTCTTCATCCCCCTTCTGCCTCTGAAATAGCTGATGTGTTATTCAGCAGTGAAGAGAAATGCTATACCAGGAGATCCTTCACTGGGATGAAATCACAGGTCCAGACTAAAACTTAAATGCCAGTTATCATTACTTAACAAGAGAGGAGGAACAAAGGTTCATATAGCATATAGCATACTTGTAACCACAAGTAGATAAGGGCAATAACCTTAAAATAAATACATGATTTGAGTTTGAGATCACTGCTGTCAACCATTTGTCCCTTCTCTCCCTCCTCATATTTTCTTACTTTGATCCCAGATGAGGTGGTGCAATGGTGGGAGAGTGAGGGGGGAAGATTGGATTGGAGAAAGATGACTTTTGCACAAATCTTAGTTCTGCTACTTACTATTTATTTGACTTTGGCTGGGTTACCACTTCTCTGGGCCTTTGCTTCCTTATTTATATAATGACATGGTTAGATTTGATGACTTCCCTGGTCTCTTCTAACTCTACATCTATGAACCTTGACCTCATCACACACAACCTAGCCATATCTTTCTATCATCTATTAATCTATCCATCCATCCACCCATCATCTATCCAGTACATATCTATATCTATCATCTATCTATCCATCCATCCATCTAACTGCTCATTCATCCATCCATCTTTATGTATCTATCTATCTATGTACCTATCTATGTATGTATCTATCTATCTTTCTACATGTTTTATTGTCTATTCATCCCAATAGAATTAAGCTCCTTGAGGGCAGGGACTATTTTGCTTTTTGCTTTGTATCTCTAGCACTTGATACTGCATTTTGCACATAGTATGTAAGTATAATGTATGCTTTAAATATTTTTGTTGAAGTTAATTAACTATAACTCTTATCTACTGAGCATTTGCTATGTTTGACCAGGGGGATGAAGAGATGAATAGATATAGGCAGAGAATGAATAAGAATGAAAGGGAATAAATAATCTTTGTTTTCAAGAAACTTAAAATCCAGTTAGATGGACAAGGTATACATATAAAATTAATTAACTGAAAGTTAGATACCAAGATGGCACACTATCAGAAGCAATGTCAAAAGATGGGAAGAAATTAAGTGCCAAAAGGGTTGCACATAGTATATGCCATGATAGTTCAGAGGAAGGAGAGATGATTGTAAGCTAGAGTGATCTGAGAAGCCTTCATGGAGGAAATAGAACTTAAACTTGGCCTGGAACGATTTTGGTAAGATTGGTAGGATTTTCATGAAGCTTTAAAAAATTAAAATGCAAATGTAAGATAAATACAAACCAAAGACAAATTACTCTCAGATTTTCTTCCTCTAGGCACCTCTTTTTTCTCCCTCCATCACTTTAATGATGGAAAATATAATTTTTCCTCTACATTTCTTATAACACACATATCAACTGTTAGCAACAGATTGAATCAGAATGGTTGAAAACATATCAATGACCCTGTTTTCTAAAAGTAGAAAAAAGGGAGAAAAAGATATTAACAGGTATTAATTGCTCTGACTAAGCTTTCAGGGGTTCCAGCAGGAGCAATATTGTATGTCTTAATATTTGAGGAAGAGGTGACTCCTCTTTGCAAAAGTTTTGTCCTTCCCCTTTGACCCTTGATACCACCACCTTCCATATTCTCTGAGTTTGCCCCTCGATTATTCTCTTTTTCATCTTTAATATCTCCCTATAAATTGGCTTCTCCCTGATGACTGAACATTCTCAGATCTTCCTTATTCTTCAAACTAAACAAACAAAAAACAGAAACAAAAAACAAAACCCTTTGTTTGGACTTATCATCCTCTAAAGCTATCATTTCATTTCTTTCCTCATTTTCACTGCCAAATTCCTAGAAAAAAATAGTTTAAGCTCATTACTTCCACTTCCTCACCACTCACTCAGTTCTCAACCTAATATAATTTGACTTCTGACTTCATTTTATTGAAACTGCACTCTCCAGGGTAAACAATGAGGAGTTAATAATTAAATCCGATGGCCCTTCCTCATTCTTCATCCTCTTTAAGTTCCCTGTAGCTTTTGACTCTTTTTGCCAATCCTGAATGCTTTTCTTGGTTTCCATAGCACTGTTTTCTCCTGCTTGCCCAACTACCCGACTCCTTCTTCTCTTCTTTGCTGGGATATTATCCTTTCCCCATTCTCTGATCAAGGGTGTTCCCAAAGGCTCATTCAAGCATACTCTTCTCTTATTCTTCTTCCTACTTTGGTGATATCTGCTTTGTAAATTTAGCTATTATTTCTACACGCATAATTCCAAAATCTAAACGCCCAGACCTAAGCTCACTTTTTTGAACTCTAATCCCACATCAACAATTGCCTGCTGGATCTTTCCATCTGATTATTCCACTGGCATCTCAAACTCAACATCCCTGACAAAGTCAACCAGCTCCTATCGGAAGAATACCACTGATGAAAAATCTACTGGGTTCCCCTGAGGCAGCCCATTGTATTCAAGAAGAGCCCTGAATTTTTTGGACACTGTTTTCCTTTTATTATGCCCAAAAGTACTTCTGTAGCCACTATCCACATTTCCTAGTTCTTCATTCTGTAACCAAGTAGAACAACTATGTTGCTGTTGTTATTAAGTGACTTTTCAGTCATTTCTGACTCTTTGTGACCCCATTTGGGTTTCCTTGGCAAAGACACTAGAGTGGTCTGCCATTTTCTTTTCCAGCTCATTTTATAGATGAGGAAACTGAGTCACAGTGTTAAGTGACTTGCCCAGGGTCATACAGCTAGTAAGTGTGTAAGGCCAGATTTGAACTCAGGAATATGAGTCTTCTGATTCCAAGCCCAGCACTCTATCCACACCTAGCAGCTCAGAATAAATATAAGATGTCCTAAAAGTTTTAATTTACCTTTAATCTTTCAGAACTTGAGAAGTAAAAATGCTGGAAACTTACCAAAAATAAACAGTACCTGAAAGTTTTGTTAGTTAAATTTTAAAATATGTGTATGTTCCTTATTGAAAGTCAGAGTAACCACCATCTTGTGCTTTACATCGCCCTAGCTGATTTTCAAAATTTGTAAAACTTTCATCATCTGTGGTTCAGTGGATGAAGGGATTACATTTGTAATCCTAGCATTAAGATCATCTGCAGAATAAGGTTTTGATGCATATATGCCAATGTCTATGAGATCCAACAATAAAATGTCTAATGGAGACAGATCAGGTGACCAAGGTGGCCAAGCAAGAGGACTCCCTTGACCACTCAACCATTATGAGAAATTATCTTCCAGAAACTGTCACACATGCAATGCATAACAGCAAGATGCCCTCTCATTAAAGTTAACAATTTTAATGTATCACTAAGAATTCTGAAAACTAAATAATTTAAAAGAAATTCAAATAACAGTTTTCAAATTATGTTTTCATAAGTTTCTAGCATTTATACATCTGAAGTTATTAAAGTTGAAAACTGAACTAAGACTTTTGGGACACCTTCCATACAATAGTCCTTAAGGACAGCCTGATTTCTCTTCTTTGTTTCCTATCTTCTAACACAATAACCCAGTTTTTTTCAATCTATCCTTTTAGGGAATGGTCTTTAACCCTTTTGCTGTCTTGTTTGCTTCCCTCCAGGCCCTCTCCAACTCATCAATGGCCTCCCTAAAATATTACATCCAGAACCAAACATAACATTCTTTATTTGATCTAAACATGGCTGGATACAATCAAGCTACCATCATTCTTGTTCCTGGCATTATTCTTTTATTGATGCAGCCAAAGATTGCGTTAGCCTCTGCATGGTAGAGACGGTTCCTTCAGTTGTACTTCCTACTGCATTTAGCCAGTTGTACCCATACAATGAACATACAACAAATACTTTTTGAACTGAATTGTTCCACTTGCCCCGCCCCCTAATTTTAGTAGTCAAATATTTACAAAACTGGACAAAGCATGGAGAGGTAGACAAGACAATGTAGACAATGATGAGATTAGAGAGTCCAAGTGCAACAAAGAAAACAAATCAGTAAAGCTAACTCTAAAGGCATATGAGACAGAAAAATAAGAAGAGGAGGATTCTGGGAAGGTGGCAAAGTAGGTCAAAAAATTCCACGCCATCAAGATTTTCCCCCACAGAAGAGTTAAAATAGCACCTTATGGTGAACAAAGTGTGGATGGAGACAAAGAAAAATAGGGGCACAACCGGGGTCTTCCTCGGACAGTTTGAGAAGATCTGAAGAAAAACCCCAGGACCAGGTTTGGTCCCAGTGAGGAGTAAACACCTCCATACTTGGTTCTGTTTTAACGACAAGCCGAGAAGCTGCTTAAATAACTAGCAGCAAGCCCCAGGGTTAGTTGGTCTGAGAAGCTGCCTCAGCCACAGCCATTGGAACTTTTTACCCAGGAATAGTGAGGGGAGTCACGTGTCTGAGCCCAGGGAGATTGTGGGAACCTCTGCTGACCAGGAACGCCAGACCTAGCTGTGCTGCAAAGAGCGGTAGGGAGAGAAGGAACCAGCACACACCTGGTGAGTGCAGAAGAAGTGGGGCAGAGAGCTCCTGACTGTGGGCACTTACAGAAGGTTGGAGGTTTGGCTTTGGTTCCAGGCTAGAGGAGAGAACTGAAGATATGGGCCAAGAGGCACCATTTCCAAGAGCTAGAGGTGATTACAAAAATCAAGTTTTTCCACAAAAAAACATGCACAGGCAAAGGAGAAAGAATCCAATCACAGAAGCCTATTACAGGAATAGAAATCACCGGGGCTGGAGAATCAAGACATCCATTTTCAGTATTTCCAGAAGGAATAATTGCATCAGTACAACGCTTCCTCAGCTAATTGTAAATCTAGACCTGGAGGGAACCATAGAGCCCATCTTGTCCACCTCCCTCATTTTACGGAAAAAGAAACATAGATCTGTAGAAGTTAAGTGATTTGCCCAAGATCACACAGGTAGAAAGAGCAGAGCCGACATTGGAGCTGAGATTTCTGACTCTGAAGCCACCACAATTTCCATTATATAACACAACAGATAGAAGGCTTTCTACAACTTGGGAGGTGATCTTGGAGATATTCTGTGACTAGAAAATTCATCATCCTGTGGCCAACCTGCTAATGAAGTCCTACAAGCTTAACTAGATTGGTCCTTGGATAATACACAGGTGCTTGGATGATACACAGGTAGGCCAGTACATGTGGGGCCCACGAACAAGACACTAAACAACAATAGAGTCAGAATTGCTGGATTCAAATCCAGGTCCTACAATTTATTATCTGTGTGATCTTAGGCAAGTCATTTCTCCTCTACCCACTTAATTTTCTTAATCTATAAAACGAGGGGATTGAGCTGGATGACATGATGCTATATGCTAAATTGTAGAATATGAAGAGTGGGTACAAAAGAAATTGCATCTCAAATATAAAATCACTTAAGGGAATGAAGCCTGATTTGCTCTTTTTTATAACTCCTATAATGCTTGGCATAAAACAGGAGGTATTTGTGATGGAGTCCTAATAAAGCTGCCTCCACTCCTAATATTCTAACTTTCTTATGAGCCTTGCTAACCAGCAGGCATGTCCTAAATTGACCACACAATCTGGCCCCCAGACCCAATATCCTAAATATTCCTCACTAAACATGTCCATGTGATGGAATCATAGCCACTGCTCCCAGACCCAATTCTCATGTTTCTCACAGAAACAGCAGGTGTGTTCATGCACTCAACCACAACCACATCCATATAATTTCAGATAGAACCACAATAGCCAGCCAATTGAAAAGCAGCACCACCAAGATGCCCAAGCAGGATGTCAACCCCAAAACAATAGAAGGGACTTTCCCTAAATAGGCACCTATGTAGTAATAACAAAAGTTGTCCTTTACATGAACTTATGATGTTGAGAGGCTTATTATAATATCATTATCACATATTCAGGTACCCCCATTTGGGTTTTCCTGTATGCATTGTAGGTAAGGGCATGTTCAGTTCCACTGAGACTGGGATCCCTTCCCTATTTCCTATTCCTTTGACAAACTCCTCCTGTAATTTTAATATTCATATATTCTATAATGATGTAATTGCACCTTTTGCCCTATAAAAATCCCTATCTTCCTCTGATACACTGCTGGTTCCTTCTTGGAACCCAGCCCACTTCTTAAAGACATTACTCTCAACAAATGCCTTTTCTTGGGTTGGAGATGGTTTGAGTATGTGAATTCTTTTGACACGACCCCACAATACACCATGAAACCACAACATTCATGTTTAGTTCATGGATTTAGAATTAGAACTGGTAGGGACCTCAGAAACTAGGTCAATCACCTCATTTTGCATATGAGGAAACTGAGGCCCAGAAGGATGAAATGACTTATCCAGGATCATGCAAGTAGCAGAGCCAAGATAATATAATTCAACATTTTTTAACCACTCATTTGGTACAGTTTATGGAATCATAGATTTAGAGCTGCAAGGAACCTTAGAGGTCATCTAGTCCAATCCCTTCATTTGATAGAAGAGAAAACTGAGGCCCAGAAGGTAAAAGAACTTTTGTCCAAGGTTATTCAAGTAGTAAGTCATAATATTGGGATTTAAACCTAGATCCTTTGACTCTAAATCCAGGAATCTATACCATACTATTCCCTCCTAAATGAGTATGCTAAGTACTTAGAGAGATGAAAAGTTTAGACACGACACCTTCCTTCAAGAAATTTGCGATCAAATAGGACATAAGGCTGACAAAAATGACTACAAAACCTCAAACCAAATTTCATAGAACAAACTCACTAGAGAGTTACAAGAAGGAAAGAAAAAAAGAAAGAAAGGAAGGAAGGAAGGAAGGAAGGAAGGAAGGAAGGAAGGAAGGAAGGAAGGAAGGAAGGAAGGAAGGAAGGAAGGAAGTCTTATAAAAAAATCTAAGGTAGATGAATGAATCCATAAACCAATGTGAGCTAAAGTAACCAAAGATAGGATCCTGGAAAGGTGGGACTTGAGTGAGGCAATGGATGAGGAAAAGTACCAGAGCCCTAGATCATCCCCCACAATCAGCATCAATACTGGACAGTCAGGCACATCCACAATACCACTCCTGTGCCTGTTGAGAGCATTTGTGAAGGAGTTCTTCCGAAAGGAAAGAAGAGAGGAAAACTAAGCAGAGGTCATGACAGCCTCCTTCTCAAGCTTCTGGGGCTGCTGTAGCTAGCAAAGCACTCTAGTCTTGGTGCCTCACAGCTCACTGGTTAACATTCGAAAAAGCATCTGTCTTAGCCACTGGCAACAACTTTTGAAAACAAGCTGCACTTTGCATCTCTGAGTTTCACAAAAGATCACACGGCAGCCAACATACCAGAAGAGCTTCAAAAACAAATCAATGCTTGGCTCTCCTCCCAAAGCCTTTTCCCTCGGATGCATTATCGTCGACAATGGAGCCAATATGGGCAGAACAGCAGCCAATTCGAGCAGGTTCTGTGTCCTTTATTCTGCACTTACTGGTACAGGGATTGTATGTGGTGATGTTTCGCCCCCTCCCCCTTTAAAAAGGATGACAAGAGAATTAAAAACACTTCCAGGCAAAGCCTGAAAATCTGCACTCGTTTCAGAGGCTCTGTAAATCCTGCAAAATTGCCTGAGACCTATAAGAAAGGAGCAGTCAAACCAGATTCATCTAGAAAAGTTAGTTGGACCCAAATAGTACTTTCCTCTAAACTCATAGCAAGAAAGTGAAAGGACAGGAGAGATGAAGGGCAAGACTCTGATGGGGGAATAGAGGGAGAGAGAGGAAGAAAAAAACACACAAGAAACTGGCATCCTGATTGGTTAGCTCAAGAAGACATTATTCTGATCTGACTCACAAAAAAGACTACATTCTTCACTTTCAAACTAAACTGGCATCACTTTTCCCCCTCTTTAATGTTCTGAGTCTAAATCTCAAAAGACAAAAGTGAAGGAATTGTTTTTGACTGATCAATCCAAAGCAATCCCTCTCATTTGTCTTCTGAGACTGACTCAAAACCTAAAGGCAGGATTCTGGAGAGGAGAGGACCACCAGATCACTGCCACACCACAGCGAGTAGGCAGGCCATGATGCCATTCATATTGGACTTTGATGGAGGAGGAGCCCACTGAGATAAAAAGAGTTCCTCCCAGAGGATCTCAAATTTAAATGGGAAACATTTCATTAGGGCTAGTCCCAAGGAAAGAGGTGATGTGTGGAAGAAAGAGGCATGCTGGGAGACCCAAGCTCATTCTCTAACAATCACAGCTCCATAAAGAGAGGAGAAATGAAGAAATCTGAACAAGTCTAGTATTGAAAGTCAGGAGAACTGGATTCTAGGCCCTCCTCTGTCACTGACCAGCTATGGAACCTTGGGCAAATTGTGTCTGCACTCTGAGCCTCTCTGTCCCTCATCTGTAAAATGGAGTTCAACTGGATGATCTTGAATCCCACTTTCAACCTTCAAATTCTATAATTCGATAGGTCTGAGATGTAGAAGAGACCTCAGAGGCCATTTAGTTCAACAACCTCATTCTATAAACAAGGAAACCAATGCTCAAGGATTTGTCCAACGTCATATGTAGAGTAAATAGCAGAGACAGGATTTCAAATGAAGACTCTGACGCAAGAGCCAGTGTTTTTCCCATTGTAGCCTTCTACATTCCTCAATGCAGCCCTACTAGCTATTGTTATCACCCTATCCCCACAAAACAACCCTACTAGGACACCAGCAGCAAAGAGGCCCAATAATATAGCTTCCAAATTAATAGATGTATCCTAATCCACGAGCAGGAGAGCTATGGGCTCATTTATGACACTGGCCTCCAAAATTAAAATTATGGTCTGCCACAAAGACAACTGCTGTGTAAATACATGAGCTATTTCCCCTTCTAGTATTTATTCAGAACACATTTTCTGTGCATCTAGGGATCTTATTAACTAACAAGTCCAGCTAAATAGTAAAAGTCTAGAGCTATGAATGTGGAGTTGCTCCAGGTTTTGTTTTTTGTTTTTTTCAGTCCAGAAGAAGGTGGAAAGGTTTGGGCGTTTTTATAGCATCTGAAGAAGGTAGTCAATGAAAAGTACTGTCCATTCTCTTAGAATTAGATAGCAGTGGCAGTTGATGAGAAAGATTTTAGGCACTTGGGTCATTGTGACTTGTTCCTGACAGTTGTACAAGATGTAGGATTTGACCAAGCAATACTCCCAACAAGCATGTATCCCAAGTAGGTCAAAGACAGAAGGAAATGTCTCTCACACACACACATACATACTACATGTATACAGACATATATATGTATGTATATGTATGCATGTATATGTGTATTTACGTGTCTATGTATGTATTTACACATGCATACATGTGTATATATATATTTTTATATATGTACATATTATATTTGTAGCAGTATTTTTGGTAACAGCAAAAACTAGGAATAAAATGATTTTCCCTTGATCGGGGAATACCCGAATAAATCACAGAACATTCTATATTGTAGAATATTGTTGTACTATAAGAAACAATAAACAGGATGAAGTCAGAGAAACTTGGAAATACGTGAACTGATGCAGAGCAATGAAAACAGAACCAGGAGAGCAATTTATGGGATGAAAATAATTGTGCAAAAGAAAACAACACTGAAAGACTTCAGAATTCTGATTAATGAAGTGACTTCAGCATGCATCCTATGATTAGCATAGCACATAGTGGATGAGTGTAGAGCTTGGTCAGACATGAAAGACCCCAAAGTCATCCACTGCACTCCAGGTCCTCGCCAGTCATCTCAACTTTTGTCTTGCCACTGGACTTTGATGAGTCTGGAAGAAAGTGTGAGGCTGAAACTGTGCAACTCTGACTCAAATCCAATTTACATGTAAGTCACAACATCACCTTGTGCTGTCATTGGTCCTCTTCAAAAACAAAGGATGACCAACAAGAACAGCAATAAAGGATTGTTGACTCTTGACGAAGAAGTGATGGACTAGAGGTAAGGAACGGGGCTTGGCCCTGTATTCAGGAAAAGGTTTTATGCAGGGTCTGGTGGGGTGGAGGGAATCAGGAGGTAGGAAGAGAAGGGGAGGAGAGACGAGAGGAGAGGTAGAGGAGAAGGGAAGAGAGAAAAGGAGAGGAGAGGAGAAGAGAAGGCAGGGGAAAGTGGAGGAGAGAGGAAACTTTTAAAAATATATAGTCTATATCTGGGGGTACGATTACCACTCTGGTAGGGGAAGAAGGTCTCACAAAACTACCCCAATCAGTTTTTCCCAATAAACATCAATGAAATGAAAAAAGGTAAGAGAGGAAAAGGGGCTGGAACAACATTCCTAATGGAAGCAGGAAGAGTCACTCAGGATAGAAATAAGAGAAATGAAATTGCCATATTATACATTAGCGCAATAAGATTCAGTCCATAGACAACTTGTTCTCAGGAACGATCAGTGATCCCCAGACCACACTTTCGTTGTTGTTGTTCAATTGTTTCAGTCATGTCCAACTCTTTGTGACCCCATTTGGGGTTTTCTTTTGCAAAGATACTGGAATGGTTTGCCATTTCATTCTCCAGTTCATTCTCCAGATGAGGAAACTGAGGCAAATAGGGTTAAGTGACTTGCCCAGGGTCACACAGCTAGTAAGTGTCTGAGGCCAGCTTTAAATTCAAGTCTTACCGACTCCAGGCCTGGCATTCTATCCACTGAGCCATTTAGCTGCCACCCATACTATAGGGAAAGAAAATAATGAAAATCACATTGCTATATCTGAATTTACAGAGCACTTTAACTCTCAAATCACTCCTCAGTTAATTGTTTCATTTTATTCTCATCATAAAAATGTAAGGTAGAGCCATATTTGGTGAGATACCAGCTTGGTAGATAGGAATATCAATTCACAAAGAAGTTAAGTGAATTGTCCAAGATTGAACCATGAGTCAGTTGTGGAGCCCTGATGACAACTTGAAGTCTTTACCTAGGATGACAGGCAGCATGGCCTCATGCAGAGAGTGCTTCTCTTCAAGTCAAAAGGACTTGGGTTCCAGTATCACCTTGGACACATACTATCTGTGTCATCCTTGGCAAGTTACTGACTCTCTCTGTGCCCCAGGCAACTCTCTATAAACTGCAGAGTGGTGACAATTCATTGGGAGAATTTCGGCCCTAGAAGCTCTTGATGCCAAAGAAATCATAGGTCTAGTAAAAGCAAACAAACAAACCTCCTAGTGATAAAATCTTAGAGCTTAGCCAAGATTTTATTCTCTTAGACTAAACTCAAGTGTGGTCATGGCAGCTAGTGGGTCCATTCCGATACTCAATGGAATAATGAGTCTAGAGCTGGGTGTGGGAGGGTGGTTCTCCAGTGACCATACATTCTAATTACCTCATTTCTACAGCAAAAGGAACTGAGGCCAAGGGAAGAGATCTGACTTTTCCACATTCACACAGTTCATAAGTATCAAACAAGTACAAGATGAGTGCTTAGAAACTTCCTTTGCTTTTCCTTAGAGCTTGAATCTGGATTTTTTTTTTACTGAATATGAGAAATCTTTCAGATTCACTCATTGAGCATTTCTAGGTTTGAATACTAATAATTCATACAACCAACTCATTTTGGATTCTCAGCTGCCTCCTGCTCCCTGGTACTACCCCCTATCTTTGTCTCTCATTTACTTCTGATTTAAAGCAGGGGCAAATCTCTTTATTAAAAAATAAATTGCTAATCTTACCTAATTAGGAGCTACAAGGAATTAAGAAATATTAGCATCTAACAGAGGCCAATATAAATGGAACTCAAAGAGAATGAGAAAAAGGTAGAGCTTTGGAGATAAAAGTGGGCAATCATTGAAGGGCTTCAATATCATGAACAAATCCTCCCTTCTACAGGAGTCTTTTCTATCATATGGTACAATATTTGCAGATTTCTCAATTTGAACCAATCTCTAAAAGGTATTTCCAACGAATGAGGAAAGAAAGCATGTATTTGCAGTCCTCTTACAGTAGGGTTTTTCTTGTCTAATTTGCCTAGTAATCAATCAAAATTCCAAAGGGACTGCTAACTAAAATGTTAAATAAATCCCAAAGAATAATGATGAAACATTCATAATATATATGTGCTCTGCACTAAAACTTCTTTACAACTCTCCAGGGGATTAGGCTTTTTTTAAAAATGTAATATGTGAGGAAATGCTGCGGGGGGATAATATTTATTTGAAGGCCTTTTGGCAGTGACTTTTAAATATGGACATTATATGCTGGAGATCTTGTAATAGCTCACCATAGCAGAGTTTGAGGTGACTGGAAAATCCTGGAGTCTTGTCTCAGCCCAAAGCGACACTCCCAGGTTGGTATATTTCGTGTAATTTCATTACCTTAAAAGCTTTAAAACCTTTCTGGATTTACAAGGCTTAATCTTCATAGAGTACAAGAGCCACAAAATGATTGTAAAAGGAGTAAAAGTGTGTCATCCATGGAAATGCAGAAAACTCTCTGCCTCTATGAAACTCTGCCACCCAAAGTAGATTCAGTCCAGTACAGTGGAAAGAGTACTGGATTTGGATTCTGACTTTGGCTTTACTACTTGTTACTGATGTGACCCAACCACTTTGGGTCTCAGTTTCTTTATCTGTAAATCGTCAGTTCGATATCGTTTGGTATCCTTTATGCTCTAAATTTGGACCTTGGTCAACAGAAAAAGCCACTGTCTCTTGAAAGTTCAGGATATAATGCTAGTTTTAACATATAGAAAACAGACAGAAACTTACAGTGGTTGGGGGTAGGGCAGAAATACAGACCCAAAGAGAAAAATAATGAAAATAGCTGACTTTCGTATTGTGCTTCAAGAATTACAAAGTACTCTGTATGTATTATCTCATTTGATCCCTATAACAACCTTATGAATTAAGTGCTATGGTTATTAGTATTGTCCCCATTTTATATATGAAATGAAGTGACTTGACCATGGTCATATACCTATTAAGTATCAGAGGCAAGAAACAGATGGGTAAAGAAAAGGATACGCTCCATATTTCTGATAAAGGCCTCATTTCTCAAACATGTAGAGCATACAAGTCATTTCCCAACTGATGAATGGTTAAAGGATATGATTGGGAGGTTTTCAGATGAAGAAATCAAAGCTATCTATAGACATATGAAAAAATGCTCGGCTGCCTCGAGGCCACTTGTAGCCTTCTAGGTCCTTGGATGCAGCCTTATGACTGAGTCCAAGTTTTACAGAACAAATACTTTTATTGAGGAGATTTCATCTGTGAAGTTTGGATTCAGTCAAAGGGCTGCACTTGAGGACCTAGAGGGCCACATCTGGCCTCCTGGCCACACATTCCTCATCCCTGTATTAGAGAAATGCAAATTAAAACAACAACTAAAACAACCAATCAGACTAGTTAATACGATGGAAAAGGAAACTGATAAATATTGGAAGAGAAGTAGGAAAACTGGGACACTAAAACACTATTGTTTGAGTTGTGAACTGATTCCAACCATTCAGGAAAGCAAATTGGAACTATGCTCGAAGGTCATTCAAACTGTTCATACCTTTTGATACAGTAATAAAACAATAAATAAATAAATAAATAAATAAATAAATAAATAAATAAATAAATAAATAAATGAATGAATGAATGAATGAATGAATGAATGAATAAAAGTAAAAAGACCTATTTGCACAAAAATATTAATAGCAACTCTTTTTGTGATGGCAAAGAATTGAGAATTGAAGGGATGCTCATCAATTGGGAATTGGCTGAACAAGTTGTAGTATATGATTGTAATGGAATGCCATTGTGACTAGAAAGACTTACATGAACTGTTGCAAAGTGAAATGAGCAGAACTAGGGGAACACTGTATGCAGTAATAGCAATATAGTACAATGACCAAATATGAATGATTTAGCTCTTCTCAACAATACAATGATCCCAGAAAATTCAAAAGGACCCACGATGAAAAATGCTATCCAAATCCAAAGAAAGAACTGATGAAGTCTGAATGCAGAGGGAATCATACTATTTTTCACTTTTTTCATGATTTTTCTTCTTTTGGTCTGTTTCTTCTTTCACAACATGACAAATATGGAAATGTATTTTACATGATTGCACATATATAACCTATATCAAATTGCTTACCATCTTAAGGAAGACGGAGGGGACTGAAGGAGAAAATTTGGAACTCAATTTTTTAAATGAATGTTAAAAATTGTCTTTACATATAAGTGGGGAAAAATATTATTTAAAAAAATGAAAAGGGTGTGGTCTACCTTTATGTCCCCATATATAATATCCAGACAAGTCATCTATCATCTATTAAAGATATTTCATTCTTCCAGGCCCTAAGTCCTACCTTCTCCAGTGAAACCTTTCCTGATTACTCCAGCACACAAAGACCTCTCTCTTCTCTGAACTCCTGTTGCATTTATAGACATTCTTAGGCAGTTTAACTCTCTTGTTCTTTTATTGTTTTTAGTGGGTTAGCTTCTTTCTCTCTCCAGCTAAGCTTGTTGAAGATGGGTCCCTTAACTTAATAATTCTTTTGTATCCCTAAGTTAAAGCAGCATTGGACATATAGTGAGCATTTGACTTTTTTTAAAGTTGTGACTTTGAAGGACTTGCATTTCCAGACTCCATTCAGAAGAGTAAAATAAATGTTATGTTAAGAGAAACCAAGATGATTTTATACAAAACTGGATTTAGTTACATTCTTCCAATTTTGGAAATTTGCAATGAGTCTGAATTCTTGGAAATAGTTACTGGAATACATAAGCAATGATCACTAAATCAGCTCCTACATGTAAGTCCTAGGGGATCTCATGAGACCTCAAGCCAGATGGGCGCCATTCTATCATGTCTTATGCTTCGAACTCCCTTTACCATCTTGCTATGAATTAAATGACATGCTGTCAATCCTACTGAAATTCAGCCAAAGGCCTCCTCCTTTCTTTCCCTTCCTTCTAAGCCTCAGTAGCAATAAGATAACCCAGTCACCTAATTCAGTATGGGGAGCATCTCATGTGTTAACTCCCAGCTTTTCTTAGGCTTAATTCAGCACTGACGCAAATACCCTAAGATAAATAACGCTTCCTATCTCACAGGATTCTAAATCTCCAGAGACAGATTGCTCTGAGCTAAGGGCCGTGGCTGAGTCCCCTCTCCTTGCTCTCCTCCCAGGGGAGAGGCTGTATCTGAGTCAGTCAACTCCATGGCCCTCAGGAATCCATGAAGACTGAAGGGACTGGGTAGCTGAGGCAAAAGAAGTCAGGAGCTTTAGGAAACGATTAGAATGGCAACCAGAGTGAGTCTATACATACTCCACTAGGTACCTAAGTAAGAGTTCTCTGAAAGATGGCATTGGGAGGGGGGGAAAGTTGGAAGAGAACATAAAAATCATGAAGTGAGCGGTATGTTTTCCTTCTGACCTGAAAGATTTTGTGTAACCCCTACTTCCACATGCCGGCAAACCTTCCTCGGAAGAAATTACTGCTCAAAGACCATGAAAAGCGAGCAGATGAACCACTTTGCAGGAACACGGCAAGCGTATTTGTGGCATTTCAAAATTGCAGTTGACACTTTAATATTTAAACAGAACAGGGGAGACATGGATTATTTATTTTCTTTTACTTTAATTTTACTTCTGAACATAGCTTCCAACTTTGTTATTTTAAAATAAAAATGGCCCCACACTCTGGCACCAGGCTTCTCCACAACTCATCAGGTTGTGAATGTTAACCTGACACTTACAATACACCTAACATTCTTTCAACTCTGTTGTTCCACCATTTGCTTAGATATTGCTTTGAAATTATACTGAAAATATTTGGCTGCAGGCAAAACTAGTCATATAGAATTTGACTATGATCTATATATTTATGGAGGAAAATTAATCTTCAATGCTTCAAACTTTTTATGCCTCGTAATTTTATCAGAAATTTCCAAACATGGCATGAATGAAGCTGCTGGAGTCAAGGAGAAAATGCCTCATTTTCTTCCTCCATTTCAAATAGAAACATTCTTAAAATGTTCTTCTAAAGTATCCTGCACACAAAACCTCAGCACAATCTGATGGAAGTCAAAATTGTGGAAATACCTAAGAGATTTTTAGCCATGAACAGACATACAAAGATGTTGTGCTTTCCTAAAAAGTGGTGCAGGTTTAACTTCCAATAAAAGAACACATTTTATGTATCAGCAGTGGAAAAAAGAGAATATGGCCTTGGAAGAGATTTGAGTTCAAGTTCCATCCCTGACCTATACTGGCTTTATGACCTTGGCCACTTAACTTCTTAGTCAGTTACCCTGGGCAACTAACTCCCTACAATAATGTCAAAAACCAATTCACAATCACATGGGTGAATTAAATACAACCAAGAGAACAACATGGACAATGCATAGGATGATATACATGAAAAGATTGCTGAAGGGATGCTAAACTCTTGGTAATAGAAAAACCAGTGAAGGTCCTAGAGAAGAGATAAGGAACACTGTCTGCCATACCCTCATGTCGATGAGATAGGAAATGACTAGGACAGAATATTATATAAATTTTTAGACAAGATATTTGTATTGGACTTTTTTTTACTTAATTATTTTTCTTTGTCGCAAGAGAGGGTGGAGAGAAAAGGGTGGGGAATGACCAAGATATAAAGACAAAAGACACCAATAAAATATTAAAATAAGACAAAATAAAAATACTTGCCAATCAGCCCCCTCCCAACGCCATCTTTCAGAGAACTCCTACTTACGTACCCAGTGGAGTATGCATAGACTCACTCTGGTTGTAATTCTAATCCTTTCCTAAAGCTCCTGACTTCTACTTTTGCCTCAGCTACCCAGTCACTTCACTCTTCATGGATTCCTGAGGGCCATGGAGTTGAATACTAGTCAACTCCATAGTAATACACTAGATGAAAAAAAAAATGGAATAAAGTTAGAAGCTCCACTGCATCCCCTAATAGGATTGAACTTTAGTGACAGTATCTGCATAATAAATTCATCTAGCCCAACCTAGCCCCTATTAAATCAATAGCGCACCCCCATCTTCATCCCCAGGGACATAACTTGCAGTGAAATCAGTGCTTTAAATAGCCACCAATACAGGTCTATCATCAAGTATTAGGAGCCCTCAACATCAGACTAGACATTTGTAACAAAGAAAGATGACACAGACACTTGGTTAAGCTATTTCTGAGCCAGATTGAACCCAATATTCAGCAGACTAGCCAAGTAAATATGGGTTGACCAGGATAAACTGAAATTAGGCTGAGGAGGAAGGGTCCCTAGTTCAGCCAGATACTTCAGAAACCCAGATGCTGGTGGCAATTCAACTGTATTACCTGGGATTGTATCCTTGGTAGTGTGGTAATCATAACAGTAATTAAATAATGCTGAAACATCACTTCAAGGTTTGCAAAATTTTATATATGTATATCTATGTGTGTGTGTATACACACATACATATATATATCATGTTAATACATATGTAAAGAGATTACATTTATGTATGTGTGTGTATCTATGTGTATGTATGTAATCCTATTTTGCCCTTAGAAAAAATACTGAGGAGGTAATATTATTATCCCCATTTTATAGATTAATTTCATCTCAATCACCAGTTCTAGCTCCTAATATCCATATTTTTTATTATAGTGTTTTTTTGGCTTTTGCGTTCTTGACCCTCAAATGACTGCCCTGAAACTCAACCATACCTGCTAGGGAGGGGAAGGGAGATCTTCCTCTGACGGTTTCTATTCTTGTTAAAAGAAGGGGAGGCAAGTTGGGTAAGCAGTTGTGGGTGTGTATGTGTGTGTGTGTGTGTGAGAGAGAGAGAGAGAGAGAGAGAGAGAGAGAGAGAGAGAGAGAGGAGGGGAGAAGGGGTTACAATGCAATAGAGTTAGGCAGGAAAAGTGCCTTGGTGATTTAGGTCAGCACAAGGTAGAAGAAACTAGGAAACTGGATAACAAGTAACATTCCAAGAAGCCCATAGAAGCTTGGCTTTGCTGGTCCAAGACTTTCCCTTTCCCCAATTCCTTGTGTATTATTATGTGTGACCCTGAATGCTGTACTTGTAGAAGAGCAGTAAGTTCATATGTCATATATGTGTTTCTTTGGGCCCTGTTTGGAGTTCATAACTGGGCCCTTCACTGTTGGGGCCCCAGGATGCCGAGTATAGCCTATAAGGTATCAGAGCAGTGATTGTCTTTTAGATTCAGCTTCAGATCCTTCATGATGAAGTCCTGTCTTCCATCACTGGGAAAATCATAGGGTGGACATAGAACTAGAGGTGAAAGAGACCCAAGGCCTTTAGTCTGATTCTCTCATTTCATAGATGAGAAAACAGAGGCAAGGAGATCATAACTTGCCCACAGTCACACATGTAGTTAAGCATCACAGACAGGATTTGAACCCAAGTAATCTGATTCCAATATTATTTCCATTGTACTAAACTACCTCCTTGGGCATCTAGGTGGTGCAATGGATAGAGCACTGGGCTTGGAATCAGGAAGACACACTCATAGGTTCAAATCTGGCCTCAGATACTTCCTAGCTGGGTGACCCTGAGCAAGTCACTTAACCCTATTTGCCTCAGTTTCCCCATCTGTAAAATGAGCCAGAGAAAGAAAGGCAAAGCATTCCAGTATCTCTGCCAAGAAAACCCCAAATCGGGTCACAAAGATTTGGATATGAGTGAACAACAATAACAAGGCTACCTCCTCGGTATGGACAGGGCATGGTATCTGGATGGAACCAGATTACTGGCATTAATGTTGTACCCTTCTTCTGGTGCTAAATTTGGGATCACGCAGTAAGATGTTCTTGGATTTTCTTTTCTTTTCTTCCCATTCTATCCGCTGTACTAAAGCATTCCTCTACAGATTTGCTCTCAGCAGAAATAAAAAGGGAAATTCATAATGAACTTGAATAAAGGGTAAGGCACTTAATAAGTGTATAATGCATCTATAACACTATACTAAGCATTGGAGATACAAATAAATAAAAAAAAAGACAGCCTCTGCTCTCAAGGAGCTCACATTCTAATGGGGAAAACAACACATATTGAAGATTTAATTGCAAGTCAAATGGAAAGGTCCCATGGTCCTTAGGGTGCAGAAGCAAAGCAGATGGTAATGTCTCTTCTTTAATGTTATTTCCACTGATAAAATCATATGGGTGTCTGATGTTGAATCATTTGACAGCGTCAAGGACTTTGGTGAAAAGAACTTTCTTTTCTGAGACTTCAATAGATGTAGCTATGGCAACTTCAGGATTAGACAGCAGAGAAATTGTCCCAAGTATTCTGACTGGGCACACCAAGCCAGGAAGCAGGAAAACCCCCACTACAGAACCTCCCAAACGTGACCCAGCACCTTCATGCCTTGCATAAAACTTGCATCAGCCACAGTCCCACTGACACCCTCTTTCAAGATACCCTTTTAAAATGGGAAGAAAATCGTAAGATTGCAAAAATCAAGCTAAAAGGGACCTCAGAAGGGATCCAATCCATCTATTCCAACCTTTGCATTTTATAGATGAGGAAATATAAGCCCAGAGAAGGTGAAGAGACTTAAGGTCAGTCATGTAGTGAATGGCAGAGCTAGGATTTGAACCTTGGTCCCTCACCTCTGAGCAGGTAGGTGGCACAGTTGGCTTAGAATCAGGAAGACTCATCTTCATGAGTTCAAATCCATCCCCAGACACTTGCTAGCTGTGTGACCCTGGGCAAGTCACTTAACCCCATTTTCCTCAGTTTCCTCATCTGTAAAATGAGCTGGAAAAGGAAATGGCAAATCACTCCAGTATCTTTACCAAGAAAACCTCAAATAGGAGCAAGAGGACACAACTGAAACAATTCAAGAACAACAATTTCTGCCTCCAAATCTAGTGTTCATTCTACTCCCTTCCAGCTTATAAATCCCTAGAAAATTAATGCAATTAGAGAGCTCATATCTTCAGTTATTAGGATTGGGTGGTTCTAATAATTCTAGCCAGCATCACATTAAAGGTGGGGCCAGGTGAGGACATGTAAGACAGAAAATCACAGCCAGAACCCCAACTAATGCTACAGAAATACTTTGGGGAGAGCACTGAGAAGCCTAATTCCACCCTTCGCAGCTTGAAAATACTAAGTTCTTGATGGTTGGAAAAATTACCTGAAAAAATGACTGCTTAGAGTTGTGAAAAATGTTGAATTAGGACCCCTGAGTGCAGACTGCTCAGGAGGAAGACAATTCACCATCAGATAACACAGCATCATAGAGGAACTGAGAGTTTTCTCAAGATGATCAGTCACAATATTTTAAATAGAGAAGGACATGAGAGATCAGCAAGTTCACCCTCTTTTTTTGGAGAGGGGAGCAGTTAGTTGGGTGTCACAGTGGATAGAGCTCTGGCCCTGGAGTCAGGAAGAACTGAGTTACTGAGTTCACACCTGTCCTCAGTCATTTCTTAGCTGTGTGACCCTGGGCAAGTCACTTTACCCTGTTTGCCTCGGTTTCCTAGTCTATAAAATGAGCTGAAAAAGGAAATGGCAAACCATTCTAGTATCTTTGCCCAGAAAACCCCCAAATGGGATCATAACAACTTAGACATGACTAACTATGGCTAAAACTTGATATTCTTATTCTAATCGCCCTTTCTTAAAATCCTGCAGCATTTTATTTGTTTTCAAAGGACACTCAATGATTTTCTCCTTTTGAAACAAGTCAAATTTGAGCATTTGAAGAAAAGTGCCTTATCTACATATTGGCCACCCACAATGCCTATATGCCATCATTATGAGTAATTTAGTTGACTAGATATGTTAATGCCTGCCAAGGTCTTTGTTGGATTCTGACTCTGGCATCCTATGTGTTGGTGAGCCCTTCAACTTTGCATCATTTGCAACTTTTATGAGGATGCCATCTATGCTTTTATCAAAGTCACAGATAAAAACATTAAGCAGCCCACAGGCTAAGTCCAGATTCCTGAGGCTTTTCTATAGAAACCACCTTCCAAGATGATATTGAACCATTAATGACTGCTCCTCAGGATTAGCTATTCAATTAGTTTCAAGTTCTACCTTTTGTGACCTTGGTTGAGTTATTTCCTCCGTATTCCATTTCATTTACTCTATCTCTAAAATGACAGGTAGGGACTAGACAATACATTTAAATTTCTTTGTTTCTCTCAATCTATGATCCTGTAAGGGAGCAAATTGCCACCTTTATTTCCCTGAATATGATATTCAAGCATTAAAACTAACAAGTATATGATATCAAAGAAAAAATGCCACTTGAGTAGATTTAGTGGGTACTGTTTTAAAGACTTAAAAAAGTGCCCATGACTCTCAGATAAGTTTGTACTTCCCATTTCCAAAGGCCCTCAAGGAGCCCAAGTGTACTTATGGCAAGATATGTAAATCTATACTAATAATTAGGCTGATTAAAAGAATACATGAAATGTCTTAATATAGTAGCAAACACTGAAACTAACGACTAATTTTAAGCAGCGTATGACATTAACCTATGCTCCCAAAAGTACATTAAGCTTTTCAAAATATAGCACTCGGTCTTCTACTACAGGCATACAAATGGTGTCCAATTTATTTTAAATGGCATTCCCGCACACAATGTTGGTGACATAATTAAGAAATGTATGCAGCCCATTACTAATTTAACACAGTTCAGTGTTATCATCAGAAAGCTGTGTGTGGCCCATGGTGTCACAACCAAATTTATGCACTGTAAATACAAATATATTTTATTCATAGAGAAGTCTTGCAACTTCAATTATGCAATGAGTATTTATTTGGAATTCATTCTTTTTCTAGTTTGATAGCTATCATTAATTCATGTGCAACTGATTAAGCCTGCTGAAGAGCTTTGGCAAACATCTTAAAAGACAAAATCGATTTGTAGGGGTCTCAATTTTTCACCGCTTTTCACAGAGAGAGAACTATCTCTGTCATGGATAACATCACTGCTGATTATCTGAAAAATCATGAAGTAGGCTGGATTTGACTTGGACACCGTCTACTTTCGTCTTTCAGCACCTTCTTCTCTTGGTGATCTATTTCTTTCAATGCTTTCCTCCCATCCAACATGCCCACTGCCCTCATGCCACCCTGTGATTAGCACAGTGGATAAAGTGCCATATAAGGTATTTTCAGTCTTAGCTCAAGCCCTGCCTTCTGTGGGAGGCCTTTCCTGATCCCTCCCACTGTGAACATCTTCCCCTATAATTTACTTTGCATTTGCTTTATGTGTATCTCATATATACTTTTTTCAACTTGTCTTGCCCCATTAGAATGGAAGGTGTCTGATGACAGACACTGTTTCACTTTTGTTTCTATGCTCATTGCTTAGCTCAAGGCCTGGCACAGAGTAGGACAAGGATAGGGACAGGATCTGTGACTTCATTGCTATAGCAACTCCCAGATGAGAAAACTCCCTCAGCCTATGTAGGTGAGCACCTCTTTTGGAACTTAGAGTCTTTTAGAGTTGCCTAGGGCACTGACAACTTAAAGGAGTTGGCCAGAATCACATAGCTGTTGTTCCTGAGAGCCAGGCCTTAAACTCAGGTATCCCTGGCAGTAAGGTCTGCCCACTTTATACTAGACCAGGCTGCTCTCCCAGCACATAGTAAATAGTTAATAAATGTTTGTTAATTTTTTAAGTTTTATTTTGAATCTAAGAAATAAAGCATTTACTGATTGAATACATCCCTAAAATAAATCCTTTGGTATTCCATGTGTCTAGGACAATGTCTTGGACTTTCATCCTCTTATCAATTTCTGACTCCAGCTACATAGGGAGTATAGAAATTCCATCTACCAATGCATATCAGTAACTTGGCAGCTATTTAAAGTATCAGAGTTGTCTGGGGACAAAAGAGGGGTGATTTGCTCTCAATCACGCATCTAGGATATGTTACGTGGCAGGATCTAAACTTAGCTCTTGCTGACTCCAAGGACACTATTTTTTGGAAGTTTAATAAGTACTTCTTGAATTCAGTTGAATAAGAGAATTTCAGTGGTCACCAGGAGGTCTCTTTAGGAAAGAATTCAGGGCAAAGGGAGAATCTCATCACAGCATCTTTGATATCCCAACAATTTTAAATTGAGATAAATTATTATATACAGGAACACTAACATTGTTTTGAGAACAACTTTGAGTGACTAAGTCATTTTGACTATTATAAATGTCCAAATTGGGGCAGAGTCAAGATGGCAGCTGGAAAGCAGGGACTTGCCTAAAGCTCTTCCCTAGGACCCTCCAAACACCTATGAAAAATGGTTCTGAACAAATTCTAGAAATGCAGAACCCACAAAATAGCAGAGGGAAGCAGGGCTCCAGCCCAGGACAGCCTGGATGGTCTCTGAGTAAGGTCCATTCCACAGAGCTGGGAGCGGAGCAGAGTAGAGGCCAGCATGAGCCACGCCCAGACCGACAAGACTGGGAACCAGGCAGAACAGGCACTAGAGCCCTGAATCAGTGAGCTGTGGCAGTTTCCAGACTTCTCAACCCACAAACACCAAAGACAACAGAGAAGGTTAATGGGGAAAACTGCGGGGGACAGATTGAAAGGAGTTTGTGGTTCAGCCACCACCCCAGGGGCAGTGGAGGTGGTGCAGCTCTGAGGACAGAACGACAGCTGCTGTTGCTTCCAGCCCCAGGCCCACCTGGTGGAATTAAGTGGCAGATCAGAGCAGGATTGCAGAGCCTGCTCAGACCTGAGTCACGGTCCGGGTTGGCGGTTCTTCGGGGAGGAGAAGTGCTGGTGTGACAGAGCTTGCTGTATGGAAATAGCTCTGAAAATAAAAGCACAGCCCCTCAAGCTTGGGACAAAGTACTTTCTACTCTACAAGGAGTCATACCCTGCTGAAAAACTCAAGGGTCAAGTAATTGGCTGGGAACATGGCCAGGCAGCAAAAACAGACTCAGATTCAGACTCAGACTTTGGAATCTTTCTTTGGTGACAAAGAAGACCAAAACATACAGCCAGAAGAAGTCAACAAAGGCAAAGAGCCTACATCAAAAGCCTCCAAGAAAAACATGAAGTGGTCTCAGGCTATGGAAGAGTTCAAAAAGGATCTGGAAAAGCAAGTTAGAGAAGTAAAGGAAAAATTGGGAAGAGAAATGAGAGTGATACAAGAAAACCATGAAAAACAAGTCAATGACTTGCTCAAGGAGAAGCAAAAAATACCGAAGAAAACAACACCTTAAAAAATAGACTAACTCAAATGACAAAAGAGCTCCAAAAAGCCAATGAGGAGAAAAATGCCTTGAAAGGCAGAATTAGCCAAATGGAAAAGGAGGTCCAAAAGACCACTGAAGAAAATACTACCTT
>CM053624.1:257614968-257659153 GCA_028646595.1 Phalanger gymnotis
ACCTTACCCCGAGACCATCCAGGCTGACCTGGACTGGAGCCCTGCTTCCCTCTGCCCTTGGGTTCTGCAGTTCTAGAATTGGTTCAGAGCCATTTTTTCATAGGTTTTTGGAGGGACTTGGTAGGGAGCTCACGCCAGTTACTGCTTTCCAGTCGCCATCTTGGCTCCGCCCCATTTTTCATTTTTTAATTAGCAAAAAATTTTTGTTCTTTACCACCTATCTAATCCCATCCCCCCAACTATTGAGAAAAAAAAAGAAAAACAAAACCATGGTACATAGTCAAGCAAAACATTTCCACATTGGCAAGATTCAAAAAAACATATCTCATTTTGCACACTAAGTTCTTCACCTCTCTGCCTGGAGGTGGGTCAGCACTGTTCCTCTGGACTTGTAGCTGGTCATCAAATTCATCCGCGTTCTTAAATCTTTCAAAATATGTTTGTCCTTACAATGTTATTGTATAAATTGTTTTCCTATCTCTGCTCACTTTACTGTGCCTCAGTTCATATGAACATTCCCTGGTTTCTCTGAAGCCATCTCCTTCCTTATTTCTTATGGTACAACATTATTCTATTAAATTCATATACCATAATTTGTTCAGCCATTTCCCAAATGATGGGCACCCCCTTAGTTTCTAGTTCTGTACAACTATAAGGAAAGGAACTCTAAATATTTATAAATATAAGAGGCTTTTTCCTTTTTCTTTGATGTCTTTGATAAATTGGCCTAGTAGTGATATAACTGGGTCAAAGGGTCTGCAGAGTTGAGTGATTTTATGGACATAGTTTGAAACTGATTTCCAGAGTGGCAGCCCTTCATTTTATTTACAAGGGAATTGAGGTCTAGAAAGGTGAAGTGACCTCCCTAAGCTAGTAAGTAGAAGAGGCAGGATCCAAATCTTGCTTCTCTGACTCCAAATGTAGTGTTCTTTCCACTACAACAGTGGTATCAAATTCACATAGAAATGGAGGGTAGTAAACTTTGCATAAGGTTCCCTGTGGGTTGCATATTGACTTAGAAAAACACGTGTTAATATTAATCTTTATTTTATTGTATTCGTATTTATTTTATTAAATATTTTCCAATTACATTTTAATTTGCTTTGAGCTCCATTCAAGACTGTTATGGCCTATATATTTGACACCTCTGCACCATACTCTATTCTTGAACTAAGGAGAGAAAAGTTTTTATAATCCTTGGTCTAGAGATATCGTTATCATTTCATCTTCATTCCTAGAGGGTTAGGTGACGATGTTGAGATGTGCAGGTCAATTGGGTCTCATTTACTGGAGTATTCAGTTTGATAAATATTTATGGAGTGCTGCTGTGTGCTTGGCATCATATACTATCACCATCACAGACTAGGAAACCTGGCTCCTGCTGTAAAGGAGTGTCCAATCTGGTGGGGAGCACAAGGCAGGAACATGAAAAAGCATTGTAAGAGAGTGAAACAGGAGTAGGCTGACAGTAAGAGTAATTAGTTTAGAGGAGGAAGAAGTCCCTATATATTAAAGTGGAAGGCTTTATGGGAAGGCTGTCTGCTAGGACTTGAAGAATTCTGACCAGGTAATTAGTTTAGAGGAGGAAGAGGTCCCTATATATTAAGGTGGCAGGCTTTATGGGAAGGCCGTATGTTAGGACTTGAAGTATTCTGACCAGGTAGAGGTAACTAGGTGGAATAGTATACAACGCAGAACGTGGAGTCAGGAAGATCTGAGTTCAAATCTTCTCTGAGACATTTAGTTAGGTGTATGGCAGTGAGCAAATCACTTCACTAGCTCAGCCTCAGTTTCTTCACCTAGAAAATGGGGTAATAATTGCATCTGCATTACAAGGGGTGGGGAGGATCAAATGAAATAACTTCTGAAAAGTGTTTTGCAAACTTCAAAGCATTGTATAAATGGTAGCTATTATTATTAGAGAAGAAGGTGAACAGCCTGAACCATGACTAAGAGATAGGAATAAGTGTTGTATGTTAGAGGAATAGTGAGTTAGGGGACTGGCCTTACTGGCGTGTTGAGTTTCTGATTGGATGGAGAAAGTACATAAGGTGCTTTCTTGGGCTACTGAATAAGGTGGCAATGGGCAATCTTTTCCTGTGCTTATTTCTACAGAGATAGATACATTCTACTCTGTTAGAGGAAACACTGTCATTGGGTGGGGGTAAAGTGTGAACCGTATAACTTTGTCTACTTTCCCTCTGCACCTGGGGCTAGAATAATTTTTCTTTTCTGCCCAATGGAGCTGGAATAACAGATAATTTGGTAAGGTAAGCACAATTTATACAATTTTGGAGCTGTAGGGAAACTTGTCCAATACCCTCATTTTATCTGTGAGGAAACAAAGACCCAGAAGTGAAGTGACTTACCTAGCAAAATGCTTTGAACATAGTAGGTGCTTAAGTACTTTTTTAATGTGAATTTGACTAGGGTCTCAGCAAGTTTATGGGAGAGAAAGGATTATCACCCCATTTTTCCTGAATTATACCTAGTCCAGAGTTCCTTTCTTTATACTACTCTATTACTTCTGTTCTCTTCAGAGTCACAGGGCACTCTTTGGCACACTAGTGCACAAATGTTTATTTCAGGTTTAAATTACTAAAACCAGTAGTTTCATTTAAACTCTGGAGGAATATGAGGGAATCTCAGCATTATCTTACAGATGTGCTCATTGACCTACGCTCAGCAAATTATTCATTAAAACCCATTTCCCACATCAAATGAGTGACACTGAGTGAAACAGACCCATTTACCTTTTCTTTCCATTGGTGGCTAAGACTTAAACTTTGTAATTGATGCATTCACTGCCAGTTGACATTGTTGTGATTAAAATAATTGATTTCATATTAACTTTATAGCTTACTGGAGGTTTATGAAAATTGATGAGGGCTGTTGCAGCCAAAGATCTCTTATTTGGTCAAAGTTACAGAGGCTAGCAGACTTCTAAATTATATTGTCCTAGCCTCATTCAACAAACATTAAATACTTATTGGAATAATAATGATAAAACTTGTATTTATACAGCACTTTAAAGTTTGCAAAATGCTTTACATATGTTATCTCACTTGACCCTTGCAACAAGCCTATGAGGCATGTGTTATTATTAACCCAATTTTACAGATGGGGAAACTGAGGCAGAGAGAAGCTAAGCGACTTAGGGTCACAAAGGTGAGAAGTGCCTAAGGCTGTTTTTGAACTATGGTCTTTCTGACTCCGAATCTAGTGCTTTTCATCTACTGTACCACCCAGCTGCAAGATAGTAGGCTGGATTGGCCATGTAGAGACTGATGCAGAATAAGTCTTGGTGACTTCCCTATCATCAATGGGCTTACAGTAAAGTGGGAGAGATGAACACACACACACACACACACACACACACACACACACACTACTGGATTATAATTACCTTGAAGGCATTCTGTTTTCTGTCTTGGTGTCAACAGCACCTAGCACGGTGTGAGGCACCTAATTGTCACTTAAATATTTTTAAAATTGAATATGTTACCAAGTCTTTTGTTTCTACATTGGTAACTTCTTTTCTACGTGTCTCCTTCTTGCCACTCACACAGCAGCATTCTGATGAGGTTCCTCCTCGTCCTATGCCTGCACTATTGCAATAGCCTGCTGGTTGGTCTCCCTCTATTGTCTCTCCCCTATCCATTCCATCCTTTACTCAGCTGCCAATGTGATCTTCCTTAAGTGCAGGTCTGACCACGTCACTCTCCTACTCAATAAACTCCAGTAGCTCCCTATTACCCCAAGCATCTAGTATAAATGTCCCCTGGCATTTAAAGCCCTTCACAACTTGACCTCATGCTATCTTTTCAACTTTCTTTTACTTCACTCCCCTCCATGTACACTATCATCCAGCAATACTGACCCACTTTGCTCTTCCTTGTACATATCACTCCATTACTCAACTCCATGCTTTTGCATGGGCTCCCCGCATGCCTAGAACACACTGATTCCTCACATTTGTCTCCTGGCTCCCCTGGATTTCTTCAAGGCTCAGTTCCAATCCCATCTTTTTATACAAATGGCTTTTCATAATCTTCCCACCCCTACTCCCAAACCCCCTTGTTTTGCCTTTGCAGTTTTCGTCTGTTTACACTGTATATATCTTTTATGCACATAGTTGTTTATGTATTATCTCCTGCATTAGAATGTGAGCTCCTGTAGTAGGAAGGCCGAATTTATGATCTCAAAGAGAGTCATACATATGTTTGAATGGTTCAAAACCGTTGGGTATAAAGAACTCTCCAAGTAGAAGGCATCAAAACATCTATTTAGGCCCCACAGTAACAGATTCACAAACCAGCCTCCCTATTCCAATATTGTGATCATAAGCTTCCAGGCCCAATAAGCCCACCTCACAAGTGTAACCAGGAGGCCACAGAAAAGCATGATGGCATTAAACCAAATCATATTCACTGGCCTCAAGTCCTTGCTCACACTCCTGGGTCCACACATGGATCGGATCTGCTTCCACAGCTTCCTGCTTCACCTTCGGCTTTTTTTTCAGCTTCAGGTGTAGCTGTCTCTTGGCTAGTCTCTCCTTGCATCCTCAAGCCCTGCCTGAATGACCAGAGGCCATTCATTCCCCATTTGTCTCCTCTTAAGTCATCAATCTACACCCACACAGGTTTCACACCTGATAGGGCTTTGGGCCTGGGGCTAAGCACTTAACAAGATTAAATGAAACAGCTGAAAGAACTTTCACTCAAAGTAAACAAAAGCCAAACTCCTCAAGTTGCTAAGGAGCCCTTTTTGCCTTAGGGACACAGCTCCTTGAGGTTAGGTACTGTTTTTTGCCTTTCTTTGTACCCCTAGCATTTAGCTCCCTGTTTGGGGAGCACAGTAAGCACTTAACAAATGCTTGTTAAACTGATTGACTGGGTAGGGTGTTAGAATCCAGCAGAACTGGGCTCAAATCCTATTTCTGACACTTAGTAACTGTGTGACCACAGACAAGCCTCTCAACCACTCAGGTCTTCAGATTCTTCATCTTTAAGATAAGATAATTGGATTAGATGACCTCTAAAGATGTTTCTGCTTCTAAATGCATTACTCTATGGTTTGAATTAAAGGAAGGATGTAGTGACATAAATAGGTGATGCATTGGAGATAAATACTAAAGAATCAAAAAGAGGCAAAAAATAAAGAAAACCCCCCAAACAAACCCAAATCTCATAATTACATAGCTTGAAGAATGGGGGTGTCTTGAACAGACAGAAATGAAAATGGGCTGGTTAGGTGTCTTCTGTGGGTTCAAGGAAGAGGACAAGATGATTTCAGGTTTGTACATGTGTTTGAGGTTATGATGAAGTATCCAAGTGGAAATGTCCATCAGTTACTTAGGAATGTGGAACCACCAGCAATGTCAGGGATGAAGATATAGATTTCAATGCACAGGCATTGAGGCAGGAGTTGAAACAAGAAGTGTAGGAAGCACTACAAGAAAGAGAGAGAAGAGCCAAGGGAAGAACTTTGACCTCACCAGTAAGTAGTAAGAGTAGTGGAAAGGAGACAAAGGAATTAGGTAAGAGTAGGACTGCAGGATTTTAGAGCTTAAAGATCATTTAGTGCCACTGCCTCATTTTACAGATGAGGAAACTGAGGCCCAGAGACGCTAAATGACTTACCTAGGCTCACACATAAAGTAGTCATCTAGACACAGGTCTTTTCACTATGGCATGCTGCCTTCCTACAGTATCATTGAGGGAAAATATGCAGTGTTTGAAGCAGGGGGTGGATCAGGCAGGGTGAGGATCAGTATTGTCATTAATATAATAAGGTCTGAGGACTGAGCCTAGGCCACTGAATTTGTCAAGAAGGCTGTAACATTGTTCCTTGAGAAAATGACAATGGGTTCATCCTAAAGAAATTTATCCATAGAATTTTGCTTTGTTAGACATTATTTAATTGGCCACAATGGATTGTGCATGGAGAAGTTCTTGAATGAAACTGGGAGCTTAGCTTTCTGTGTTTGTCATAGTTGGCAGATGTTCTGATTCTCAGCATTTCTATGAGCTATAGCCAAACCCTAGAACCTGAACTTTTACCTTTTTGGGGCTTCCAGTTGTAGGAGCAATGACGCTCAAAAGGACTGTGGGTACATGTGGCTTAGGGTCAATTCATCAAAAGGCATGAAGTGTGGGAGGAGAGGAAATGAATAGGGAAGGAGAAATGAGAGGAAGCTTTAGGGAAATGGAAAAAAAAATATTGAGACCATTCTCTTATGCTTCTGGCTTTCAACTCTTTTTTTTTAATTTTCATTTGTTTAATTTTTAATTTATGTAAATAAAGCAAGTATTTCTGTAACATAGTAAAATAAAAAAGATGATTGCATATGAAACTACAAATCTATTAGGTACAACTTGCTGTTCTTTTAAAATATGTAATAAAGTTATCATGTAAATTTCTCTTTTTTTCCCCTTTTCTTTCCCTTTCCCTTCTCCTGCCCTAGAGATAGCTACCATTAGACACAAATAAGAGTTGGTACTAGGCAGGGCCTGAAGCTATTGTGTGCATCCTACCTGTCTTGTTGGCACCAGAGGAGACAGAGTTTTCTAGATGCTGCAGATCAGGGGTGGAACTTTCCCTTTATGAATGGCTGCCTTGTTTGTTTGGCTATTGTTGCCTCCTCTCCCACTGTCCCCCCACCCCCAGTCTCTCTGCTTCATAAAAATTCCAAGAGCTCCATTTTCAAAGTGTGAAGTCCTCAGACTGTAACCATAGTGTTGTCTTCCTGGAATCTGCTTATGCCGTTTGTTGCTCCTCACTAACTCCCTGACGCAGCCGTGCAAAATACAGCTTCTTGGGGACCTGGGATTCTGCCTTGTTGCTCTCCATGTGACATTTGCCTGCGTCTCCCCTGTTGTGATGAAACAACTACACCGTGAAAAGTCGTTCTCTTACCTCAAATGCAATTTCCATTCCCAGTACAGATAATGAAGTCAGGTGTTTCTAAATGACTTCAATTGGCATGTAGAGCTGCCCCCTCCCTGGAAGCTCCATCCTGTTTGCATAAACAGAAATGCATGACCAGTGACTACAACTTAGCTCATCACAGTAAAAACTAAGGAGAAAGTGAATTTTTCACTTTAGGCTCCATTAAGGGTTTGTACTAGATAGAAAGAATCACAAGTTGCAGAAGTGTATATTGCTTTAGTTTTGAGTAGAGAAGTTTCAGGCAGCGACTTAGGGGGCATCTTATAGCTGTCTTCAGGTATTTCAAAAGCTGTCATGTGGGAGAGAGATTAGGTTGACTCTGGCCCCAGAGAGTAGAATAACAAGGAGCAATGGGGGGAAGGTACAAAGAGGACTATGTAGTCTTGATGTCTGGGAAAAATATATTCTATTAATTACAGCTATTTAACAGATTTTCTCAGGAGGTCTTTCTTCATTAGACTTCTTCAGGCAGAGGCTGGATGACGCCCTCATCAGGGATGCTGTGATATAAGTTTGAATTGGACTAGATAGTTGTTAAATCTGAAATTCTTTGATGCTGTAAATGGGAGTTTAAGAAAAAAAAGAATCTTTCCTCTTCCTCTTTCTGGCTTTGCCCAGGCTATCTTAAAAACACTGGAATATTGGAGCACAAAATTCCTTGTCATCACATCAGCTGGGAAATAGAAGATAACTTCCCACAGATCTAGGGAGTGATGGTCATAAAAGGCACACGAGGTAGATCCCATGTTGACTTATTCTTCCAAAGGTCCCCATCTTGACTTGTATTAGATCAAAAAGGAACCCTTCTTTTTGCTCAGACATAAGGCTCTTTATCAAACGTGTACATAAATTACCTGCTTCTTCATACAACTGATATTCTTCCAATTGCCTTAATAGACCATAAAAATGGTAATACTGTGGTGAACCGTTAAATGCTCAGCCATTTAGCCCAGCAGCATTCCTTGTTTAATAGTTTTACTCATTTAACACGTAGGATTTGTAACAGAGTAAATCTAATTTTAAAGTAGGTTGAGGAAGCTAAGCCACCTCTGGGGAATCAGTCTTCACTCCCTTACCTGGAGGGGAGTGCTAATTGCTTACGGGACTCAGAGCAGGTGCTAATGAAAACAGGTTCTAAGGATGGCTAATGACTTGGGGTAGTGTGTTATGACTTAAGTCCTTGGATGCGTGTTGGGGGCAATAGTTTTGACTGTTTGATTTTGGCTTTGGCCAGTCAAATATTTTAAGTATTCCTTATGACCAGCCTCTTCCTTGGGGCTTGAAGTGATAATAGCTTGACCTTCCTTTGACATCCCCCTCTTAGATTTCAGTTTTCTTAAATTAAACACTACATCTGCCCATTACCATTTCTTTTGCATTCTAGAGAAACATCTATGTTCCCAGGCAGTTTTTTACCAGCTAAATCCTGACTCTAGTGTGAATGAGGCTTGTCTTTATTATTGTTTACAGATCTTTTCTGGATATCTTACCTTCCTTTGAAAGAAAATGTACAGTTATTTCCCATATATACATATATATACACATATACATATATACATATACATACACACGCATATAGGACCTGGCCCCTCTTCTCCCCCAAATGTTTCAGGAACCTCTCTTCCCTTGAGGTTTATTCCATCCAAACACATTACGTTATCAATATCATAGTGGTAATTTTCTGCCGGCCCCTAGATCATTCTCTTTTTTTTCTCATAGAGTTCAGTGTCTCGTCCACATTCTTTTCTCCACTCTAACCCCTGTCCTTATACTTGGAGACTTCAATAAGATGTAATGCCCCTCAAACTCTTTGGCTTTTCAGTTCATCTCATCATTCTCCTAAACTCTAATGAGTAACACTGACACTCTATCTCTGCCACAGGGATAAAAACACCTTAGATTTAATCATTGCCAGTGACTGAGAAGACATCAGAAATTACAGATACATGGCCAGCTTCCTCAGCTCTAGAAAAGCATTTGTAAGGCTGTTCTATTTTGCATCCACGGTATCTGTAATGGAAGTATGAGAAAAAAGAAGATGAGCATTCACAAATGTTTTTGTCCATCGACCAATCGTTACTAGTCTACAGCTGACCATACATATGTACATGCATGCATAAACATACACACACGTATGCCTTTACATAGACATACACATGATCCTACCGTATTTACTATTTGCTGACCTTACTTTTGGGGTTCAGTAAAGTTGAATGTTACTTTATAGTCTGTCCTCCAACAAGATGACTGGTGCTTTTGTCATACAAGATTCCATGGCAGATGTAACCTCAAGGATAACTTTGTTTAATGACCTATTAATAGCAAGTGAGGCATAAAACAGGGAACCTTATACTTCCCGAGGGAGTGTGTCAATGTCATTAAGACTGTCCTTGCCCTAAACTCTATGAGGCCTCCCCTATGTAATCCTTGGTCTCTCAGGAGAGAAAAATAATTCATGTTGTCAAAAATAATATTGTTTGTATTATTACACACTTTGGTGAATTAGTCAATCCAGGTACGCATTGAGCTAGTCCACCAATAACCGTATCTTGGACCAGCACTAAAGATAAACAATGATTTACGGCCAGAACAGAGCTAGAAACAGTATATAGATTCTATTCATAAGGCTTTGTACTATTTTCAGGGATATTACTCTCTTCATAGTACCTCTTTTGAAAATACTGGTATCAAACGGTGGTGTATGGAATATTACCAGGCTTTAGGAAACAACAAATATGGTAAATACAGAGAATCATGAGAAGACTTATATGAACTAATGCAAAGTGAAGAGAGTAGAACCAGGAAAATGACATACACAATGACTACAACAAAATCAATGGAAAGAATGGTAAAATAAACAAAACTTAATGCCTTATAATGAATAAGTTTGGCCTCAAAGTAGAAATAGAGAATGCCTCCACCCATTATTTTATAGAAGTAGTGATCCATGGGTTTGGAAATACTGCATATAATGTCAGACTCTTTTGATATGTTGTTTTGTTTTTGTGGAACTTTTGCCCCCTTTCTTCCTTTAATTTTTTTTAATTTTAATTTAATTTAAATTAAATTAAATTAATATTTGATTTAATTAATATTTAATTTAATTTAATTTTAATTCCTTTTTTAATAAGGGATGACTCTCTGGGAAGAACAATGGAGAATGATATGGTGGGAAATGCAGGTGATGTAAAAGCAAGAAATATCAATTGAACATTAAAAAAAATGAATCAGATGATCCCTTGAAAAGCACTGGTGTTTTCCTAGTCATACTCTAGAATTTCTGTCATTGGGAAATGTAGTTTAGGGTCCTAATATTATGAAAGTTTTCCTGGTCTTTGCATAGAGATAGTAATTTATTCAGAGTATGAGGCCAATACTGGATTCATTTATCATTTAACTCTTATATAAAAGAGTAACAGGAATGATAAATAATCAATACTACTCATTTGGTACTCATATAATCCTATGACATTTAGCTTGGTATGAACATTTTGTCCTCGCTAGCCTGAAATGAATGATTCTTCTTCAATAACAAATCTGAAAGCGGAGCTCAGTATTATGGGTCTAACAGGGTATGGATCTCTTGAGAATGATGATTTGAAGGATCACATGTTCTTTTTCAACTTATTACCATAATTTCTGGTGATGTCTGCTCTTTGCTTGAGCATAGCGGATTATCTTCAAAGGGGTAATTAAACAAGTCTTCCAGAATAAGTTGAACTTCCTGGACACCATCATTCTGCCACATCAGGTCTCATACGTGGGGTTCATTCTGTTGGATAGGGAACCTGTCTGGATTATATAGCAGAGTCATAAGTGGGCATATGAACAATATGCCCACTTAGAGTGAGCAAGGAAAAATGAACTCAAAGCTGTGAATGTTGTCTGCCTCCAAACCAGTCTGGATAAGTATTAATTTCTGTGCTCTAGGTCTCTCAGTATGTGAGATTAATGTCAGGTCAGAACCATATTGCTTTTGTCCAAAGGCTGTTGGGAATTTCCACAGCAAAGAATAGTTGTGATATGCTCTTCCATAAAGGTTGTAAGATTTCAGGAAGAAAGGAACAAAAGAAGAAACAGAAAAAACACAGATTCTCCAAATAGTGAGAGTATATTGGGATAATAATTTTATGTGATGGGTCATTCTACCTTAAGCTAAAACCACTCAGAGGATAAGGGCCATTAGAATGTGTGGCATGGAATATGGACTATACGCAGTCTGCTATATACTGAACTGAATAATTATTGAGAACCCGGAAAGTCACATATATTAGCTCTTTATTCATTTACTATAATCATTCCCTTCCTCCTCTTAGATTTTTGCTATTCACATCATCAACCTCATAACTGCAGCATCTGCCTGGACCAGATTACACTCCCAGTCTGAGAAGAGTTCCTTGGCTAGTGGGCAACAAGGTCTTAATTATATCTGACTCATTTTCTTCTAGGTACTGGGTATTCAGTTAAGTGCTAGCAATGTTCCTTGATTTCTTCCCACACTGAAATAAACTGTACCTTCTAAGATCTCTCAGGGCACTTTATATCTTTTCTGTGTTTTTTCATATTCTCCTTTGAAATACTTGCGTGGTTGTTTTACTTCTTCTATTAGCTAAGTTACATGAGGGCAGGGCCTATGTCTTATGCTTCTTTGTGCTTTCCCATACCTAGTACCCACACCATGTCTTACACATAGGAGACAGTGAATATTTGTTGAACGAATGTGCGTAATACCACTCAGTTAATATTTGCAACCTCAGTGAGCTTTTTATCAGATGGAACTAATCCAGGGACCATCAGGGCTTTGCCAGCATCTGTAGGGGATCATGACCTCTTCAGGGAAGAAGAGAGCTCTATCTTTGTGTCTTTTGGAGATGGTAGCCCTGGTGCATAGCATTCCTTGACCAAATTGCTCTGCACATCACGACCTTTGTCCTTTGCTCAGACCCAGCATAAGTCCTCTCATATTCTCAAGGTTGTACTGTTACTAACAACTCTTCTCCTATCTTTGAGTGATTGACCCAACAATCTTCCCCACAGTCCAAAGTATTGCTTTTTGCTTTTTCTATGTGTTAATTATCCCTAACTATAATCTCTAGCTTCTGATACTGAGCCCAAGACTTAATTCCTTGTGAGAGTAGAAGCATCTGTAGCTTGCTCTAAGCATTTAGTCTTTTCATAAAATTGATTAAAGTTTGGTGGCAGTGGGCTAGAAGTTGCATTGAACAAGGTCCAAATCAATTTGGCTCACTTTGATCCAAGCCTCTTAACATAATTTTCAAGTGTTTGACCCAGTCAACACCATAAAGTGGAAAACTTGAGCTAACCTGATTACTTAAGGCATTTTTTTTCAAAATTGAAATACATTTAAAAAAATTAAAATGGTTGAGAAATATTGCAATATGTGAAGGTGAAGGGATTTCACAATTAGCCAGCCAGAAATATGGTTATACTGTCAGTACTCTTAAAGGATATGTTTGTCGAGGCAGAGGACTCTGACTCTTATGTGGAGGGACTGAAAATGTCTAATTGTATTATTAACGCCTTCCTGTTCCAGGAAGCTACTAATCTGAGTGTCACAACTCCTTTGTGAGTTCCTGAATGCCGGCTTCTTTTTTCACTATATAAATATCTGTGCAAGATGACCCAGGTAGCTCAGCATATGTGAAAACCTAGTGTTTAAGTCTGTTTTGTAGCATTTAACTTTCCTTATTTGGTCAGTAAGTAAGACTTTATTAAGTATTTACTATGTATTAGGCACTGTGCTAAGCACCAGGAATACAAAGAAAGGCAAAAGCCAGATCCCTGACCTCAAGGAGCTCACATTCTGATAGGGGGAAATGACATGTACATCACTATGTACATATAAGATATATGCAGTGTAAATGGAAGGTAATATCAGGGGAAAGGAACTGGCAGTGGGCAGAGGAAGGGCAAGTGGAGAGTAGGAAAGAGATCTTTCAGAAGGTGGACTTTAAGCTGAGTCTTTTAAAAAAATTTATTTTATTTTTAATTTATGAAATAAAACAAGCATTTTTATAACATATAAAAAGATGATTGTATACAAAACTGAAAATTTATTATGTAAATCTTGCTATTCCATTTAAATATAAAGTTATCATGTAAATTTCTTTTTCTCCCCTTGACCTCACCCTAGAGATGGTTACCATTAGACATAAATAGGTGTATATAGAAATGCATATATTATATAATAGTATGATTTTATATATAAGATATCACACTATTATATAATAAATATATATGTGCAAAACCATTCTATACACTCTTCTATTTATCATTTCTTTCTCTGGATGCAGATACCATCTTTCTTCATACCTCCTTTGTAATTAAGTTGGATATTTATAATAGTCAAAATGACTTATTTGCTCAAAGTTGTTCTTAAAGCAATATAGGTATTACTGCATACAATGTTCTCTTGGTTCTGCTCATTTCACTCTCTGTTATTTCATGCAAGTCTTTCCATGCTTTTCTAAGATCACTGAGCTCATCATTTCTTATAGCGCAGTAGTATTCCATCACAATTATTTATGACAACTTGTTCAGTCATTCCCCAATTGATGGGCATCCCCGCAATTTCCAGTTCTTTACCATCATAAAGAGAGCTGCTATAAATATTTTAGAACATATATGTTCTTTTTATTTTCCCCTAATCGTCTTTGGAAATAGACCTAGTAGAAGTACTGCTTGGTCAAAGGGTATAGTCAGTTTAATAACTTTTTGAGCATAATTCCAGTTTGTTCTCCAAAGTGATTTAATATTATATATGATTTTTTTTTGCACCATGGGACAAAGGCTTGTAATCTAACAATAAACACTATGCTGCACATTAATGCAAAGATGCCCTATGATTTTTCCATGGTGAATATTCTTTTCTTGTGTTTGAAAATGATACAATGATTTAGAAGAAAATTCTTGCACAAATTTTCTTAAACACAACTAATAGGTACAATGGAGGAGATTTGTACTTTTATTTTCATTTCTCTTCTCATACAGGCCTTCAATCTAGTCCTTGAAACCCTCATTACCTCTTGCCCAGACAATGGTTCTTCTTGTTTCTAGTTGTTCGCTTCTCTAATCTATCCTTCATACAGTTCTCAAAATGTATTCCTAAAGCACCAGTATTTATAAAACACCTTGCAAACACTAAAGAACCATATAAATGCCAGCTATTATGATTTCCTGCTTAGTAATTCTAGTGTAGGGATTCTTAAATTGAGATCCCAAGTGGTCTATAGATAGATTACAAGGGGCATATGAACTTGGACGGGGTGGGGGAAATATCTTTATTTTCTCTAACCTTTACAAGAAATTCAGCATTTTCTTCACATTTACATACAGGCAATGAACCATAGTAGTATTAGTAGTATCTCTGGGCAGGTAGGTGGTACATGGATAGAATACCAGGCCTGGAGTCAGGAACGCTCCTTTTTGTAATTTCAAATTTGGCCTTAGACACTTACTAGCTGTGTGACCCTGGGCAAGTCACTTAACCCCGTTTGTCTCAGTTCTTCATCTGTAAAGTGAGCTGAAGAAGGAAATGGCAAACCTCTCTGGTATCTTTGCCAAGAAAACCTCAAATAGGGTCATGAAGAGTCATATGTGACTGAAAACCAACTCAACAAAACCATAATTACTTTATTGCCAATAGAAATCATAGATATTTTAATACCACATTACAGTTGTTGTAGCTATATCAAAATATCATTTGTGTTCAACACTACTTTGAAATTTTTGTAGTTGTTAGGCCTGATGCTAGATCACACATAGTCATGGCCTTTTTGTCTCCAGACACTCAGGTGTCGTAGGTGGCCAACAACTGGGGACTCCATAGGCTTCATCAGACTGCCAAAGGGGTCTGTGGCACCAAAAAATGTGAAAAACTCCAGCGTATAGTGGCTTCCTATCATCTTTTAGATCAAATACAAACTCCTCTAGTTGGCATTTAAAATCCTTCATAACCTGGATGCAAATGATCTTTCCAGTATTGTTAACTTTGACTCATTTTCATTAATCTGTAGTCTAGCCGAACTGGCCTTATTACTGATCTTGACATGTGGTGTCCCATCTCCCACCTCTGTTGGGGCCTTTGTACCAACTGGGATGCTTTTCTTAGCCTCTGAGAGTCCCTTGTTTCCTTCTAAGCTCTGCTCAAATGCTTCCTCCTACAGAGGCATTTGCTGTTGTTCTGGGTTGCTAGTGTCTGCCTCCCCACAGAAATTCTCTCATATCCATTGTGTACGTGCTTTCATATATAGATGTTTTCTCCCCCTATAAAATGCAAACTCCTTGAAAGGAAGAGTCCTTGTATTTGTATCTTCAGCATCTCGTATAATGCCTGGCACATAATACGGCCCCAATAAATGCTTTGGATTGATTGCTCATCAAACTAGGAAGCCCATTGTTACTCACATCTTCAGTCTTACTGAGGCTTATATACCTTTTAATTGGAATCCTCATATCATTGCAAAACCAGCTAGCTCATCAATCATAGATCTTAAAACTTCAGTACTGAAAGTGGCTTTTAAGATCATATAGTATGATTTCTGATTTCTCTAGAGGAGAAATCAAGATGCAGACAGGAAATGTTGGGCCCCGCATACAACGTCCTGATTTGTACTCATTTATAGCTACATTTGGTTTAGAAACCAACTGGAAGATTGGCAAATAAAAGACCATATTGAGGGCATGAAGGTGAATATGTGGTTGTGTTTGGGAAGAGATATAAATATTGAATTGTGGAGGTTATGATAGAGACATATATTTGTCTTAATGGCCCTGGAAATGCTGCAGGAAGACTTTTCTTTATATTTGAATTGTTCCTCTATTAAGTAGGGAGACAGGGGGCTAAGCTAAGTCAGAACATTCGAGTTCTTTCTGTGGAGCTGAAATCCACCTTTCTGTCACTCTTACTTGTTGGTCCTAGTGGTCTTTTGAATTGCTAACCAGGGGCTTCTCTCCTTCCCTAAGGCTTTAATTGCACCACCCAATACACAGGTGGTGGTCTGTGATAGACTGAGAAGCCATTCTTTTTGAGATGGATATCTCCTACACTTGTCCCTTTTCTCTTAAAAATAACACTTAGCTTGATAGCCACAGCTGTTTCAGATAAGAAGATAGAGCTAAAGATAAGAAAATGTGTGTTCTCTCAGTGTAGGCCTACATACAGAATGCAGCACCTCTTGAATTAATACAATACTGAAATTGCCAATCTAATGGAACTCATCCACCAATGCAGCAGGAGGCCATTACCTGTCTTTGAGCTTCAGCCACTCATTAGTCTTGCTGTAAGAACTTGTTGACCAGCAGAAATGTTGACTGCAGCAACCTTGAGTGGATTTGAGCTGCAGAGTTTGGAAGAAGAGAGAGTTCATGATGGATGGCTTCCATTTGCTCAGCAATGTAGAGTTCAGGTTCTCTGCCGAGAGGGAGTGCAGAGGGGCAGTGTAGGAGGCTTGAGGAAAGGAGATTTGTAATAGCTGCTCTGGAAAGTGGGACAAAGAGTCAATAAAGGAAGGATAAAAAGATACAATACACCCATGATGGCCTATTAGAAGAGAATTAGCATAAAGTCATGGTGGACTGTTACATGCTTTTAATAGCGTGCAATACCTCCCAACTCTTTTCTTGAAGAAATTATTTATGCTCTATAGGCATGAGACTTCTGTTAGTCTTCTTCAAGCCTCTTTTGCTTCTTACAGGAGTAAGAAAAAGAAGCCTGCTTATCCAAAATATTTTTTGCTGTCCTCTTCTCTGCCTACCTTTGCGGTAAAATTATTGAGTATCAAAGTATGTGTTGATTTAATTTGGCAAGTCTTATCAAGTTTTTCATATAGTTTTTCTACCCGCTCATCCTCTGAAACCAGAATTCATGAATAAAATTCACGATGATCACTTTACAAATGCTTATCATGAGCCCAGATTGCAGGTGACCCTGTGTCCCTTGAAATGGCTTGCCTCGTTGTCTTTGGATGATTGTACAACTGGCTCTAGCAATACTTCTATTTATATCTCCAAGGAGAACCCAAGAGATGTATTTCCACTGAGCTATAGTTTCTGTTTGTCTTCTAATTTCATCTTTCCTGAGAATATTAATATTGCTATGATTCAGTGCCTTTTAGTATACTTTAGTACTCTGAGAGCAAAAATAATTGTTGGTATTGTATCTTAACAGATGGCCTAAATACTTTATGAGGCTTGGCACCCCTCCCCTCTTTCCCACTACTCTGATGCTATTAGTGCTAAAGAGGATGGAGGCCAAGTAGACCATATAATATATCTTAGAAAAATTGTGTAAGTGGAGATTTGGGCCTTTGCTGTTTAAGAAGAATGCTTTGCTCTTCCCATCTCTCCAATGTTTCTGGGACATTCTTGAAGCTTATCAGAGGCTCATGGGAACTTAGATGCCTTTGTGCTTGTCCTGAAGTCTAGGGAATGACTGTGGTCAATCAGTCAATAAACATTTATTAAACGCCTATTATGAGCAAAGCACTATGATAAGTGCTTCCCACTGTAGTTGGAAAGGAGAATAGAAGAGGGTACAAATCAATTTTCCCTTCTAAAAAGACTCCACAGGAGGAGCTGATCATATGTGGTGAGTACACTGCCAAAGACCTGAATCAAAGGAGTTGAATGAGATACAATCATTATTAGCTGTCTAGAAGTGACAACCAAGGAAAACTAGTTAAGAAGGACAAATTATAAGACTTTGACAGCTTCCAGAGAAGATCTTTTGTGTACTAACCAGTAGGATTTGTAAGCTTAATGAAGAGCAAAGCTGGGAATATGTTGACTAGCCCTAAGAGGTAGAACACTTTCATGGAGAAGTGGTGATGGTATGACCAGCAGTAGGAAGCTGACAGTGATCCTAAAAGGTGATGCTTTAGCAGGAGAGACACTGAACTTTCAAGTCTTGACAGGAGTAGATGCTGGGCAGGGTGGGTAGTGACTTGACAGTGTCAAGGAGATGTAGAGAGGAGGTAGAACTGAAGACTAATGGGTCACAAAGCCATGATAGGAAGGAGCAAACCAAGACCTGGTTCATCTCTGGGACTGTGACTCATAGTCATGAAGGTCTTGAAGGAAAGATGAACTTACTAGAGGAGAGAGCCACTGGATATTAAAGTAATCCCAAATTCTTTCCCTTCTTGAGGTGGCAGGGAAGTTTAATTTCAAGGCAGTACTCTAAGTCTAGAATAACTGTGTTAGGTGTCTGAGGACTACTAGAAAGGATTTTTTTTGTGTGTGGATGATTACCTATGTGATGAGGTAAAAGTCATTTTTTATATTCTTTGTTGTTTATAATGAGTATGTTCTATAATTTTAAATTTTGCTAGCTTGGCTTTGGCAAAAGAACACAATACCATTAGCCCAAAGTTAGAAAGGGCCAAAGTCAGGAGAACCCTGAGTTGAAGGTGGGACAGTGTAGTTGCTTGGGGAAGGTATAAACCATAGAATATGAAATCTTTATTCCTAAGTCTCCTAGATTGACCCTGGTGTGTCTTTATTGACTGTATAGGTTGTATGATTTTTCAAAACACTTTTGTTGCTTAAAAGAGAAAGTTTCAGTTATATGGAAAATTCATTTATGTGCAATGACTCATTCTCCAACATCCCCAAATAAATGAGACATTACTCTACGTGGGCCTAAATAACTATCCACGTTTCTTCTTCCCTCTTGGGGAAAGAAGCCTGGAGGTACAGTGATATAAACTAAACGCCAGAATAAATAAAAGCAGGATAGAGAAATGAGGAAATCCAGGCTGCTGGTTTCAATTCATTTGAATACCTTGCCTAACCAAATCCCCCTAAAGATTAAGATAAGCAGTTTAAATCTTCCCTGAGTATAGCCAATGGGGAGATCAGTAAGTCTGACTTGCCATCAGATAAGTGCCTTCTGAAATACACAAAACAAACAATATACCTGTGTTGAGTCCTAAATAGAGCCCTCCAAGAAATGAGGATGCTCTTGGAAATTAGTGCAAGAACAAAGACTTCGTTAATGCTCAAGCCATGGAGCAGACCAGATGCAAGAATGCCTGCAGTTAAGACTATTGTTATCTCAGAGCTGCTTTGAGCAAATCGATACTATTTCTCTGGGATGAAAAGCCCATGTTCAGAACCTTACAGGAATTTCTGGGATCTATTAAATAAAGTCTTCCAGAGATTAGAGAAGATGCAATAAATATGTCTCCAGGATTTGACACCAGGCAAGGCTATTTGTTGCAAGGGAGCTGTGCTGCCTCCTCCCCTCCCTCCCCACCTCCAACCAAGCATCTCTTTGGAGTAATTAATACTCCTTTCCAAAATGTGTGTTAAATACAGTTTTCCAAGGGACTATACATTATCATTTCTATTTTTCTCTCTCAGCAGTCAAGCATGTCCACCAGCCACAGAGTAATGGCCTCCTATTTAGACATCACTTACAATTATACAGACTATCATAATTCTTTGTATTTACAGAGTATATTTCATCTAAAGAGCTCTCAGAACACTTCCTATAAATACATCAGCCCAAATGTAACAATTCAAATAAACATTAGTTAGCACCTGAGGAAGAAAGGTGCTGTAGGGATACCAATACAAAGAGGTCAGGGTCTTAGCCCTTCACCATCTTAAAGAGATGTATTGTTATTCTTAGCATTCTTGAAAGTTTCTCTTCTGAGACACTTGTTCAAAAAGTGATCACAGTAAGGTTAAAAGAAAAAGAAAACAGCAAAAGCTAATCTTCAAGAAGGCAGGCCCTAAATCCTCTAAATCTAATTTAAATTAAAAGGAAGTTTGAGAAACAGAAAATAAATCTCGCTTCAGAGTGATTACCAGATGAAACATTTTAGTTAGTACTTGGTGCAATGGCCAATATTTCATTTTCTTAGTGATCGTTCCCTGACTTACATTACCTGCAGCCCAGGGCATGTTCTGATGATGAATGACTCAAAGGTTTCAATGGCCATTTATCATGACCACATCTAACACCATTTTCTGAGATATAATCAGAATACAATTCTGCCATGAAGAGCTTATGGAAAATCTCCTCTTTTCCATCCTTTGGGCTTCACCTCTATGTTCTTTTCCTTGTATGTATCAAGCAGGACTGCCATCCCAGATGCCTGCTAATCCTATATTCACACAACCATAGGTAAGGAGCCCAAAGCTATTCCTTCACAGTTTGAATTCTATTGCTTGCCTACAAATATTTTAGGAACCTAGTTCTCTGGTCAACAGGTATTTATTGAGCATTTACTATGTGCCTAGCACTGTGTTAGGGACCATTAGGGATACAAAGAGCATGGTTGCTATACTGAAGGAATGCTGTAATCTTCTTGCGTAGGTGACATTGGCAAGAAACTAGAGAATTTTCGAAAGACTTTATTTAATCAAAGTCGTGGTTCAAACAAGTGCCATGAGGTTATAAAGAAGAGAGAGAAAGAAGATTGGAGTCCTTTAATTTTGTAGCAAACTTTCAGAGCTTATGGTTGGAAAGGACCAATGGTGTACACAATCTAGACCAACTACCTCCAGCAAACCCATAGAGGAGAGCTGAGGATCTTCCCCTTTTTTTGTTCTAGCCTGCCAGTGGGCTCTGTAAGACATAGTAGCACCACTCATTGTCATTGAAGGGGAGCCATGAACCTTTCCCTCCCCAACCTGATCTTTGTTGCCCCATTGCTTGGTTCTTACCAAACAAAAGGTACCCACTTGTCAGTTGGATGCTACCTCCCTACTTCTCTTGGAGGTATCCCAGATCCTCTTGGACTCACTATCCTATTGGGAGGAGATCATTCACTCTATCATTGCTCTTCAAGGTCCTTGGGGCTTTACTAGCTGCCCTAATTATTTCTCTGCCTAAGTACTAGATGACATTTCCATTTACCATGAGGTGAACGTGAACATGAATTCTTCTTCATTGTTTAGAATGCAACCTTCTTGAGAATGGACATTGGCTTGATTTTCTGTTTGCATTCTCAGCATTTAGCATAGTGTTTCACACAGGATAATCACCTAACAAATACTTTTCCCTTCCATCCCATCTAGTCGAACACCCCTCATTTTACAGATTAGAAAACAGGCAAGGGAGTTTAAATGATTTCTGTGAGGTGACATGGATATCAAATAGCAGCTCTGTAATAGGAATCCAGATCCTCTGACTCCAAACCTTGCTTTCTCTCCAAATATACTATATTTCCTCTCAGTTTCATGAAACACAATAACAACAACCACAACAGTGCCATAGTAGGCAGTACAGGCAGCATTCAGAAATAGAGCCATCTTTAGGATAAAAAAGCAGGGAGGAAAATAATTCCCTCTGCTTTTGTGGAGCCCAACTCTCAAAAGATGCTTTAAGAATAACAACAAAAACAGAACAAAACAAAAAACCCCAGACCTGACATGTAGTGGAAACCTACATACATTTAGACGATGAATGCTGTCCTGGGACAAGAAGATTTCCATTTCAGAAATAGCTCTTTGATAATTTAGTTAGACTGATGTTAGTGATTATCAAAGTTGGTTTACCAGCATCACAACCAAAAAATCATACCCTGTTGCTATGCCATCCACAGGCCCAGAGCATGCTATGGAGACCTGCTCTCAGAGCAGAGTGAGGCAGCCAATCTCCATAGCTCACTTCCACCTTCTCTGCAGTGTCTGCCAATTCACAACCCAATTAATATCACTTTTGCTGGAAACTTTGTACTATGGCCCTCATCTCCATTAGCAACTGGACCGATGCCACCAGTTGGTTCTCATACAACTACTGGGCTCTAATGACTTGAATCTATTATCAGCCTCAGTACAGAAGTCTGACCACCATTCTTCTAGGCCATCAGGTCATGTGTGTGTGTGTGTGTGTGTGTGTGTGTGTGTGTGTGTGTGTGTGCATGTGCGTGTGTGTGTATGTGTGTATACACATATACATATATGTATGTGGCTACATACATATACACATATGTATATATGCATAAGTATATGCATGCCTATATGAAATGTTTCTAATATTGGTACTGGCTTGATCATTGCAGGCTGTAGCCCTCTTGCCATGTTCAGAGCTGAATCGGAAGAAGGATTTGATGTTCTCTGATTTCTATACAAGCAGCTCATCAGACAGTGTCAGAAGTTTGGACAGTATAACCAAGAAGACTCCAATTCTTTCAGATTGCTGACTCATTTTTCTTGCATCTTCAGTTTGTGTTCTGTCTTTGAAGATTCCTGTTTCTTCAAGTGTTTAATAACAGTTCAGAAAAATCATCTTATTACCAGCATCCTTTTGCCTGATAAGACTTGACCCGGTCCCTCATTGTGATCAGCCTATTCCTTGTTTCTGTAGGATGATTTTAAGAATTCCTGTGGCCAAAAAGTATGTCCAAACTTAGCCAGACTGGACCTTGAGCAACAGACATAGAGTCAGTCTATGAGTCAGTCAATAATCATTATTAAGCATCTACTCTGTGCCAGGCACTGTGCTAAGTCCAATCTTGGGTCCATATTCAAAGATTTTCCAGCTTTGTAGCACCCACCAGAAGTAGAGTTCTATAGGTATAGCCTTCGAGAGGCCAAGATAACCTCCATACCATGATGAGGTCTAAGAGTCTAACTTTACCTTACCCTTGCTTAGAGATAATATGGTTTACAAAGCTGTTTCAGGTAATATTGGGCAATCAATCAGCATGCATTTGGTTGCCACTTACTATGTTCCAGGCATTATGCTAGGTACTAGGCAGGCAAAGACAAAACTGAAACAGTCCCTGCCCTCAAAGATCTTATATTTTATCAGGGGAACATGTGCCTGTATAAGTATATAAAAACATATTTAAAGCCAGGTCTTCTGGCTCCAAATCCAATGCTCTCTTCAGTCATATCAAACTGCCGCTCTTTGTTTCTCATATACGTACATACACATAGATAAACATGTGTATGTGCATATAGGTGTACATATACATTCATAATGAACATTTATAAAATAAATATCATGGGTAGAGAGAGAGGTATTAGAGTTGTATGGTAACACACAAAATAAAATTAATTCAGTGCTACTATATGTATGCATTAGTGAAGCAGGTGATATCGTTGTACTTCGTCCTCTTCAAACCACATCTAGAATATCTTGTTTGCTTCTAGGCTTTACCTTTTGGGAACTTTACCACCAACCACAATACAAATGATCATCTTAGTCTAAGTTTTACTGCTTCACTAGCATGAGCTGTTGAAAAGTGAATCCCAGAATCCTGAGGGGTCGGACCTTCAGACTGGAAGCATCCTACTAAGACAAATGAAGGATATCCCCCCGCCTTCCTCTTTTGCTGTGGATTATGAAAAGAACCACTGAGCAAGACTAACACCGAGAACCATTGAATGTCCAGTATGAAGTCCAGAGCATCCATAGTAATTGCCAGTATTATTAGGTTCCTGCCATTGTATCTGTGACATGTTCTAGGCAGGGCCCAAAGACTTGAGCATGAATCTCAGAAAGTAGCCAAAGCTGTCTATAGAGGACCCCTACTTGTTTATCTGCTTGATAACTAATCCATATCACAGTTTCAGCATCTTTGGATGGCTGAACAAATAAGAAGGTGGCTCACTACACAGCATCCCTCTTGAATCTTCACCAGGTGATTGTTCCTCCTTTATAAAGGGATTTTCTCTTACCAAATAAATCCTGGCTAGCCGCAGAATTCATTTTCAAGTGTATACATATGGATATATAAGTATATGCAAAAAAACCAGTTCAACATAATGCTCAGCATTATATATGCCATGGAGAATAATCATCATTTCAGAGAGGAAGAAAGAAAAAATAAAGTCACATAATAACTTTATTATGTATTTAAAAGAAATAGCAAATTGTACATAATAGGCTTGCAGTTTCATGTATAACCATCTTTTTTGTATTCTACTATGTTACAGAAATTCTTGTTTTATTTCTTAAGATGAGATTAAAATAAAAAATGCCATCAAAAAAGAAAATGTAATTATTGATATTTATTCTAAATGCATTCGATTTTCTGGATTTTGAATAGAAAGTTTTTAATTTTAATCTTAATGAGATGAGGCACCTTGCCATTATACATTGTGTGTTTGACAATTTCTGAATGATGCTTTCTCAGACTAGGTTGATAGAGGTGGTCTTCTGGCTTAGCCACCTAAGTCGCTTGCTCTGTCTCCACTAGATATATTCTTGTAAGATCACACATGCCTCATTCTTTGGGTGATCTTATGACTAGGATTACAAGTGCAATCCTTTCAGTCACTGAGCAGCAGCTGATGAAAGTTTTTACAAAGTTTGAAAATTGACTGCAGGAATGTGTGGCACAAGACACTGGTTATGTTAAATTTTAATGAGAAACAAATATATTTTTTTGACTTTTAAAATTTATTAAAAAAGAATACAAACTCATAGAGCTAAGAACTATTTTCTGATAAAGTAGTCAAAACACTTAGTTTTCTTATAAATATATATGTATATATAGATATATACACATATAATTTATTTATTTTTAGATTTTAACATTCATTTCCACAAGATTTTGAGTTCCAAATTTTCTCCCCAGGGGGTGGAGCCAAGATGGCAGAGTAAAAGCAAGGGCTTGCTTGAGCTCTTCCCCAAATCCCACCAAATACCTGTAAAAATGATTCTAAACAACTTCTAGAGATACAAAACCCATAAAATGACAGAGTGAAACAAATCTCCAGCTGAAGACAACCTGGAAGATAGACAGGAAGGGTCTATCGCACCAGGCCAGAACAGGTTTCCAGACTTGTCAACCCACAAACACCAAAGACAAAGTAGAAATTCAGTGGGGAAACTCTGTTGTACTTGGGTGAGAAAAGAGCACAGTCAGGCCCCAGGCCCAAGGTGTCAGAGGTGACAGGGTTAGAGGGTGGTAGCAGCAGCAGCAGTAGCAGCAGCAGCTGTTTCCAGAGCTCCATGCCCACAGACAGAGGGGGTATCAAGTGGCTGATCAGAGGTGGAATGCAGGGATCTCTTTGCTGGTTCTGAGGTGGGATTCTATTGCTTTGCCTGGATTGGGGTCACAGTCCTGGGGCGGAGGTGGTCCTAAGATAAGGAGGAGCACTGATGTGGCAGAGCTTGTGGTGGCTATGGAGAGGGAATCCTCCTCACAGTTCCAGGGCAGAAAAGAGTGCTTGTGATCATTCACAGACCAGAGGACAGGCCAGGAGAAGAATAAACACCTCTCCTTTGATCATACCACCTTAGAAGAACTAAAAATTTACAAGTGCCTAGAAACATCTCTGACAACAGCTGCACAAAACCCCTGAAACTTGGGACAGAGCACTCTCTACTCTGGAATCAGAGTCCTACATTGACAAAGAGCTCAAAAGTCAAGTAATTGGCTGGGAAAATGAGCAAACAGCATAAAAAATCAGACTATAAAATCTTATTTTGGTGACAAAGAAGATCAAAGCATATCACCAGAAGACAACAAAGCCAAATTTTCTCCCCATCTCTCCCCTTCCTCCACCCCAAGACAGTATGCATTCTGATTACCCTTTCCACCAATCTGCCCTCCCTTCTATCACTCTCCCTGCCTTATCTCATGTCCTTCCCTTCTATTTTCCTGTAGGGTAAGATAGATTTCTATGCCTCATTGCCTGTATATCTTATTTCCCACTAGCATGTGAAAACAACATTTACCATTCATTTTTAAAACTTTGAGCTCTACATTCTCTCCCTTCCTCACTGCCCACCCACCCTCATTGAGAAGGCAAGCAATTCGATATAGGTAATACAAGTGTAGTCATAAAAAACACGTCCATACAGTCAAAACATAAATCTTTTAAAAACTTTATTAATTAACCTTTTGAATGCTGAGTTTTGGGGGGCAGGTTTCTGGCATTTATACTTCTGATGTCATTAAAGCTTAAAATTGCACTAAGACTTTTGGGACATGTATATATAAAGTAAGTACTTGGTAATATGCAAGGTTTGTGGAGGAGACAACAGTGTGATATGGTGTTAAAAACAAACAAAAAACTGAATGCAATTCTAGTCTATATTAAGAAAGGAATAATGTCAGAAGGAAGGAGGTAATAGTTTATATTAAGACTTTGACTTGCTCACAGTGCAGAGGTAGTACTGCATACACTTCTAAGGCATCACCTTTTAAAAAAGGCAAAATTAGCCACTTTTCCTCCTGGTATCACTCTGGGGAGCTGGGAAGACTGCGAAGTTTCAGTCATCTCTTCAGGTTTCTCCTCCTATTATATTTCCCAATAGCACTTATCACAGTGCTGTGTATACAGTAGGAACATAATACATGCCGGCTTGATTTTTTTACTCTGCCCCAAATATAGCACCTGTCCCAAGTTTAAGTATATCTCCTGGGAAGAACCATCAGTATTAAATGAACTAATATTCCTTGGATTGGGTCCAAGATAGAACCATGTCATACTAAATCACCCTATAGCAAGTTACTGTGTATTAATATATGTATGTATATATGTAGTATGTATTCATATTCCAGCTATGCATATGTAGAATTTTTATTGCCACAGGCAAGCCAAGATTTAACAAATATAAAAATGGAATGGTCCCTCTAGCCTGGGCTTTGCCTCCCATTATCATGGCTCCAGAAATTCTCTTTCCTTGTTGTTAGGACCTATTTCTTCTCTGTCCTTGGAGATTTTCCTCACTTCCTCACCCTCTTTCCTAAATGCCTTTCCCAAAGTCTCCAGCTTCCACAAAGCATCCATAGCAGTGATGCCCAGGACACAATTAATAGGCACTCCCTAAATCAAGAGAAATTGGCAAATATTCACATTCATTGCTAGACACTAGCCTTCCTTGGCCACTCAGTCCAAACACAAAATGAACAAATATTCAATGCACCTCTAGGGTTATACATACCTTGGTGTTAGCAGGAGTATACTCTTAACTTGACCAAAGGCAATACAGAAACCCGAGGCTCAATGTAACAAAAAAATTAAATGATATAGGAAAATCTGCCAAAATGTACTATGTGTATCACTTTGATCCTGGTCCCTGACACAGCACACAAATTTCAGGCTTGGTTGAAAAATCTCTATGGCTAATTTTATCCTTACCCAGGGATTCCCCTTGATAACATCGGCATTTGGCACATGCCTTTCCTGAAAATAAACCTTAGTTCACCTGTAAGCATTCAGGCTAAACAGGTTTCAGATATAGAACAGGTTTCATTTAATCCAACAGTATCCACAATAAGATTACATCTGAAAAGTAAGGAAAACTTTTCTTCCCTTGTGGTATGGTATCAAGTAAAACTTCCCTTTGGTGGCTTCCACCTGGCTTCTGGTCTATAAAAACACACAGAATTCATAATATCCAAGAAGGAATCAGTCCAGGTTGGTTCTTCATGTACATGTGTCAGTATTGTATCAATTATTCCCTTCTGGCTCTTTACACATGGTACAACCTATACGCTTCTCTCCATGTACAAAAGGGAATGGGAACCTTTGTCTCATCTCCTACCTTTTCTCAACTTGTTGTAGTAGGGTCTATATAGGGTGGTGCTCTAGCATGGTGTAGTGAAGGATGTCAAGATTTGGAGTCAAGAAGACCTGGGGTCACAAGTCATTTAACTCCTCTTAGCTTTTTCCCCTCATCTGTAACATTTCAGGGGTTGGAACTGATCACGTCTGAGCTCCCTTCCAGCTCTGAATCCATTACTTTTATGTAACCAACAAACAGGAAGCACAGAGTGATTCTGTGTTCTTTATATCTTGATGTTTAAAAAAAATGAGCCTTTGTTTTAGGAAGAAGCTTGGGGTCATTAAAAGAGGTATATAGCTTCTTAAAGGCAGTTTAGTTTCCATCCTCATTCTGTTTAATTCTGGAATCATCTTATTGTCCATTTGCGGTGTCTGTCTAAGATATATGTTCTGATGGGTCAACTCTGTGAGCTGTCTATCCAACTACATATCATAGGCTGGGCAATAGGCATCCTTCATCTTTTCTGACACTGTTGTTATAAAAGAGTTCCACTGTATTTTCTTCATCTCTTCTACCTTGCCAGCTCACATGAAGGTCCTTTTTTCTTTGGGGCCATTTCTTTTGTCTGTTTAATGTTTGGCAATCTGCCAGCACACTGACAGATGACACAAGCCTTTAAACTTTCTCTTTAGTTTGGGGAAACTTCATTTAAATGTTTCTCCATCTCTTTTGGAGTAGGCATAACCCTAGAATGTTGATTCTGACAGTGTATGAAGTGATCACCTTTTCTTCCCTCATTTTTAAGCATTGACAGTCTGTATTTGCATACTTTCCTTCCTTCCTCTCTTCCTTCCTCTTCCTTGGTATTCATTCTAAAACAGTGAGAGTAAAATTATGTAAACCTCTGTATCTTAGTCTACCTGCACCTATGGCAACTTCCTTTAATCGTTGAGATGTTCACCTCCATTTACTAAAGAACAAAGTACCCAGAATTACATAGAGATAAGTGGTAACATTTTATTCCCTCCTTTTATTAATTATTTCATTCCTTAGGTTATCAGAAGTATTTAAGTGAGAATAAGCTGTGCATTTTTAACAGGGAGATACAGAATAGAATAGAATGTAAAATGACTGGCAAATGCTCACAAAATGGCATTTACATTTAGGATTTCCTTTTAAGTTTTGGGTTTGGGCCTTAAGAACCAGTAGACGTGTGGAGAATGGTCAGGCAGTTATAATAACCCTAGGCCAACTGCTATTTCCTGGTAGGGTTGGAGACATACTGAAAACCTCTGCTACCTCCAGTCCAGGAGAAACCAGCTTTGCTTTTAATCCTGTCTGTCCTGCTGGGGATAAAGCCTATTTTACTTAGCGAAATCTCTAATACCAGAAATAGTTGCTATTTCAAAGCAGGGAAAAGAAACAGAAAGGAAAGAAGAAAAACATTTTCTGGTTTTTATTGGAAAATATAACTTAATATGCGTATTATGTAGATATATATTTATATATATACACACATGCATATACACACATATTCATACATATATATAGCACATACATGCGCACACATATAAAATGATATTATGTATAGATGTAGATAATATAGATACAATATGTAGACACCATCTTCATCATCATCATCATCATCATGGCTGTAGCATGTACAGTGACCACACTCCAGTAAAACCATCTCTGCAGATGAGTTAAACCAGATTGAGGGTAACTGACAGTCCTCAAAGCCTCTGGTGAATTAGGGGGGTGTCTCCCTTAAGCATGTGAAGACTTCTCTCAGTGGAGTGGGTTGATGAGAACAATTTTTTCCAAAGGCTTATGAAGGTGGCTGAAACACTGTTGAGCTTGGTTAGACGTTGAAGACACCAAGGTCATTCACTGTATCCCAGGCCATCACCACTAATCTTGATATTTCTCTTGCTAATGGACTTCGATGACTCTAGATGACAACTTTATGCAACTTGGCCTCATTTAGCTCCATTCCACGTGCAAGTCAGTGCATTACCCTGTGATATCACTGGTCCTCCTAAAAGTGAAACAACAATAGATAAAGTAACCCCATGGGAAGGTGGCAGAGTTTGGGGGAAGTAGTATGGGACTAGAATAGGGAGACCTGGGTTTTAGGCCTAATTCTGCCTCTAACTACCTATGTGCAGTTGGGTGAGTACTTAATCTCAGTGGATAATTTAACTCATCTATAAGAAGGAAGAAAATAACTAGCCAAATGACCTTAGAGGGCTGAGTTAAGGATAAAAAGGAGAAAATGGATGCTTTCTCATATTGTAAAAGTACAAAAGTGTTATAGTGGGCTTTAAGGTACTGACATCTGCAATCATTACCACTGAAGTATTATGCTTAGGGCCATCTTACTCAGGATAAAAGAAATGGATATAGCCCATGTTAAAAAGAGAGAATTAGCATAAGTGGCATAAGCTTACAAGGAAGATATTCTACAAATTAGACTGGATGATAAATTCTCTCCTGCAGCTAAAATTCAATGCAACTCAACCAATACTTATTAATTGCCCACTATGTGAAGACACAGTTTGATATAGTAGGTAGAGAACTGTCCTTGAAAGCAGGAAGTTGTGGATTGAAGTCCTCCTGATTCATACTAGTTGTGTGAATATGGGGAATCCATTTAATTTCTCGGTGCTTTAGGCAATATAATTCAACAAATATATTTATTATGCCAAGTACTGTGTAAGAAACGAGAGAGAAAGAGAGAGAGAGAAAGTCTATGAACTCAAAAAGTTTATGTTCTATAGTATAGATAGATAGATAGATAGATAGATAGATAGATAGATAGATAGATAGATAGATAAGTAGATGTGAAATATAGACAAAATAACACAAGGGGGGATGCTATGAACTGGGGAAAGGCCTACCTGATGCTATAAACTGGGAAAAGGCAGTACCTGAGTTTTTGTTGTTGTTCAGTGTTGCCCAACTCTTTATGAGCTCCTTTTGGGGTTTCTTGGCAAAGATCCTGGAGTGTTTTTCCATTTCCTTCTCTAGCTCATTTTAAAGATTAGGAAACTGAGTTGAATGACTTGCCCAGGGTCTCACAGCTAGTAAGTGTCTGAGGCAGGATTTGAACTTATCAAGATGAAGTACCAGATGAGTACCAGAACCTTAAAGCAAAGGTAAGAGATCATAGAAGGTAGAGGAAGAACATCTTAGGTATCAAGGACAGAGTCGGGAGATATAAAGATGGGTATAGGGATAAGTGAGCAGGACAATTGGCTAGAACACACAGTATATGATGGGAAATAGGATATATTTAGGTTAGAATGATAGGTTAACAAGACTATAAGATACGGACATACCTGATCTTCACTTGTGAGGCAAGTTTCCACACCTCACAAGAGTACCCAACACTGTTAAAATCACAGGTCTGGGTTTATCAATGCCTGCTGCCTAATATACAAATTAAGCAGATAAGATGGCTGATTACCATCCATAGCAAATGACCTAGTATATGAGGGAATTGTACCCTGTTTTTCTCAGGGATGGGATATGTCCTTGGTTGTGTCTGGGTGAGACGCATAGCACTGGTTGAAACAAATTGCTTCCATTTTGTGGAGCAAAGGAAAACCACAACGGGGGCAGAAATAGCTATCTAAAAAGGCTGAAGTCTCTAACCAGGATACAAATCATGGGGCTGAAAGATGTGAAGTGGTAGCAGGGTCAAAGGCAGATTCGACAAGTCCCAAGAGGACTCATGTGACCTTGTTGGTAGTTTGCTACAGCCTAATTATACCCACCATGCAGTTTTTCTTTGGACTACCTGCAAATCTTATTCTCCAGATACAATTGTGTTCCATGTTTCCAGCTGTTTAACATTAGTGGAGAAATACTAAGAAAATGATTTTTCAGTCAATGAGAAGGTTGGCATCTTTAGAAGTGCCATGAAATTTCCCAAATGCAATCTTGTTTACTCCTCTCTTTATATTCATTTCTGGGTCCAGCTCATTATCTATCTGTAGTGACTATCCAAAATGGATGTGTACTAATAGATTAAGTCACTAGGCTGACCGTAAGACTGCATGTTGTATCTGAGCAATAGGCATTCTTCGTCCACTTAGTTTATGTTTATATATATATATATGTATATATATATGTGTGTGTGTGTGTGTGTGTGTGTGTGTGTGTGTGTGTGATCATTGATGAGCTAGTAACTTTTAAGTGTCCATGGATCTCAGTATTTCTCTGGGGTTTGATACAGTCATCACAATGTTTTCTGTAGAAAGGGAAACTTTTGATTTACAGAGAATCACTCTTCCAGTTGGATTCTAGACAGAATCCTGCCTCTGCAGTTGACATCCTCTGATATTGAGACAAAAACTTTTTCTGAGCATATGGGCTCTCTGTGTTCTTTTCTTGATTTTCATCAACAATTTTTTCATTCAAAAAATTATCTTTGTGATTACATCAATCAAGGAGACACATATAATCTTTTCCCCCAATTTAATAGTTTCCCAAATTGCATGTAAAAATAATTTTAACATTATTTAAAAATTTTTGAGCTCCAAATTCTCTCTTTCTTTTCCTCCCTCCCCATTTCTCCTCATTGAGAAGGCAAATGATTTGACATAGGTTATACATGTGTAGTCATGCAAAACTCATTTCCATGTAAGTCATGCTGTGAAAGAAAACACAGATGAAAAAACCCCAAGAAAAATAAAGAAAGTAAAGAAAAAGTATCTTCTATCTGCATTCAGGCTTCACCAATTCTTTCTCTGGAGATGGATGGTACCTTTAATCATAAGCTCTTCAGAATGAGACATGTATAATCTTGATATACTTCATCGGACATACCTTTTGAAAGAGAGACTTTAAGGAAGAGGAGAGCTTTTTGCTCTACTGAGTTGAATGTACTTTTTTGGTAATTAACAAACCATTAACAAAGAAGGATTCTGTGGTCTTTAAAACTCTAATAAGTATGTAACTAAAGATAAGGTATGTTATTGAAAATCTATAGAAGTCTACTCATTCTTTTTCATATTTCCTTTTCATTATAGATTTATTTTCCTTTTTTCACTAAATGAGCCTTTATTTTCTGTCCATTTCACTTTCCCTCCTCCACTAACTGAAAAAAAGATGAAATCTTTGTGACGAATATGTATAGTCAAGCAAAGAAAACTCTTTTATTGGCCATGTCCAAAACTGTATCGTTCTGTACCATTCATTGATCACTGCTCTGTTGAGGCAGAGGAAAAGCACTGAGCCTAGAGTCAGGAGGGTCTTAGTTCAAATTTGGCTTCAGACACTAGCTATGTGACCCTGAGCAAGTCATTTGATCAGTTTCTATGCCTCAGTTTCCTTAACTGTAAAATGGGGAAAATAATAGTAACTACTTCACAGGATTATTATGAGGATAAAATGATATTATGTTTATAAAGTGCATAGTACCTGGCACATAGTAGGCACTTTATCAGTGCTTGTTCCCTTTCCTTCCTCTGGAATCATGGTTAGTCTTCTAATTGAGCAGAGTTCTTAAGTCTTTCAAAGTTGTTTGCTTTACAATGTTGTTGTCGTTTGAATTGTTCTTTTTGGAACTATGCTCACAAAGTCATTAATCTGTGCCTACCCTATGACCTAGTGATACAACCCTTTTTAATATTTTCATCAAGGATACCATTGCTATGTTCACAGGCTACTCTAATAAAAAAAATTATAGAGATCAGAGAGTAAGCATTTCATCCTGGAGTTGCGAGTAACCTTTTTGAGATAAGGACACCATCTGTGATAATTTCTGTTCATATATCCTGTCTTCTCTTTAAGGTATCTTGGAAAATGATCCCTAAGTATCTTCAAAATTGTATTACCTCTGGCACAGATTTATTCTGCAATTTGGCTAGATCTAACTGCTCTTCCCAGTATTATCTTCCTAAGTAACATGTCTACTCCCTCATACATTTGTTGTTAAAAGTGGTGATTCCATTGTCATCAAACAATTAATCAGTGAACAAACATTTATTGAACACATACTATTTGAAGAGCCTGACACAAGGTGCTACAAATACACATGCAATGTATGAGATCATCTTTTCTTGTAAGAACCTTACAATCTAATAGGGAAGACAATGTATACATACACATATACCATGTCCACATACAGTGTAAATATGAAGTGAAAAGGGGCTGATAAATAGAAGTAGTTAAACACAAAGTAGTTTGAGAGGGAGGGAGTGCAGTAGTGGCTGGAGAGACAGGGAAAGTTTCATATAGAAGGAAGTGTTTGAGCTGCATCTTGAAGAAAGAGAGACTCTATGAGGCAAAGGTGAGGAGGGAAGGCATTCCAGGCATGGGGGATGGCCGGTTCAAAGACAAGGAGATAGGAGATAGAGTCTCATGTGTGATGAGCAGAGAGAAGGCCAACTTGGCTGGATCATATAATACATGGATGTATCAGTAAGGCAAGATTCATTACCTCAAATATAACCATAAATATGCCTACATAGTTTGGAATAGAAAAGTATAAGAAATTCTCTAGGTAGAAGGCAGGTGAAGTATTGCATTTATTTAGACACCAGAGGAGCAAATCCCCAAACCAGTAATTCCAATCTGACATAGCAACAATTGTATTCCAAAACCAGTAAGTCCACCTCAATGTAAGAACAAGGAAATTATAACACAGTTTTACAGCAAAGAAACAAGTCATCCTGTAACTTTCCCCCTTGCTGGGGCCTGCCTGTAAACACTCACAAATCTCAACTGTCTGCTTGCCTGGGTTATCCCCCACCTTGGTTCTCTGGTCTCTGCAGCTCTCTGGTCTCTAGTTTCCCCTTTGCACTCTCTCTGCAGCTCTCTGAGTTCTGTGACTTGCTAGTCTACAGATTCTCAGCTCTGTAGTCTGGGAGTTCTTACTTCTCCTTGGGCTGAATTCTTCCCTTAATGGCTCCCTTCTGGTTATATACACTCTTCTTAGGGCCTGAGGGCCTCATGCCCAGTCAGCAAAAGGATGTAGGCCTGGAGCTTAGCACATAGAAGGTAAAGGGTGTAGGCCTGCCTCTAATCAAGCCTACCTTAACTAGCCTCACCTGAGGCCTATTGAATGTGTGGGAGGGATCTTTAATCAGTGATTGGCATCACAAAGGTGTAGGCCTGCCTCTAATCAAACCTCCCTTAACTGGCCCCACCTGAGGCCTATTTAATGGATTGAAAGATCTTTAATCATTGATTGGCATCACAATGGAAGGAAATAATATCCAGTGAGGCTGGATTTATGAGTTGGGCCCAGATTATGAAGTGGTTTAAAGATGTAAAGAGAAGTTTTTATATTTTATCTTAGAGACAATGGGGAGTTACTGAAATCGAGTTATGTGATCTGTTTTTCCCCTTTATTTCTTTATTTAATATTTTTTAGTTTTCAACATTGATTTCTACAAGATTTTGAGTTACAAATTTTCTGCCCATTTCTACTCTTCCCCTACCCCAAGATGGCATATATTCTGATTGCCCCTTTCCCCAGTCTGCCCTCCCTTCTGTCATCCCACTCTCCCCCCATTCCCTTTCTCCTTACTTTCTTGTAGGGCAAGATAGAGTTCTATACTGCATTGCTTGTATATCTTATTTCCCAGTTGAATGTAAAAAGAAACCTTTTTCGAGCATTTGTTCTTAGAACTTTGAGTTCCAAATTTTCTCCCTTCTTCCCTCCTCCATCCTCCTTGAGAAGGCAAGCAATTCATCATAGGCCACATATGTATCATTGTGCAAAACACTTCCATAATATTCATGTTGTGAAAGACTAACTATATTTCTCTCCATCCTATCCTGTCCACCTTTATTCAATATAATCCCCTTGACCCTGGCCCTTTTCAAAAATATTTGCTTTTGATTACCTCCTCCCCCAATCTACTATCCCTTCTCTCATCCCCTCTCTCTTATCTCCTTCCCCCCTACTTTCCTGTAGGGTAAGACATCCACTTGAGTGTGTATGTTATTCCCTCCTTAAGTCAAGTCTGTTGAGACCAAGATTCATTCATTCCCTTTCACCTGCCCCCTCTTCCCTTCCAAAAGAACTGCTTTTTCTTGCCACTTTTATGTGAGATAATTTACCCCATTCTATCTCTCCCTTCCTCCCTCTCTCAATATATTCCTCTTTCATCCCTTAATTTGATTCTATTTTTTAGATATCATCCCTTCATATTCAGCTCACCCTGTGCCCTGTCTACATATATGTATATGTATATGTATGTGTATGTGTATGTGTATGTGTATATGTATATGTATATGTATATGTACATATGTATGTATATTGCCTTCAGCTACCCTAATACTGAGGTCTCATGAATTATACCCATCATCTTTCCATGTAGGAATGTGAACAAAACAGTTCAACTTATTAAGTCCCTTATGATTTCTCTTCATTGTTTACCTTTTCATGCTTCTCTTGATTCTTGGGTTTGAAAGTCAAATTTTCTATTCAACTCTGGTCTTTTCACTGAGAAAGGTTGAAAGTCCTTGGAGTATGATACTCAGTTTTGCTGGGTAGGTGATTCTTGGTTTTAATCCTAGTGCCATTGACCTCCAGAATGTCATATTCCAAGCCCTTAGAAGTTGCTAGATCCTGTGTTATCCTGATTGTGTTTCCACAATACTCAAATTGTTTCTTTCTGGCTGCTTGCAGTATTTTCTCCTTGACCTGGGAGCTCTGGAATTGGCAACAATATTCCCAGGAGTCTTCTTTTTGGGATCTTTTTCAAGAGGCAATTGGTAGATTCTTTCAATTTCTATTTTGCCCTCTTGCTCTAGAATACCAGGGAAGTTTTCCTTGATAATTTCTTGAAAGATGATATCTAGGCTCTTTTTTTGATCATGACTTTCAGGTGGTCCAATAATTTTTAAATTCTCTCTCCTGGATCTATTTTCCAGGTCAGTGGTTTTTCCAATGAGATATTTCACATTGTCTTCCACTTTTTCATTCCTTTGGTTCTGTTTTATGATATCTTGATTTCTCATCAGGTCACTAGCTTCCACTTGCTCCAATCTAATTTTTAAGGTAGTATTTTCTTCAGTGGCCTTTTGGACCTCTTTTTCCATTTGGCTAATTCTGCCTTTCAAGGCATTCTTCTCCTCATTGGCTTTTTGGAGTTCTTTTGCCATTTGAGTTAATCTATTTTTAAGGTGTTATTTTCTTCAGTATTTTTTTGGTTCTCCTTTAGCAAGTCATTGACTTTTCTCACATCTCTCCCATTTATCTTCCTAATTTTTCCTCTACTTCTCTAACTTGCTTTTCCAAATCCTTTTTCAGCTCTTCCATGGCCTGAGACCAGTTCATGTTTTTCTTGGAGGCTTTTCATGTGGGCTCTTTGATTTTGTTGACTTCTTCTGGCTGTATGTTTTGATCTTCTTTCTCACGAAACAAAGATTCAATAGTCTGAGTCTTTCACTGCTTGCTCATGTTCCCAGCCAACTACTTCACGCTTTAGGTTTTTTTCAGGATATACTGCTTGCAGAATGATGAGTGCTTTTTCCCAAGCTTCAGGGGTGTTGCGTTGCTATTTTTAGAGCTATTTCTTTTTTTTAGTTAAGATTTTTTATTTTTAGTTTACAACACTCAGTTCTACATGATTTCGTGTTCTAGATTGTCTTCCCTCCCTTCTCCCCTCCTTCCCCAAGAAGGCATGGAACCTGATATATCTTCTACCTATAACTTTGCATTGAACTTATTTACACAATAGTCAAGTTGTAAGAAGAATTATGAGCAATGGAATGAATCATAAGAAAGAAGAAACAAACCCCCCAAAACAACAACATAAATAAAAGAAAAAAAAAGGAGCTCAAACAGTTTGCCTCTATCTGCATTCAGGCTCCATAGTTCTTTCTCTGGATGTAGCTCTCTCCATCATGAGTCCTTTGGAGTTGTCTTTGAATCTTGTATTGCTGAGAAGAATGAGGTCTATCAAGGTTAGTCATCACAGAATCAATATTTCTGTGCTTGTTTCTACACAGCAAGCTCTGCCACACCAGTGCTTCTCCTCCCCCAAGAATGGCCAACCAGGATCATGACCCAGATCCAAGCAGGGCAAAGTAAGAGAACCCTGCCTCTGCACCAGCAAAATGCTCCCTGCACTCCCACTCTGATCTGCCACTTGATTTCTCCTACCAGGTGGGCCTGGGGCCAGAAGCAGCTGAAGTTAGAGCACTGGAAGCAGCTGTAAGAGCTTCCTGCTGCTGCAGCTGCTGCACCCCATCACCTCCACTGCCCTTGGGGCTGGGGCCAACTGTCCATTCCTCTCACCCTGATCCAGCAGTTTTCCCACTGACCTGCTAAGTTGTCTTTGGTGTCTGTGGGTTGAGAACTCTGATAGCTGCCACAGCTCAGTGATTTAGGGTCCTATGGCTTGCTCCATCCAATCTCCACAGCACCTTGTCTGTCCTGGTTCAGCCCATGCTGGGCTGTGCTCTGCTCCCAGGACAGTGTGATAGACACTTCCCAGTGACCACTCAGGCTTTCTTTGCCTGGAGACCTACTTTCCTCTGTTATTTTGTGGGTTCTATAGCTCTCGAATTTGTCCAGAGCCATTTTTTGCAGGTGTTTGGAGGGATTTGGGGGAGAGCTTAAGCAAGTCCCTGTTTTCCTGCTGCCATCTTGTTTCTGTCCCCCAGTGTGATCTATTCTTAAGGAAAATTTCTTTGGTGGTGATGTATAGGATAGACCAGAGTAGTGAGAGACTTGAGTCAGAGAGACCAATCATTTACGGCTTTTTCAATAGTCTAAATGAGAAATGATGAGGCCTTGAACTACAGTGGTAGCTGCTTTAGTAAAGAGAAAGTATAAGATGAGAGACAGATGTTGTCGAGGTAGAAATCACAGATAATTTTTTATATAGGATGGAGGAAAATGAGGACAGCACGGTAATGCTAAGAAGAGTTATGCTATAGGTTATGAACTTGGGAGACTGGAATGAAGGTGGTGTTTTGGACAGAAATAGAGAAGTTAGGAACAGGGAAAAATTTAGGAGGATAATAATGAATCGTGTTTGGGACGTGTTGAGCTTGAGATATCTCTGGGCTATTTAGTTTGAAAGGCCCAATAAAAGCTGGTGATGCTGTATTGGAGTTCATGGGCTAAATAGTGTAGATATATAGATTTGGGAGTCATCTGCATACAGATGATGACAATAGATTGTTAAAGAAATTCTAGCTAATGTTTTCCATTTTAAATCTCTTTGCCCTATATCCCTCCCAATTTGATTTATAAATTCTCTGGAATATCTTTAGTTCTGTTAAAAGATAAGCTTTAAGCATCTCTTCTGCTTTTCAATTTTTTTGAGGTAACACTGGTCATACTCTTCTGCCATCCTCCTCAGGAGAGTGTTACAAATGAGCTTGAACTCTATATTGGTGTTGCCCCTTAACTGCCTTATCTTCCTGCCTAGAAATTTCTAGCCTTTTTTGTCCTCTTTGTCGGGGTGAATTTTTTATCTGTTAAACTTTCTAAGATATGGTGATAATCACATCCAACATCTTTACTTTTATTATTTCCCATTTAAAAAGTAGATAAAATGGATCATTTGCATACATCAATCACAGTGTCTTCTAATCTCTATCCTTTCATTTAATTGTGGCATTACTTTTGACCTTTGTCCCAACCAGTTGCTGCTCTGACCATATTTGGTCAGATGATTATGAAATGACTCACTTCAGTAACCAGCATTTTCTTTCTATTGAGTATAATTAACTTCTTGGGAGGACAGGGGACCTTTTTTTAAAAAAAATTTTTGGTGTTTGCTATGTCCAGTTCCTTCTGACAATTTTAGGTCTAATATATTAGGTCTAATGTGTGTATGTGTGTGTATGAATGTATATATGTACATATATATATATATATATGTATGTGTATGTATACATATACAGAGACATAGATATATACATATTAATATGTATAATAGGTATATACATTATATATATATGTATGCGGATAAAGATAGATACATATGGTGGTTCCTTGGACAGAAATAAGGAAGTGCTGAGACATTCTACCTATCTATATAGATATAGAAAGATAAAGAGAGATGTATATGGTGGTACCTTAGATAGAAATAGGAAAGTATTGATATAGATATAGATTCTATGTATCTATATATTTCATGATAATATGTATCCAACTCATGTCTGCCTTAGATTGGAAACTCATAGAGAAAAAGACTAGTTAAGTAAAAGTTTATTCAGATTCATTCAATCAGGCAAGGACCCACTGACAATACTGGTCTTCTCTTTCTTATAGAATTTCATTTTGGCCTGCATGTAGCCAAAGAATTTTACTTAGGTACAGCAAAAAGTATCCTCACCTCCAGTGTTTAGCATTTCATGAGTAGGAAGATACCATTTTAAAAAATCAAGATCCTATTTGGAAAAATAAAAATAAGCCAATGGATGTAAATATAAAAAAAAATTACTTTTAATTTGAGTAACATTATAAGCCAGTCTTCAATGTAGGCTGCATATGTTTCAAATCTTTCCTCCATTCCCATTCCCTATTTCAAGAACCTAGCTGAGGTTCTTGTTATCTTAGCTGTATTTTTGTAATATCTTTCTGAGTGGTCTTCCTGCTTCCTTTTTTCTCCTTCTCTACTCTATTCTTCACATTTATGCCAGTGTATTTGAACTTATTCACAGATCTGTTCACTTTTATTCCCTTGCTCAACAGCCTTCAGCAGTTCTCTTTTGCTTATGAAATAAGATATAAATTTCTTGGCTTAGCTTTCCAAGCAATTCATAAAAACAAAACAAAACAAAACCAACTGAAGTTATTCAGAGTCAGATTTCAAAAGACCTTTCTAGTTTTTCTCTACACTCCTCTTCTTCATAGACTTTACACTCTAAACAAAATGGACTAATCTTTCCTCATTATCATCCTATTCTTTTCCCGAATTTGTGCATCATTCTCTATAATTAAAAAATAATGTGTCCCTTTCTTACATCTCCACATGTCAAAATCTTTTACTCTTTGAAGTGACCTTCCATCACTCCTTCCCAAATCTCTCCTCTCCCAGGCAGAAATAGACCTTCATTTATTTATCCTTTCCTGTGCATGTTCTGATCTATATGTAGTTATTTGCATAGATACTTTATGTCCCCTACTGGAACATGTGGTCCTTAAGGGCTGGAAACATATAAAATGGTTTTTTGTTTGTTTTTGGTCTGTGTGTTTTTAGTGCCTAGCACAGTGCCTTGCACTTACTAGTGGTTTGTCTAATTCTTGTTGAATGTGTTGGATAGTACAAAGTGAATACAGCCCTCTGTCTAGCCTTGATGAGACACAGATAGTTGGATAACACTATGATGTATTAATAGAGAGAAAGAGGACTGCTGGGTGTTGGACAGTCAGGTGAAAGAGAGGGCATGAGGACAGCAGAGGGGGCCCACCCACAGAAGATGGGCCAGTGGAGATCCTTTCCCCAAGTCCTAGAGTCTCAGAAATGAAATTCTCACGTACCAGGCTCCCTTTGAACATCTATTCCCAGGGAATCATTTCCATGGAGAGAATGCTTAATAAGCGGTCATAAATATTAGTGGGAAAGGTAACCTCTATTATGTATGATGAAATGGAATAAATTCTGAGTGAAGAGCACTTAATCAAGATTTTATTTGTGTTTGGATAGAAGTTAACAGATCCATTTGGCAGAGCTGCAAGGGAGCCTACTCTGTTCTCAACAGGTTATTAAACAGACAGCTCAGTGAGAGATGGGAGGGTTGTTCATGGAATGGACTGGAGGCGGTGGTGGCGAAGATAGGGATGTAGGGACAGCAGCTGATGGGGGGAACATCTGAGGTGGCAAGGGGAACAAAAGAGACATCGGAATGTCATGTCATCAATACGTGGAAGTACTGATTGCTATCTGTCCTGCATCCCTGACTGTTTACAAACTGCTGACTTTCAACTATGCCTTCTCATTCTGTAAGTATGAGCAAGCATGCTTTTAAGCACCAGTTATAGATTTTTGTATCTCCCACCACACTGATCATAATACTACTCACATAGTAGGTTCGCATTTGCTCATTTATTGTCTCAGCAATGACGTTTATCGCTGAGATCCTGAACCTGTGCCTGCTCATACCTGGGATTTCTGTGGCATTCATGAATACTTATAGTGAGTGTTCAGAGCTCTGAACAGAACTGTAAGCACTGGAGTCAGACCTATACCTTGCCAAATTCAGAGTCTAAAGCATGGTTTTTTTTATTTGCTTGGTTTTTTACATTTTTTTGGTGATATAGATCCTTTTGACAGTATGGTAAAGCCTATCTAAGAAGAGGTGCTTCTTAGAAAAATGTTTTTTAATGCATAAAATACAAGTTCAGAGGACTACAAAGGAAACCAATTTTATTGAAATACAGTTATCAAAACATTAAAAGACAGCTCCACAGACCCTAAATATAATGAGTTAAACTGAAAATGTCTACAATGCCCACTTGTCAGAACATTGGCTTCTGAAAGATGGATAAGTGCTGATTTTGCAGAATGGTTTAATTTCCTGTGTGTAGATCTGAACAAGGTTATTAACAGGCCCTTTCAAGTTGAAGTTTCCCTCAGGAAAGCTCCACAAAAACAGCTGCCTTAAAAGGAGGAGGGTAGCAGAGGGAAAGGATTAAAGTGTGTAGACCCAGGCTGTGCAACCTCTGGCAGCCTCAGGCTTGACTCTGGGCCACTTGGATTGTAAGGTAGCAGCAGACACCTACCATCAGGGGCTAAAAGTGGCTAGTCAGAAGGTATTTGATGATGGTGCTAGTGTCTTTTCAATTAAGAGACACTGTGTCATGTCTCAATGCCCACTGCTGAGCCCATTCCTCTAGGGATGGGTGATTGAAAGCAAACTCAGTGGACACACAATTCTGATGAGCAACTGAATGAGGGTGAATCTGGAAGGAAGCTTCCTCTTTGCTCACTCATTGAAATCTATGGTGTGCTGGGTTTGGTCTCTGGAGCTATATAAGCCACTATTCCAAACCAATACAGATATTTGTGAGCAATTTCTCCTTTTCCTCTCTCCTCTCCCCTTCCCCACTCCAATCAACACAATGAAGATATGAGGGCAAAAAGGCTCAGGTCTCAACACTGTAACAACTAACCCCTCACAGCTTCAATTGACCTCTCTGCTTATAGTCCCAACTTGAGTCTTACCACATGTTCTAGGAGGTTTATGGTTACATATGTATAGACTTGTATGACCAAAGATATCCCAGATCAGTTCCCCTTATCTGGCTCCCCTGAATATCCTGGTAGGAGTGCTAGTGAGGTCGTTTTCCTCTCTGTTTAGTTGCTTCCTGTAGCCCCATCAGAATCTTAGGGATGTTTCTTGGTGTTGTACAAGATGCCACTTATACCCACTTCTACCTCCATGCCCCAAACACACCCCATTTCCCCTATCATAATGATGAAGCTCATGGTGATGAAAATGATAAGACTAAACAGTTTAATGAAGGTGTTTCTCTGTGTATGATGCTAATGTGATGAAAAGACCTGATAAGTAAGGAGGTCTGTATAAGTCTTGGGGTAGGTAAGGCTACTGTTAGCATGGGTTGCTGGATTCTAAAAATCTCTAGTGATTTTCTCTTGTGGGATAGAAGTTGGTGCTTAAAACCTAGGGCAGTACTGATAAGGTGAAAGAATTGTATGGTTATTTTGGGATGATTGAGGCCTACCAGCTTTATTATTTAGTCATTTCAACCATGTCCAAATTTTCATGACCCTGTTGGGGTTTTCTTGGCAAAGACACTGGAGTGGTTTGCCATTTCCTTCTCCAGCTCATCATACAAAAGAGGAAACTGGGGCAAACAGGGTTACATGCTTTAGGTCACATAGCTAGTGTGTGTCCGAGGTGGGATTTGAATTCAGGAAGATTGTAAGGGGCTCTTGAGAGCCTGATGAGATTGGGAGCTGAGGCCCCATTTGTCATTTTCTAGGTGAAAGAGAAAACTTCAGAGTCGTTTTGAAATGCATTTTTTCTTATTGATAGAGATTTGGAGAAATCTTTCATATGGTTATTAATAGTAATTCTTCTGTTAATGATTGTGCATATTCTTGGACCATTTCTCCATTGGAAAATGACTTTTGGTTTTAACTATTAGTGTTAATTCTCTATACTTGTTTGCCATCATAATTCATGGTAAGAAATACTTGATGTAAAGATTTATTTTCCTTAAATAATCATGTTCCTCCTTATTATAGATGGTTTTATTTTGTTAGCATGAAAAACATTTCAATTTCATGCAATTAAAATTAACTATTTTATCTTTTTTAAAATTTATTTATTTATTTTTTAATTTAATTTATTTGATATATTTAGTTTTCAGCACCGATTTTCACAAGACTTTGAATAACGAAGTATCTCCCCATTTCTGCCCTCCTGCCCACTCTAGGATGGAGTATATTCTGGTTGCCCTGTTCCCCTGTCAGCCCTCCCTTCTGTCACCCCACTTCCCCTCCCATCCCCCTTTCCCTTCTCTTATAGGGCAAGATAAAAATCTATGCCCCATTACCTGTGTATCTTATTTCCTAGTTGCATGGAAAAACTTTTTTTTTTGGTTTTTGAATGCCTATTTTTAAAACTTTGAGTTCCAAATTCTCTCCCCTCTTCCTTCCCCACCCACCCTCCCTAAGAAGGCAAGCAATTCAACATAGACCATATGCATATCATTATGTAAAACCCTTCCACAATACTCATGTTGTGAAAGATTAACTATGTTTTGCTCCTTCATAACTTATCCCCCTTTATTGAATTTTCTCCCTTGACCCTGTCCCTTTTCGAAAGTGTTTGTTTTCGATT
>CM053624.1:257659653-257696939 GCA_028646595.1 Phalanger gymnotis
AACCCCAAACTCCATCCCGACCCGTCCCTCAGCTTTTCCCACTAACCTTCTGCATAGTCTTTGCTGTTTGTGGGTTGTGTGGTCTGGTACATGCCACAGCTCAGTAATTCAGCATGCTAGGGCACTCTCGGCTCCACTCCTGGTCTCGTTGGTCCGCGGTCTGCCGCGCCGTGCCACGCACGCTGGGCTCTGCTTGGCTCAGCTCCGCTCCCCTCAACTGGGGGCTGGGAGTTCCGTTCGAGACAGACCTTACCCCGAGACCATCCAGGCTGTCCTGGGCTGGAGCCCTGCTTCCCTCTGCCACTTTGTGGGTTCTGCAGTTCTAGAATTGGTTCAGAGCCATTTTTTTTATAGGTTTTTGGAGGGACTTGGTGGGGAGGTCACGGCAGTTACTGCTTTCCAGTCGCCATCTTGGCTCCGCCCCTTCTTATACAGATTTGATGACTACAATCACCCTTCATATCAAAACAAATAAGAGTACTGTTTCCATTTTCTTGGATTATACTTACTGCAGCATAATGGTGACAAAATATTCTAGCTAGTTAACACAGATGGTGATCTTTTAACCATTAAGGTGTCTTGTCTGCTTTTCTTGCCGCAATTCCTATACTATTTGCCACAATTAAGTACTGCAGCCGTGAGCCCCACAGGCTGGTTTATGTTGTGTTCAAAAAGTTAATTAAATTGCCAAGTTGTTAAGTTGCTAAATTTAAAGTTAAAAATTCCATTAGCAAGTTTCCTCCCGATTAAAGTAGGGAGACCCATGTGTTAGATTTCAACACAGGCCTCTCTTGCAACACACATTCAAACTAAAGCAATCTAGCTTTATGGCAAGCCCTCCACACAGTATTACTTATACAATATGCAAAAGAAAAAAAAATGGGAGCTCCATCCTGATTTCATAAAGGTGCAAAATTTTCTAGAGGGTGTTTATTATGGTTTGTCTTTGAAAAAAATGAATTAGAATAGAGTACCTACAACACTACAGTACAATGTCTGGTCATTTCCTACTTCATTATTTGTTTATATTAGCAGATTAGTTGCCTCCCAAAACTAAGATTAGGAAGCAATAATGAACTCTTAGGTTCTAAGATCATAGATTTAGAACTAGAAGGAACCTTAGTCCCATCAACTCCTACCCCTTCATTTTAAAAAGGGAAAACCTAAGGCAAAGGGATCTTAAATGATTTCCCTAGGTTCACACAACTAGTACATATCTGATGCAAGAACAAAACCCAGTTCTTCCTAACTCCTGGTCTGTCATTCTATCCCCTGTGTCAAGCTGCTTCCAGGACACTTGCTGATTTTAAGTAAAGCAAAGGATACCTTTCAAAACCACCAAATGTTTTGTCCTTGGGAAAGTACTTTTCAAAAGAATAGTATCTGTGTGATCACTTATTAAATGTGTAGGACTAGCTTAGGGTGTTTTAATTTTATTTTAAATAGATTTCTATTGATTTCTTTTGTTTTTCTATCACCTAGATCTCCCCTGTAAAAAATTCCTTTTCCCTGAGAACAATACCTAAAAATAAATAATTCTTTAAAAGAGTGAGAAAAAAATAAATTCCACAAACTGATTATTGTATAATTGTTTTCAGTCATGTCCAACTCTTCATGACCCCTTTTGGGGTTTTCTCTGCAGAGATATTAGAATGGTTCACCATTTTCTTCTCTAGTTCATTTTATCAATGATGAAATTGAGGCAAACAGGTCAGGTGACTTGCCCAGGGTCATACAACTAGTAAATGCCTGAAGCCAGATTTGAACTTAGGCTTTCCTGACTTCAGGCCTCATACTCTATCCACTGTGCCACCTAGATGCCACAAAACTGATTAACAACAATGCCAACAAAGATCCAATGTTATACACAATATCCTATACCCTTAGACCCTGACATCTACAGAGGAGAAAGGGAGGGAGATGTACTTTCTCCTATATCTTTTTTGGGGCCCAGTTTGTATTTTATAATTCCAAAATATTCAGCTTCAATTATTTTGTGATTGTTTCCATTTATATTGTTTTTGTCATTGGGTATACTATTTTCCTGGCTCTTCTTACTTCTATTTATCAGTTCATGTAAGTCTTTCCATGCTTCTCTGTATTCATCATGTTTCTTCTTTCTAATAGCACAGTCCATTACATGCATGTAGTACAATTATTTTTAGCCACTCCTACAGTGGATTGATACCTACTTTGTTTCTAATTCTTTGCTACTACAAAAAGTGCTGTTATAAATATTCTAGTATACATGAAACCTCTTTTTTTTGTCGATGACCTCCTCGGATGTATGCCTAGCAGTAGAATCTCTGAGTTGGTATGGGTTTTTTTTAAATGATTACCCTGAACCAAGGCTTCTTAACCTTTTTTAGCGTGTCAGAGATTCAGTTGACAGTCTGGTGAAGCCAATAAACCCTTTCTCAAAGGGTTCTACTCATGCCTTTAAGTGCATAAAATAAAATAGGTTTGCAATGGAAATCAATTATATTGAAAGTTATCAAAATATTAAAATAACAACAACAATTTATTAAGCATTTACTCTATACCATGCATTTGGCTAAGGTCTGGAAAATAAAAGCAGGAAAAAGACAGTCTCTACCCCAAGGAGTTTACATTCTAATGGTGGAAGACATCAAACAAATGGATATTGAAAGGTGGTATTAAAAGGGGGAGAAAAAAATAAAGGAGAAGGGAGTTGTAGAGAAAATCTGGGAGAATCAGATGAAGGCTTGGCTGGCCTAGACACCCTATTTAAAATAGTTCATATACTCCACATTAAGAATCCCTACTGTAATGTCTTGAAAAATGGTAGGTCCTCAAGTCACTTCCTTTGACTGGGGAAGTCACTCAGTAACATTACATGGAACTCAAGTACAAAACATGGTAGTTTCCTAATACATGAAAGGTTTTTATACCCTGTTTCTGAGTTCTCCATTTCTACAGAGGCTGGAATGAAAAGATCTCATCCATGAGGTCTCTCCCTTTAATAATGCAGAGGGAAACCAATCCATGCCTGTCCATCCTGTGTAATTCTTGTCTTTGTCATTCCCTAAATCCTCTAATAAAGGCCCCCCCACCAAGGTGCTGAGAGTTTTCTTCTAGGTTTCTTGCTATTGTGTGGCTACCAGTGGAGTATGTGAGCTATCCTCTCCCTCCCTCTCACTGTATAACCTACATACTTTTTTCCAGTCATGCATCTCTCTGACATACTTTATGCCTACAATTATTACTTAGAAATGTGTTGCAGCCTTTCCATGTCTACTATGTACTTCTCTATCACTCTTTGGGTAACACTTAACTCTGATTCTTTAGAGATTAGTAGTCTATAACTTGCTTTCATACAGCAGTATCACTGGAAGAATGCTTGTTTAAAGGACAGGCCTCAGTTGCAGGGAGAAACTTGAGGGTCATCAAAAGCACATGCTAATTTCTCCTTTTTTCCATTTAATAGTGTTTTATTTTTCCAGTTACATACAAAGATAGTTTTCAACATTGACTTTTACAAGACTTTGAATTCCAAAGTTTTTTCTCCCTCCCTTTCTTCCTCCTTTCCCAAGATGGCATGCAAGCTGATATAAGCTATATGTGTATAATCATATTAAACATTTCTACATTAGTCGTGTTGTGAAAGAAGAATTAGAACAAAAGGGGAAAAATATGAGAAAACAAAAACAAAAAAAGAGAGAAATAGTATGCTTCGATCTGTATTCAGACTCCATAGTTCTCTGGCTGGATGTGGACAGCATTTTCCATCATGGGTGCCTTGGAATTGCCTTAGATCATTGCATTGCTGAGAAAAGCTAAGTTGGTAATCACACAATGTTGCTGTTACTGTGCACAATGTTCTCCCAGTTCTACTCCCTTCACTCTGCATCAGTTCATGTAAGTCTTTCCAGGTTGTTTTCTGAAATTTGCCTCCTCATCATTTCTTATAGAACAATAGTATTTCCATTATATTCATATACCACAACTTGTTTAGCCGTTCCTCAACTGATGGGCATCCCCTCATTTTCTATTTCTTTGCCACCACAAAAAGAGCCAGTATAAATATTTTTGTACATGTGGGTCCTTTTTAATTTCCCAAAAGTCTTCTAGCACATTATTCCCTCTTTCTTCTCTTGCCTGCATTCTTGATTCTCCCAGACCTTTTAATTCCCCAGAAATTTCTTTGCACTAGAAGTTCACTCAACCATGGACTTCACACATTGGAACTTTGCCCCCTCCTTCTGATTATCCAGTTAGAACCTCTATTTCAAGAAGGAGACACAGGCCAGCCACATGTTCATTTTCCTCCAGCCTGTATTTCTTAGTATCCCTAACTTTCTTTCCGATGATCCCCCAACCCACCCCTGCTCCCTTTATCTTCCCTTTTCAGCTTCCAATTGTATTCCTCCATTAGAATATAATCTCCTTGAGGGCCCAGACTTTGTTTTTATTTGTATTTCCAGAGCTTAGCACATGGTCTGGTAAATTGTTAGTGAATAATAAATGCTTGTTGTTAATTTGTCAACTTCTATACAACCATGCAATATGAATATGAATATCATGCTCTGGGCCATAGGCAATCTTCATGAAATAAAAAAAAAATGAAAAGAAAGAGGCTTAAATTGAAAGAGAGGGTTCGATTAGGTATAAGGGGGAAAAATTATCATATACCACAGACTAGTAAAGCATTTAAATTTTCTATGTCCAAACTCTCTGCCTTTAGTACTAAAAGTCTACTTTTGGTACTAAGAGTTTGAAAACACATTAAATTTATTCTGGATCAGAACTGACTCCTGGACCATTAGCTGCACTACTATTTTTTAAAGTATGGATGCTTTAGGCAGGGGTGGGGAACCTGCAGCCTCCAGGCCACATGTGGCCCTCTAGATCCTCAAGTGCAGCTCTTTGATTGAATACAAACTTCAAAGGCCTATTTGAGGACCTAGAGGACCACATGTGGCCTCCAGGCCCCAGGTTCCCTACAGCTGGTTTAGACTCTTTGTTAATGAAGATCCTCAAGAGATTAGAGAACCTGAGTTCTCAAAGTCTTAGTCACTCAACTGCCTAAACCCAAAGACGGTGATAGTCAAAGGTTTCTTTCAGAACTCATGCTTGAATTTGTAACTGATTACCCTCTATTCAGTGCAGGGACAACACTAGGGGAAAAAATATGACATAATGAAATTAATCAATGCCTTTCTATCCCTCTCAATACAGTTAAAAAGGAGTCCTGCATGTGAAAAAAAATGTGCTCTCTGGCTTTGCTAATTATTACTTGTGAATATTTGGTCAAGTAACTTAAGCTCAATGGACTTGAGTTTCCAGTTCCATAAAATAAGGAGGTTGGACTAATTTGCTAAAGTATCTATGATCCTATAATCCCACCCTGCAATCCAGTGGTTTAGGCTATGAACCTTTCAGGACCCAATCTTCTGTCACTCCTTGGTGAGTCCTATCTGTCCTGTGTCTCATTTCTTCAAAACTGTGCAATATGGCTGTCATTAACATACTAATGTGGGTTAAGGAGGCTAGGTGATAATGGCTTAGTTCTTCATCCTCCTATATAATCTATTTGTATTTCAACATATAAATAAATACATTTTGGGAGTGGGATGGAGATAGATTTTCAAAACCTCTTGAATCATACTATATGTAGGTGGCCTTCTATTCCACTAAGCTACTGCTGAGGCCAGCTCTCCAATTGCATTTTGTTTTATATCACATGTGCCTCCATGCCCCCTACATTCAGCTTTGAAGGATGTTCTCTGCTCCAGTTTTTACAGTGCCCATAAGCAGACTTAAGAAATAAATTAAACAAATAAACAACAACAAAACAGTGAGGCCTTAATTTCCCAGGATGCATTCTTTCTTTACTCTTGGCCCTAGGAGCCAGTTAACTACAGGCTTGTTTTGTTGAATTTGTAAATTCCCTGGGAAAGAAGAGTTGATTTTTTTCCTCTTCCTCTCTACCTGGGCCCTGTTCAACAGAGACCTTCTGGGCTGAATTGATCCTGGACACTTGAATAAACACTCAGAACTCCACCAAGTTTCAGGGGATTAGAAGTCAGAGCAAAATAGATCCTCCTAGACACAAAAGAAGAAAAAGGTCTATGGCCAGTGAAGGTAGCTATTTCACACTCTGTTTTCCTGGGCTGGCTTACATGAAGGAAATGTTCATTCCTCATTTGTGTGAACAGCCAACTGTAGCAGCACCAATGTCTGTAACTGGATTTCATTATGGAAATTTTGCTAAGGAGGGCCACAGGCACCAAAACCCATTAAAATGTTTTCTATTGCTTTACATATTCTTCTGTGATAAAAATAGCCCTATATTTGAATTTAAGAAGCCTTTGCCTAAAGGGTAACAGATGGATATTAAGAAGATTATAATAAAGAAGAGGATTATCAAAAAATAAAATGGCAGTTGGGGGAAGGATAGTTCTTACACTTCAGGCAAATCAGTATCTGGGGTAACATGCTTTCCAGATTCTGATGCCTCCAGCTTGGGAATCTGAACCCCTGAGCTGGTTGGTCACACCAATGGAACTCATACCTGTTGGTTTTATTTGTGGCTCCCTCTTGAAAAATGCAGTTACCATGGTGGGGGGAGTCCAGTGGTTATCTGAGAAACTTTCCCAACAAGTTGGATCATCTTGCTTCTTTTGAAGAGAACCTCTCTAATTTAGGGGAAATCTAGCAAACACCCATACCACATAGGCAGGGCCATGTGAAACACACCTGGGTACCCATATGGGATAAGTACCTGAGCCCATGTGCCTTTCTATCTAGCTTAATCCTGTGCCTGAGGCTATAGCAACACAACCTGTTCTGAAGTGGAAAAAAAATGCAGCTGACAGTCATCTAGTTGTCTTGTGAATGTGCCATTTTGATTGACTTTCCCCACACACACAAAATTGACTATATCAGTTGGTTTTTATGGCATCTTATAAGTACAGGTAAAGTTTATTTTTATTTTCCAATTCCCTCAAGATGACTGATGAACGGCCTTCATGGAATCATAACCTATTTCACGAAAAGCTTAGGAGCATAGATTGATCCAAGATGCAAATTCATAAGAATAAGGCTTTTCTTGAAGCCTCATGCCATTTTTGAAATTCTGACTTCATAGGTTTGTGGGAGGAAAAAGTATTATGAGGACATGGGAGGAAGAAGCGGTGAAATGCAAGTAATATTTACCAGTGTAACCTTGATGTGGTTTAATGTTTTCAAAAGAATAGCAATCTAAGGGCATGTGTGTTGAAGAAGGGAACAAAACACAATCCATTTTAGCTAGCAGTCCTTCATATATTTTTCCTCATTCCTTTAGGGATTTGAAGAGGAAAGGAAAGTTAATCTAGAGGGAATAGGTAGTCTGTTCACCAGGAGAGAAGATACAATAAAAATCCTCTTGATAACATATTTAATCTCTTAAGTCATTCTAGTAGCAGACCCTTTTTATCTCTTGTCTTCATTTGGTGTCTATGAGGAAGGCATCTGAATGCATGAGAGAGAAGAAATTGTTATGAATCTGCTACTTACGCTTTTATTTCCAATGTGGCTTAGTTAGAATATTCCTTTAACATGTTTAAAATGCAAAGTGTGACCATTTTGCACATTTATGTATAAATATGACAAATTCCAACTAGATAAAAAATAGGATTTCTCCACTGGTTATGTGGATTCACCCTTTCCACTAACAGTGGTGATTAGAAAACTTACCCTACATCCTCAGCTCTTGCCAGCTCAGCCTTCTGACTGCTCTATGCAGTCTAAGGGAGGCAGTGTGGGGCAGTGGAGATAGCACTGTCTCTGGGATCAGAGGACCTGAGTTTAAATCTTTTTTTTTTCCTGCCATTTAACACCACAGTGAGCTTGGCCAATTCAATTAACCTCCATGGGCCTCAATTCTATAAAACCTATAAAATGCTTTTTAGGGAGTCAGTCAACAAGCACCTACTTTGTGTTAGGCACTGTGCTAATCGCTAGAAATACAAAGAAACTCAAAAGACAGCCTCCACCTTCAAGGAACTCACAATCTAACGGTGAATACAGCATGTAAAAAACTGTATAAAAATAAAATGCATATACCTGGGTGTGAACGTGGTTATGTGTGTATATATATATGTGTGTCTGTGTGTATACATATATACATCCGTGTGTGTGTGTGTGTACCCATACACGTATATATCAAAAATTGGAGGTAATCAACAAAGGCAAGACATTACTAGCATTGAGGGGGATCAGGCTAGGATGTCCTGAGTGGGAAGACCCTTAAGACAGGGAGATCAATTGGCTGGCCATTGCAATACTGCATATGCAAACCAATGAGGGCCTGTACCATGCAGGTGGCAGCGTCAGAGGAGAGAAGAGGGATACGTATGAGAAATGTTAAGAAGGCAAAATTGACAGGACTTGGCAGCAGATTGGATATGGGGGTAGGAAGGTGAGACAGAGAGAGGAGTCAAGGATGACACTAGGTTGTGAACCTGGATGACTGGAAGGATGATGGTACCTTCAAGTGTAACTGTTATTGTGTTTGTCCTTCATTTTCAAAGAGGACCATGGCATCAGGGAAATGATATAATGACTTTGATTTGAGTGAGGGAGGGCTGTGCAAGGTCACCAGCCTCACTTTCTCCTCCAGAGCCATCTGGATCCAGTGACCAGATATTCATCAGGATGGCTAGAGATGACCCAGGATGCAATGGGAGACCATGGCTTTTATAGGCTCAGGCCTTTTCATGTACTCAGAGTGAGGTAAAGCCCATTCGGTGAACAGGCCTCTTTAAGTAGTGAGTCAAGGGATGGTCCCTTTAATTAGAAAAAAAAAGAGAAAAAATCAAGCTGGAGAGGAAGACCCTCAGGGTTGCTGTTCTAAAGAAAAACAGTTACCATTGACATTTACTCTAAGCCAGGACAGCCCAAAATATAGTCATTAAGTGGAGCCTGAGCAGAGACCCACTATGGTCCAATCTATGAGCTTCAGAGTGAACTGGGTTAAGGTTTTGGGAAGGAAGGAAGGAAGGAAGGAAGGAAGGAAGGAAGGAAGGAAGGAAGGAAGGAAGGAAGGAAGGAAGGAAGGAAGGAAGGAAGGAAGGAAGGAAGGAAGGGAGGGAGGAAGGGAGGAAGGAAGGGAGGAAGGGAGGGAGGGAGGAAGGGAGAGAGGAATGAATCTAGCCAGTAAACCCCATCTGGGCAGCTTCTGGCCCTCACAATTTACCTTCCTTTGGAGAGGAGAGGGGTAGGGGGAGGCGAAGGGAGAGGGAGAGCTAATTGAGTAACTCAGCTGGTCCTCTCCCTCTCCCTCTCCCTCTCCCTCTCCTTCTTGAATGTAATAAGGAAGTTCAGAAGTGGGGAGGAGTTGATGTTTTTGCTCAGTTGTTTCAGAGGTGTCCAACTCTTTGTGACCCCATTTGACGTTTTCTTGGCAAAGATACTGGAGTGGTTTCCCATTCTTTCTCCAGTTAATTTTACAGGTGAGGAAACAAACAGGGTTAAATAACTTTCCCAGGGTCACATAGCTAGTAAATGTCTGAAGCCAGATTTGAACTCTGGAAGATGAATGAATCTTCCTGGAAGATGAATGAATCTTCCTGGAAGATGAATGAATCTTCCTGACTTCAGGCCCAGCACTCTGTCTATTGTGCCATCTAGCCTGAAGAGTTGTTGGGGTGAGAGATAATCAGGTCAGTTTTGGACATGTTGAATTTAAGATGTCTACAAGACATCCAGTTTGATGTCTTGAGTCTCATAGGTAGTTGAAATAAGAATTTGGAAGTCAGCTGAAAATTTAGGATTGGATAAATAGATTTGAGAATCATCAACATAAATATAATCAATGAATTTACTGGAGCTGAGATCACCAAGTGAAATAGTATAAAGAAAGAAGATAAGAGGGACAAAGTCAGAGCCTCCTGTAGGACACGCATGGTTAATGTGTGTGACCTGGGTGAAGATACAGCAAAGGAGACTGAAGAGCCATCAGACAGGCAGGAGGGGAGCCAGGATAGAGTAGTATCATGGAAACCTAAAGAGGAGTGAGGTGAATTATACAGCTTCCAAGACTCCTGCCAGCCCTGTAAAAGATTCTATGTGTATTATTGCCCTTTTTTACCTGAGACCTGATTTCATAAGTATAGTAAATTCCTAGGAATTTCTTGGGAAATTTCCCCTACCAAAGAAGAAAGACCTGCACCTTCTAGTCTTAAGGAATTGACTGGAGAATTGAGAAATTCAGTGACTTGCCTCAGGTCACACAGCCATCAAGTGTCAGAGGAATGATGTGAACCCAGGTCTTCCTGAATCTGAGACCATTCTCTACCCACTTTACTATATTAGGCCATCAATTAATGTTTAATGAGTGAATGAATTTTCACCTCCAAGCCTACCTTACCTCTAACTTTAAATGTCTTCAGACCTTTAAAGTTGATGTTTTAAGGTCCCCTTCCTTTTCCTCTTAGCTCTTCTCAACATTGATCTCTTCTCTGATTGACCTAGCCACATACTTTACCAATTTTATTTTATTTTAATTATTTGTCACATATGATCTAATCAAAATAGTACCTGGTTTTTAACCAAGTATCATCTCCCCACCAAATATCTAAGATTCCTTAATGCTGGACCCCAAGCTACTTTGCATACACTGTCCCCTATTTCTTGAATGCCCTTCCTCTCCTCTCTGACTTAGAATCTCCAACTTTCTATAAAACATAGCTTCCCTTCCTCATTCCAAAGCTTTTGGTCTCCAACTCTCTTGAAGTTACTTGCTGTTACTTCATATATAATTTTAAATTTATTTTTATATGTATATGTTGGATAGCATGTAGGTTCCTTGGATGGATGCAGGGATTCTTTTTTGTCTTTGTATTCCACTGTCTGTCACATAGAAGGTATTTAATAAACATTTGGTGAATTGAATATAGATTTTATAAACCCATATAGTACCTAGGATATTATATTGCTAGGTATTGATCAAGTGCTTAATACTTGTTGAATTATTGTTCATACGAAGAATGAGCAGGACAGAAGAGGAAACTCAAACCTAGAAAGGTGAAATAATTTACCCAAGGTCACACAACCAGTAGCAAAACAGGGCTTCAAATTGACCTAACATCTAATGCTCTTTCTGCCTTGTCCCAGTCGCTTCTCATTTATTACAATTACCATTACTTGTAATCAGAAATACTAAAATGGTACACACACACACACACACCTGTACGCATTTGTGGTCCCAACTAGGGAAGGAAGAAATTACTCCTCCACAAGATTCTGGGTTTAAGGTCTTCATGTGTAAAATGAGGTAGTTGGGTTTGTTAACAGATATGACCTCTAAGATCCCTTCTGGCTCTAAAAACTACATGCCTGTTCTCAAGGGTAGGAGCTATTGCTAACAACTACACAAATTAAAGGTTATCATCACATTTTTTAATGTGAATTTTTTTAAGTGAATTGGCTTTAAATATTTTTGTACCAGTTTAGGGACCTTAACTCAGAGTCTAATCCAGTTTCCATTTAAATCATATTATTTATAGGATGCTATAGTTTTAATAATATCTTAACCTGCTTTATCTTAACCCTCAAAATAATTCTTTAAAAATTATTTTATAGACAAGGAAACAAGAGTTTCTGAAAGCATTTGGTCCAGGTTCACCAGGCTGAGTGTCTGAAGCATAATCAAACCCACATCATCCTGATCATAAGACGCCCCTCTCTACACATTGAGATGTTTCTCTCAAATACCTTGCCTTAAGACACAGGGCAGGTATGCTGGGATATTTGTTACCTGGGACATTTACTGTATAATTTTTCTCTTTTCCAGTATGCAAGTCCTTCAAAAGAATGCTGGAACAGCCTACATTTACAATAAATTTATGGATTGGCCCCTGCCTTTGAAAATTCCGCCTTGTTTGATTTAGCAAGGAAGTTAATTTTCACAAGGATAAAAAGCAAGAGAAAGAACTAAACAACAGTGGGTCTCAACCCCCTCTAGGAAGGGTTAAACAAAGAGGTGGCTGCTTTTACACCTAAATCTTTGTCACCCCTTTAATGTAAAAACCTTTTCATCTAAGGTATCACTTCAAAAGTCCCATCTCACCAGCCTTCCTTTGAGTTCTGGGCTTGCATTGGGGGCCCTAATTACCTTTCTCAGTGACTGAGATGGCTCTTGTCACAGATTTTTTTAAGTGATTCTCTTTCTTTTTTTTCCCTTTTTTTTTTAATATTGTCAGATTTGAGTCTTTTGTTCCTGGCACTCTCCATATGCTACTGTTTAATATTTAATCAGCCCCCACCTCATCAGAAACACTGCTGGCCTCATTAGATAATTAATGGTTGCCTGCGTCTCATTTGCTTCAGTTGATACATCTGCAGCCAGTAATTAGAGCAGGAGTTTATTAGTTGCAGTGGCTTAGTTTATTGGTGAAGCAATCTCTCCTTTGATTGAAGCCGCTGGGATTGGCATATGCGGACAGCCTGCTCCCTGTTCAGTAGGGCTCTTTTGTTTACATTTTTGCTACAGTTTTGCAACACTGCACATCCTGGCAGTTTCAGGAACAGTTGGTGGTGAAGATTTGCCTTTTATAATTTAGAAGATAATTGGGTAATTCAGTGCCTTAAAGTTACTGCAAAGCAATTCTCCAACTTTGGGTGGGGCTGAGCTGGCAAGTGAGGCAGGGATCTTGTAGCTCATTTGTTTATTTGTATCATTAGTAATTTTTTTTTAGCTGCTGTCCTCCCACCCCCCACTCTGAGGTATGTCGGTTTGGAAACAGGGCATGCAGAAAAGGCTTTCCCTAATGTGTCAGGATGATGCTCCAAGTACAATCTATCTGCCTGGCTGTGAAATGACATTGCAAGCTGGAATGAGATGTAAACCCTTCATCTGTAAACTCTGGTTCTCAACATCCTGCCCCCTTTCTCGTCTGCCCTTTTGTACAGGTGGAATGGTACCCCTGTTACTCCCTTTTTGGTTTTAATCTCTGGTGGGTGACTGGGCACATTGTTGGTGTATTCCTGGCTAGCAAGACCACTGGCTCATTACCGAGCACTGATTGCTTCTGCAGCCAAAGCAGCTTCATTCATTATGCCAAGAACTGGGAGAAATAATCATTAAGAATGCAGCAGTGCTTAAGGGATATTGGAATAAAGGTGATGAAGTCTCCCAGATATATTAAAGATAGGCATAGGGACTGGACCTGTGATTTCATGGGTGTAGTGAGCTCCCACAAAGAAATGCTACTACTGAAGGTCAGTCTCACCTTTTCTGTAATTTATAGTCTTAGAGAGCAGCCTATAGCAGTGGTCCCCCAAATTTTTTGATTGTGCGACACTTACCAGTAAAAAAATTTAGTATGTACTCCCGGCATGTAGTTATTTATTTATAAATGATAAATATCTATACAGTTCACAGTTTCTAATTCAAAACAAAATGGGAGCATGTAGATCTTTTACTTGCCAGTTACTGTCAGAAGAACTCATCCTGCTGCATCCACTAGGTGATCTGTGGATGTGCAATGCTCCCAAGAGCATCTGGGTAGCTTTCTATTGTGAGTACCCAGTAGTAAGTATGTTAAGACTTCATTAAGATGTTCGTCAGGACCAGAAGGTATACACAGCAAGGAAGTATAGGGTTTAGGGATCAGAGGGAGTAAAGAATAGATACGGTCATGCTAAACAATAACCCAATGATTGGCTATCATGAGGATAGTGGGATTTGATTCATCTGGACCTCTTGATCCAAGACACTTTTTGGTGTCATGTCAGTTATCCCCTTAAGGCAGAAACCTCTGACCTACAGCAATAAGAAATTATGTGGCTCACCCAGGGTTACACAGCATGTATCAGTAAAAGGACTCAAATCCAAGTTTTCCTGGCTCCAAGGCCAGCTCTCTCTCTAAGAATCAAGCTTCTTCACTACATCAAAAATGAGGAAGAAAGTATCTTTTTACTAATCAGGGAGAAGAAATAGCAAAGGATGTGATAGAAGTTTTGACGTCACTTCAACTCTACATCCTTCCATGAATCCTCTATATGGGCTCCCAGCCAATATACTAGAAGCTGTCTTCTACATCTTATAAAATTATGTAGATATTAGTATATCATACAAGCTGCCCTCACTTTTGCTACACGATTGGCCCAACTTATCTGGTGACAGAACTCCTAGATCTGTGGTCTCCAAAACTCCAAGACATGACCCAAAAAGACCCAAATTAATCAGTGAATCAAATGGTGGGAAGGTCAGTTCTATTCTTCCACCCCTAAGAAAGCTCATCATGAGCTTGTCTCTAACATAACTATACCACCCCCTTCACATCTTAACACTCAACATTCTCCTTCTCTATCCCTTCCCAAAGCTGGCTTCCTGTAGCTAAACATGGGCATCACCCAAGAGCTGCTTATAAGGTCACTGTGACCTAGACATCAACAGGAATCGTGCAGGAAAACCTCCTTGCCCCCTCCCCCACAGTACTTTCATGGCCAGCCCCTGAAATCACTTCGTGGCTTCAGTGAGCACCAGTCTTTGTGCTCTGATAAAACCCTCTCCCCTCATCCCCAACCTGTTTTCCTTTTTTGTAGATCAGAGTAAGTCATGCAAGATTAACTGGAAAGGATGGCTTGTGAGCTGTATTGCAGATCTCACTACATTATTTTCCCCTACCCAATCCCACTTCTCTTGTTTTTTCTGGAGGGTACCACCATCTTTCTAGTCACCAAGATTTGCCACCTTAATGGTATCCTAGATTACTCATTTTGCCTTACTCCATTTATCCAGTTTCCAAATCTTGTTTTTCTTTCTTCTCATCTCTCTGATCTGTCCCCTCCTCTCTATTCACACAGCCACACCCTAATTCACACACTCAGCCCCTCTCACTTGAACTGTAGCAATACTCTCCAGATTGGTCTTTAGCCCAGATCTTTCTCCTTCCTATAGCTGCCAGACTGAATTTCCCAAAGCACAGGTTTGACCACGTCACTCCCATACTCAATCTCCAGTAATGTTTTATTTCCTCTAGGATAAAATATTATATCGTATTCATCTCATCCCTTTTTCATTTTTATTTCTGTGTGCTACAAAATGCTATAGAAGTGCCCAGGGAAGCAAGCAAATACAGCTTATGTTTTAAGTATCAACAAGAATATAACATTCAATTCTAACATTTTTGAAGTGGAATGGGAGCCTGAATAAAGAGTCAAGATGTATTTTAACTCTTGCTCTATCATTAGCTTTCCCTATGACTTTAGGAAAGTCATTTCACCACCCTAGTTCTTGATTTCCTTATCTATACAACACTGATACTACTTGACCTAGCTACCACAAAAGAATGTGCTGAAAATAAAGAGAGGTAATAGATGTATATTTCTTTGAAAATGTTAAAAGCACTATTCAAATGCAAGGTATAATTATTAATCACATTTCAAACTTGGACAGAACCTACTTTGTAGGCTGTGAAAAAAATTCTAAAGCAATTTCTATAATTAAAAAATCAACTTCCAAAAACCAGCAGCATGTGGTTTTATAAAAAGCTAATGACACTAACCAGAAGGAATCTACCTCATAGATTAGATAGGATTAAAAGCAACTTCAAGACATCAAGTCTAGCCCTACTGGTAAGTCATTTCCTGTTCTCTCCCCCCACCCCAAAAAGAAAAAAAAACCTTATATATCTTCACACCCGCCATTTATACAGATAAAGGAGTAGGAAAAATAGTGCCTGAGACAATTAAGTACCTTTTCAAGAAATAATTAGAGAGGATAGAGATTTTATCCATAATAGATACTAGATAGAAAGTATTGGGTGGAAGTTTCTACATAGGCTTTGCTCTCAGCCCTCTTCCCCTGTCTTTCTGAACTCCCTTTTCCAAAGATCTCAACCATTCTCACAGCCTCAAAGACTGCTCTCTGGAGATGATTTACAAACCTATACCCTCAGCCTTTAGCTCTCACTGTGTTCCAGCCCTGCATTTCCCACTACTAGCTGGACATATGCACTTGGGTGTCCCAAAGTCACATCAAACTTGACATATCAAAACACAAATATCATCTTTCTTGTCACTTCTAAATATCCTATTTCTGTTAAAGAAACCATAATTTTCTTCTTTTAGTTCTATACTCTATTTTTAAGTTTTATTAATGTCTTTTGGTTGTATTTTTCAACTATTATTGAATAAATCTATTCCTTACCCAGCAATCATTCCTGCTTAAAAAGAGATCAGCTTAAGCAAAACTAATCACATGTTGACATTTGACAGTGTATACAACCATCCATTTCCATAGATCCCCATCCTCTCCACTAAAGAGAGGGAGGTATGGCTCATCTGTTCTCTGGGACCAAAGCTGGTCAATTTAATTGTATAATATTTGATTTTATGTGTATTTTCTTTGTTTTTAAATGATTCCTTTCAATTTTATATCACATCTATGCCTGAATATGCTCTACCTTCCCACCCAGCAAAACTTCTTTTACAAAAAAATTAGAAAAAAAAATGACCAGTTCAACAAAATCAACCCTAAAACATGGGTTGTGTTTAATGCTGTATACGTTATTCTATACCCATTGTTCCCTGTTTCTTCAATGAAGGAAATCAGGCTTATTTTCCCAACTCTTCTCAAAGGGGGGTAGAGGTTGAGCTTAGTCATAATTACATGATTTTCAGTTTTTAAACTTAGTCTTTCATTTATACTGCTGTGGTTCCTCTACAGTTTTTCCTGGTTTTTACTACATTCCGAATCAGTTCATGCAGACTCACCATGTTTCTCTGAATTCCACCTATTCATTGTTTCTTATAGAGCAACACTAACTATTCCCTTACATTGAGCTACCAAAAATTTTTGCCATTCCGCCATAAATGGGCACCCACTTTGAAGAAAGTATCACTTTCACTGCTATGCAGTTTTATGCCTGTAGTGCTGAGGGTTATGTAATCTCAGAGTTTCTGATCTAGGTTTATGAGGATGAACCATTTGGTCAGATAGTCTAGATCAGTTACTACAAGCCAGTCAATAGGACAAGGGTAAAGATGACTAGGCCTGGTTCATGAAAATATCCTGAAGTTCTATAGGACAATGTTAGAGCTTGGGGTCATATCAGGAAGTAGAAGATGGTGGAAATAGTTACCCCAGCATCTGCTTGATGGCTTCCTTCTAGGGCCTTTTAAACTAGAGCAGTTCAATCTACCCACTCAGTACCATTCTAATTGGCCAGCCCCTGTGGAAATTTAGAACCCTTGCTAGTGCTCATCGCCATTAGTTTCCTCTATTAGCGCAACTCTCTTGAGAGAGATGGGAAGACTACACAAGAGGATATAAATGGCCCAGGGACTTTGACCCATTGGTTTTCTTCTCATTGGTGTTGTCACCCTTGAAGTTTGGGCAGAGATACCAGATACAACAATGCTCAGAATTTATGACTTATAGCTCTCTTTGGCATGCCCATAACAATCTAGTATAGCCTCTTCATTTTATGCATAGAAATAAAATGTATACTGAGGGAGGTTATGATTTGCCCAAAGTCACACACATAGTAAATAGCAATGTTAGAATTCAATCTGAGGTGCTCTGGCTTCAAATTGAGTGTGCTTTCCATTACAACAAGCCTCTAGATCTGTTAACAGTGGGTTATTATAAAACTACATATTGCAGGTATTTAAGTGACCACAGAATGAGTACCCATGTTGATGAAATTAAAGATCCATTGAATTAGACTACTGAAACATAGATATCATATGAATGAAGAGTGGGCCCCTTTTTTGTGGTTCAGAGAGCAGGACCAAGGATCAATGGGGCAGACATAATGAGAAATAATTTGACTCATTATAACAAACAATATCCTAACAACTAGAGCTCTCCCAAAATGGAATAGTTTGCCTCAAAATGAAGTGAATTTCATGTCACTGGAGGTCTTCTAGTGGAAGCTAAATGATTACATATTGTAGACTAATGGATTCATGCTTTAGTTGAGGGTAGATGACATCTGAGGTGCCTTCCAACTTTAGAATTTTATGATTCTGTGGCATAGTGAATTGAGAAAGCACTGGACAGGTTCAGAAGATTTAATTTCTTGCCCCACTTTTGCCCTCCATTAGCCATGGGATCTCAAGAAAGTTACAAAATCTGAACTTCAGGTGTAAAACAAAATTTTAGTACTTACACCAACTAATATGGTTTTTATGGTATTCTGTAAATCATAAAATTATTATAAATATCCTTCTATGTTTCAAAAGATCCATGAATGGCATAGAATGTGATTACTCTGTCCGCTTATAGTGACTGCTTTCAAAAGATAAGTGAAAATTTGTCAGGCAGAATTGCTGTGTTCCAATCTTATAGTAGGTACAATATGGTAGAAAATTATATAGAAGACGTCACTACACCTTCTATTAGATTTTAGGGTAGTTTCCATGATTTCAACTATCATTTATATTTAGTGAACAATAGATAGATAGATAGATAGATAGATAGATAGATAGATAGATAGATAGATAGATAGACAGACAAAGACTAAGAGAACAATAGATACATAGATAGATAGATAGATAGATAGATAGATAGATAGATAGATAGACAAAGACTAAGCCATAACTGTAGCTGTAGACATAGAGATATAAATATCCAGCCTAATCTCTCTCCTGACTTCCAGTCCTTTATTACCTACTTGATACTGGACATTTTAAACTAAATATCCTCTAAGCATATCAAATTCAACATGTGAAAATAGAATGCATTATCTTTTCCCCAAAACTTACATTTTTCCTGTCTCTTTTGTTGTTGTTGTTGTTGAAAGTAATACCATCCTTCTAACCACCCAAGTTCACAATCTCAGATATCCTGTGCTCCTCACCCTCCCTTGCTCCAACAAATCAAATCATTCACTAAATATTGTGCTGAATATTCTACCTTCTAAACATCTCTCACATCTATCCCCTTTTCTCCACTCATAGTCACTCCCTGAATTCACCTGAATTCTCCACACCTCTTACCTAATAATTGCATTTGCTTCCTAATTCATCTTCGTGACTCAAGGACCTTCTTTTGACAACTCATGTTTTACTCAGCTGCCAAAATGATAATCTTTAAGAACAGTTCTGGTCATGCCCCCTCTCTAATCAAAAGTCTCCAGTGATATTACATTGCTTCAAGGATCAAATAGAAACTCCTCCTTACATTTAAAATTTTTCAAAATCTGCCTCCAAAATCTGCTACCTGGCTTGTTATACCTTACTGCCCTTAATTCTCTCTAGGGCACAGTCAAATTGACCTATTTGGTGTCCCTCATAATTAATGTGCCAACTCCTAACTTGATCACTTTGTACAAAAGAGACAAGCTGTCACATTTGGTACTGATTTTTGATTCCTAGAATCCCCAGCTTCCATTAGTTCTCAGCTCATATGCCAGCTCCTTTATAAGACCTTTCCTAATCCTTCAGAAGTTACTGTCCCCCTCGATTCCCCCAAATACCTTATATTTATTTTTTTATATACAGTGCTTTCTTATTTGTGCATGCTGTTTCCTCTGCTATAATGTAAACTCCTTGAGGGCAGTGACTTTCTTTTTTTTTTAACTGTCTGTCCCCAGTATCTAACATAGTATCTAGCTGTTAATTAACTGCTGCTGTTGTTTTTTATTCCTTCCTTAATTTCCTAGGAATTTCTTATAATAGGGTGGTGTGTGCCGGGCTTTCATATATTTTATTTAATGTCTAGTGTCACCTATACCAAGAAAATCAGGAATCAATTACGTACAGGCTGAGGGAATGATGAAAAGAAGATAAAGACATCACTCATGCTGAACGACACTTGGTAGAATCCCTTAGATATGGGATCTCCCTTCTCTAATCTCTCTTTACTCTCTCCAGCTGAAGGGAGAAAAGGAAGGAGTACTTCCTCCTCTTTTCAGCAGGACATTATGACAAGATCAGAGCCTCTTAAAACTGTGAATACATACAGTTTGTTTGTGGGAACACTTTCAAACATGTACTCTTCTATCTCCCCACTCACTAATTCCATAGTGTCTTCATAATGCTGTTACAATAATTAAGGTGGGACTTTTTTTTACTGTTTTCTCTTTTGGAGAACTTATTTAAACAAGTTCCCTCAATGAATCTGGCCTTTGTTTCTTTGATTAAGTCAGGGTCTTTGATGACCTCCTTACCTCAACGGAAAGCCTGATTGACATGGGTTTGAGCCGCATATTTGTGACACTTTTAGGTCACATGGGTTTGACTCCCATGTTGTGATGCCTTTTGACCCTGAACAGGGTATGTAAACACAGAGTTTGAGTTTATCCTTTGGGGCTCTCACTCACTGAAAGAGTAGCATGTGAATCTGAGCAAGCCGTTGTAACTGCCCCCCCACCCCCATCCTGGCTTTGCTAACCCAGACCCATTGGATCTTTAGTAACTATTGTGATTTGGTCAGACAGATAAGAGGCCTGTCTGTTGATTCATGTTTATTTGCTCTGTTTATATAATGTATGTCTGTAATTTGTTTGTATTTGTTCTGAAGTTCAGAGTGCTGGCTTTTCCTCTTGAACTAAGTGAGTTATAAATGTATGTTTCATTAAAGTGAGATTGTTAACCCCTTAAAGTTACTTTCCTTAGTAAAGCAAATCGAAGAACCTGTGCTAGCAGCTCTTGTTGCTGGTCTTGTTGGGTCTTACACCCCACAACAGCTGCTAGCCAAAATATTGTTACAAATGCCTCCAGCATGCTCAAAGGCCCTTGGCATGAGGCACTACTTATTCTTATTTCTAAGTCCATACAGTCCCTATGCCCACCATCACCTAGAATAAAAACATAAGGGGATCCTGTAATCTTAAGATGCCAAGTTATGTACTCTGCTAAAGACACCAGATAGCATGTAATAACTCTCTTTTGCACTTTTCATAGTCTCATTTGCATTAAAGGTATTTGCATATGTGCATACTTCCCCTACACGACTGTAAGATCTCACTAATTTTTGCTTTTCTCTCTGAACCTTACACTGTGCTTTGTATTTAACAGTCACATAAGAAATGTACACTAGGGGCAACTAGGTGGGGCAGTGAGTAGAGCACCAGCCCTGGAGTCAGGAGAACCTGAGCACAAATCCAGCCTCAGGCACTTGACACACTTACTACCTGTGTAACCTTGGGCAAGACACTTAACCCCAACTGCCCTGCTTTCTCCCTCAAAAAAAAAAAAGAAAAGAAATGTACACTGGATGACACTGAGATAGCTACCTCCTCCATCCTTCCAGAGGGTCAAATCTGGAAATACTTTCAAACCCATCAACATTTCTGCCATAAAATAAGTGATGTGTTCACAATGAATTGGTTACCATATAAAATTACCATTTTATGGATTATATCTTATTAGAAATTATCTTCCAATAATTGAATTTTCTCTGAAAACTAACTCCAAAAACTAAAATTTCTCATATTAACAAGGTATGTGAGTTCTTATACATAGTGTATGCCTAATGTTTGTTGACTTGAGGTCTAACATACTAAGCCAAATCAATGGTGCCATGTTAAGGTCTAATGAGAGTGCAAATATGTGATAACCGTTTTTTGCAAAGACTAAATCTTGCCTATTGGTTTAAAGATTTCTTGGAAGAAAGTTTGAGACATTCAGAATACCTTAAACTTACTTGCTGGAGAAACTGTCATAGAATTATGCTGTGTTTAAGCTGGAAGGGGCTTTAGAAATCATCTCATACAACTCTTTGAATTCAAGTAAGGAAGAGGGATATGAGGATTGCAGACATCAAAATTTATTTAACAAACACTTGCTAAGCATTTACTATGTATAGAACACTATGTATAGAACACTAAAGGCTACAGTGTATTGAAACTAGGGCTGGCTTTGGAGTCAGGAGAGGCTTTCTTTGAATTCCACCTCTGCCACTTATAAGCTATGTGACTAAGGACAAACTACTTAATTTATCTGAGCTTTAGTTTCCTCATCTGCAAAACTGAGGGCAGTGTCTATCTAACAGAGTTGTGAGTTATAAATGAGATATTCTATTAAAGCACTATATCGATACAAATTATTACATATGACACTGCTTCTGACCTCATGGAGTCTATAGTCTAGCAGAAAAATGACTAATACATACACGATCATAATACAAAATGAAACACAAAAACCTATTAGAGAGATGTAATAATGCAAAGTGCTAAGTCTAGGGTAAGGTGATTTCTGACAGGAGGGAATAATGCACATTGAGCACAGCATTTGATTGGGGCTTTAAAGGATGGAAGGAATTCACAGAAAAGAAATAAAAACATTCTAGGCATAGGGGATGAAAAAAAATAAAGTCCAAAGTAGCAAAGTGACTTGCCTAGGGTTACACCGCTAGTTTATGGTAAGGTTGTTATCTAACACCATGACTGACTTCTGACCCAGTCTCTTTCCACATTTCTGCCTCTTCAGAACCACGGACAGAAACCATCCCTGACACTAGCAACAGAAACTCCAGCTGTTTGAACAGCTTTGAAAAGATGATATGATACAAAGCACCCCCTGGACTTTTCTTTCCAAATCGAAGAGGCCATTTTCAGGAGTATTCATTTGGTTTAAGCACTGATTAGAGAAGCTTGCCAAGGCTTAAATGTTCTCTGCTACAGGGGAAGTTGGTTTCCTACACTTTTATATAAGTTAAGCAAGTTAAAAAAAAAACCCTCAAATCTAGCTGGTGGAGTTAGGCTGGATGATTGGGCACACTGGAAATATATCTCTGAACTCAAGTAACTACAAACCTAATCAAAGCAGCTATCCCTCAAATGAGAGGGTTACTTTTGATGGGGGAGGGGGCGAATTCTCCCTTTGGAATAATCAAATAGAAGCATTCCTTCTTGGCTTCTGATTTTTTATAGGGGGCGGGGCAGGGGAGAAAAGGTTACAAAATTGACCTGATATGTCCCAGAAAAGGCTAAGACACGTTTCTTGTTAAAATTTTCAATGACACTACTTGTCATCTTGAAATGCAGAATCTCCAGTTTTCAAGTGGCTAACCTGTAACTGTCCAGATTGCTAGAGGTCACAGAAAGACTTTCCGGGATTAAGACTACTTTTGGATTTTATTGTTTACTTGAATATTTAAGATAATTACTGCTTAGGAATTTGTCCTACTCTACACGTTTTGTCAACTGATCTGTAAGAACTAATAAATAGAATATCTGTGTATACAAATATACTTCTATCCCTTTGGAATATCATTATAAAATAATAACATTGATGTGTGTGTGTGTGTGTGTGTGTGTGTGTGTGTGCACGTGCATGGCTTTTGGAATAGAATAAAGCCCCTGTCCTTAAAGTGCTAACTTATAGGATTCAGAGCTGGAAGGGACCTTAGATATCACCTAATTCAAAGACCTCCATTTTTAAAGATGGTAAACTGGTTTACCTGAGGTCTCAGAAATAGTAAGTTGCAGATCTGGGATTTGAACTCATGTCTTCTGACCAAAATCCAGTCACCTTTCTCCCACATCTTCACATCTAATAGGAAAAATAATGCATGTATACTGACCCTAAACTATACTGCTATGGTAATAGACATGAAATGCATGGAACAGCTAATAGGAGTTCAAAGAAAAGAGGAGATAATCATCAGCTGCTGTAATAGATATGTACACAATATAACAATAAAATAATTACTGCTTATATAAGCCACATAAGAAAAAATCAGTTCATTACTTAGTATATCTAATTTGTGTGGCTATGAAGTCTTCTTATTCCCTCTGCCCTGAATTCTCATCATATTGTATATAGAGCTCATTTAGCATATGTTCCCCTATATTTCTTAGGATCATAGATTTAGAACTAAAAGAGACACTAGAGGTCATCCAATCAACCCTCTCATTTTATAGATAAGGAAACTGAGGCCTAGACAGATTAAATTACTCTCCCAGGGTGGAACAATTAATAAATAACTGAGGTATCATCGAGCCAATGTCTTCCATACTCTATCAACTACACCACATAGCCTCTGCTTGTGCTCATATTATCTTTCCTATAAAATTATAAACTCCATTAGGACAAAAACCATGTCTTAGACTTTTTTGTATCTCACATAATGCCTTGTACATTGAATGAATTAGATGAGGATATGATCTAGTTAATTAATAGATACATGAAACTTCCACAAAATTCCTCATTTGATGCAACATTGTACCATGATACAATATTGGGTAAATAAAGGCAATGTTTCTATCAAACCCATTCTGAAAAAATCAACTATGAGGAAAGAAACTAACACAAACCATGTAACTATGTCTGCTTTCCAAGGATCAACTCAATTCATATTATCTTGAAGAGATAATGAACATGGATAATGAACTGGGTCAACACTGAATAAGAGCAGAGAGAGCTCAGATATATTTGGAAAATTATACAACGCTTTTAATGCTGACAGAACTTCTCTGTGAAACAATAGTCCATCTTCCTAAGTCAAATAGATCACTATCACTGAATACCCCAGTCTCCAAAGAATTAAATTTTTGGATCATCCAAAGGGAAACAGAGAGTCTCCAGGTAGTCTCCAGGTATGGGCACATTCATTTTACCCCTAAAAAATATACACCAAAAGTGGCATGAAAGATCCTCAAAGAGTTGTACAACCAAAAGGAGAAGCAAACTTGCTACATAGAGGGAGTAAGGGAATGGTATATGGCTCAATGGATAGAGCAGTGGACCTAGAGTCAGGAAGACATGAGTTTGAATCTATTCTCACACACTAGCTGTGTGACCACAGGCAAGTCACTTAGCCTGTTTACCTCAGTTTCCTCAATTATAAAATGCAGATAACAATGGCACCTACTTCACAGGGTTTTTGTGGAAACTGAATGAGACAATATTTGGAAAGCACTTAACAAAGCTCCTGACACAATGATGATAAGGATGTTGGTTATGATTATAACAAGAATAACAACACATACATATATGACAACTACTTTGATATAATTTGTTTTCTTCATAATCCTATATATTTTATTTAATATATTTGAAAACATTCTGAGAAAGGGCACAAAAGTGTCTATTACTGTCTATCATACACACACACACACACACACACACACACACACACACACACACACACACACACAATAAGAACTCCCAACCTAAAGAAAGTCCCAGTACATTTGGTAGATCTCCCATGGAACCATGGGAGGACAATGACAAGAATCAAACAGGATGAGAACATATAGATGGATAGCAGTCTACACTGAGAGAGGTAGTACCTCCATCAATGTAATCACGGATACAGCAGTATATGGATGTATAAACACACACATATAATATAAATAATTTTATGTGAATAGAATTAAATGACTTAACTGAATCAAGCCAGGCAAATTCCTAGTAAATCAAGCTACAGGACTGAGTTTCCAAAGCCTTAGTTCACTCTCTATTCTCCAGTGGAAGAAGCAAACAGAATAAATTCCCTCCCAGGTACATGCCACACTGCCCCTAAAGTAGGCTATATAGACATAGGAAAGTATTTCTATAGTCACTTCAGGAGAACTTTTATCTCACAACTGCAAATCAGAATCACAGAGTATTTTACTATAAAATTTGGTTATATTTTATTATTTTCCTAGTTAATCAGAATAGATTTGAGGCTATATATTCCTAGAGATATTTCTAAATGGCATAACAACGTGTACCAAGTATTATGTACCTGTCAGTGTAATTGCCACCTAATAGCATATGCACATGGAGAGATTTTCGGAGAGCAAATTTTTTTATGAAATTATGTCTTCAATCTGCAGTTTTAAACTTTTGGGAACTAGTGTTTTTTGTTTTTTTGTTTTTAGTATCTCTGATACTACATATGAAAATCTAGATGTATAGAAAGTACAGATTATTCACAAGATGACTCCAAGGTTCCTTCTCACTCTACAACTATGATCCCTTTGCTGAGACTTTATAAATGGGTTCACTTTAGAATTGTTTTCAATAGTGACTGTCTCTAGTGCATTTAAAATAAGCTCCAGTTTATAAAAACTGGATTCCCATATAGCTTTTTAGGCATGCATTTCTTGAAAAACAAGACCCATTTGGAGAGTTCCAGGTGGACTCAGTTGACTCTAGAGAACCTGAATATTAATTACTTTGCCAAGTTTTCTCCATCTGCATTTATCAAGTAATTCCTCACCTAGCACAATCACTTTCAATGATTCTCAAGCACTCTCTCTTTTCCAAAGAGCTGTGTAAACAGCCAAAGTGAATGATGATCATGTTCTAAATTAATGACACTTCCATATTCCAAATGTACAATATGAAAGCCTTCTGATTTTTTTCTTCAAGATCATTAATGGAAATATTTTAAAGGCAGTTCCTTAGCACTGAAAATATTAAGCTGTTATTATTGCAAATGAGCTTATTTGTACTTTCAAATGAAAATATAAATAAGTAATAAGTAAATATTAGCAGTTTGAGTTCCATAATGAATAAGTACAGAATTGGTTACTGACGGAGTATATGCCCATTAGAGAGGCAGTGAAATTAACATTTGTTGACATTTTACTGCTTTTAGCTTTAATGTAAACTAGAAGCAATTAAATTATGCTCAACATATTTCCCTTGTAAATATTTTCACTTTCTAGAAATAGTAACCAAGATGTCTTACGGAAGCCCCCAAACTTAGAGGGGGAGGAAGAAAAGGAGAAGTTTTACCTGTCATTTTTTCCATAAAAGTTAGAAGTTCAAATACTGAGTTCCACTCTTCTCTTTCTTATCCACCCCAGGACCATGTTGTCTCTGCTTCTTTTTCTCAACGTTGGGCACTCTAGGCAAATCTATAAATCCATGTTAGATAGACCATGAATTATCAGTAGCTTCAATGAAATGAAGACAAAAAAAGCTTGAATATTTAAACACGTAGCAACTTTCTCCTATGATACATCATTTCAGACCCAAACTCATTTTTTTTCTTTGATATCTACTACTCCTATAAACTCCCAGTTTATCATATAACATTACAATTTATGGTATAACCAGCTTGTGTACTGACTATAAACCCTTTATCAATGCCACTGTAAAGATTTTATAGTCCATAAATAGAAGAGTAATCCTGTCTCTCCTCCTTGTTTTGACCAATACACATGATTCTGAACGTGTCACTGCTGTTATTTGTTTTACATACAGAGTGAGTTATGTGAAAATAAGTAGATACATGGCTTTGCCTCTCCAAAATTCATAGACAATTCAGGGTCACATGGAAGATTAACAATCTGTAGCAAGCTTGAAAGATGAAAAGGGACAGATCTGTCCTTATTACATCATTAATCTATAGCAAGATGAGCAAAACCTATTCTACAAACAAAAATAATTAGAGGAATTCTCTCTACCTGAAATGGCTCCTCCTTGGCTCTCCCCACTCTAATCACAAATCACAATTAATAAGGTCCAAAGTCATATATGAATCACAGCTTAAAATCTAAAGGTCTTTGAGGAGTCTCAACAAGATACCTTTCCTTTCATTATTCTCCTCCTTCCTCCCCACATTGTCATCCCACCCAATCCAGCCCAACCCAATTTACCAATGAATAAGTTACCAAATGCATGTGATTTAATTGAAGAAAACTAACTCTTGCTTGTCAAGACAAGAAAAACAGTGCAAAGGAGTTTGGCCTGAAGAAATACTCTTCTAGTAGGTGCTCATTTTGTCAGTGGATAAATTCTGAATGCTTAGCTGAGACAAGGTTGGGGGGGGGGGGGCAGGGGGAAGGGGAAGAGAGGAGAGGACATATTCTCAATAATTGGTTGCCTTTGGCTTCTTGGGTGCCCAGGGAAGAGATTGGCCCATCTTTAATTATTGATACATTTGAATGTCTTCATTTAGAATAAGACACAAGAAGGCTCAGGTGAAGCTCTGGGGATTTCCAGCCAAAGGCTGGCTAATCTCCAGTTAAACAGGCCCATTATCTCCCTCACTCCCCGGGAGAAAGTCAAGCAGAACTGATTTGATTAAGAGCAGATTAACCTCTCCAACACAGCTACCCTGGGTTTAACACCTGTCACTTTAGTATGACAATTTATATTTATTCAAAAAGCCATGAGACAGTAAATTAAACATTGCCCTAATTAGAAAAATGTCATATGTTACAGTGGGGGAGCAACCTGATCTAATTTTCAAGCAGGCCTTGTGCAAGGAACACATCAGTTCGGCATTAGCCCGAGCCCAGTAAACACTTGCACACTTTGAAGGAACAGAAGTGGTGTACGGCTCCACAGACTATGTAATGCACCTAATGTTAAATCTGGATAAAAGCCAAGGTTTACTGCAAACTTGGATTTGTTTTATGTATAGTTCCTGCTGCCCACTTATACCCTGTAGGTAATAACGTATCTTGGGTTTAAACAGCATGAGTTTAGCAGAGGGGCTTTGGGACACTGATAGCGGACTGAATTTGGGATTAAAAGAGTCAAACCCAGATTCTGCCATCAGCTTTCTGTGTGACTTTGGGCAAATCATCTAGCTTCTTCAGGCCTCACTTTCAACTGTAAAATAAAGAGTTGGAGATGGACTACATGACATATAAGGTCCTTCCAGCTCCAAATCTATGATACTATGATCCCATAAACAACAGACCATTCCTGCCCTTCTTGATCTGTCTTCTGCAAAAAGAACTCTGAGTGAGAAAATCCTGAGTGAAATTTATTCATTCAACATATATTTATGGAGTAGCCTGTAGGCTAGGCTCTCCAGGAATACTGTGAAGAATGTTCTTAGCTCTGCCTAACATGATCCATTCCCTACTTCACAGGTCACTTATCTAAATACATTTAAATATGCCTCTGCATTTTATTTTATTTTTCCTTTACTTTAAAAATAACAAATATACAAAGCTTTGACAATGGCTATGGGAACCTGAATATTCGTAGTAGAAATTTTGTTAACCAGGAAAACTCAGTGAATAAGATTTAGCATCTGCCCTCCAAAGCAAAAAATGAATGCTAGAGAATGGTTACCAATTTAGTTTAGGTTTTAGCCAAGGCGAACTCTTTCTGGATTTAATTCAGTTCTTGTGGAAGCATCCTGCTAAGCACTAGAGATACAAAGAAAAGCAAAAACTGCCCCTCCCCTCAAGGAACTCATAATCTAATGAGGAAGATAAGACAAAAACAACTAAATACAAACACAATATGCATGGGAAAAATTGGAGATGATTTTGAAAGGAATACATTAGCATTAAAGAGGACTAGGAAAGGCTTTTTGCAAAAGGTGAGAAACTACGTGGCACTTGAAGAATTCCAGGAAATCCAAGAGGGACAGAAAAAGAGGATGATGGGAAGAAGATCTTCATACAGGGAAAAATTCATGGAGGCAAGAAATGAAGTGTGCATATGCTTTGACCCAGAAATATTATTCCTTATACTTATTCCCCTGAGAACAAACAAAGAGGAAAAGGAACCCATGAATGGAAAAATATGCATAGCAATGCTTTTTGGTCTACCAAAGAAGTAGAAACTAAGCAGGTACCTATCATTTGGTGAATGACTGAACTAAATATGTGGACACAATGGAAAATTATTACAGTGTAAGAAATGAAGAAGGGAGAGGTTTCAGAAATACCTGGGAAGATGTGTGAACTAATGTAGAGTGAAGAGTGAAGAAGTGAACAAGGGGAAAAACTTATACTATAACAACAGAATTATAGAGAAAAAAACTTCGAAAGACTTAAGAACTTGGATCAATTCAATGCTCAACCATGACACTACAAGATCATTGAAGAAGCATGTTACCCACCTCCAGCTAGAGGCATGATAGACTCAGGGTACAATATCAGATTTTTCAGATATAACAAATATGTGGATTTGTTTGGTTTTGCTTTTTTTAATGATATTTATTACTATGTGTTTTTCTTTTTCTCAATTTGGTGTCTAATTTGAAGGATACAGATGCTCACTTCTCCCGCTTGCAGTTCATCTTTCATAGTCTTTTGATCACCATCTTCTTTTATGTCTGACTCTTTAGTTTATTCTACATCTTCTACATCATCATCATTCTCTGTCTCATTTGGTACAACACTCTCCAGGAACTTTTTGAAACTTTCTGGTGGGACAGTGGGTAGAACACAGGGCCTGAGTTAGGGAAACCTCAATTCAAATCCAGTCTCAAACACTTAGTAGCTGTGCGTTCCTGAGAAAATCACTTTAACCTCTGCCTTTCTTTTTTCAACTCTAAAACAGTGATATTAATAGAATGTACCTCACAAGGCTGTTGTTGTGAGAACTGAATGAGATAATATTTGTCCTGGCAGAGGAGCTATTTAATGCTTATTTCTCTTCCCTTTTCCCTTGGTAATCAATGGTAATCAATTACCATTCTGTCAGTACTTGGTGACAGTTGAAGAGACAGCAATAGTAAAACTCCCCAGAAGAAAAAGAAAACAAAGATAGTTACTGAAACATTTCTAATTCATAGTTGAAAATGAAAAGATGTCTGGAAGGAAATTGTAAAAACAATGTTGCTAGCAGCTACTGTGGCTGTGTAAGACAAACAACACCAGCACACAGAAGGGCTGCCAGCACAGGTCCTTTGATCTGCTTTTCTAAGGAAAGCATAGTTACCAGGGAGGCACCAACATCTGGGTTTTCAAGCAGGGTAGGGATGGGGAGCATGGGGGTGGGGTGGCTCCCTAACAACAGTTACCCAGAACACCCAGACTCTTGTCTGGTCAAATCACACAACACTCTTCCAGTGAGTGAGAGCCCCAAACAAAATGCTAACCTCTGAGTTTATATACCCTTCTTTGGCTGAAGGCTTCACATCTAATCAGCAAAAGGGTGTGGGCCTGGGGCTTTGCACCTAGCAAGACTTAATCAAAAACACTTGATTACTTTAGCATTCTAAAAGAGAAAGCAGTTAAAAAAAAAAAAGTTCCACCCTAATTACCATAACAGAAATATAGGCATGTAAAATAGCTCTGAAAGTAATGGACTGAATTTATGTACTTTTTAAAAAATGTGATACATAATAGAGATTTGTGGCTTCTACTACCTGTATAGAAATGCTCAAATGTTCTAGTGTCAGAATAAACAAAATTCATAAAAAAACAAACAAAAATTATATAATTTAGGCCACACTTCTCCAACTTTTCCATAAGGATAGTATGTGATTTTTTTTTAATCAAATTCTTTGATAATATCCATTTGCTTGCAAAAATCCATCAAACCTTTTACCAAAATTTAGGTAAAATATCCTCAGCTTCCCCCTGATATATGAGTTTAGGGAGTCTGACAAAAAAAAAAATAAAGTATAGCTAGTCTAATATGACCTGTTGTTGATGAAGCCATGTTGACTTATTGTCATCACTGCTTTCTTTAAGAGAGGTTCATTAACCTTCTATCTTTTTAATGGCCCATTCTAAAATTATCTCTGGAATCAGTCAAACTCTTTGGCCTATTGCTTGTAGCTTCTAATCTTAAAAAAAAAAAAGACATTTGACTTTTCTGTTCCTATGGTACTTCTCTCTTCCATGATATTTCAACCATCACTAACAATGACAATTCAGTATCTAAAGATGCAGTTCCTCTAGGCCTAGTGACTTGAATTCTTTAAGAGCATCTAGAGCCTTAACAACTGCCTGTTAATCTCTTTAATTCTGTCATTTCCAATTCAAAGGTCACTTGCATTACTACAGGAAACAGAAAGGAAAGTCTGGGAGTTTTGTTTTCTTGTTGCTGGTTACCACTCTACCCCTCTCAAGTAGAAAATTTATTTCTTCCTTTCTTGAGAAATTCAGTGCCTCATTCATAGTATTCATTTCCATCAATACCTGCCCTCATACATGGAGACTTTGAGATGCACTTTAATATATCCCTTGAACTTCCTGAACTCCCACTTCATCACCTCTTTAACTCCCGTAACCTACATTTTCACTCCAATTCAGACACCCACTGGGAAAGACAAACCCAGAATGTACTACCTTCTTATTCATGTACTAAGAAATTCCTTTCTTCAATCATAATCCCCTATCATACTCTAACTCCCTCTGCCTCAAATTCATTCTTCTTTCAATCTCTAGTTCTTCCACTTCTCCCTGTTCTCCTAATTACCCATGCTCTGACTTCAATTTCCTCTTTTATCAGCTTCGTCTTTATTGATCATTTTAAATGTGTAAATGTGTTCTCCCTTCTATCCCTGAATCCCTTCCCTCTGTCATTCATGCTTTGCCAAACTGGTTCTCACCCATACCGCCTTCTTGATTCTTACTTGCATGCCACTAAGTATCTGAGATAGTCACTCATGTACACCACTACGAATTAATGTCATCTCATCTCTGCTAGGCCTTTATACTATTGCACGGCCATTTTTCATCTCCCTTATTGACTCTGTATCACACTCCCTTCAGCATCTGCTCGGAACTTCCTTTTTCTCCTAAAGTTCCCAACACCATTTCCTCCCCTTTCTCTCTAATCAGGTGTTAACTTTGCACAGCTCTGTGCCTCACAAATCCGATTCAGGTGCAAATCAGGACATCACCCTCATGCTGTCACTGGTCCTCTTTGAGAACCAAGGATCAACAGCAATTAGGAGACCTCACCAACTACTTGACTTAAGAAAACAAATGCCATTCGATATGAGCTTCCTCTTTCCTGCTATCCAAATATCAAAGTCAGTCCACATTATCCTCCATTCTTTCTCTGTTTTCTCTAGTCACTAAGGAAGAAGCAACCCTCTTTGCCAAGGCTAGCCCCTCCTCTTATTCCATTAATCCTATTCCTTTCCCTCTTGGGGAATAGGACCCCATCTCAACTCATTCATTTCCTTTCTCTCGGTTTCAAATTCTCCATATACGATGACTCCTTCCCCACTATCCACAGAACTATCCAGGGAATATGCTATTCCAAAACAAACAAACAAAACCCAAACAACAACAAAAAAAACTTTCCCCATAATCTTCCCAAATTAAGGTGCAATAACTCTTCTCCCTTTCCTTTATACTTGTTACCTGTTTCCCCACCTTCAATCTACTTCTCAACCCATTGCAATCTGGCTTCCTACCCCACTAATTGGGCATCTAGGTGGTACAGTGGATAGAGCACTGGGCTTGGAATCAGGAAGATTCATCTTCATGAGTTCAAATGCAGCCTCAGATATTTATTGGCTGTGTGACCTGGGCAAGTCACTTAACCCTGTTGGCCTCAGTTTCCTCATTTGTAAAATGAGCTGGAGAAGGACATGGCAAACCATTCCAATATCTTTGCGAAGAAAACCCCAAATGGGATCACAAAGGGTTAGACACAACTGAATTGACTCAACAATAACAATCTCAGTAATTGACTAAAACTTCCCATTTCAGAGATATCAATAAAGTCTTAACTTCTAAATCTGATCTTTTTTCAGTCATTCTACTTGACCTATCTGGAGGCTTTGATACAGTCAACCATCCTCTCTTCATAAATATCCTCCCCCTTTGGGTTCCATGACATTGCTTCTTCTTGGTTCTCTTCCTACCAGTCTGACTGCTCCTTTTTAACCCTCTTTGCTGGATTTCCAACTATCTTCCATTCACTAAGCCTAGCTGTCACCAAAAGCTCTCCTGAGCCCTCCTCTTCTTTCTCCAAACACTCTCTCTCAGTGAGCTTATCAGTTCCCCTTGGGTTCAATTATTATCTCTATGCAGATGCTCCCAAATCTATATATTCAGCTTTAATCTGTCTCCTGTTCTCCAGTCCCACATCACCAATTGCTGCTGTATAGCTCCATCTGGATGTCCCATCAACATCTTGAGCTCAACATGTTCAAAACAAAACACATTATCTTCCCCTAAACATGCCCCTCCTTGTAACTACTCTATTCATGTTGCGGGTACAACCAGCATTGTAATCACTCAGGTTCACAACTTGGAATCACCCTCTCTCACCTCTCATATGCCCAAACTTGCCAAGTTTTGTTAAACCTCAAAGCCCTCCTTTGTACCTAACCCTTCCTTTTTTTTTTAATCACATGGCTACCTCCCCTCATTTTCATCTTTATTACCTTTCACCTGAAACAATACCATCACCTTCATTTTTTAGCTCATTGCCTCTTACCTAGACTCTTGCACTGAATCTTAACTAGTCTCTCTGCTTCCTGCCTCTCTTCTCTTAACTATTCTCTACACAGCTGCTTAATAAATATTTCTGAGATATAGTTCTGACCATGTCATTCCCCTGTTCAAAAATCTTCAGTAGGGTTTTTGCCTCTGGAATAAAATATAAAACCCTGAGCCAGAAAATAAAGTCCTCCACAGCCCATGAGGTAGTGGAATGGGCACAGTGCCTAGAGTCAGGAGATCTGGGTCCAAATACCCTGCTCTGGTAATTTCAGTGATTTTGGACACATCATTTATCCTGGGCCTGTTTCCTCATCTGTTAAGTGAGATGCTTGGACAACATGACCTCTGATTGCCCTTCCAAATTTAAATCTATGAGCTGGCTTCTATCTGCTTCTCCAGAGTTATTTTATAACCCACTCTACATTACAGCTATACTGGTTTACTGACTTTTCCTCAAACTTCATATTCAAACACTTCTCTCTCTGCTTTCAACAAACCATCCTCAGTGGATGGGATAAAATCTTTCTTCACGTTTGTCTCTTAGAGATCATAGTTTCCTTCAGGCCTCAGTTTAAACGACCCCCATCCTGCATGAAGCCTTTCCTTATCCACCCCATCTGTGATTTTCATTCACCTCAAATTATCTTAGATTTATTTATCTATTTATATATTGGATGCCACACCCCATAGAATTTAAGTATTTTGGGGGTAAGGAATGTTTCCATGTTCATCACTGAATTGAATCAAATTGAAGGGTAGAAGCCCAAGGACCACTCCAACTGTAGAAGAAAGACTTTAGACCCTTAGCCTTGTGGGTGCTGTAGGGCTGTCCTCTCCTATTAATCTTCTCTGGAGAATCAGCAGCAAAAATCTTACTTCAATCGGCTCCCAAAGCAGATCAGTGACAGCAGAGTTTGGCTACATTTCTGAAGCTCAGAAACAGCTCTGCCCTGAAGATGCATTCAGAACTGAACTGCCTCCAATAAGGATAAAGCCACCTCTTATCCATTGAAAAGGTAAAGAGCCCAGGGCTGCATCAAGCTGTCAGTAACTCCCACAGAGAGCATTTGTCATGGGCAAGTCAACGGCTGATGTCCAAGGCAACTTGAACCAAAGGTGACAACTCCATTTAATATACCCCCAGGAGCTGGAATTGTGGGCAAAGGCTCCTAGACCTTTCTTATTCTCTGAGCCCTGGAGATACTTCAGACACCTTTTGTTCTAAGAAACTGTTGTCTGTATAAAGAAAGTACAATTTTCTTCCTTTTTGGCTTCTATGCAACCAGATCTGGTCTGCCTTCCTGGGAAAGATAATCAGAGAGGGACTGTAGAGATTATCTAGCCTAACTCCCTCATTTTATAGGTTGGGAAACTGAAGAAACATGGAATGACTTTTTCCAAGTCCCACTGGCTCCTCTCAGAAGCTGAGCTGAGATTTGTTTGAACCCCAGTTCTTTGATTTCAAATCCCCTATTCTTTCCACTGTACCACACTGCTACTTAGTGTTCTGAGGTTGTGTTTGGACCCCACAAGTACTATGGCATGCCCAAATGGCATCCAGAAAAATAACATCCAGGTGTCTATATGACAGGTGGCTGCACATGTTTTCTTTCAATCCTTTGTTTTATTTTCTATAAAATAGAATACAATCAGAAAATGTTGGAGTTAGAAGAGATCTTAGCAATCCTCTTATTCAAACATCTCATTTTCCAGATGAGAACATTAAGACCTAGAGAGGTGAAGTCATGTGCCCAAAGCTACATGTCAGGTTAGTGTCAAAGCTGAGACCATAGAACTCAGAGGCTAAGATTTTTCACCTCTCTTTTTCTATTTCTTTTCAACAGTATTCTTTTCAACATGTTTCTCCTAGGAACAAAAATATTTCCTTAGGCATGCATTCAGCTATCCCCATGAAGATTTATGTAATACACTTATTGCCAATTGAATAAAGTGCTCCTAATTTGGGAATAAGAGGGAGCCAGTAGAAACATTTATTAGATTTTTCCTATGTTCATGGCACTGGTGATTCATCCAAGGTCTCCCCACTGCATCTGGGGCCATCTCCTGTCATCCTAACCTACTAGACTTAGTTGACCCTGGAGGAGCTAGTGAGGCACAGTTCTGCCTCATTTAAATACAATTCACTTGCAAGTCAAGACATCATCCTCCAGATGTCATTGGTCCTCTCCAAGAATAAAGGACAAACAATAACCAGTGAGTAGTAGTAGCTACCCAACTTGGGACCCAACTGGCCAATTCCAGTTAGGTAATGCTCCTTCCTTCCTTCCTTCCTTTCATCTTCATTCCCTCCTCATTTCCCTCCCTCCCTCTTCTCCCTCTGTCTACATGGTGAATCATACCCTTACATATAGGTGCTCTGTACAAAAGAATATATTTTGATCATTGAAACCTCACAAGATATCTTGGGATTTATGGGTTAGATTTTTTTCCCTTCCCTACCTATTTATTCTACCATTTAAAAAAAACTGGGACAATTAACTCTTTTGTCTCATGTAGTTTCATTTATGATTTCTTGAAATAGAGCACTGGAAAATCAGGCTTTGATAAAACCCACTGGAATTCAAATGGAGCTACTTTGCCATGCCTTAAACCCAAATCAAGGTGACTTTCATTGATTGTCCAATAATAGGTCCCAACCCAAGCCTCACTTGGTCATTGTTGGGTTTTGATGGCTCAGAATGAGTGTAAATAGCAATCATCTCTGTTCTGGCCAGAAATCTAGAGGGTCTTCCTCTCCCAGTTTGATTTTGTTTTGAGTAGGCAAACTAGGCCATCTTTTGCCTCATTTCTTACCTAGCCTTAAATCACTGAATGGGTGTTGCCTCAGACAAACTTAGACCTTAGCTTAAAGAGGCCAAGGTTTCCCATGCATCTGACATCATCTCCAATCATCCTGATCTATGTCTTGCTGCTGGATTCAGATGACCCTGGAGGAAAGTGAGGCTGATGACTTTACACAGCTTTGCCTCACTTAAATCCAATTCACTTGCAAGTCAAGGCATCACGCTCCTGATGTCATTGGTCCTCTTCAAGAACAAAGGACAAACAACAAACAAATTAAGGGTTAAAAGAGTTTACATTCTAATAGAAATGAGTGAATGTGGGAGGAAAGATAAATTGAGGGAAGGAAGGAAGGAGGGAGGGGAGGAAGGAAGGAAGGAAGGAAGGAAGGAAGGAAGGAAGGAAGGAAGGAAGGAAGGAAGGAAGGAAGGAAGGAAGGAACAAATGAAGGAAAGAAGGAATGAAGGAGAGAAG
>CM053624.1:257697439-257735076 GCA_028646595.1 Phalanger gymnotis
CTTCTCTGTTGTCTTTGGTGTTTGTGGGTTGAGAAGTCTGGTAACTGCCACAGCTCACTGATTCTGGGCATTAGGGCACGCTCTGCCTGGCTCCTGGTCTGGTTGGTCCACGCCGCCCATGCTGGCCTCTGCTCTGCTCCACTCCCAGCTCCGTGCAGAATAGACCTTACCCAGAGACCATCCAGGCTGTCCTGGACTGGAGCCCTGCTTCCCTCTGCTGTTTTGTGGGTTCTGCAGTTCTAGAATTGCTTCAGAGTCATTTTTATAGGTTTTTGGAGGGACTTGGCAGGGAGTTCCCGCTAGTCCCTGCTTTCCAGCCACCATTTTGGCTCCAGCTACCACTCTTAATGTGCCTAATCAGATTATTCTGTGTTTCTGGACTTGAATCTCATCAAATTTTGGCTATTTCTTTCTTATACACTTAACCCAGTGTTTGCCCCTTATCACCATTCAAACTCTTTGAGGACAGGCCTGGTGTTCCTTTTTATCTAGGCCCAGCAATCATTATGTCTTAGTGGAAAGAACACTGAATTGGAAGTCCCAATGCTAGTGCTATCTTGGGCACATCAGAATAACATAACAGATAGATAACATACTAGATTTGGAGTTAGAAGACCTCAAAATCTTTGGGCAAGACACAGCTCTGTGGGCCTCAGTTTCCTCATTAGTAAAGTGATGGGATTGGATTAGATAACTTCTAAGGTCTCTTCTTCAAGCTATCTATAATCCTATGAGTCCAAGGAAAGCCCTTAACACCAAAGCTATGTGTTTTTATCTACAAAACAACAACCCAGATACAGAAAACATTCACAAAGACTTGGGGCAGATGTCTAAAATACCAGGGAAGAAAAACATTTGAAAACCCAGCTGGAAGAAACACATCTTTTCACCAAACTTAGATGCAGAATTGTCTTGTTCAGAGGGCCATTGTGAGAGTGACATTTCAGTCTTTTATGGAATATATCTGGAACTCTATGACCCCAAACTGGAATTAGCTGTAGTCCCCAGCAAGCAAAATTCAGACACAGAGCACATGTTGTACATTGAAAGAACAAGTCGCCATGACCTACTTGTAATGTATTACGACCTGGCCGGGTGCTGCCGTTCTCCTTGGCAGGTTCCCTGGCCATCTACTTTCTTGCTTTGTTCCAAACTGGAAAACCCTAGACTGAGGCACTCACTCACAACAATCAAGCCTCTTCTTGCCCTCACTCCCACTCCTACCAAGGGAGAATTTGACTGGAAAAGAGTGACGCCAGTGCCTACCTCCCAGCCCCATTCTCCCCAATTCTGGAAGAATTGGGTCAGCCCTGCTCTGGCTTTGATCACCAGCAACATATTCACACTATGACTGGTTTCTCTTAATTAGTTCAGCAATTCTGCCGACTGCTCTTAGAAAGGTAACTGTCTGTATCCGTCCTGTGTGGGCCTACGGGGAGCAGTTTCACACCTGGTGGTCTTGCAGACTGGACACTTTTAAAGTGGAAGGCTTTATGCTTAGTCTGGAAGAACTGCCTGGAACATACAGCTGACAACCAAAACAAATGAGTGAGCTGTTCTGACAGTGAGTCTACGGATTCTTCTTGTTTTGTCTTTTAGCAGGATTCATAAAAGATATCCTCCTGCTATCCTCTTTCACAGGGCTACACAAAATGGAATAGCACAGACAATAAAATGTAAACAAACAGTATCATTGATTATAGAAGAGTGGAAAGAATATTGCAAGTTGGGACAAGAAAATTTGGCTTCCAGTCCCAGCTCTACTATTAAAAAAACTGTTACCTGTATGACCTTGGGCAAGTCACTTAACCAATCTGGTGAGGTTTAGTTTCCTCATCTGCAATTTGAAGAAGACTCAATAAACTCTTTTTAAATACAAGGCTCCTCTAATCCTATGATAGTCACTTTTGCTTCTTAGAATTCATCACTTCCTTCAAAGCTCAGCTCATGTACCACCTTGCTACAATAAGCCTCTCCCTTACTGCTTCCCTTCCTAAATATCTTTCCTTTCCTTTATGTACACATACACACACACCCCACATTACATACATCCCAGCCTCCATACCTTTACTTGAGCTTTTCCCTTAATCCTGGTATACCCTCCCTCTTCATCTCCTCCATCTGCATCTATTCTTTAAGAGCTAGTCCAAGTACCACCACCTCTGCCAAGTACTACTTAGCCCTCAATAAAGTTTTCCTTCATTCATTCATTTCTTTCATTGCTCCAGAGAGCACTCACACAATTGAACTCCTGGTTATAATGCACTGTGTTGTTCTCTAATCATTGTCTTCTTACTCAATGGGATTATAAACTCTTCAGAAGCAGGGCCCAATTCTGTTGATCTAGCACCCTACTAGGTCCTAATAAGTACACAAAAAATATTTGTTGGTTGATTAATTAAATCAACTAGGAAGACATAGGCCAGTTTCTAGTGCTACAGAATGAACCAAAGGAAAGACAAAAAAGCTTGCCCATATTTATGTAGGGAAGCTCAAGGTGTGTTTAATGATAAAGTTAATTAAGGCCATCCAAGCAGACCATCTAACCTGTTTTGCACAGAGTCCCTGGGTTACTCTGAGCCTGAGTCTCCCTGGTCAAGTGAAACCAAAAATAAAAACAAACAAACAAGACAAGACAACTAATGTCAACTCCCTGGATAATTCAGGCTGAAAACCTGCCTTAGCATCCATTCCCACTGGCACCATTACCACCCACCCCCAGTTTGCATTCTGGGGCCTCAACGAATGCCAGGTCAGAACAAACGAGCCTCACTGCCAGCAAAGATGAGCCTGAAATTCACTCCAAATGGCAGAGCTGTGGGTATTTCAGAATAAAGGTGACCTTGGCTGGGGCACTGAACATCTCAAGGTGAATGACGGGCAACAAGAAAAGACAAAGTTCCTCTCTTCTTTGTGAATAACCAGATGAAATATTTTCATCTTTCTAATTTTCCTTTTCCCAGTTTCTGATTTCCTGTAGTTCTCTTTTACCCTTCTTCTACAACTGTGCAGTCATGCTTCAAGATTTGAGAGAAATCATGTCATAACTGTGTAAGGTCAAGATTATGCACCTGTTCGAATCCTCTAGAGCCATCACTGAAAAAAGCCTTGCCAAGTTTTTCTTAGTATCACATAGTCTGCAGGTTATAGGAATTCCCAGGGCCTGACACAACATTTCAAGTTGTTTTGGGGGTAAAGTTTCTTCCTGAGATCAAAGAAATTTCTACATAGGTAAAATGTCATATATTTAAGTTAAAAAGAATTTTACACACTATCTAAAGTCAATTCTTTTACTCTTATCTGATTAATTTTCTAATCCCCTCTCTTCCCCCTCCTCAACCACACCCCCATCTATGCCAAACTCCCTTTTCTCTCCTTAAAGAGAAAAAAAAAAGCCCTTGGCCTATTATCTCAGTAGAAGATCTTGCCAAATATTTAAGTTTTTAAAAAATGAGACCATTCATTGCCAACTCACTTTTTCCCCCAACTCTCCACTTCACAACTCTTCAGTGGCAACCCTGAATCTTTATACCTTTGTTCTAACCTCAAGGAAGAGGTGACCCTCCCTTCTATTTGTGCCCTTGATCTCATCCTCTCTTGATTACTCTGGTACATTGCCCTTCAGTCATCAACTCTAGTTCCTTAATTTTCAATCTCTCCTTATATCTTAGCTCCTTCCTTATTGCTTATAAACCTTCCCAAATCTCCTCCATCCTAAAAAAAAAAAAACTAAATAAACAACCAAAAATAAATGTCCAATATCCTGCCATCCCCTCAAACTATTTCCTATAGCTCTTCTTCCCTTGCATGACCAAATTCCTTGGAGAAAGTACCTCCACTCTTTATCTCTTTCTCAACCCCCATTTTGTACCAGCCTTCTAACCTCACCTCATCACTCAACTGCAGTTGCTCTCCACTAGTGTTTAATTGCCAAGTTTATAACCATTCCTCAGTCCTCTTTGTTTTTCTGCAGCACGTGATCCTGTTAACCACCCCTTTCCCCAGACACTCTCTCCTTCCCTAAGTTTTCAAGATAAGACTCTTTCCTGATTCTCCTCCTGTAATGGGGAATAAGTATGTTAACATAGAATGAGTAACTCCATTTTGTTTTAAGCCTCCATTTTGTGACTAAGTAGTTGTTATGTAAGCTGTTTTGGGTTGTTGGTTTTTTTTGGTTTGTTTTTTTTGTTTTTTGGTAATAGGATAAGCATTTGAGTGACAGAGTTTAGCAATGATACAACTATCTCTCAAATTTGGTAAACAACTATTAATGATGTGTGGGTCCCCCTAGATTTGTTAAACAACTACTAAAAATGAATGTTCCCTCCTACCCAAACTTGGTAAACAACTAAAAAATGCTTGCTAAAGATACTAGCTTTGATTGATAGCTTCCTTTCATCATGGATTTAAGTAATCAATTACCAAGCAGAATTTAAATGTAACTTATAAAAGTCCTTAGCCAGACCCATAAAAACTCACTGGAAGTGCCAGCCACCAATCTGCTCCTGGGTCCCAACTAAAATATACCTCGGCATTCTTCACACTTAGAAATGTGTCCCCTGTTCACTAAAGAGCAGCTCTGACTGACAGAGACTTGCCAAAATTCCATCTCAATGGCATATAATCAACCGGGTAGAATTCCTCTCCATGGGTTTACCAGGACCTTAGGAATTATGTTGATGGTTTGTTCCTATAGGGTTTGATATATTGCTGAATAGTCAATAAAGTCTGACTGGCATGCATTGATGGTGTCAGTCTTATGAGTCTACCCTGGTATCAGTCCTAATTAACCCTATTAGGATCATCATTACTAAGCATACCTAATAGTGCATTGTGCTTCCTACATGCTTGGCCACTTTAGTCTCCTTTGTTGGATCATTATCCATATTCCATTTCACTTGAAATATGTGGGTATACTCAAGTTATAAATAAATAATGAGAGACCAAGCACAAAGAGCCTTAGGGCCTTGTCTCCTCTGAGACCATATGACCCCTCCAAGAAACAGGTTTTGCTCCTTCCACTTTTTATTCTGTTGTTATTGTTATTTGATATTTGGGGGAATAGAATCTCTGCAAAGGTCAAAAGGATGAGGGATCCAGAAGTCTAGGGTGGGTTTCACAACCAGTCAGGAATTCATGCCTGGAGGAACAAACTTTAGGAGTAACCTTTGGGACCCAGCCGAGCTGAAGGACTCGCCCTGCAGTCACGCTACATGCAGACATGAACTAGGTACTGTTAATACTATGTAGAATTGAACTAAATTTTGAGGCTACTCCTCCAGAGATCAAAGCAACGTAGAAGAGAATATGCCCTGGAGAAACTAGGGAAAAACTCTGGCTATACCTTGAAAATAAATATCCCTTTGTAAAAGCTAATCGATGTTAAGTGGTTAAATGCAACTGGGGTGCTAGTCATTGAATCCTAACAAGGAGGGGGGAACATCACATGGGAACTCAAGAGCTGTAGAGAAAAGCTTCACCAACCCCCCATTACACATTACAACACTAAGTAATCAATCAATAAGCATTTATTAAGTCTTTACTATATGCCATGCACTGTGCCAACTGTGGGCATTGCCCAAGGCTTTGTCCTTGTTCTTCTTCACTACTCTTTCCAAAATGTCTCCTTTGATTACTTGTGTTGGCAATCAAAATGGGCTCTTAGCACTCAGTTCAACCAAATGCCCTTGAAGAATTTGCCTTTGTTTCCTTGATTAGATTGGGAGTCCTTGGTGACCTCCTTGCCTCAGGGGAGGGCCTAGTTTACATGGGTTTGAGTGGCAAGTTTGGGACATCAGAGGCTTTTAGACCACGTGGGTTTAAGTCACCTCTTTGTGACGATTTTAGGTCACATGGGTGAGTCACATGTGTGATTCACCCTTGACCTTGAAAAAGATATAAAACCAGGGGTTGGTTTTCTCTTTCTCCGAATTCTGAACCACAGGAGGAGAGGGGCGTGACTCTGGGCCAGCCGTTGTCGAGCTCCCCAGCTAGTGAACTCTGATGTCGGTGCTATTTGGTAACTATGAATTGTGATTTGGTCTGTTTCTGATGTATCTTTGTATTTGTATTTGCTCTGAAGTTCAGGGTTCTGGCTTTTTCCCCTGAACTAAGTGAGTGATATTTGTATGCTGGATTAAAGTAAACTTGTCAACCTCGTAATGTTGCTTTCCTTAGTAAAGCAGATCAAAAGAACCTATGCTGGCGGCATTCCTGTCGTTGGGCTTGTGTTGGTTTTTCACCCCCACAGCAGCTGCTAGCCAGATTGTTGAACAATTACCTTGCATTGGTTCCCATGGTTTAATTATCATTTCTGTGCAGATGGCTTCCAGAGCTACATATTCAGTCCCAGTCTCTCTCCTAAGCTTCAGTCCCATGTTTCTAAATGTCTATTAGATTTTTCACATTGGATGACCTGGGGAGATTTCAAATGCCACAGAATTAATTTCCCTCTGATCTCACCCCTCTTCCAAGCTTCCCTAATTTTAAGAAAAGCATAATCACCCTTCTAAGTCTTCCAGATTTGTAACCTCTCCATTGGTCTGGACTCCTCCCTTTCCCGTATATCACACTGCAGTCCAATTTCTATTACTTTCTATTTCTGCCTCCACAATATCTCTCCCATCTGACCTCTTCTCTTTGCTCACACTGCCACCACAGCCATTACCACGTCTTGCCTGGGCACTAGCACTGGCTTTCTAATTAGTCTCTTTGCCTACAATCTCTCTGTTCCCAACTCATCCTTCACAGAGCAACCAAAGGGAAGGTCTGATCATGTTACTTCCTACTCAGTAAACTCCAGGGGTTTTCTATTCCTTCTAAGATCAAATATAACTCCTCTATTTGACATTTTATAACCTGGCCCCAACCTACCTTTCCAGTCTTATTATACATTACTCCCTTTCCTATACTCTGCCTTATATTTATTTTGCATTTCTTCCATATTTGTACATGTATTGTATTTGTACGTGTTGTCCAGGTCCCTCCCCCCTCCAAAGAATATAAGATCCTTGAGAATAGAGATCGTTATTTTTTGTCTTTGTAGCCTCAGTGCCTAATACAGTGCATGGAACACAGTAGGTGCTTAATAAATGCTTATTGATCTAATGATGGCTAGTCACGAAGAAACATAAAAACAGCTCCTGCCCTCAAGAAGCTCACATTCGAATAATGTGCTCACATTCTATATATAAATAGCTCATTAACTACAAGATATACAAAGAGTGGCAGGATCATGGTTTCAAAAGAGAAGGGACTGGCAGCTGGGAAAGGCCTCTTGAGCTGAGACTCGAAGGAAACCTGGAAAACTAAGAGATGCAGGTGAGGAGATAATATGTTCAAAGGCAGAGACAGGCTTGGCATGTAACAGCATGCAGTTCGATACTGTTGGACTGCTAAGAATCTAGAAGGGACCTGTGCAGAAGAATATTAGAAAGATGGGGAAAATCCAGATTGTAAAGAACTGTAAATACCAAACAGATGAGTTTATATTTGTGCATCAAAGAGGGATTCTAGTCCCACCTTCCCCATTAGCTAATTCTGTGATTTTCCTAAATAGAGAGGGATCTGGGAGAGGACATGCAAAGTATTATGTAAACTCTAAGTCACCATATAAACTTCAGCGTGTTACTTCATCTCTTCTGGGCCTTAGCTTCCTAATCAATAAGATGAGAGAGCTGGACATCATAATCTGAACCTGCCTTTCCTCAAAGTTCCTAGTTTGTCCACTTTCTCAGATTCTGACTAGGTGTACTGTTTGTTATTGGTCCACTCATTCTCTTCTCTCTAGGTTTTCGTGAGAGGGGTAATCTCTCTTCATTCTCCTCCTACCAATTTGACTGTTCAGCCTTCTTTCCTGGATCTTCATCTAGGTCACATCCGCTAACTGTGAGTGTCTGACAGGGATGTGTCCTATAACCTCTTCTCTTCTTCCATACTATATAGCTCCCATGTATTAAATTATCATCTCCATGCTGATGACTTCTCTGTTGACTGTACTCTGGAGAAGACAGTGAAGCTGAGGCCTTTGCACAGTTCTGCCTGACTTAAATCCAATTCATGAACAAGTCAAGACATCACCCTCACGATGTCATTGGTTGTGTTTGAAAATGAAGGACAAACAACAACAACAGTAATTTTGGTCACATATTTGTAAGACATTTTTGGGTTTGGGGGTTGGAGACCTAGTTTTTTTTTTATTTATTATTATTATCATTATTATTAGTAGTTTCTCTTTTTCAAAAAACTGGGACAATTTACTTTTGTCCCTTCCTGATTGATAAATTTTGTGATGATAAACTAGGCCATCTTTTGTCTCAACTCTTACCTAGCTCTTAGTCACTAAATGGGCATTGTCAAGGACAAACTGAGAACTGAGAAAGACCTTAACTTAAAAGGGCAAAGGTAACCCATTGCATCCTGGGCCATCGCCAATCATCTTGACTCTTGTCTTACCACTGAATTCCAATGACTCTGGAGAAGAGATGACAACTTTAAGCAGCTCTGCCTCACAAATCCAAACGTACATACAAGTCAAGACATCACCCCAGTGATGTCATTGGTCCTCTTTGAAAAAGAAGGACAAAAAACAACTCTGCTGACCTCTAATCTCATAACTACAACTGCCTATCGCACATCTTGAACTGGATGTCCTATAGATATCTCAAGCTCAATATGTTCAAAACTGAACTCATTCTCTTCCCTTCCCTTTCCCTTCATCTCTTCCTAATTCCCCTATTACTCTTAAAGGTATCACTACCCTCCCAGTCACTCAGGCTCAAAACCTAGGTGTCATGCTTGATTCCTCATTCTCCTTCAAGTCCTGTCAATTTTACCTTTGTAACATCTCATATACCTGTCCCCATCTCTCCTCTGACACTAGCACCACACTGGTACAAGCCTTCATGTATCACGTCACACCTGGACTGCTACAATAGCCTGCTATTTGGCCTCCCTGTTTCAAATCTCCCCCTACTTTTGGTCTCAAGTCTCTCTCTTCTCTACCTATCCTCAATTAAATTGTCAAAGTGATCTTTCTAAAGTACAGGTCTATGTCACCGCCCTACTCATTAAACTCCAGTGATGCCCTATTACTTCCAGGACCAAATATAAAATCCTCTGGCATTCAAAGACCTCCATAATCTGGCCCACTCTTACCTTTCCAGTCTTCTTCTGCCTTACATCTCCCTCTGCCCCTCCCCACCAGTTCCTTCTGATCCAGTAACACTGGGCTGTTTGCTGCTGTCCTTCAAATGATATATTCCATCTCCCAGCTCCGAGCATATCCACAAATATAAAATCCTCTGGCATTCAAAGACCTCCATAATCTGGCCCACTCTTACCTTTCCAGTCTTCTGCCTTACATCTCCCACTCCCCCTCCCCACCAGTTCCTTCTGATCCAGTAACACTGGGCTGTTTGCTGCTGTCCTTCAAATGATATATTCCATCTCCCAGCTCCAAGCATATCCACAGGCTGTACCCCATGCCTGGAATGCTCTCCTTTCTGTTCTCTGCTTCCTGGCTTCCTTCAAGTCACAGCTAAAATTCCACTTTCTTCAGGAAGCTTTTCCTGATCCCTCTTAATTCTAGTGTCTTTCCTCTGTCAGTTATTTCCAATTCATCCTGGATATAGCTTGTTTATATACAGTTGTTTCAATGTTGTCTCTGCAGTAGACTGTGACATCCTTGAGATCAGTGACTGTCTTTTAATAACACAGTAGAAATATAGTAATATAGTGGTATATAATATAGTAATATAGCTAGCATATATGTGTATATACATACACATACATACACATTTATATATATATATATTATGTATATATATATTCACATACATATGTGTATGTCTGTGTAACTCACCTACTTTGTGCCAAGCACTGTGCTGTGCTTTACAAATATCTCATTTGATCCTCATAACAACCATGGGAGGCAGGTGCTATTATTATCCTCCTTTTACAGAGATGGAAATTGAAACAGACAAAGTTTAAGTGACTTACTCAAGGTCACACAGCTAGCAAGTGATTGAGGCTGAATTTGAATTCAGGTCTCCCTAAGCCAATGTGCTAATGGATTTCTGAAGGGGATTGGGGAGGAAGTAGGCTGAGTAGCAGCTTTGTTAGATCTCTGGTGCTAGCTCTCTCTTCCCACCTGGAGGCTTACAAACGTCTGTGCCTCCTTAGTCAGACACAGCTAGGCAGGACAGAGAACTGAATTGCCCTGCTCATTATCTCCCAAGACAAAGTATTCCATTTTGTTACTCTAATTTAGGGAAGGTTTTAATTTTCAACCACTTCTAAGCTGCCTCTCTTGTAGCTTTACTTGTTTCTCCTAGTTCTGTGCTATGAGTCCAGGATGATTAATCAATACACTTCCAATAAGTTCTCCCTGTGTGCCAGACATTGTGCTAAGTGCTAGGAATACAAAAGCAGACAAAAGAAAGTCTCTGTCATCAAGGAACTTACAATCTAATGGGGGAAACTAGTAAACAAATATATACAAAGCAAGCTATATGCAGGATAAATAGGAAATAATAAAGGGGAGACATTGGAATTGAGGGGTTAGGAAAGACTTCCTGTAGAAGGTGGCATTTTAGTTGTGACTTAAAAGAAGCCAGGAAGGTCAGTAGTCAGAGCAGGAGAGAGAACATTCCAGGCATGGGGGACAGCAAAAAAGAATGCCCAAAGAATAGAAATGGAATGTTTTGTTTGTGGAACAGGGAAGCCAGAGTCACTGGACTGAAAGAATATGTGGCTAGTTAGGTCTAAGAAGACTAAAAAGGTTAAAAAAAAAAGGGCTAAGTAATGAAGGGCTTTGAATGCCAGATGGAGCATTTTGTATTTGGTCCTACAGGTAAGAGGAAGCCGCTAGAGTTTATTAAGTTAAGAAGAGGAGGGGATGATTAGGAAAATCACTTTAGTGGTTAATCGAAGGGTGTATTGGAGTGGAAAGAGACTTGAGGCATCAGATCCACTAGCAGACTATTGCAATAATCCAAGTGTGAGGTATGGAGGGCCTGCACTAGAGTGGTGGCAGTGTCAGAGTAGAGAAGGGAACATATTAGAGAGACATTGCAAAGGGAAAATCCACAGGTCTTGGCAACTGATTGGACGTGAGGAGGAGAGATAGTAAGGAATCCAAGGTACCTCCTAGATTGTGAGCCTAAGAGATTAGCGGGATGGCATTGCCCTCTACAGTAAAAGGGAAGGTGTATGTTTATTGGTGGGGGGAAGGGTTTAGGGGGAAAGATTATGAATTCCATTTTGGTCATATTAAGTTTAAGATGTCCACTGGATATCCAGTTTGAAACGTTTGAAAGGCAATTGGAGATTTGAGTTTGGAGGTCAGCAGAGCGGATGGGGCAGGACAGGTAGATTTGAGAATTATTAGTCTAGAGATGAAATTAAATCCGTTGGAGCTGGTGAGATCATTAAGTGAAGTGAAAGCCAAATAAATACATTATCTTTCTACTGGCTCTTTATCAGTAAAAACTAGATAATGAACTATTTGGCTACTGTAACTCCCAAAGCAAAGAAAAACACAAATATGGTGTTAAGTCCTCTCTGGCTATCACTTTTCCACTGAAGTATTGGAGTGACACAAAAGGGGTAAAGGATGTTAATTTTTTAATGTATGCAATCCATAAACATTAATTTAACACTTAATATTCTAAAAGTGAGATCTCTGTCCAATGATCAACAAATTGACACACTGTTGTACCATTGACAGTTACCATTGAAGAGGCCTATTCCCTGAATGGGCATTACCTCACTCAAAGTGAGAACCTGAAAAGGCCTTAGCCTAAAAAGGCCAGGGTCTCCCATTGTATCCTGGGCCATCTCCAGTCGTCCTGGTGAATATCAGGCCACTGGACCCAGATGGCTCTGGAGGAGAAAGTGAGGCTCGTGACCTTGCTCAGCCCTCCCTCACTCAAATCAAAGTCAACTGCAAGTCATGTCATCATTTTTCCTGATGTCATAGTCCTCTTTGAGAACGAAAGACAAACACACAACAATGTTGTAAGAACTGAACCATATCAATATTGACACTATTGCTTTATGGAAAACCAAAAAACATGAAGGAGCAGGAGATGAACAGAAGAATGGAGTTATAAGTTCTCCTTGGACAGGTGAATAAAGGAATTGGCAGAGTTCTTACCTTGCAATATTCATAACAATTAAAAGCAAAAGAAACCATAGTGGAAATAAGTTAAGTTTATGATTTAACAGAGGGGATGCATTATTGAAATTCTAAAAAGAATTTTATAAGATCTTCCAAACCAAGTAAATATATGTGTTGATAATTGATTACTTCAGTGAGAAAGTAGGGATAGGGGAACCTAGTGAAAAATATTTTAGATTAAAAAATAAGAGAGGCCAAGGGTTGCAAACAATTGAGAACTTACACATTTGTTAGTGAGGAAAAATTTCTTTAAGAAAAGAATGAGAAAGCATTGGGCATGGCAAATACCAACAACATTATAAAAAATAAAATCGATTATATCTTAATGGGTAGAAAACAGCTCATTCCTCACATAGCAGTCATTTCAGAATCAGCTGTCTGTGTGTAGTCAGAATTTCCAATGGTTCAAGAAAAGGTCAAAATCAACAGCATATTAGAAATACGAGGATGAGATGAAAACATTCGATAAATTACAATAGTTCCAAATTGATGTGTTTTTTTTTAAACTGACTGAAAAAAGCAAAAGAGATCAAAGGAAACTTTGATTATCAACATTTCTTAAAGAATCTTAACCAATATAAAATATTTGCTAAAATAAAGAAGTCAAGGGGGAAAACAAATTACTTGGACCCAACAAATATATGACTTCTGAGTGGAGGTGAAAGATTTGGCAACCAAAGACAATGCCAATTTGGAGTTAAATCTCATCCGTAAAACTTTAGAGAAGAGGTAGAAATGACTGAATATTATCATTTTACAAAATATTGAAAGAGAATGGAGAAGAAAATGAGCCTACAAAAAGCTGTATGTGACACCCAACTAAGTTAGAACATACCAAGAATATTTAAAGATGAAATAGTGCACAGAGGAATAAATACATGAAAAATAGAATAGATCTGTCAGTGTTTCAAGAGTGATCTATTCTCATTACTAAAGACAAGAAACTATCACATTGAGAATAAACTTACCCATGAAACACAGGCAGGTAGGTGACAGGATGGATTAGAAAAGAAAATCCAAAAATTTGCAGCATGGTCCCAAATAGTATGAATAATGAACCCTGTGATGCAGAACTCATTATTTGATTTCATGCTGCATATTTCCATTGGGCTAGAGCCAATTAACATATTTTACATATAAGGACAACTTCAAATAGTATTAGTTCAAATAATGCAACCACTTGATGGGATTCATTATTTGCAATAATAAGAAAATAGCAATACATGATACATGTGTAAAACATAAAGATTGATAGATGATAAAACATAAAGATAGTGTTAAAATTAGAAATTGGATAAAATTAATTATGCATCAAGAAAATCAAAAAACCAACACAAGAATCATGATTTCATACAAGAATACATGATTTCATACAAGAATAAAAAGAATGTGGTTAAGAAAGACAAACAGGAAATTATATTATATTTAAAGCTTCCATAAATGAGGAAACTAAATCTACACACACACACACACACACACACTCATATAGTTATATGTACATACATACCTACTGTAGTGGTGATTGTTGTCCTCAAAGAAAAGGAAAATGATATCACTATATTGGGGTCAAGATACAATGTGTCCAACTGTAATGGCAAGCAAATTGGGATTTTTTACTGGTTTTTCTTTTGGAGTGCTTCTCAGCACTAAAGCAATCAAGTGCCTTTGACTGAGTCCTGCCTTTGTTTCAATCAAGAATCTTTGATTGAATCAAGAGTCCTTGATTGGAAACATATACACACTCTGAGGTTAGCATTTTGCTTTGGGGCTCACTCATTGGAAGAATGTTCCTGTGATTTGGCCAGACAAGACTCTGGTAGGTGTTAAGGAGTACCCTGGCTTTGAAAACCCAGATGTTGGTGTTTCTCTCTCTGGTAACTATGTATGTATTGCTATGGACAGACAGAAGAACTTGTTTGCTGATTTGTGTTATTTGCTCTGTTTATATAATTTCTCCTTGTAATTTCTCTTTGTGTTTTCTCTAAAGTTCAGGGTGCTGACTTTTTCCCGTGAACTAGTGAGATTGTAAACCCCTTAAAGTTGCTTTCCTTAGAAAAGTAGATAAAAGAATTTGTGCTAGCAGCCCTCCTGTGTTCTGGTGTTATTGTCCTTCCACCTCCACAGCTGCTGCAAGTAAGATTGTTGGTACACCAACTATGGATAATCAGACCAATATGGCCTTGGAAGTCTGCCACAGGTCAGGCACAAATAGTCCATATGAACATATGCAGTGAAGTTGTTTCTAAATTTTCACATCTCACATACCTTTTGAGCTACTTTAATTCTGCTTTGCTCATAGAGAACAGTGCATTCTTTGATGCAGGCACACCATGCTGTATGGTACTGTGCCAGTGTCTCCCATGTCTCACAATGAGCTCCAAAGTTCTTCAGAGAGACCTTGAGAATGTCATTGCATCACATCTTCTGATCTCCATGTGAGCCCCTGCCTTGTGTGAGTTTTCCATTAAAGTCATTTAGGCAAATGTATTTATGGCATTTGAACAACAAGGCCAGCCCATCAGAGTTGTGCTCTCTGCAGTAGAGTTTGAATGCTTGGCAGTTCAGCTCTAGAAAGGACCTTAGAGTCTGGTACTTTATTTTGCCAGGTGATCTTCAGAATATTCCTAAAACAATGCAAATGGAAGCGATTCAGTTTCCTGCTATGGCTCAGGTTTCACAGGCATACAACAAAGAGGTCAGCACAATGCTTCTGTAGACCTTCAGTTTAGTAGGCAGTCTAGTACCTTTTATCTCCCACGCTTTCCTTTGGAGACTCCCCAAAACTGAACTAGCTCTGCATCCATGAATTTCATCATCTGTCTGTACTTTCCTGGAAAGTATACTGCCAAAGCAAATGAACTTATCCACAGCATGCAAAATTGCTCCATTTGCTGTAACTGATGGTTCTACATATGGATAACGTGGTGCTGGATAGTGAAGAACCCACGTTTTCTTGGTGTTAATTGTTAAGCCAAAATAGGCAAAAGCAGCAGAGAATTAATTCATACTTTGTTGCATCTCAGCCTCAGAAGCTGCATTGAGTGCACAGTCATCTGTGAATGAAAAGTCATACGCCAACTGTTTTTTGACCTTAGTCTTGGCTTGTAGCCTTTGCAACTTAAATGATTTACCATCAGTGAGGCAGCTGACCTTAATGCCATTTTGTCCCTGTTGAAGATGTCCCACAACATCAGAGAAAATATCATGCTAAAAAGCATGGGAGCAAGCACACGGCCCCACTTCCTTCCATTGGTGACTTGGAAAACACGATAGCATTGTCTGTTATCCAGAACCTAGGCAAGCATGTAAACCCCATGCCTTGTAAATGTCAGCTGGAATAGAATCAGCACTAGGAGCTTCACCACACAAGAGGAGCATAATGGCATTCAAAACTTCTTCAATTGGAAGTGTGGCTAGAGAGGGACTGACGTCGACCTGAGACATAAGGACAGTGGCTTCAGCATTGATTGATGAGTCTATTGAGAACACTAAGGAAATTTTCTGCCCATCTCTTCAGTATTATGTTCTTTTCACTAATCAATGTGGCCTCATCAGCACTGAGTAGTTGAGAAGCACCATAGGTCTTTGGCCCATAAATAGCCTTCAGGGCATCGTGAAAGTTTTGGATGTTACTATCAGTGTAAAACTGAATTTCATCTGCCTTTTTACTGAGCCAAGAATCCTACATCTCTCTAAGCTTCACTTGCACTCTGCTTTTGATGGAGTCAAACATTACCTTCTTAGAGACAGATGAATATACTACTGGTAAACCCTGCGGAGTTCTCGTTTTTCATTTGGTAGCTTCTGAATTTCACCATAATTTTTGTCAAACCAGCATTGATGTTTGCTAGTGTTCTGCCACAGATGAGTAAATGCAATGTGGTACATTAATTCTCTGAAAGCTGCCCACTCCTTTTCTGCTCCACTGTTGCCAGTTGTGTGTTGCCTAAGCTTTGCTTCCAAATTAGAACTGTTCCCAGAGAAGTGCTCTAATCTGTTGACATTAAGTCTTCTGGTTGTCATCTTTCCTTGGGGCCATCACTTCTGTTGAATGTCAATATTTAGCTTGGAAAGGATGTCTATGATCAGTCCAACACTATCTACCTACCACACATTGTCTTTTCACTCTTACATCCTGTCTGTTTCTTCGCCTTATAATGACAATAGTCTATTAAATGTTAAAGTTTGCTTCAAGGGTGCATCCACAAAGTTTTATTGTACTTAGCTGAGTGGAAAACAGTATTGGTGATGAGAAGGTCATGATATGCACATATCTTCCACAGTAAGTGACCCTTGCTGCTGTTATTTTAAATTCTATTCCTCTCAAGGATTCCCTTCCATATATGATAGTCTGTGCCTACTTTGGTGTTAAAGTCATCCAGAATTATAAGCTTGCTCTCTTTCAGCACATTGATGATGAGGGTCTCCAAGTCTTCATAAAAGTTTTATTTGACCTCATCAGGGTTCATCATGATGAGAGCATACACACTAATGATGGTGGCATGGCACTTTCCTGCAAGTGGCAATCTCATTCTCACGAGTCTGTCATTCATTCTTTTTGGTAGGCATACAAGCTGGTTGACTATAGATTAGTTTTGACTGCAAAACCTACACCAGCTACACAGTGCTCCACTTCACTGTGACTACTCCAGAAAAAAACATGTATCCAGCTCCAACTTCAGTAAGCTGGCCTTCATTTGCCAGCCTTGTTTCACTGAGGACTACTATCTGGATATGATACCTGCTGAGTTATCTTGCAACAAGAGTTGTTTGTCTTTCAGGTCTACTGCATTTCATGTTGTCCACAAACATGCACACTTTCCATGTACTGATGATGAGTAGAATCATCTTTGCAAAAGTTTCTGTTCATTTTTTTGTGTTTTGACTGCAGGGTGGGATCCCACAATAAAAAGGCCAGGTTTGGGTGAAGCAGACAATTTTTAAAGAACCTTTCCTAGCCCCATCCTCATGCTGGGAGGTAAGAAAAGTGATCCTTAAAAAGACTGCTCAGACACCCAAGGGACTGCCAAATTCTACTGCTACTTCAGTTCAGGGAGAAGACAAGCCTATGGCCTAGGCCACCTGTGCACAGGATTGTTACTACAGCTCTCAGTGTATCTGTACCTACTGCTTTTTCACTTGCCTGTTGCCATAGAACTTTGAGGAAGATAAAAAAGGTGAAATAGTATGGGTGGGTAACAATGTTACTTGCAGCTACTGTGGAGGCGTAAGGTCAATAACACCAGCACACAGGAGGGCTGCTAGCACAAATTCTTTGATCTACTTTTCTAAAGGAAAGCAATTTTAAGGGGTTAACAATTTTATTTTAATTAAACATACATATATCATCCACTTAGTTCAGAGGAAAAAGTCAGCACCCTGAATTTCAGAGCAAACAGAAATAGCAAACAAAGAAAATAACACAAATCAACAGACGAGGCTTCCAACTGTCTGTCCATAGCAATACATACATAGTTACCAGAGAGATAAGCACCAACACCTGGGTTTTCAAAGCCAGGGAGCTCCTTAATGGCTACTCAGAATCTAGTCTGGCCAAATCACAGGAACACTCTTCCAATGAGTGAACCCCAAAGCAAAATGCTAACCTCAGAGTATATGTACTGTTTCCAATTAAGGACTTTTGATTCAATCAAAGACTCTTGATTCAAACAAAGGCAAAACTCAAAGGCACTTGATTGCTTTAGTGCTGAGAAGCACTCCAAAAAAAAAACCCAGCAAAAAGTCCCACTTTGGCTGCCATTACAAGGTGATGTCTTTTGACTTGTGCATAAATTGGATTTAAGTGAGGCAGAGTTGCTCATAGTTGTTGGCCTCACTCTTCCAGAATAATTAGAGTCAAGTGGCAAAACAAAAGTTAAGAAGACTGGCGATGGCTCAAGATGTAGTGGATAACCTTGGCATCTTGTATGTCTAACCAAGCTCTAAGCACTCCACAACACCTGCTTCAGTTGTCTTCATGGCTCTCACCCATTCTTCAAGGGAGAATCTTCACAGGATTGGGGTAGGTATCCCCCTAACTCATTAATGAGTTTGAAACCTCTTGGATCCCCTCAACCTGGTTCAGGCCATCTGTCAAAATAGTTTACCAGGGTGTGGCCTCTGCACCTGCTCCAACTTCTTAAAAGTACAGGTGAGAGTTGAGTGAATCAGGTAGACTCCAAAGGTTGAAAGCTGCCCTTAAAAGAGCTTAAAAAAGGGGGTACAACACCCCCTTGAATGATAAGTCATTATAGAAGATCTTCCATATTATAGTGTAAGCCCAGCTTTTCTTCCTCCCCCCCTCCCCACTCAAGACTCTCTGGTTTGGAATATCAGACATTCCTTTCCCCCTTTCTTTCTTGCAAAGACCTTTCAGGCATTAACCTCTCAGACATTCTTCTCTGGCTGATGGGCTCAAAGAATGGAACACACTAGGAGACAGGCCAGAACAAAGAACAGGTAACTCTTAAGGCAAAGGACAGGAAATTCCAAAACTGCTTCTTGAGGACCCAGGCAGTTCTCAAAAACAAAATGATTGACAAGATCTTCCCCTCCCGAGGGGAGTGGCTGCCCCTTCTGGAGGGGAACATCTGGGACAGTTAGAAGTAGGCCCTCCTTGTTCAGGAAGCTATAAAAGTCCCCACGTGGAACAAGCTAGTGGGATCTCACTTACAGAGATGAACCTTCCTGGGATCAGTTCCCCTCTTGGGCCTTGATCGAGCTGGGCTGTGTAAACTGGGACCCCTCTCAGCATTGAGAGGATTAAGTGCTGGAGTTCCCCCAAGAGGTGATGAATCTATGTTGTTTGTGTCTTTGTCTTTGTTGTGATAACTGTGTTTGTTAGAGTATCTCCCCTGTCTTTCAATAAAAACCATGTTCTCTCAGGAGTGTGCTTTATTGCCAGTGCAAATCCAAATCTGAATCTAACTTAGCTTAACTAAACACCACCCCTCCACACACACACACACCCACACACACACACACACACACACACACTGAACAGAATTATGTCTCAATACTCAAATGAAAAAGTAATTGAACCACACGAAGACTACAGTAGTAAGATAACAAATGTAATTTACTTGACCATGTCTCCTTCAGACTTATACGAAATGATAAGAAAGATAAATAAGAAAAGAATTAAGGATTTGAACAAAGCATTGTAAGAGCTAGATATTAATGATTATTAAATGCACATCTTAAATAGCATACCTACCTTTTAGCACTGCATAGCACCTTTTCAAAAAATGTATGTGAGGGCATAAATAATTATAAATGCACAAAAAACAGATATATTGTGTTATTCTTTACATTTTAAAGTGCAGTAAAAAATATAATGTATAAGGGAATGATTAATGAATGACAGATACTTAAATGAGGACTAAGTAATGTTATCCTAAATAATTAGTAGATTAAAGAACAAACCTAGGAAAAAATTATATTGATTAAAAAGTATAACCACAAAACATCAAAATTTTTGGAATATAAATAGTCTTTAGATGGAAAAACTCTAAAAATTTCCATTAACTAATGAAAGAAAGAGATAACTGATGAATAAATGAATGGAACAAAAAGCTAAAATTAGAAAATTTAAAAATTAATAATCCCCACACAAGCACAAAGGTAGAAATTTCGAAAAGCATAGTAGGAAAAAAGTAGTGAATTATATAAAATATCTGAAGAATAAATCATTCCTATACCACATAAATAGGAAAATGAAGTACTTTATCAAATTCCTTCTATGAAACTAATATAATACTTCTACACTGAGTCCCTTTTCTAGAGGGTACTCTTATCAAACATTTTGGGTAGAACCTATATAAGAGCTGCATCTTAGTTTTACTTAAGAGATTTTCCTAGAAGGGGAAGAAGACACAGACAAATAGAGACAAAAAGAGGAAGACAGGGAGGGAGAAGATGAAGAAGAAAGGAAGGAAAGAACTTGACTCCTCCCCCAGGGTTGAACCCTGTTCTGTGTGAGCCCAGAGACACTCCCCTTGTTGGGACCCCTCAACTATAGAGTAGATAGGAAGTAGGGGAGCTTTATAGATCTTAAACCATACAACTAAGCAATAGTTACCAAAACTACACAGTACTAGATAAGAAACAGAAAAGTTAATCAGCATAATTGACAAAACAGGCAAGTCCTAGAAATAAATATACATAGCAAGCTAGTATTTCATAAAACCAAGAACATAAAATGGAAAAGGACACTTTTCTTGACAAGAACTCTGAGAAAAATGGAAAAGTTTGGTACCTTATGCCCCATACCAAAATAAATTCCAAATGGTTAAATTATCTAAATAGAAGTAATCACAATAAGAAAAAATAGAAATGACTAGAAAGTTCTCTTTTCTGCAATTATGGATAAAGGGAAAAATTTGTAACCAGACACAGAAGAGATCAAGAAATTTGAAGTAGAACATCTAAATTACCTAAAATGAAAAAATTTTTGCACATACAAAAATCAACACATTTTTTAATCATAAGAAAAAATTTAAATAGGTTAAAGTGATTGCATTAAATAACTAATAAAAGTATGACATCTAAAATCAAGAGATTTATATGAATTTATGAGAGCCATTCCTCAAGAGATATGTGGCCAAAATTGACAAATATTTTCAAATGACGTACTAAGAAGTATCAATAACCATGTGAAAATATGTTAAAATAACTAAAAATCAGAAAAATGAATATTGAAGCTATTTCATCAAGGTAACAAAGTTGTTAAAAGAGGAAAGAAGTCATTAGTGGAAGGACCATAGGATAATTATGCTCATTTATTTTTGGTAGGGCTATTAATTAGCTAGAACATTTCTGGAAATCTATTTGGCAGTATGCAAAAAAGGTAAATTATTGATACACTTTGCCCTAGATATATCATTACTAGGATTATAACCCAAGGATGTTGTTGTTAGCAAGAAAAGATCAAATGTATACAAAGATGTTTGTGGCAACATTATTTGTGATAGCAAAAAGCCAGAAATAAAATATATACCCAACAATCGAGAAATAGCTGAACAAATTATGACATATAAATATAAGATGCTATGCTGCAAGGAATGACAAATCTGGAAAATTGAGAAAATATGGGACAACACGTATGATATGATGGAGTATAACAAGCAAAGCCAAGAGAACAATAGGGACAAGGACTAGAAAAATATAAATAAAATCAGCATGAGCATGGAAACAAAACTCTAGTGAAATATGACGGTCAGGGTTAATGTCATATTGTCAAAATTATAGGACACATCCCTTATTTTTCTTAACAAAAGATAAACTACCTCTTTGAAAGGTAATATACTTTGTAAGGGTATTTATTTGGGCATTTGTCAGGAAGTATCTGTTGTGTCAAAAAATGTATCAATATATTTAAAAGAAGAAAAATGAAAGCACACTATCACTTTTGAGTCAACTTTCAGCAGAAAATATTGGATCTTTTTAGGAATCCTTTTAAATATGTTCTCACGAAATCAGTTATGTGTGGTGGCTAGTATTTATAAGGCACTTTAAGGTTTGCAAGGCAATTTACTTGTGTAATCTCTTTTGATCCTTCCTACAAGTCTTATGAGATAAGTGCCATTATTACCACATTTTACAAATGAGGAAGCTGAAGCTGAGAAAGATTAAGTGATCTGCCCAGGCTCGCACAGGTAGAAAGTGGTTGAGGTAGTATTTGAACTCGGGTTTTCCCGTGCTAACTCCAACATCCTATACACTACACCACCTAGAGGCACTCTCTTTTCAGAATTCCCCTCTTTATAGAAGTGAACTTCAATATAATGTGATTACTTTCTCCCAGTGTTCCCAGCATCTGTAATTCCACAAGCAGCTCTTTCTCTTCAGTTATAATCAGATCCAAAACAGCCCCTTTCCATCATAGCTACTTGTACTATTTTAAAACTCAAGATGAGTTATCCAGTAAACAAGTTCTTGGCCCCAAACTCCTTGAGAAAAGAGGAGGGACCACATGTTCCTAAAGCTAAGCTGCAGCAAGAGATATAGGGCTTAGTTTCCTTACATCATGATGAAAAGGTTAAATTATGCTTGGCATAGCCTGCTTGATATCTCAGGGAAGCCACTCCACCCACCCACCACACCCCACTTTCTTTGAAGAGGTAGGAAACCAGGGGTATGGAATAATGTGTCTACTCTCAGACTCCAGAGATGCTCTTGGCTAGTGCTGCTGAAACATTTTTTGTTTCTTTTGTAAATTTTGTTACAAGGGATGGCTCACTGGGTAGGGGAGGAGGGAGAGATCTACTTAGAAACGAAGGTGACATAAAAATAAAAGACAGCAATAAAATTTTTAAAAGAACTCAGATAAATGTGATACATTCTATTTTACTTTTTAAAGTTTTACTGATGCCTTTAGTGTTTACATCTCAGTCACTGAAAAATAAAACCCCTATTCCCCCCTCCCCATTCCCAAGTGAGCTTTTTCTTGTTACAAGAAAAACAGTTAAACAAAACCAACTGACACAGCAACCCTGTCTGACATTGAATGCAAAATTCCTGTGGAAGGAAGATTTCACCAAAATGCTTTTTTTTTTTTGAGTTTGGAAGCTTAAAGTGGAACAACTTCAGATATCTGAAAAATCTATCTATGCGGAACAACACATTCCTTAGTGATGCCAGATAAATGAGGTGTAACTATATTTCAGAAAATACAGGAATTAAGTGCTTTTCTCTTTTGGTTGCTGCTTTTCACTGGTGTGTAAAGGAAGGATAAATAATGTTGGAAGATAATAAAAATGCTTTCAAGGCCCTGAAGCTAAGAAAACATTTTAATGAAGTGAGTGATGCTCTTAAACCCTCTCTATTACAAAGAATGAGAAGAAACATTTCAAACATTTTCTGCATACACAAGCTTGCTTTGTTGAAGAGGTCATCCCAGATGATGATCTAAAAGGGCCTGGAAAAGCAGTCTCATTTGAGGGCCTTGTCCAGGGTGGCATATCCACAGATGGGGTGATATGTGCAGGTTTAGTGTAGGGACTGAGACTAGTGGAAAGGAAACCTAACCCCAACCCATCAAAAAGCAGTCCTTTATGTGCTTGGATACCTGAAGCAAAATATAAAGATCCCTTGCCCTAGAGAGAGAACAAAAGATAGTGAGTGTGGGAGAGGAGGAAAAATATTTTAATGAATTCAAGATAAGGAAAAGGGTACAAGAAGAGAATACTACTTTCTAAGATTGTCCAGAAAATACGCAAAGACAAGACTTTCTTATTGCCAATTGTAAAGAAGACCTTTCTGAGGTGTAGATATCAAAAAGACTTAAGAGGAAGGAAGGAAAGGAAGAAGGAAGGAAGGAAGGAAGGAAGGAAGAAAGGGAGGAAGGAAGGGAGGAAGGGAGGGAAGAAGGAAGGAAGGAAGGAAGGAAGGAAGGAAGGAAGGAAGGAAGGAAGGAAGGAAGGAAGGAAGGAAGGAAGGAAGGAAGGAAAGAAGGGAGGAAAGAAGGAAGGAAGGAAGGAAGGAAGGAAGGAAGGAAGGAAGGAAGGAAGGGAGGAAGGAAGGAAGGAAGGGAGGAAGGAAGGGAGGAAGGAAGGAAGGGAGGAAGGAAGGAAGGAAGGGAGGGAAGAAGGAAGGAAGGAAGGAAGGAAGGAAGGAAGGAAGGAAGGAAGGAAGGAAGGAAGGAAGGAAGGAAGGAAGGAAGGAAGAGCTACCAGAAAGCTATAAACTGTGTAGGCCACCAGATGGCATGAATAGTACCTGCCAGTCTAAGTCCAAAACTTCTTGGTACATTGATAGATGGGCTCTACAAGCTTCTGAAGCTCCCAAACTTCCCTTTCAGTGACTCAGCCCAGATTTCTACATAGGGATCTAAATAATTATAATAAATCTTGGCTTGGCTCCTGTCCCATTGAGATTCTAATCTTTTTACTAACCACATTACCTAGAGGATTACTCATTGACACATAGGTTAAATTGATTCTCTACTACATTGAAAATGAAAGTAACAATGGTGGCTTTATAGCTTTTTAAGTAGAAAGCAACTTGCCATTTGGTAGGAAATCTCAACTCTTTCTACCAGAATTTTTGTGCCCAGGCATTCCCAAAGACCACATTGATGAGAAATTGCCATTAAGTCATTTTCATTTCAAAGTAAAAGGAAACAGAATGGTTTCTGCCTCAGCTCACCACATTCTACTTTTCCCACTTGGCTGTTTCCATAGCAAGCCTCATTCATTACATTTGTGAATTCTTCAGTGACCTTCTAGCAGCTAGATGAAGCCCTGTTGGAGCCCTATACTGACTGGTCACCAATTGACCAGCAGCCAGACGCAATAGTAGCTTCTCTTCACGTAGGTCTCTGGAATATTTCTTATTCATCCTCTTCTAGGATTTCCTGCAGACCCGAGGGCTGTTGTAATGCACAACAAACTCAACAAAAAAAAAATGGATTAAAGCTGACTGTACAACGTATGAAATCAAACTTTATCAACTATTTAACAATATAAACATCAAACTCTTTAGGAACAAACCAACAGTCTGATTTCTAACGGTCCTGGAAAGCATATCTTATACAGGTTCTTATAGCAACAGTTCCTTCCACACCCGACCCAAAGCCATGAAACCGTATGTCTCCCTCCAAGGTTGTTTTCTGGCAAGTTCTTATCAATCATCACTGCTCTCAAGAAAACTAGAGCTGGATTTAGGAGTAAGCTGCATGGGGATGACAATTGAAACCATGAGAACTGATGAGATCACCAAGAGCAAAAAAAATAGAGAAAAAGGGATCCAAGACAGAGGCTTCTAGTATACCCTCATATTTGTAGTAGAACATGGATAGTGATACAGTAAAATAGAATGAGAATGAATGTAATAGGAAGGTAAGAGGTGTAACTCGTGGTACATGTTTAAATGCAAAGCACCATTATGTATGCTTCTTGGGCTGACACTACACTCAAGTCTTAAATTCATCAATATATGCCATCAGATTGTATTAACTATTGAATAATTTAAATATCAAACCCTGTAGCTGCAAATTACCAACTTGATTCCTCAAGGTTCTGTAAGTGCATTGCATATTTGTGCTCATAACAGGGTTCTTGCTCTGTCTACCTGGGGGCCATATATCTCTTCCCTGGGTGGTTTTCTGGTAAGTCTCGATGGATCATCATTATTCTCAAGCAAACCTGGAATGCTCACATTTCAGAATGTGGGGAACACAGGAGTCTGTCCTAGTTAGGTACTAGGAGCAATATGTCTCCAGTGGGTTTTTATGGTTCCAACTAAGGGTGTTTACAAGTTACATCTAAGCTTGGATTGGGAATTAATTATTTAAGCTTATGATAAACTATTAAAGCTAACATCATTAGCAAGTACTTATCAGTTGTTTACCACATTTGGAGGACACATACAGATCATATTATGAGATGTTATGGGGCTGAGAAGGAACAAAGGGGATATATGTGGGTTACCCTTCCCTGGAAATTTCTTTCTCATCCTTCACTTTTGTACAGAGAGAAGCATGTATTGGCAGTTCAACACAGGTATTTAGGAGCAATAGTAAACAATCTTAGGATTAGTGTATGTTGATTAGTAGTTTAGAAGACTGGTCTGGGACCTAAGAGCATGCAAGTATAGATTGAGCCAGTGGTTATGGCAATAGCGTATTTTGCAAGTGTGAGTTTGACACTTGGGAAGTACTCCTTACTCTGTGGACTTCTCTTCCACAACCTTGAGGCCATGAGGATAATCTTTTCCCGTCCTCCCTGTACAATTCTGAAACCAGAAGCCATGATCAATTCAACTTGGTCATTGCTCCTAGATGGGCTGGATATGTCAATCTGCTCCCCATGACACTACTCAACATTCCCATAACTTTTCAGATCAAGTTGCCCCTTTTCGGTCATCACTCATTTAAGTGTACTGTCTTCTCTATTAAAATATAAATTTCTTAATTGCAGGGACTGTCTTTGCTTTTTTATTTGTATCACAAGTGCTTAGCATAGTTTAAGCACTTAATATTAGTTTTTAATTAATTCATTCATTCCTTTGCTAGAAAGGTGTGAGCAATGATGAAAGGCAATAAGCCCAGATTATGTCCCACATAGATAGATGAATTGTGAGTATATGAGTTACTCCTGATTTCTGGGGTAGAATTCCTGGAAAGGAGGGTAGTGAGATATCAGATATGTTGGGGTAATGGTCAATGTAAAACTTCATCTTTGTGTTTGATTACAACAAATCACATACCTAATTTTTATCCAAAAAATGGGACTAAGAAAATAACAATAGGTTTAAATACATATTTCTACAAAACTTGTATGAGAAGAATTTATAAGTACATCATCAAGGATAGTCTTAAAGAGGGTGTAAGAAAGAATGGTTTTCCTAAATGATATTCTACAGCAAAACCCACATTTACAGTCTCATAATTGACTCAAAAGTGTCTGAAGTACAAAATCAATTGTACTAATTGTAGAGCATAAAAAAAAGGATTTGTTTCAGTAAATCAAAACACTGCCTTCAAGGCCCTCTTATACATATGCCAAGATTAATTGAAAGATGTAACAACAGAGGTAATTTCATTCAACGATCTTCTGATTATTAATAAAAAGTGAGTGATATAATACTGGTGGAGAATAGTGGCCCACAAGGTGACCAGAACCTGAGGAAAATATATCTGAAGCCTATCTGACTCCCTTTGCTCTGATGCCGTATTTTTACAAAGCAACTTTCAGATTTTAATTTGATTGTTCAAGTAGGTTTCCCTGCTGGGAATAGCAAATGTGCTTGGCAGTGATATAACCCATTGTAAATTAATAAATTGGCATTCAGGTTTGTAAAGCAGTATCTTATGAATTTGTTTTGTGTGAATCACTTCACCAGGGCCTGATCACCCTTAGTTGAACTGATAAAATTGAGTTAGTGTGCAGACTACATTAGATTTATTTGCAAAGTATTTGTTTGGAGAAATGGTACTTTCTCCAAGATACCAGTTAGCTGGTCTATTTCAAATGCGATATGTATATTGAATAAAATTCAATCTAATATTTGAGTTCAACCTCCCAAAATACAATATTCTCATTCTGGAGGAGATGACCTAATCAATGCTAAGTGGAAAAGGTGAGGCTTAATGTAATAACTAAACATTAGATTAGAAGTAAGGGCCAAATGATAATGATAAAATGATATACCAACATTTGTGGAATGTAGAAAAAGGATTCTTCTAAGGAAAAATCATGTCTCTGAAAACATATCTTATCAATAGAAAAAGAGAAGACAAATAAATTAAATATGCCATTTTAAAAATTAGAAAATCAACAAATAAGAAAATCCAAAATAAATGCAAAAGAGGAAATCTTGTAAATTAGAGGAGAACAGATAAAATGGGGGAAAAAAAGACATTTGAAAAAATAACAAGATTTTAGTTAATCTTATCAAAAAGAAGAAGGCAGAAAAATCTAATTCCTAAAAAAGAGAAGTAGATGAAATTATAGGGCACCCAGGTGAAACAGTGGGTAGAACACTAGGCCTGGAGTAGGGGAGACCTGAGCTCAAATCTGGCCTCAGACATTTACTGCCTGTGTGATTATGGGAAACTCACTTAACAATGGTTGCCTCAGTTTCCTCATCTGTAATGTGAGCTGGAGAACGAAATGGCAAAGCACTTCAATAGATACAGGAAACCACAAATAGGGTCAGAAAGAGTTGGACATGACTGAAATAATGGAAGAACAAAAGGTGAAATCACAATGGAAAAGAAATAACATGAAATATCAGAACCTATTATACTCATTTATATGTCAGAAAAACTAAGGATTTAAAAGAAATGAAGGAAAGGGTACAAAAATATGGACTACCTAAATTAAGAGAAAATGAAATAGAAATCTTAAAAACCAGTCTCAGAAAATGCACTTGAAATAAACATAAGGGAACTATCATGGGGGAAAAAATCTCTAATACAGAGAGATTTATCAGTGAATTTTATCAAATATTTAAAGAATAAATGACAACTTTGCTGGACAAAATATTCTCAGAAATTGGAAAGAAAACACCCTACAAAATCTTTTAATACAATTCAAATACCTAAACCAGGAAAGGAAAAGCAAAGAACCAGTAGCCAATATCATTAATGAATACTGACAAAAATTTTAAAGTAAAACTCTAGCAAAAATATTAAAGAAATATAGCCCCAAATTGTTTAGTATAACCAAGTTAGACTTATTAAACCTAGGATGTAAGAGTGTATCAATTTTAGGAAAACAATATAATTAACCATATTAAAAATAAAAACGCTCATAATCACATGATTCTAGTTATGAATAATTTTTTAACAAAGTATAATATTTATTTTTGCTCACAATTCTGTAAAATATAAGCACATAATGAGTAGTTTAAAATATGATTTTAAAGTATACACTTAAAACAAAAATGTAGTGTTATTGGCAATGGAGAATCACTAGAAATCTTTCCCCTGAAAACAGAGGAGTATGGGATTATTACTTCTTTCCTCACTGTCATTTAGCATAGTTCTAGAAAATGTTAATAATATCAACATGACAATATAAATAAAAGTATAATCAGAGGCCACAAGGAGATAAAATTATCTCTATTTTCTAACATGATGCTTTACTTACAAAACCCCAGAAAATCGGTAAAGAAATGAACTAAGATAACTAATAACTTCAGTACAGTACAAGGAGATAAAATCAATTAAAAAAAATCAGTAGCATTCCTGCATAGTGACAATAAAATCAAGGAAAAGCAAGACCCATTCAAAATACACAATGTATGAAACACCTAGGGGTCAACCTACTGAGGCACATTCAAGACTTTAGATAAAGACAGTTACAAAATACTATTTAAGGAAGTGAAGAATGACAAATAAATGGTGTCAAACTAAAATAGATATGAATTCTTGCCAGATATTGACTTAGACATCCATAAACCCCTGGGCTCCATGTTTGACACCTCTACCTTAAATAATTATAGGGGTATTCATTACTCATGGTTGGGTGGTACATTGTAATAAAAAATGATGATATTAAATTAATTTGCAGATTATTGCTATGCCAATAAACTACCAAGAAGGCACTTAAGAGAGCTAGAGAAAGTATTTATTTGGAGGGACAAAAGGCCTAACATCTCAAGGAAAATAATGAAAAAAATAAAAGAATGAAAATAGAATAGCACTTCTAGACCTCAAATTAAGTAAAGCAGTAATCAACAAAATCACTACTCAATAATTATTGAAAAGGAGATCAGTAGAACAAACTATAGAAAGAATAATTAGAAAAAATAATTCAGTAACAATGTCTGACAAATCTCAGAATATGAATTACTTCATGAAAAACTCCCTATGTGACCCAAACTGCTAGGAAACTGGAAAACAAATTGGCAGAAAATAAAGTTAGGTAAACATCTTAAGCCATATGCTACAAGCTCAATATGAACAAGCAACCTGAAGATTAAGTCACACCATAAAAATAATAGAAAATAGTAAGGGGGGGGTAGCTAGGTGGCACAGTGAGTAAAGCCCTGGAGTCAGGAGGACCTGAGTTCAAATCCAGCCTCAGACACTTGACACACGTACTAGCTGTGTGACCTTGGGCAAGTCACTTAACCCCAATTGTCCTGCCTTTCCGCCTTCAAAAAAAATTAAAAAAAAAAAGAAAGAAAATAGTAAGATCAGGTACTTTTCAGAACAATAGTTAAAGGGAAAGTTCTTAACCAAACAAGGTATAGAGACACTGATAAAAGAGAAAATAGGTAATTTTATTACATGGAATTAGAAAGCTCTTACATAAGTAAAACCAATGCAGCTGGAATAATAAGGGAGGCTGCTAATAAAATCAATGCAGTTAGAATAATAAAGTCAGTTGATCACTACTCCCTCCATAGTCACACACTCATACACTGATAATGAAATTGGAAATTTAAAAAGACAAAGTCACTTACAATTTCACCAATACAGGGAACTCCTACATGAATAGTCTCCTTCTATCCATACATACCTTTTCTGCAATTTATACATCTTACAGAGTTGCCTAGGTCACTGAAAAGTTATTTGACTTCCACAGGGTCATGGATAGCCAGTATGCATCAGAGGCAAGACTTAAACTTAGATCTTCTTGGTTCTAGCTCTATCCACTTGCTACTTATATAAAGTAGCGAGTTAATAGATTCCTACACACTGAAAATCCCCTAAATTTAGATATTAGTTCAATTAAAAATATTTGAAAGCTGAGAAATGAAACAAGCAGAGGAATTTCAGTTTTCATTTGGGAATTAACTCTTGTTTTGTCCTTCTAGATTTGTTTTTTTTAAAAAAAAAACTAGATGCTTTTAAATTGGAAAAGTTGAATGGATTTAAAATATAAATTTCTTAAAAGAGTGGAATCAATAAATTTCAAGGGAATTTTTTTCCCTCTGGATTTTTCCCAAGAGTAAAATTAGTTTAATTTTAATGGAAAACTAAAGAGTTCTGCAATATTAAGAGAATAATTTATAAAAGATCATAAAAAAATGTGGACATCTTCATTAGATTGGTACTAGAAGCCCAATTCTTCTGTATCTTCCTGAAATGACTTTTAACACTAAAGTTGCGGGGGAGACAAACCACCTGGCTGTTGCTATAACCAAGATAGGAGATCTCCCTGGCCCAAGTCACTCCCCATTGCATTCTATCCTCCCCATAGTGATCTTCCCAAAGTACAGCTATGACCATGCCACCCCACGGTTCCATAAATTACAATTGCCCCCAGTTGTCTCCAGGATCAAACATAAAACCTTATGTTTGGCATTCAAAGCCCTTTACCGCCTGGTGCCCTCCTTCCTTTCCAATATTCTTACAGATTATTCCACACCCTACACCCCAAATAACTTGATCCACTGGCCCCCCACAGTGTTCATCAAAGAAGATATTTCATCTCCAGATTGAAACATTGGAGTACTTTTGACCCTCATCTCTAACCTCCTGGCTTCCGTGGTTTCCTTCAAGTGCCAGTTAAAGTCCCATTTTCTACAAGAAACCTTTCCTGATTCCTCCTAAGTGCTAGTGTCCTCATTCTATTGATTATCTCCTTATTTCTATATACTTGTTTGCATGTTGTCTCCTCCATTAGACTAAAAGTCCCTTGAGAACAAGGATTTTGTTTTGCCTTTATTGGTATCCCCAGGGCTTAGCATAATACTTGGCACATAGTAGGTGTTTAATAAATGACTATAGACTGACTGATGGCAGAGAAGGAGGTTCTGACTAATAACAAGTTAAAATAGAATCTCTCATAATTTATTAGACTATTTTTTCCTTAATGTTGCTAACAGATTTGATAGAAAATCACTTGCAAAGGCAAATATGAGTTGCAATGGGAAACTTTTACATGAACATATAGCTGCTTTTAAATACATGGTATTTTTGGCAACTGACAATTAGGTCCAAGTTCTGTTAGATCCGTAACTTATCCTTTTGAGCTTGTGAAGTTTATCTTACGAATGAAAGATGTACTTTCCATAACTCTTACCAAAGCAAGTTAATACCCTCTCTCTAACAGGGAGGTACTTACAGAGGAGAACAAGGGCCTAAATTAGTTCCTGTGTTGTTCTGGGAACAGCCTTTCATAGTTTGGCTCTATCTTCTCTCCTGACTCACCTTGAGCTCCCACAGAACCTCAGTTAAGGCAAAGGATTGAAAAGTGCAGCAGCTTCGCTAGAAGTTAATTGTGTGTGAGAGAAATAAAATGCAGCTTGGAATCCTACCTTAAGCTGATGCATGCAATTTACTCCCTGTAAAGCAAGTCTCCTAGTTGTCTTTTTTCTCAGGGGCTGGGAAGTCTGTGTATAGTTTTAATCCAGTCAAGCTATATTTGGATTGAACAGCTCCTGTGTGATAGCATAGGAATTTGTACCTTGAGAATGTCAGTTATTTGCAGTAATATCTCAACATCTCAGTTTTTATAATACAGCTGAAATATTGTTGATAAACAAATTTAGTATAAGCGTGGCAGAAAGCAAAAGGCAGATCCTGAATAGCCTTCCTATATGATTTAATTGTTTAGTATACAGTTTTTAATTTCTTTTGGGGATCACAGATGTTATAGTAATGATGACAGAAACGCGGTTTGGGGTCACCGGGAACTCTAAAATGTCAGAGTACAGGGCAGCATCCACCTGGAATGAATTCATACACCCAAACCTTCTTCCAGTGAAAGTATCAAGGTTTATTGTTTACTGTAACACCAATAGGAGCAGGTGAGATTCTTAGGGAATCTGCAACTTAATGGGGGGTGAGACTGACACTTATGCACAAAAAAGGGACAGTGAAAAGATCTAATGGGATTAAACAGTGGTAAATAGCCTGGGGCGGGGGCCAGGTTCAATAGTGAAAGGAGTATTAAGTAATCTGGGGTGAGCAAAGACTTACTGTCAGGTATCTAGGTGAGTTGGGGTGGGCCAGATGCCTTGGGCAAAAAGCTGGTGATCTGGGCTACTGAAATATGTGGGAAAATTCAGGGACTGGGTTGCTTTCAAAGCCATGGTCTTTTCCTTTTAGGGGTTCAGGTCCCATCACCCCATCAATAGTAGCTTACATTCACGTAGCATTTTAAAGTTTACAAAGTGCTTAGCATACGTTTTCACATCAAATCCTTACTACAACTCCATGATATTGGTGCTTTGTCTTTCATTTTAAAGATGAAGAAACTGAGGGTGACAGTGGTTAAGAGACTTGCTGAAGGCCTCACAGGTAGTATCTGAGGCAAGATCTGAAGTCAAGTCTTGCTGGATTTAAGGTCTGTGCTCTCTCCACTATGCCAAGAAGCCATCTCAAAAGAATATTGACCTTGGAATCAATGTAACTAAAGTCCTAACCCTGCTATTTACTAGCTGTGTGACTTTGGGCAGATTACTTCACCTCTAAAGAGTCTCACTTTTTTCGTCTTTAAAACAGAGCTATTACCAGCCTTAAAATCAGGAAAAAGATCGACAATGACTGCCACAATATAAACAACAATAACAATGCAACGAATGAAATTGAATTCTATGAAATTATGCAAAACAAATTTGGTCCCAGGGAATAGACATGAGAATGCGCATCCCTTCCTTATTGAAGAATTGAGAGACCATAGGTGTGAAACAGTACATACATCATCGGACTTGACTGATATGTTAGTTTCACTGTACTGTTTTGGGTTTTTTTTTTCCTATCCTTTGCTAAAAGAGATGGCTGTGAATGGAGAGAGAGAGGGTTATATTAGTAAATATAGTGATGTAAAAACAAAAAGCATCACGACCAAAATTAATAACACTTGTCCTACCTACCTGAGGGTTGTTGTGAGGATTAAATGAGATGTTGTAAACAGATACACTTTATAAGCTTAAAATTACTATGTAAGTAAAGGCCAATTATATTAATGCTAAATTCCTCCCCAGATCAGAGTAAAAGTGCTATTAAATTACTCAGTAATCAAGCTTCCCACCTTTTAGAAGGAAATAGGCCATTTAGATATACTTTTGAGGTGTCAATAATGGAAATGAGAACATTTTTTCATTTCTAATTCATATTTCGTAAAGCTTAATCAAGCCTTTCCTGCCAACAAACGAATGCTGTTGAATAGGTCCCACATTTTATTTAGAAACCACCTCTCCTCTCCTCATTGGCCTCACTTTCCTCTGCTGAAATACGAGGAAATTATGCTATATGAGCTCTGTTACCCTTTAGCTCTAATGGTCAACAAAGCTCACCTTAATAATTCGGGGACAAGCCAAGCCAAGTCTAATTTTCCAATTCGAAAGCATAGTATTAAAGAAACGAGTAGATACAAGGACCATGTCTGTAATTCTGGTTCATAAATATTTCCAATTTCTACCAAACCAAGAGCTGACACAAAGGTCCAGCTCTAAATCTAAGTTCTATGATGCAATATTCCAATGGATCTGTTGTCTCATCGGTTTCAATACTGACTCCATCTTTGTGTTGCCCAGTCATTTTTCAGTGACCTACAATTCTTTATGACCCCATTTGGTGTTTTCTTAGCAAAGATAACCAGGGTGGTTTGCTATTCCTTCTCCATCACCCCCTCTACTACTGTGAATGACAACCTGTCCATGCTCATCTTGTGGGATTCTTGCTTGTGCCATTCTTACAGAATCCATAAGGAATCTAGCTGATATTACAGAGTCCTTCCTCTGTTTTTTCTACATTTCATTGCTACCAGTGAAACACTTGAAATAACCATGTCTTAGACTTCATTCTTTTGTTTGTTTGTTTGTTTTTTGGAGGGGGAAATATAGGGCAATTGGGGTTAAGTGACTTGCCCAAGGTCACACAGCTAGTAAGTGTGTCAAATGTCTGAGGCTAGATTTGAACTCAGGTCCTCCTGACTCCAGGGCCAGTGCTCTACTCACTGTGCCACCCAGCTGCCTCTTAGACTTCATTCTTACCACAAGCCTAGCTTCCCTTTTATGAACATTATGTTTTTGACCTTTTGGTCTATTCAGACAACTAGCATAGACATGACCTATTTTTCAATTCTATATAGTTCTTATTAGGCAGCTAGGTGATTCAGCGGATAGAGTGCCAGGCCTGGAGTTAGGAAGACCTGAGTTCAAATGTGACCCCAGACACTTACTAGCTGTGTGACTCTAGGCAAATCATTTAATCTTTTTGCCTCAGTTCCTCATCTGAAAAGTGAGCAGGAAAAGGAAATGACAAACCACTCCAACATCTTTGCCAAGAAAACCCCAAATGAGAACATGAAAAGGTGAAAATGACTGTACAGCTATTAAAAAAAAAGTTGTAATTGTATTAATTAACCACTGAACACATGACCTTGAAAAGTGTCTAATATGTGGAATTTAGGTGAAAAGCCTAAAGATGTAAACAATGTATTTGGAACCTATGTCCCAAACCTGGAACTGCTGTTTATCACTCAAGCAACTGTGAGCAATCTGTTTCACCCCTGGCACTCAGTTTCCTCAACCATAAGATGAAAAGATTGGCATCATTGACCTCGAAGATCTCTTCTATGTCTAAATCTATGATTGTACTATAGTAATTTGTCTTTTTTTTTTAAACTGACATCTATACATTTATACTTTCAAAAACAATGCTGAGATAAATACTTGGGACTTGTTACATTAGTGGCAGTTTAAGATATATTAGGCACCATGACCCTGGCACCATGAACCATGGAATTGGACTATGAAAATTAGGAATCCTCTCAAATTCCTAGAAAATGACCAGAAAGGTTTCAATTAGGGACAAGGAAATTCAGTTTCCTGGCTGTTCCATAAACAAGACACTATCTCTCAGCTCTGGAGATTTTTCCCTGACTCTCCTCCATGCCTGGAATGCTCTCTCTCTTCTACTCAGACCACTGAACTCCCTGGTTTCCTTTGAAGTCTCAACTAAAATCTTACCTCCTAGAAGATGTCTTTCCCAAACCCTCTTAATTCCAGTGCCTTCTCTCCATTAATTGCTTCCTATTTATCCTGTTTGTAGCTTGATTTGTGTATATTTGTTTACAAGTTGTCTCCTTCATTAGAGTGTAAATTCCTTGAGGGCAGGAATAGTCTTTTGTCTCTTTTTATATTTCTAGGGCTTAGCACTGTGCCTGGCACATTGTAGGGGCTTAATGAGTGTTTACAGAATTGAACTGATATGTCATTTTTTTTTTTTACTTTTTCTATATAGTCCTGTTTTTTTGTGAATGTTTTGGAGAACTTAGGTTCTCCTCCTATGTGCATTAACAGGATTTGATATGGTTGATATTCCTTCCCTACCATATTCACAGCAAATAGATCCAGACTCCAGACTCCAGGCTCCAGGCTCTGGGGATAAAGCCGGTTATCTATTGCCCTGGTTTCCTTAGTACAATCTGGAATCATCAAGCTATTAGATGCAAAATTTTAGCCCAGAAGGGGAGGAATCCAGGCTAGTTTTACTTCTTCTAACCTTGATACGTGACTACTTTGCCCACTGAGTAATCTGGTATTATTCCCACACGATAAATAGATTTAAGATTCCAGGAATCTATAGATAGAGTGTTGGACTTGGATTAAGGAAGATCCAGATTTAATTCTACCTCAGTCAATGACTAACTATGTGACCCTAGGCAAATCACTTAATTTCTCAGGGACTATTTTCTCATCTGAAAATGAAGTTAATAAAAGTACCTACCTTAAGGGGTTGCTGTGAGAATGACAAGACTCACTTTCTCTCTCTCTCTGTCTTTCCATATATATACTACATACATATACAATGTATAACATAAATTATAATAATCCATAATCTTTATAAACTTTAAAGTCTCACATAAATATCTTTTACTATAGCTACTCTAGGTTAGGGGACCTGAGATTCTCCAAATAAGAGCTATTATAGTATTTGTCCACTTTTAATGGATTCTATTGCTATTTTCCTGGATTTTTAATTTCTTGGAAAACCTGATAGGTTCTATGTCACTAAATATTGAAAGACATAAAGGTATGTGGAACCTAAAATCTATCTTGAATTTTCTTCTGTTCAGAATCTGTTGTAACAACTTGAAAATCTACACATAGATATAAAAATTCTTATTACCACTTGATTTTAATTTGATCCATCAAGTATCAATCTATTAATACATTTCACAATAATTCATTAAGCACAAACCAAGAAGTATAATTTATGATAACAGGTTGCATTGTGCTCCCTCAGGATAAATTTAATGAATTGTAATTTTAGTGTTCTTTTTCCAAGCACCTAGAAATTAAGCTTCTTAGGGAAATTGGGATGTTGGGGAACATCCACAATTAGGAGGTGTGATATGGATTATGAGCCTGCAAAAGAGACCAAGAAGGAGTGGTCAGATAAGAAGGAGACAAACCAAGAGAGAACAAGGTTACTAAAGCCCAGAGAGGAAAGAACATGTAGGAGGGGAGGGTGATTAACAATGTCAAATGCAATGGAGAGGTCAGGAGGGATGAGAACTGAGAAAACACTATCAGATTTGGCAATTACTAGCTCAATGGTGACCTTGGGGAGAGTAATTTCATTTGAGTGATGAGCTAGGAAGCCAAGTCACAGAGGGCTGAGGAGTGACAAGGGAGGAAGCAAAGGCAGAGAGTGTGGATAGCTTTTTCAAGGAATCAGACCAAGAAAGAGAGGAGAGGTATGAGACTACAGTTTATGGAGATGTTAGGGTGTCCTTAATGATTTTTAAGAATAAAGGATGCTTAGACACCCTTAAAGGTAGTAGAGAAAGAACTAGTTGTTATCAAGAGAGAAGAGAGGAAAGATAATTGAGGATGCAAGCTGTTAAAGAAGAGAGGGGATAGAATCAAGTGCACAGGTGAACGTTGGACTTGGAAAGGTGAAGTAGGAAGGCCGAATTTATAATCTCAAATATAATCATGTATATGTTTGAATGGTTCGAAATCGCAAGGTATGAGAGATTCTTTAAGTAGAACGCAATAAAACATTTATTTAGGCTCCACAGAAACAGATTCACGAACCAGC
>CM053624.1:257735576-257781969 GCA_028646595.1 Phalanger gymnotis
TCCCCCCAGGGTCCTGGGAGGCTCACATCCACATAGGTTCCACACCCAACAAGGCTCTGGGCCTGGGGCTTAACACTTAGCAAGGCTCAAGGAAATACACTGAATTACTCAGAGAAAACAAAGACCATTTTGCTTGTCAACACAAAAGGGGAAAGACCACCTCTTTTTCAGAGCCTAGAAGTGAGTCTTAAAAACAGACAACAAAAAATAAAAAATGTTGCAAAAGAGATGCTAACTTGCATTAGTGGAGTTTCTTCACCCAAGATTCCCTATAATAAATACATTGGTATAAATATTTTATTAATATTATATATAATTATACTTTTGTTATTCACATAATAATTCCCTATATCACAGGTCTATTGATTTCAATGATTTCACTAAAACCTGTTCAGATCTAGTCACATCTGCTAAAGCCTTTCAAACCAATCTGCAATCTTGAGAAAAATATACCACAAAGTGTCTAGGTAGGCCAAGAGAAATCTGGTTAGATGAAAGAAGAAAACTTAATGTTTTCAAGTCATTGGAAATAGATGAATAAGCAAATTTTATGATTAGCAGGCAGGACCATTAGAGAATGAACACTGGATATCAGAAATTGGACTGGCATCTGAGAAGATCAACTGAAAAAAAGTTGATGTTTTGGGATGTTTCAATAATATGGAAAGAAATCAATAATTTGTATATTTGTATGATGCCATCTGCTGGGTATCACACCATCTTATAGCCATCACTAATTTTATGGTAGAACATATGGCATGTAATTAATTTTCACTAGGTTTCCATCACAGGTGTACATTCCCTACACTAGCAGAGAAAATATCCTTGCAGAAAGAAGTTCCTTAGAAAAGGAATTCATTATTTCACCCAAGTTGTGTTCCTGTTAAAAATCCTAAAGTGAAAGGGAAGACATTCTTTCATTGCATGAGAATGAGACAGTTCTCCACGTATAGAGTAAACTCTTTTTGGAACCTTTCCTCAGCCCTTCCCAGCTTGCTAGCTCTGTTACCCTGGTCAGATCATTTAGTTTCTATGACTTTCAGGTTCCTCTTCTCTAAAATGAGTGAGTTGGAATTGATGACGTCCATAGTTCCTTCTAATTTTAAATACATTGAATCCATGAACATTCAAGAAGACAACCAGAATGAATACCCCTTGTGATGACTGGGTAAACAATTAGCCTATAATGGGAGAAGAAACGGATATATGATTCCTAGAGAACGTGATGTATTCAAATCAGTGAATAATGAAGACATGAATGTTAACAGGACTGCCCCCAGGTGACATTTTAAAGGTGTACCTCAGAAGAATGATGATGAAGCCATAGCACACCACAGCTTTTGGCAGAGAAGTAGTGGATTCTAAGTGCAGAACAAAGCATATGTTGCCAGACATGGCATCTCTAGAACCAGTTATAACTTTTTGAGGCATTGGGGCACATGTTGAAATGGGAACAATTTAGATTAATGTGTTTTAAGAGAAGAGTTAGTGTGGAGGGTGTTCTATCTATTTGGCATCCAGGTATCCTGCTCTCTGTCTTGCAAAGGGTACAAATGTGTCACCAATTTAAATGACCTCTGTCCTCCCTAGCCTGCATTTTCAAGATCAGCTAACAAAAGTTTGTTACCTTAAAACAAACAAAAACCAAAAAACTTAACTGTATTTATTTATTTCAAGAGAGAGGTTTATAATAGTCGAAATATAGAAAATATTATAAATACCCAAATTAACTACAAAGGACCCGTGAAGGCAGTATTTGCATCCAGACAAAGAACTGATAAATAGATGTATATATACAACAATTTTATACACACACACACACACAAACACACACACATTTGTGTCTAATGGTAGTCATCGCTACAGGAAGGGAAAAAAGAGAAAGATAACTGTTATATATTTAAATGGAACAGCAAGTTGTAAGCAATGGAGCAAGTACATAATCGATTTGCACCTTCATGTGCAATCATCTTTTTTAATTCTACTATGTTGTGGAAATGCATAACAAATTTATGAAAGATTAAAAAATTTTTTTTTTTTTAAAAAGGGGTCCATCGAGTATAAGTTGGAGTAGGGTCTAGGTAAGGAGTCACTGAAAATAAGCACTGATGTTTAAAACAACAACAACAAAAAAAAACATTTCAAGTTAAAATAAAGATTTACATGCGCCCAAATGCCCCCAACTTTAATTCTTATCTTTCAGCATCGCCTTAGGTGCCCAGGGATTTCTTTATCCTCAAGGAAAGTTTCTGATATACTTGTTCCAACTAAAATGCTAGAAAGAAAATGCCAACTCTCTCACGGATATCTGTGCTCTAAAAGAAGGATCCTGGAGAAGGGTAATTCAGAATTTGAGGGAATGAATATCTAATGGGAGAAATTCCAAGCATAGCAACATCTAAAGTAAATATTTGAGGTCAAGGGCACTTTTCTGGTATGGTGACACCATACAGGCCAATCCAGTCCAGCAACTTAAGGAAGTCAAACAAAAGTATTGTCTACTGTTGGAGAACATCACTTGGGGACCTCATCAGCTCTCATTGGTTCAATTATCTCTTTGAAAATGATTCCCAGATTTGTATATCCAGCCCCAGTCTTTCTCCTGAGCAATCCTGAATCAGCTACTTTTGGACATTTCAAACTGGATGCCCTATAGGTATTTGTAAGTGTAGGCAAAGTGGATTTTAGTTATTATTTCTTGGAGTTTGGTTTCCTAGGATCCATGGCCATAACAATCTCCAGTTCCAGGTATTTTGCCTTGCCAATCAGGTGCTGAGTCACATGTGCTTTCATGTGGGTTTTGCATGAGCCAATCAGGTGTGAGTCTATATACACTGGGGCTTTGCTTTGGGGGCTCTCTCATGGGAAGGACCTTTGATTTCCTGGATTGGCCTCTGGGTAGCTGTTTGTTAAAGAGACCCCTAACTACTCAGATGTTGGTGCTCCCCTGGTCTGGTGATATATGTAAATGGTAAAGTGTGTAGCAAGATTGTTAAGACAGTTGGAGCCCTGTGTGTTGGATATCTTGTTTCTAATTTCTCTATGTTTCTATATCTTTCTGCATTGTTTAATTAAAGTAAGATTATTAACCCCTTTGAAACTGTCTTTCCTTTAGAAAAGCAGATCAAGAACCTATGCTAGCAGCCCACCTTGTATTCTGGTGTTGTTGCTAATACAGCAAACTTAACATGTCCGAAACATCGCTTGTTCTCTTTCTACCATTTCTATTTCAAACTTCCCAACACTATCAGAGGTACTACAATCATCCTAGTAACCAAGGTTCATAACTTCAGTGTTATCCTCAACCCCTAAGTCTCACCTACTCCACATATCCAATCCTTTGCCAAATCTTCGTCCTCCCCTCCCCCCCCCCATCATCTCTTCTATCAGTTCCCTTCCTTTCACTCACATAGTTATTACCCAAATGCAGGTCTTGGTCATTTCTTGCTTGGATTATTGAATTAGCCTTCAAATTGTTCTCCCTCCTCCAGTTTCTCCCTACTTTAATCTATCCTCCACTCAGCTGCCAAGATGCATTTTTCTAAAGCACAAGCTGCCACAAGTTCATCCTCTACACAACTGTCAAATTGATCTTCCTAAAGCACAGATATAGTAACCGTGTCACATATACACACACCCATCTCCCTCAATAAACTCCAGTGGTTCCTTGTTGTCTCTAGGATCAAATATAAACTCCCCTTTTTGGCATTTCAAGCTTTTCACAACCTAGCCCTTCCCTCCTTTTCCAATCTTGTCATACTTTACTCCCCTACATGTGTTCTAGGTTTCAACCATATTGATTCTCCTTACATGTTAAGTGCCGTCGAAGGCTCATAGCCGGTCCTGTGGGAAAAGAGAGCTGCGTCCATTCCCAATCAAGGCCAAACAGGCTGGGTCGGGTCTCCACGCTCTCAGCAACACCTGAGCACGAGACCGTGTGCCGGGGATCCACCAGGGTATACACACCGCTAAACCTTTTACATAATTGGCAATAAGCCTCCTTGCAGGAGCTGAGCTATCATTGGCTAAAACTCCTGTAAAAGCCTTGCTGCCTCCCTGAATAAACAAGACTTCTCCACCTCAGTTTCCCTGTTTCTTCATTGTTTCTGATCGGGTTCCCCGCCGGCCAGAGACCCTTCCCCAAGGAGCCGAGCACTTAAATGCAACACTCCACCTCCTATCTCCTTGCTTTCCCACTGGCCATCCTATATGCCTGAAGGGTTCTCACTCCTTACCTTTGCCTTACGGAATTCCTAGCTCCTTTAAGACTCATTTCAATCACCACCTTTTTCTGAAGACCTTTCCTGTTCCCCTTGCTGTTAGTGCTGCCTCCTTTACAACTGCCTTCCACCTACTCCAAATGTATCTCTTTTTTTTTTTTCCACATGACCTATGACTAGGCCTTTAGAATATAAGCTCTTTGACGGAAGGGACAGATTTTGCTTTTGCTTTAGGCAGCTTGCATAGTGCCCAGCAATCAACAAAGTAAATGCTTCATAAATGCTTTCTGATTGGCCACCAGATAATCTGCAGAGATTCAAAGTCTGGAAAATTAAAAGCATTGAAGCAGTTTATTCTAAAGAAGAGTATGCTGGAGTGTGAATCATCAATGCCCCTTAAAGAATAACAAAGGAGAATATAAAGATGAAGGTTACAACTGTTTTTGAACTACACTATTGTTAAAACAAAAGATTTACCTTTAAAAAAAAGAAACCTGCATTAAAGAAAAGGAAGAATTTTCTGCCTAGGAGATATTATACATGAATACATTACAGTAGGGAAGGAAATAAGGGAATCTCGTTCCCTGTAAATCTTTAAGACTAAATTTGACAGTCATCTGCCAGCAACAGTTCCCAGGAAGTTAAACCTGGCATCAGGAATAGATTTAATGAGGTGATCTCTTGAGGTCTACCATGATCCCATGAATCATCAAATGCAGAATGAACTCCTACACCTGATAGGTGCAGCATTCATTTAATAGAGGCGTGGGGGAAAGAGAATCCATAATTCAATTTTATTCATTACATGGAAAGAATTATGAAACTGTCCAATACATGGTGTATTCAAGTGAATTTTACCTAGCTAGTATACACAGAAGAGAAGAAACACTGTCCTCTCAAATGCTATCCCAGTCTATCCTCTTCCAAGATACAGCCACCTCCAGAGCCAAGCAAAGAGTTCCCTCATCACGGTCCATCCATTCTGTGTGAGTGGAAAGTTGGCAGCCAGGCCTCCAATTTATTTGTTTTTGTGATTTGTTGTCTTGCTTGAGTAAGCATTAAACAGAAGGAAACCTCTCTCTCTAGGTGAAAAATTACTTTCAAATTTTCCACTTAAGAAATTTAGTCCTGGTGCTTTTAGTGGAGACTAAACCTGAAGTATAACCCTGGGGTGGGTTCTGTGAGATGCCAAGATAACCATAGTTCAGGCCCTTCTGTGGACAGCAATCTTGCTAGTATTTTTACCATTTCTCCTCCGCTGCTCCAATACCCTGGTTTTTTTTTTATTCTAAAGGTTTAAATGACTTTGAAAACCTTTGTATAAACAGATCTCTCTTGAAATACCAATGTACATCTTTTTTTCTTCTTCCTATTGATTTAGCTTGTAACTTATTTTCTTATTTCTGACACATTTCACTTAAGTTCCCAGGTAAGGGCGGGGGGAGGGGAGCTGAAAGCAGAAAACTATAATTAAATTATAGGGTGGCTATCAGGGTGTGAGAAACAGGCAGTATTGCACATATATATACACATATATACACATATGTACATGTATGTGTGTGTATGTGTGTGTGTAAAACCTGGCATGGGTCACCAGTAAAAGAAGGAAGTGGGAAGTGATAGGAAACCAAGCTTAAAGGAATGTGTTGGCTTTATTTTTGTTAATAATAATCAGAGACCGTTTTTACACAGTCTATAGCAGCTCATTCCAAGGGCTGGGAAATAGTATATTATTACTCCTTACTTGACTGATTCGCTAAAGTTGGAGTGGAGGGCAAGGCAGACAGACAGTGCTATCCACAGCAAGGTCTTTAATGAGACAATGCAATGTTTAAACTGCACATGGCGCAATATTTTTCTTCTCTGCTCAATCTATATTAAGTCGATACCCCACTAAAACCCAACATTTGTTGCATTTTTCCAATTTAGCTTCTGTCAATGTCCCTAAAAGTGCTGAGCCCATCAGGCTGCCTTCTCCCACACAAATTTCAATAACCGTGTAGTGAGAAATGCCATTAGCCAGCATCAGGGCTTTTAAACAAACAGCAAGTCTTTCTTCCTCATCCACTTTACTTCTGTTCAGTTGTCTTCTCATCAAGAATTATAAAAATATATGAAGCCACCTTCCCAAGTAATATGGTAAGAGGGCATTTATTTACTGCAGAAACAGAAGGTAGAGAAAATGATGTGATGAGGGGCTATTTATGGTGAGCCTGAGCCAGGTTTAAGCGGAGGTGGGGGTGGGGAGTGAGGAAATCTTCAGGCCATAGAATGAGACTCAGATGGGTTCCTTCAAATGTCATTATGATTGAACTCAAACCTCTGATTCAGGTCCCAACCTACTACAAAAAAAACCAAACAAAACAAAAAAAAAAAAAAACACTGCCTCTGAGGAAATTTGGAGAGGATACAGTAAAGTAGTCATTTCAAGGTTGGAGAATATATTCAATTATGGAGGAAATAAAAACCCAAATTCAAAAACAAGTCACAGCTTCCATAATAACAACTCATGTTTTTATAAAGCTTTAAAATCTATAAAGCACTTTGCTTGCAGTATCCCAGATTGATTAGGTAGTATGAGTATTGCTATCTCCATTTTACAGATGTGGAAACTGAGGCTGAGAGGTGTTAAATGACTTAGGATCATAGGCTCATAGATTTAGAGCTAAAAGGGGTATCAGATGCCATCAAGGCCAACTCCCTCATTTTACATGTAACATAGACTTCAAGAACCAACCAGAAAAAGGCCTCTCTTCACCATTAGGAAGGAGACTAGAAACAGGATTTTTAAGAATATTCTGGATCAGAGCGCAAGGCCCTTCTATCACATATCATCATGCCTTTTAGGAAGCACCTTCTCCAACCTCTTCCATCTAGACTGACTGGCAGCAGGCAGACTCAGTAGTCTAAGCCCAGAAATTTGATTTACTAACCCTATTATCTAGGGTCATAAAGCAAGTTATTGAGCCAGAATCTGAACCCAAGTCTCTGCTGATTTGAGATCTGCTCTTTCTATTAACCAAGCTACCTCTGTAAATGTTATTAAAACCATTAAAATAAAAATCACCCAAGACTAAATCCTGGAAGAAATTAAAAGGTGACCCAAAGAGACCTTTCCTTTTTTAAAAAAATAAATTAATTCCAGGCTAGTAGCTATGGAACTTACTTATCCTAGGGAGGCATTCTGTTCTTAGGTTTTACACAAAGCGGGTCAGAGGAGCAGAAAGAGGTGGAGGTGGCAAGGTGGTGAGGGAGGGGTACCGACAAGAGTAGACTGACCAACACAAACAAATAAAGCTCACATTTTTCTAACATTTCCCTTGTGAACTAGGTCCTATAAATGCTATTATCTCCATTTTGTAGATGAAGAAACTGAAGCTTATGGAGGGTAAGTGATTATCCCCAGATCACACTAATGAGAAGTGACAGAATCAATTCTCAAACCTTGGGTCTAATGAATGTAGTGCAGTATCCTTATATAAAAATCCACTGATTCTAAGACATTTTGTTCTCGGACCTTTTATAATCTTAAATATTACTGAAGTCCTCAAAGAGCTTTTGCTTAGGAAGGTTTTGCCTATCAATATTTATCCTATTAGAAATTTAAAAGGATACATTTTAAATATCAATTAATTTAAATGCTAATAAACCAATTACATGTAAGCATAAATAACATTGTTTATGAAAAGTAACCATATTTTACAAAACTAAAAATTAATGAGAAGACATTGTTTTACTATTTTTTTTGCAAATTTCTTTAATGTCTGACTTAATAGAAGACAGATGGATTGTCATATCTGCTTCCGCATTCAATCTATTCCTTTATGTTGTTTAGGGTGAAGTTTCTGAAGAAGATCTGGCCTCATACAGATATGCATTTGGAATTTGCCTTAATAGGCAAATAACGTCTTAGTATTATTATCAAAATAGTCTTGATATCTCAGACCACCTGAAAGGGTCTCGGGGACACCATGGAGTCCATGGATCTTATTTTAAGAACAACCGCATTACAGTAGGCTTCCTATTTAACTGATACGACTAGTATATGTGTATTTCAATATTCCAGATCTTGCTTATCCAACACAGATCATAAATTTAGGCCTGGAAGAAATCTTAGAGGTTACTGAGTTTGACCACTCCATTTTAAGGATAAGGAAATTGAGGCCCAGGATGAATTTATCCTTCACAGTAGTGACCTTTGGAGAAGATACTTATTCCCAGAATACTGACATTGCTTGAAACATTCATGGACTCTACAGACATAATTTAGAAGCTACATGAGATAAACAGTCTCATTGCTTGATTACAGTATCATTTTATTTTAGAGATGTCTGTCTAACTTGTATCTATGTGATTTTTGGCTATTTCTAAAAATCAAAGCAAACCTCAACAGATGATGAAGTACCCCACTCAGAAGACGGTATCACAGGGTCCTTATGATCTAGTTACATTATGGTAGTCATGTAAAAATCCTGGGCTATAAGATTTTTTAAAAGAACTACAAAAACTCAGGGACCTTAGAAGTCATTAAGTCCAGCCTGGATCAGAACAGGAATCTACATTACAACACCCTTGAGCAGTAGTCATTTTTGGCCACTTGAATATCTCCCAAAATAGAGAATCAACCACTTCTGATTTATCTCATTCAATTTGGGGGCAGCTAAGTGGCACAGTGGATGTACAGAATACCAGACCTGAAATCAAGAAGGCGTGAGTTCATATCTGGCCTTAGATATTTACTAGTTGCGTGACCATGAGCAAATCATTTAACCTTTGTCTACCTCAGTTTCCTCAACTGTAAAACAGAGCTAATAATAGCACCTATCTTCCAGGATTGTTGTGAGGATCAAATAAGATAATACTTGTAAGTTACTTAGGAGAGTGCCAGGCACACAGTAGGTAATTAATAAATGCTTGTTGCCTTCTTTCTTTTTTAATTCCATAAACATTTATTGAGCACCTTCTCTACTCTGCGCTAAGGCACTGGTGACTAAGGAGTGGCACGCAAGAGAATCAAAAGTGGAGGCAGCCTGTTCTATTGGAAAGAACACAGATTTGGGAGTCCTTCCTTCTTTCCTTCCTTCCTTCCTTCCTTCCTTCCTTCCTTCCTTCCTTCCTTCCTTCCTTCCTTCCCTTCCTTCCATTCCCCCCTTTTCCCCTTCCCTCCTTCCTTCCTTCCTTCCCTCTTTCCCTTTTTCCTTCCTTCCTTCTTCCCCTTTTTCCCTTCTCTCCTTACTTACTTCCCTCCTTCCTTCCTTCCTTCCTTCTTTCCTTCTTCCCTTCGTGTAATCACTAGGAATTCTATGTAACATTAAGCCTAAACAAGCCTCTCTTTACCTAACACCTATTGCTTCTATTTCTGCCCTCCAATCTACTTGACATTCTAGCCACTACCCTGTTGAAGGTCTCTGCTTTGTTAGTATGCTGCCTAATATGTGGCACCCAGATCTGAATATGAGGAAAGTGAACTCATAGATGAAAGATAGTGACTAGGATTAAGATGGACTTGGTTTCAAATGTTGGCTCAGATACTGGTTGTGTTACTCTGGTCAAATCACTTAACCCTTCTCATCCTCATTTTCTTCACCTGTAAAATGAGTGAGCTGGACTCGTTCTCTAAGGTTCCTTCTAGCTCTAAATTTATAATGCTATAACTAGATATCCTTGATCTCCCCTAAGAAGTGAACAAGAAGTAAGTTTTTAACAAAGAAATTGAATCTGAGCATGACTTCTTTTTTATACTGACTTGCTAAGAAAGGGAATCTAAATATTTATGTTGATAGAAATAGATGCTGAACTCTTAAGCCTTATTTAAGGGTTTTCTTGGCTCTGAGACAGGAGGATTAGACAAAAACTTCTGAAATTCTCTCTCCAACCTGTTTCCAGGGCTCAAATGATACCGGTCACCAGTCCCAGAATAGAATGATTTGTTTACCTTTTAGCTGATAACTTACATCTGTCTCATTAATGAACACCTAAATTAATTACACAAACCTGGCAATATCTAATCACAGAAAAAATCAGTGAGTCTCAAAGCATTACCTACCTATTTGTCACTAGAAGATAAAAATTGTCATTGAGTCTCCATCTCCTCAGAGAGACCCTCATCATGAAGGCCATTGGCAGAAGAAAATACTCAAACCTGTTTGAGATGCATCTGTTCCTAGGACTGGGGGTGGAACCACAGACAAAACACGAATTCCAAGCAAACACTAAAAGACTGAATACTACAGTCTCCCAGTATCAAATATCTCATACAGAAGTCTTCTCCTTAGTCTTGTGTGATACAGATGAATTTATCAACTTCTGAATGTTGTCCACTAGATCACAACCTTCCCCAGAGCAGGTACCCTGCCTTCTGCCATTTTTATATGCCTTTCTAAATTGTGCATGTAGCATAGGACTTCATATACAATCACTGTTTAAAAGGCCTGAGACAAATATAAGTTGAAGGTTCCTTCTTTACATAAAAAAATTTCCTAATTTTTAATTGGTGACTTTTGTTTTGCAGTTAGTCAGTAGACAAATATGTATCAAGCGTTTACTATATGCCAAGCACTGTGCTAAGGTTCCTTCTTTACATAAACAAATTCCTATTTTTTAATTGGCGACTTTTGTTTTGGAGTTAGTGGACAAATATGTATTGAGCGTTTACTATGTGCCAAGCACTGTGCTAAGATCTGGGAATATCAAAGAAAAGGGCAAAAAACACTGTTCCTGATCACAAGGTGGCAACATTCTGATTGATAGTAAGGCAACCTCTAAATAATTATATACATACAAGAGCAAGGTAATAAAGTAAATAGAGCATTGGACATGGAGTCAGGAAAGAACTGAGTTTGAATTCTGTCACAGACTAGCTATAGGGACCCTGGGCAAGTCACTTAACCTCTCTCAGCTTTATTTTCTTCATCTGTAAAATGATCATAACAGCACCTTCTGGGCAGAGCAGTTATGAGCATGAAATAAGAATACATGTAAAAGGCTTTGCAACTCAAGTCGTCATGTGCTGTAGCTATCATTATCACCATCCTTGTTATTGCTATCTCTCCCCTATCCAGTGAGCCATCCCCTGTAACAAAGAATTTTTAAAAGAGGAGGAGGACAGTTCAGCAAAAGTAATCTTCTCCTCAACCAAGTGTGACAGCACATGAAATATTCCAATCCAATAGTCCCCAAACCCTGTGATAAAGGGAAGGAGGTACATTTTCTCTTTTCTTCTCCAGGGCTGAGCCTGGTCTTTAAAATTACTCAGTGTTCAGTTTATCTTTATTATTTTTATTTCCATTGCTATAGTCATTATACATATATTATGTATGCATTATGCAAAGCAGGTGGGTGGCACAGTGAGTAGAGTGTCAGGCCTGGAGTCAGGAAGATTCATCTTACTGAGTTCAAATGTGGCTTCAGATTCTTACTAGCTATGACCCTAGGCAAGTCACTTAACCCTGTCTGCCTCAGTTTCCTCATCTGTAAAATAAGCTGGAGAAGGAAATGGCAAACCATTCTGGTATCTTTGCCAAGAAAACTCTAAATGGGATCATGAAGAGTCAGACACAACTGAAAATGCCAGAACAGCAATAGTTATTACACATATCATCTTCTTGGTTCTACTTTTTGTCCCTATGCATCAATTGACATAAATCCTCCCAGATTTCTTTGAATTTGGTATTGTCATAATTTTTTACATTCCAGTAATATTCCATTATATTAATGATCACAATTTCTTTGTCTAATAGCATGGTCAAATAAATAGGAAAAACCATAATTTCTTAAGTGTCTATCACCATGCTAAGCGCTGGAAATAGAAAACTGAGACAGTTCCTGCCTTTAAGAAGCTTATATTGTATTAGGTGTAGAAAACAAACACAAGGGACTGGTGGTAAAGGTGAGATGTTTGATTTGGGAAGTCTCAGAAATGATGAATTGAGTCATAGAGGACTTTTTTGTTCCATCTTTTGTAGTAGCAAAGGCATTGATTTGATTGCCATTTCAGAGCTGGAAATCTGTGGGTATAAAGAAACCCAGAAAGTGGCTGAAAAAAAATGTGAAGCATGGCTAGGAGCAGCTAGATATTGTGGGCTATGTAGCACACTCACCAATCAGAACAAGCGTGGGTCCCAGGGCAAGAGTTCCAGAACTGAGAGGGTTAGGTTCCTTAGGAGCAGGAGCATGCTGGCAATTTACAGCTAGCTCTCCAAGAGGAGGGGAAAGGTATGCATAACACATTTAAATTTAATCTTTATTATTAATATCCTCTCCATTACTTTCTTTTTTTAATTAAGATTTTTTATTTTTAGTTTACAACACTCATTTTCACATAACTTTGAGTTCCAGATTTTCTTCCTCCCTCCCTTCCCCAATATGGCATGGAATCCGATATATAAATCTAGACAATCAACAAAACAATAAATCAAGCCCAGTTTGTAGCATTTGCCGATTTCCAAGATATAAATGCTCAATACGAAAATTTAACAATCTGCTCTGTGCTTGTATGAGCTGACTCCAGCATGTTCCTGTAGAGGATTCAGTAGCGGATAGCATAGCAAAGTCTGGGGGGCCAAAGGTGTAGTGGTAGAGTAGATGGCAACATGTGACCAAGATGGAATCTCTATCCCCAAATCCTACCAAATCTCCCCTTGTAAGAAGACACCAAGTAAGCCAAAGTAACCAGGATATGAACCACATCTGGCAAGGCATACACCAGTTTCTCAAGAGCATCAGCTATAATAGAAACTTTCCTTCCTAAATATCTTCGCAGGTGGAAATTCATGGTCATGGTGAGACATTTTTGCTTAGTAAGCCATATAGTAATTTAAAGTCCTCATTTTAGAAAAGAGCTAATTAAGGCCTAGGGCAGATAAATGATTTACCCAAGATCCTACACAAAGTCTGAGAAGCATGGCTGAAATCTTTGTCTTCTAACTCCAAAGCTCGTGCCATTTCTACCCTACCGTGAATTGAGTCTCTTGCCAAGTTTCTCTCCACTGCTTTTTATTGATTTATAAATCATTACTATTCATAATTTTCCACTTCCTCCTTTCTTCTTCATAACCTTCCTCCTCTTACCATCGAACTTAAACCCTTAACTGGTGTCGCCCCTTAACTATCTCTCTACTTGGTAAGGAGATCACATGTTTGCTAGCTAAGGTGGTTTATAGTTTCTTTTAGTCTCTTTGTGGCAACTGATTTATACTAGTTAAGCTTCCTCAAGAAATAGCAATAGCGTTGTTGTGGTTGCTGTTTTAATCACCAGTGTTTCTATTTCCCCCTTTTTTCACACTCAACAGCCTGCTTAAATAGTCTAAGTTGGAGGTACCTCAATTGTAGGCAACCTCTTCTCATTTTTATTCTTTCTTCTAGTTTGAAATTTATGTTGAATTTGCTGTAATAAGTCAGTGGTTGAATTGAACTTAGACAGTTGATCTGGAAATGAATCATCTGGAAGTAATCAGTCATTTCCAATTTGTTGAAATTTAATCAATTTCATTTTAATTATGCTATTATTTATTATGTCTAGTCTTCCTGACCCTCTTTTTAAAGGAGGTATATATATGTGTGCAGTATAATATATTATGTGTGTATATTTACCTTCTGACCAAGCTTTTGACATTTCTTATTTCTTAATTTTCTACCATGTTTTCCAACATTTTCCATCAATTTCCCCTATATCCACATTCACACACAAGTTACCTAGTATTAATACTCTACTTATACCTTTCCAACATGGTAGAATTTGCCAGATCTTTCACTCTACTAGCATTGCCTATGAGATCCTAGTCACCTTTACGTCAAAACAGAATATCTGAATAGGCCTCAAATTATTTGTGTAAAATGTTTTTCCTCCCAGTAGAATGTAAGCTCTCCGAGGGCAGAAAGTTGCATTTTTTTTCTTTCTATACTGCTTGCCTTATATACCTTTATGTCTTTATTATACCTAGAAAACTTACCCATAGGAGGTGTTTAATAAATGTTAAAATCTTGCCCCTACATTTTACAGATAAGGGTCACCCAGTGGTAGAATTTAAAATATAATTCTGGAAAAACATTCCATTCTGGGCTCCTTTCTTGAGCTCTAACTTTCAGAACCCAGTGTCCCATGCAAAGGGACATCAAACAATTCTAACAATAACCCATTAGCTGTTCTACACGAAGTTCATTGTGAAGAAGCCACTTAACTTTGTTTAAAATGCTTCTGTCGTTTTCAGGCAGGTGCTGAAATACTCTAATGAAAAAGAAATGTTTGGCCCCTTTTTAGGAGTTGCAGAGGATTTGCAGGGGGAGGCTATAAAACAGAAATACAATTCCAGACTGCAGCCAGGCTATCTGAGGGAAGTCAATGCTACAGATGGAAAGATGTGTCACCATTTTAAGAATTTGGGGGGTGAAGCACGAAGGAGACAGCTGTATTGCTGGGGGAAAAAAAAGAAGTGTCTTCATGTATAAATTTCCCTTTGTGTGACAGGAGAGACCATTAGAAGAGGAGATGCTCAGAGTGAAGGTGTTAATAGGATAATTAGCTTCCAGAAGGAGTAGGCTACATTCTCTGTCTTCCCAGCCTCACCACCCACTCACTTTCCCTTCAGTAACTAGCAATCTGGCTTCCCTTCCTGCTACTGAAATGGTCCTAATTGGTGAGTGCCTCACCATGCCTTCTATTTCAGGCAGGCCCTGGCCATGCTTCACTTTACTCCTTACTCCCCAGCAATCTTCTCATCAGCCACCTTACTCCTCTTTCTCACCTATTCTTTCCCTTCTTTTCTTCCCCACAATGCAACGCATCCCACATCCCCACCAATACCTTTTGGTTAGGGAAACATAATCAAATCGGTAATGCCACTGATAACTGGAAATCTACTTACCCTATAACTCTATTCCCAGTCCCTACCAGACCAGAACTCCCTGCCCTGGCCATCACTCTTCCACATCTGCTGTTCCTTTCCCCCAACAAATACACACCTTAGAATGTAAGCTTCTTGAGGGCAGGGACCATCTTTTATTTTATGTTTGTATCCCTAGTACTTGGCATAGAGTAAACCCTTGATAAATGCTTATTCATTCAGTCGTTCATATTGTGCCTCAGAGGCAGCTAGGTGACCAGTGAATAGAGCACTGAGACTGGAGGCCAGAAGATGTGAGTTCAAATGTGACCCTAGACACTTTCTAGCTGTATTACCCTGAGCAAGTCACTTGACCTCTACTTCAGTCTCCTCAGCTGTAAACTAGTTAATAGTAATAGCACGTACCTCACATTGTTGTGAGCATCAATGAGATAACATTTGTAACATGCTTATAGCACAGTGCCAGGCACCGGTAGAAGCTTCATAAATGCTTATTCCCGTCCCCTTTTAACCTAGCCTCTTAGTTGCCAAATGAAATATCTTTAAGAGTCCCTATATTTCTTGACAAAGTAAGGGAAGAACATATGTAGAGAATACATATGGCAAAGGGGTTACTCACAGCTCCTGCTCACTGGGAGTCCTTTTATCCCTTTATAGAGTCCCTATGAAGTTCCTCTTACGTATAGCTCTCTGCTGGGCTCCAGGGATTGCTGACTTTCTAAAGTCATCAGCCTCCACATCTCTCCTCCTTGAGAGGGTCATGCACAAGAAGATGCCTTTCTCGGGTGTATTTCTTAGCTCCTCATGCAGATTTTATCTTGTATCATGCTTATTTCTGTACATAAATTACTCCTCTCTTATGAGTAAGTTCCTTGGAGGCAAATACTGTATTATCTTTCATTTCTGAATCCTTAACACAATAAACAGTGTGGTGTAGTGGATAGAGAACTTGTCTCAAAGCAGAGAAAACCCAGATGGGCTGAAGACCCACTTCTGACACATATGAACCATGGGACCCTGGTCAAATCACTTAACTTGCCCAAAAGGTTCAAGAAATTCTCTAAGACTTTTTGTGGAAGAGAAGGTGTTAACCTAGAGGGAGTTCCTTTACTTGGGAGGTCACTATACAAATAAAATTACATCTAGTCAATCCTTAGCAGTTAACATGCATTTATTAAGTACCTACTAGAACCAGACACTGTGCTAAGTGCTAGAGATGGAAAGAAAGGTAAAATATAGGTTGGTCTCCTTTCCCCAGCACTTAACATAGTGTCTCTAACATAGTTGACACCTAATAAGTACTTGTTGACCTAAATTGAATGCTCACTTGCTGATAAATAGCCTGGAACAATCTGAAAAAAAAAAATACAAGCAGCCAAGGGTTGCACCTAGGTCTTGGGGAAGCTACAGATGAGATAAAAGTTTAGGTAAATACTATCTGGTAACAATAAAGTTTGGTTATTATTTATCAGATCATAAAATTTTAGAGGTGAAAGAAATTTTAAAGGTTATCTAGTTTGGAGTTCTCAAACTTTTTGGTAGCAGGACCCCTTTGCTTATGTGAATTATATTTATTGATATTTACTGCAGTCGACATCAAAACATTTTAGTGTTATTAAGAAAATAATATTGACCCCATAGACCCCCTGAAAGGGTCTCAGGAGCACATTTTGAGAACTACTGATGTAGTCCAATAGCCACAATTTAAATAGGAACAAACTCAGCAGTGACAAATCTAGTTAGCTACTGATTGGATTTTGTCTAATGTCACACAGCTAGTAAAGTTGGGTATTGAACTCTGGCATTTTTCCCCCTTTCAATTTCATTATTTTTAATTATTTCTGTTCACCTTTAGGCATTCTGGTATAGGTAAAAGAGGACTGGACTAGACAGTCAAGAGAGGGTAGGATTTTAATCCTGCCTCTGAAACTTGCTTGTTAGGTAGGCATGAGCCTCAACTTTCTCATGTGTAAAACGGCAATACTAACACCTGGAGTACTTACCTCTAAGCGTTGCTTGAAGATCATCAAACAAAAACACCCCTAAAGCACTTTGAAGACTAGAAAGATCTATGCAAATGTCAGCTTAAAAAAAAAGCTATTATTATACTTAACTATGTAACTATTATTATTCATTAACTTCTCTTACTTTGTACCAGTCTGCTGGGACTTATACTTAAGTTCTATATTAACTTGAATCTTCTTCTAATAGAGAAATTATTTCCATTCAAAGTTAGAATTAGAAATTTAACAAATTATGTGCCATCAGTTTAATAAAGGGTATTTTTAATTTAATCCAATAAACATTTATTAAGCAGCTATTATGTGCCTGGCACTGTCCTTGCCCTCAAAGAGCTTAAAATCTAAGGGGGGCGGGGGGACATGCAAACAAACATATACAAAGCAAGCTACAGAGAACATAACAGAAAATAATTAAGAGGGAAAGCAACGAGAATTAAGAGGGGCTGAGGGAGGTTTCCTGGAGAAGGTGGGGTTTTACTAGAGACTTAGAGGAAGCCGGAGTGGTCCCTTGTCAAAGCACAGGAGGGAGGGAATTCCAGGCATAAGAAAATGCCCAGCTAGAGAAAAGAGGCTGGAACCCATAGATGGAATGTCTTGTAGAACATCGAGCGTCTCAGGATCTTGGGGCAGACCTGCACAACAGACAGCCTGCCCAGGGATTTCCGAAAAATGACACTGCGCGTGCTTCTTTTTGTCACGTGGCCCAAAGCAACCAATCCTCGACGGTCCGGCTCTAGTCTAACCTGTCACATGACCTGCAGGGGAGCCCAACCGTCATTAGTCTGTCTCTTATCTACGGCCCAAAGAAGTTTACAAGGAGGGGAAAGGTGTAAGAAGACGGGAAAGGTAGGAAGGGGATCTATTATGAAGGGCTTTGAATGCCAAACAAAGAGTTTCATATTTGCCCCTGGAGGCAAATGAAGTTCATTGAGTGTCAAGGCAACACGATCAGACCCAAGTTTCAGGAATATCACTTTAGTGGCTGAAGGGAGGATAGGCCGGAGTGGGGAGAGACTTGAGGCCGACTGACCCACCGAGAGGCTGGAACCCAGACATGACGTCATGAGAGCCTGTAGGACAGAGCGAGGTCCGTATCAGAACCCATGAGGGGGTGTATTCAGGAGCTGCTGCAAACGGTGCCAAACACTGTACAATCATTATCTTATTTGATCCTCATAATAACTGCGGGAGGGGGGTGCTATTATAATTTCTCATTTTTTACAGATGAGGAAACTTGGGCAAATGGGTTAAGTGACTTACCCCGTGTTACACAGCTGCTAAGTGTCCGAAGCCAAAGTTGAATTCAGGTCTTCCTGATTGTGGCTCTATCCCCTACACCTGACTTCAAGTATTGGAAGGGCTGTCACATGGAGACAGGATTGTATTTGTCCTGTTTGGCACTGGAAAGGCACACTACACACAACAGGTGGAATTTATAAAGAAGCTAAATTAGGTTGGACCTCAGGAAAGCTTCCTCACGATGAGAAATCTCCCGAAGTGGAATGTGGGGAGTTTTCCTGGTGGATTGGGGTATAGCCAAGAGAATAATTGGATAAATCCACAGTGACCTCACACCTAGATTAAGGAAATGACCATGATCACTCCTTGTTGGTGCTTTGTTCTTGAAGAGGACCAGTGACTTCAGGAGGGTGATACCTTGATTTGCAAGTGAATTGGATTTAAGTGAGGCAGGGCTGTGCAAAGTCATGAACCTTACCCTCTCCTCCAGTCAGAGGAGTCCAGTGGCTGGACATAGATCAGGAGGACTGTTGATGCACCCTGCTATTATCACTCCAAAAGGGGGTAGAGCCAGAGGACTAAGGGGAGGATGATAGGGTGCTTGACATTTCCCGTTGCCCCCTTTGCCCCTTGAGGGTAAGAACATCTATATCTTTGTATCCCCAGCTGCTATAATATAGTGGGCAAATCATACATGCTTTTTGGATTTATTTTGTTGTTATTGTTAAATTTGAGATATCAGTTAATATGAATTAATTTGTAGTTGTCTGGGGACCTTACATAGATAAAATCATAATTCTCAAGATGCTTTACCGAGTTAAGGGCATGATACCAATAAAAGTAGGATATTCCTTTACTCCTATCTCAGACTGAATGTATCCAGCTTCTATGCCTGGTTGTAAGGCAATCAATTTTTCAGGGATTGTGAATTCTGGTGAATATTCAGAAGGTACAATTATCTCATCCACATTACGACTTTCCCTATCTTGGTTTCCATGTATTGAAGGTCAGCAGAAGAAAGTAAGTGGTAGTTTGGGGGAGTTTTGTGGAAATTATAGACAACACACAAAGGCCAGCAGATGACACAGAGCCTATGACCAAATACTTAACCCAAATTTTACAATATGATACTGTAAACACCCCATAAAAGAAAAAGAAGAAATTCAGACAACTTCTCTGGTACAAAGGGAGGGCCAAAAATTTTATAAAGATTTTCCAGATCGTGGGGGTGCCATGCCCCAAACCCTGGTGATGCAGAAAGCATAACTATACTCTTTCTTTGGGCTGATGGGATCATAGATTTAGAGGGGAAGGAATTTGACCGACCCGGGTGGCCAACTCCCTCATTTTGTAAATAAGGAAACTGAGAAAAGGGAGAGCTAAGTGGCACAGAGGGTAGAGTGCCAGGCTTGGAGTCAGGTCTTCCTGGGTTCAGATCTGGGCTCAGACACTTAGTAGCTGTGTGACCCTGGGCAAGGCATCTCACTGTTTGCCTCAGCTTCTTCATCGGTAAAATGAACTGGAGAAGGAAATGGCAAACCACTGTAGTATCTTTGCCAAGAAATCCCCAAATGGGGTCACAAAGAGCTGAACATGACTGAAAAACAACTAAAGAACAAACTGGGCTACAGAGAGATTAAATGATTCCCTGGGTCACACAGCTAGTAGGTGTGAGAGGTGGGAACTGAACCCAAGCCTTCTTGACTTCAATAAGTCCAACAATCTACCCACTATACCACACTGTTTCTGCCTTTGATTCGACCACAAGTATATGCGTTTTTGGATTTGGCCCCTTTTTCTGTAATTGACATTTGAAAACTGGATATTTTAACTTTTCACGACTAATCCTCAAGAAGGTTGCTAACCCCCAGGCATTGACAATTAACCACTGCCCTAGGAACAGAAGGTGAATGGATGGTGGAGCATTTCTCCCCTTTAGTTACAGAGGGAGGCCTGAGAGTTGCAAAGCTCATTCTGTGTCCTGGTATCTATTTGGTGCATATAGCAGCAACACATTCACAAGGCACTTAAATGAGTCTGAACTGAAATATTCCATCTGGCTGACTTTACAAGCGCTGAACTAGCATATTCCTGGAACAAGGTACCTATGAAATGCTGCTGTGAATTGCCAGAGGATAGGGTTTCGCTGTAGGATGGCAGAGGACTGAACTCTCCAAGAGAGAATAACATTACCAGAAGCCCCAGTTACCAGGTAATGAGAGATCCTTGACAAGAAACAATAGGAATAGAGTTAAAAAAGAATTTCAACACAATAAACTCCACTTTGAGGCCAAGTTTATCCACTCAGAAAAAAAAAAATAAAACCCACACCCAATTACCTTGGAAAAGTGGAGCATTTTCCCTTATATTATCCCTTCATTAAAAATATTCAAATTAAGAAACCAACACTGTTATAAGCTCGTTTATAAAGTAAAAATAATGTTAATGCATTTACCTCTGAGCACTACTGGGAGGTGTTAAAATGTTAAGTTTATAAAATGTTCACTGATATTGAACTTGAATTGCAACCTAATGCTTGAGTTGCTACATTTAACATTAAAAGCATGTGATTAATCTTCAATTTAGGATAGAATAATTTTCACTCACCGTGCAGAAAAATTCCAGTTATGATGTGGTTTCATTCAGATCAAATTTGCTTTAATTGCAATTCTATTAAATTAGAAATAGACGTTTTATTCTGATATGATGCTTTGATGTCCTCAGTTTTAATGCTAATAAAAGCATTATCACCACAGGTGTAAGCTACATTACGCACAATAATTAGGGCTTAAATTAAAGATGTGTCAAGCTACCCAAAAGTAATTTGAGGAACTACTGCAAAAGAAGTAAACCAGAAGAAACTTTGGGGGTAGCATATGTTTTGGGTTCCCCTAAACCACCATCAACACTTTTGTCTTCTTTAAAGAAACTATAAATCCAAAAGAAAACAAAGTAGAAAAACCTAGGATTGCTGTGAAAGCCAGGATGCCTAATTTGAACAAATGCTAGAAAGACAATTTATTTTTAATTGTTTTTATGTCACCTCTTTCCCAAATATATTTATCTACTCCCTTCCCCAGAGAATTATCCCTTGTAAGAAGGAACATTTAAAAAGACAGTGAAGTAGTTGTTCAGTAAAACTAAGCATCACGTTAATTGAGTCAGAAAGTATATACTATTTTCCCTTAACAAAGGGAGGGAGGTACATTTTTCTCTCTTCAGAGCTAAGTTTGATTTCAATAATTATACAACATTCAGTTTAGTTTCTTTGTTCTTTCAGTTTACATTGCTATATCTTGCATATTGTTTTGCTGGCTCTACTTTCTTTACTTTGTATCAGTATATATATTTCTTCCCAAGCTTCTCTATCTTCAAAACATTCATTCTTTCTTAAGAGAATGTTATTTTTTTCTTCAGTTCAAACTGTTTCCCTTTTATTAAAGTTCAAGTTAATATTAAATAAGCTGAAACTCAACAAAGGAAACTATATTCAAATAACATATTATTTTGTGATCAGCTTCTCCAGGTAAATATGTATAACCAAGTAATATTACTCATAAATCTTTAGCAAACCTAGCCATAAGAGTTCATGCTTCATTCAGGCAGAGTTTCTCTGGAGAAAAGAACCTCAATTCATCTAGTTGGTCTAAGTTCCTGAATAATATATAGGTAGTTTTCTTATGAGGCCTTACTTTATCCTTTGCAGCCTCTAGAATGTGGACCAAGAAAATCACCTGTCTTTATGCCTTCAAAGCCGTTTCAATGATTTGGGATTCTAAAACCAAGTCGTAGCCAGCTCGCGTGTGCATTCTTTTTCAGAACTCCCAAGTGTCTTAATCTAGGGTTATTAAAGAATGTCACCCAACAAATATCAGAGTCTTATATGACCCATGTAAATAGCAACAAACTGACTGGGTATCAGTCAGGGGAAGAGACTAGGCTGAGCTTACAAAGTAGGAGAAATAATGTTCAAGGCATTGCAACTGTGGAGAGTGGCCCCAAGCATGGTGACAGTAGTGGTTGTAGAGAGCGAGTAGAAAGATTGACCGACAGTGCAGGAGAAAAGCTAAGGAGCAAAAGTGGGCATGTACATAATTAGGAAACTATTTCTAATGGGGTAACCATCATGTCCTCATGTAGTACCTGTGCAGTTAGGTGGTGCGGTAGATAGACTGCCAGTCCAGGAGTCAGGAAAACTTGAGTTCAAATCCAGCTTCAGACACTTACCAGCTGTGTGACCAAGGGCAAGTCATTTAACCCTACTTGCCTCAGTTTCCTCATCTGTAAAATCATCTGGACAATGAAATGGCAAGTCACTCCAGTATCTTTGCCAAGAAAATCCCAAATGGGGTGTATTGTTAATAGAATGGGAAGATCTTTCTTGCCCATTAACAGGCATATGTGTCCTGCTTGAGTCATGTGAGCCTATGGTAGAAGGAGCTTGCTAAATGAGTGGAGCAGGAAGTCAGCGGGTGAGACAGAGCAGTTAGACCTCAGAGAGAAATGGAGGGAGTTGGAACTTGGAGAGAGAGAGGAGGCAGGCAGACAGACACAGAGCAGCTAGTGTGAATGAGAGAGGGAGTGATTTTGCTTAAGGGACTTTGTGAGAAGGCCTTAAGGGAGGGAAGGCTTGGGGATGGTGGCCACTGGTAATGTGTATAGATTTCTTGATTACTATGATGGATTTTTTTTATTACTATGATGGATTTGGCTTTCTGGTGTTTGAATAAATGTTTTGGTTTTGTCTTCTATAGAGAGAGTCTGTTATATTTTGTGATTCAGAAATAGGCCGCCACATTTATAGCAGCCACTGTGGGTATCACATTGGCACTACATGGGGTCACAAAGAGTCAGACACCACTAAAACGACTGAACAACAACAAAGCACCATGTAAGGACTTCAAATCAAAAGACCTGGGTTAGAATCTCAGCTCCCTAACTTTTGACAAGTTACTTGCCTCTGTCAGCCTCAGTTTCTTTGTTTGTAAAATGGATAAAATCCTTGCACTCTTCCCTTGCAGGCTTGTTGTTGGAATCAAACAAGATGGTGTATATAAAAGGATCTTTTTACTATGAAGTACTATATATGTGCTAACTATTGCAAGTTGGTTTTATTTTTATCCAATATGAAAGAACCCAAAGAGCTGGAATAACTGCTTTACTTTGGCTCCATAGCCCCATAAAAGAACAGGTTTTCCATGTCTACATATGGCTTTTCATGTTTACAGTAAAACAGACTATGCTTATAAGATGGATGGATAACATGAGGCAGGATAGTGCAGTGGAAAAAATACTGGAATCATTGTCAATGAACCTGGATTCAAATCTTGCTTCTGCTTATAACTACGAGTGTGACTTTGGGCAAGTTTTTCAATCTCTCTAGGCTGTTTCCTCACCTATAAAATGAAGTTCTTGGACTACATGTTCTCCAAGATCTCTTCCAGCTCAAATCTTTGAGCTAGTGACCTGATAGCCGACCTTCATATTAATGATCAGTAGGTAAACAGGGGTGACTCATTTTTTATTCTTGCTGGCAACACATCGAGCCGTTAGATTCAGTTCAATTTCACCAACATTTATGGAACACCTACTATATGAAAAGATAAAGAAACAGCCCCAGCCTTCAAGAAATTTACAGTCTAAAAATACAGTCTCATTCTGTAAGGAAGAATACTACAAGTGGTATATAGAATGGTCAACATTTTTCAGGATGATTTGGAATGCATCTGACAATTCTCTGATATATCTTCATTATAGTATTGCTACTAAGAATTCAGAAGTCCAGCATTTTAAAACATTTTTTTTAAACTTTGCTTAATGTGCATTATATATAATTTACTACTCTAGTGAAGTGGCAGCCCAAACAGTTGTCAGAATTTACTGCTCTTCAAGGCCCTTCTGTCCTTTCTGTTTTAATTGCCTGATTCTCAATGGACTTTGTGAATGTTCTGGATGGGACTTTTAGGCTATCTATTGATGATACCCAAACAGCCAGATGAGAGGTGAAAAATTCAATCAATCAACTAAGGACTTAGTTAACATGACACTAAACTGGTACTTGGATTTTTTCCCCCACTGAATTAATTGACTTTTGGACTGATTTTAATTACTTCACTATATAGACATTTCTTTTGTTTAAGAAGCTAATGATAGAGCTGGGACTAGAACCCAAGTTCTAGTTTGGGGCTTTTCCCCCTTACATTCAGTATAGCAGTTACAGGTCCCAGCCCAAGCTGCACTTGTTCTTTGTTTGGGTTTTAATGACTTAGAGAGAGTGTTCGTAGCTATTGTTTCTGTTCTGGCCAGAAACCCCGAGGGTCTTCCCCTCCCAGATTGATTCTTTTGGAAGGGGGAGGCAAGGCAATTGAAGTTAAGTGGCTTGCCCAAGGTCACACAGCTAGTAAGTGTCTAGTGTCTGAGGTTAAATTTGAACTCAGGTCCTCCCAACTCCAGGGCCAGTGCTCTGTTCACTTCACCGCCTAGCTGCCCTTCAGATTGATTCTTTTATGAAGGCAAACTAAACCATCTTTTGCCTCAATTCTTACGTAGCCTTTAATGACTGAAAGGGCATTGCCTCAGACAAACTGAAACCTGGCAAAGATCTTAGCTTAAAAAGGCCAAGGTCACCCACTGCCATCTGGGGCCATCACCAGTTGTATTGACTGATGTCTTGCCTCTGGACTCTGATGACTCTGGAGGAGAGAGTGAGGCTGATGGCTTTGCACAGCTCTGCCTCACTTAAATCTAATTCACATATAAGTCATCCACCCTTGTGATGTCATTAGTCTTCTTCAAGAAGGAAGGGCTAACAAGTATAGCAGTTGCTCAAAAAGTATTTGTTAATAATGCGAATGAGGCAGTTGAGTTAAGAAGGGCAGGTCCATGGCCAAAGGGGAGGTATCTACAACATGGATGGAATACTTCCTCATTTTGCCCAAGATTGAGGTCAAAGCCAAGGCATGGTATGCCAGCAGAAGAGTCCCAGAGCCTCCTTAAATAGTTATGAGTTTTAAGCTCTCCGTTCTCACGGGATCCCTTGCTTCCTTCAAAGCATAGCCTTGTCACCACTTCTCACAGATGACCTTTCCATATACTCCCTAGTTTTAGGGACCCTCACCAAAACATTATTTTGTGCTTGCTTTATATGTGTATATACTTATTTAGATACACATTGTTTCCCCCTTACGTTTGTGGGCAGAGATTGTTTCATTTTTCATCTTTAAATTCCCAGCTCCTAGTAAGTGCCTGGCACATAGTAGGTATTCACTAAATGTACTTTGAATTGAATAGAATTCAAGCATCATACCTTTCCCAAGAAAGTCTTAACTTTCCAGCAGCATCCTAAATAGGACCAAAACACTTATGTTCAATTTAGGGGCATTACTGGACAAAGGGTATCGCTTCACAGTACCAGTCAGCTACCCTCTATCTTCTGCCATCTTCTGCCATCAGTCAAGTAAGTACTCACAGTCCCACATGCAGACCTGTCAGCTCTCTCCTTAGGTTCATTGCCTCTGAATTAGAAGGTGATAGTTAGATATGTTTCTGAGTCAAATTAGACTTGACTTGGATTATATTTTTGCCACAGGAGCAAACCATCTATATCATAATGCTCATTGACCAGAGTTTCAGTTGAAGAACAGCTGCAGTTTCAAATGACTGCATTGGTAAAATAAAGGTATGCTAATGCTTCACAGCAAAACAAACCCCTCACAGTTCTGCTGCTCCGAATAAAATGTAACTGCAGTTTGAATGGTATTATGTTGCAGAAAAAGAGCCAAGTAAAATGCAGATTTGTTTCAGCTTTATTCCATCTTATCTGCAGTTCTTCCTAACAGTTTAATGCATACCCACTGCAGTTTTCCAATGCAATGTGGTAGATTTTTATGCAGTTAAAATTGGTTTTATACAAAAAGGAAATGCCACGAGCATTGCAAAAATTGTTGCTGCTACTCTTTCTCACTCTCCAGCATTTAGTTGTGTAGTGTGAGCATTCAGAACCAGGTCTATTTGTCACCTTCACAATTCTAGCTCCAAACTACCATGGTAAGGATAATACTAAGAAATACACACACGGCAGCTTATATAACGCCATAAATTAAATATGAAGACACTCCATGCTTTCAAAAAATCAGAGAAAATCAAAGCCCTGAACATTTTTTTTTTCTCACTCTGCTTGGAGACTACAGTGAAAGGACATACAAACATCAGCACTCTGAAGCCTTATACAATTCTCATTTATTTGGAATTTCTTACACGATTGTGAGCACAAGTTGTTCTTCACAATTTGCCCGAATAGCTTTTAGCAATGTCTCAGGACACTGAGGACATGAGTGTACGTGTGTCTTGGCTGAGATTGTATCTTTTTTTCCCTGTAATCCTTTGAAAGTATTCCATTATTATGACTATTTCATATGTACTAAGTTGAGAAAGGTATTAGGGAGCAGATGAGGTGATAAGAGGTGTCACTGACAAGCATTTATTGAAAGCTCAGTGGTATGCAAAAAAAGAATATGCCATATTTCATAAAAAGACAATGATACTGACCTACCAATAGAATGAATTTTATGGTGTTAGCTTAATAATAATATTTTGTGACTAAAAACACGTATATTTGCCAGTTGGCTAGCTTTGTGGTTGAGACTTGAGATTTCACTTTACATGGGGGAAATTCCTGGTGTGGAGGTTTCCTTTCCCCAAAAGCAGATTAGCAGTTATAACTTGAAGTCAATCAAGCTACAAATATTTATTATGCACCCACTATGAGCCAGGCACAGTGCTAAGCAGTGGGGATACAAAAAGAAGCAAAAGGCAGGCCCTGCCCTCAAGGAGCTTACAATCTACCGGATTTGAGCAAAGCTTCTTAAACTGTGTGTTGAGACCCCAAATTTGGCAACAGTAAAAGTTTTCTGAAGTAGAAACGACCCCAAATTAATTCAAAATCAAACACATAATGAACCTGAGGTGTTTCTGAAAGTGTTTGCTGGTGTTACATCTCAGGACTTCACTGCAGCCTTGGTTCAAAACACAAAGCATTGGCACTTTGCAGTGTGCATGCCCTCAGGCCACGATGCTGAAAGGGGTCCCAAGTAGAAAAAGTTTGAGAAACCCTGGATTAGAGAACCTTATAGGAGCACTAAGAGGTTAAGTAACTTGCGCATGGCCAGTCTGTATGAGAGGCAGAATTCAAATCTAAGTCTTCCTGACTACAAGTCCAACACTCTATCCACCATGACATCATGATTTCCTTTCATGGTAACATAATGAAGCTTAATGATCCAAGTAAGAATGGAAAGTGAATTCTTTGACAGGGTCCTCTGACTAAAAAGGGCCTGCCTCTTTTAACGCAGGAATATCTAAGAGTAACTAATGAAGGGCTCCTAAGAACTTAGCTATTTGACCTTGCTTGTGACACAAAGTCATCATGACAGTTCAGTATTATGTGTGCCCAAATCCTCAGGCAGTTTGGAGCATGGTCTGTGGCACAAGACTTCTTATACACCACAGTGGAATCTATATGTAGGGGGAGCAACCTGGAAACAGCAAACCCCTAGAACCACACTGATGTGCCATGAGGAAGGCCCATCTGGCTTTCTGTCTTCCTAACACACAAAGCTATGCAGATCAAGGGTAATAATAGTCCTTTGGACACCAGTCCTAAGACTCAGGGCTTCTCTATTTTTATATGATATATCTAGACAGCCTCAGAACTCAAGGGAAAGGGTGCTGTTCTCATTAGGACTATTGGCCACAGCTGCTTCACTCCTCCCAAATCAAGTACTCTGTCTCTCTGATCAGTCAATAAATATTTATTAAACATCTACTTTGTACCAGATACTGTCCTAGTTCCTGGGGATACATATACAAATCCATTCTTTCTGTAACCAAATTGCATACTAGCTATGGAATCTCTGTAAAATACTATTCCAGGTAATAAGAGATTGGTAGTGTTTATGCTATGCAGTGCTTTGCTCCTAAGGAGTTAACAGTTTAGCAGAGAAGACTACATGGTCAGCCCCATAATAGATATACAGAATATAAAGAAAAGCGTACCTCTTTTGACAATGGCCAAATGTGCGACGGTTAGTTGATTCCTTTCTTCTACTCCTGCCTGTTACCAAGTATGGAGTCTCACATTGTTCTGCCTCAGACAATTTTGTGAACCAAGCCTCATGTCAAGACTAACAAACTACGAGTGGTTCTGAATGGCATATATGATGATTGGCGCCCTCTTTTCCAGGAGAAACAGGTAAGAGAACTGTGTTCAGAACCAGTATTCAAAATCCAGGTGCCCTGGACAAGGCACACAGAAATAATGTTAAAAGGGAAGAGTGATGTTACCCATTGCTTCAGGGGGATTAAGGTTAGAGAACACATATCAAATCTTTTAGTTACATCAGGCATTTATTCTGCAAGTGTATTTCGGACTCAGTGCCATATGCTAGAAAACCTCAGCAAAATGAGATCCTACATCTAGACTGTGCTTCCGCTGACAATATCCAGTGATGAGTAGAACCCATTTAGAATCCATGCTGTTAGGTGAAAAGTCAGATGCTGCGGACTAGGCTCAGTTAAGTACCGTTAGCTATGGGAGTGGTCCATGTCAACCATGATAGCCAGATGATGAATGGTACCATGAGGATGGGCAAAAATTCACTAAGCTAGGTGCATGTTCTGTAGTGCTTATTATATAGTATCAGTATCCAAGGTGCTGGCAAAGATTCACAAGCTCTGGTCTCAACACATTTTGAAAGAAAAACTAATGATCACAGTACATCCTTGAATCTCCCCTCCCCCGATGGAACTGGTAGGGTTCAATAAAACAATGCAAATTCGAAAACTTTATTCACTTTTAGTTCTCTATAATTATAACACAAAGTGAAAAGGATACACAGACAATGATGTGAAATAGACTACGGCTAGATGGCAGAGATCTTTAGAACGTGAATTATTTGCCTGGATCTTACTTTTCATTCAAGGCCTGTTTGGTATGCAAATCATCTATACAGCAAAGTACAGCTAAGGCTATACCTCTCTTTTGAGCACAGTGATTAAAACCCTGTCCAACACAGGTTGATTAACTTGAGTAATCTTCTTTGAGCAGAGTGTGTTCAACACCCCACATCCAGCTTTCAGGAAAACTCTTCTACGTCTCCTGAATTCGCCATTGGGGATGTAGGTAGGATATTGTATGTCAGTTAAGCACTAATAGACAAGCTTTAGCATTCCCACTGTTGCCACAAACCCAATATTGCATAAAGAAACTCACAGGATGAGCAACGGCTTCCCATCATTCTCTGAGTAGGATATTAAAGCAAGACATGCATAATCAAGTAATTTTGATTCATTTTAGGGAAGCGATGGCATTTAGTGAAATTCAGTAAATTGTCCCTTTCAGCACTAATAACATGTTCAGAGCTTTCCCCACCAGACGTTCTGTAATGGCAATATAATAGGATTGCGATGGCAATTAAACGATTGCATATTTTAGGGCAATGGAGGGTATCCACTAGGGCATGAACCATTAGCAAAATGGTAACATTGTCATAGGATTTGTCATGCTCTGGCACAGAGATGCATAAGATGGAGGCCCAAGCAATCATCCATTCTTCTGTAGTAAATAAGGGATTGGAATAATAATGCTACTTCATACTTACACACACATACATACATACACACATGCACACACACGCATACACACACACACACACAGAGTAGAATTCTATAAAATTAGAAATGTAGACTTCCTTCTGCCCAAACCACTCCCAATAAAAGCATCTTAAGAGGCTATCTGAACACAGGTTTGAACAAAGTAGAGTTAGAAGATGCTAACGGAATAATCTAGGGAAAGTGGTGACATGGTCGTTATTGACAGGATCACTGGTTTGATGGAAGGAAACTCCCTAATGATGGGGGCTGTTCACAAATGGAAGGGTAAGTCATGGGTGGCAGTGGGTTCTTCCTCATAATAGGTCTTCAAGCAAAGCCTGGATGACTTGTGCATATTGAGAAAAGAATTCTTGTTTGAGTATGTATGAGTTAGAAGTGATAGGTGCCTTCTAAAATCCTTTGCTTCTATGACTTTCCTTCTCTGTCAGCTACTGGAAGGTCTTAATTAGATCACAGCTTGAGTCTTCCCAACTTTGAGTGGGAAAATAAGTCTCTACAATATCAATTAGAGGAAAGAATAAACAATAGAGGACAGAATCAGAGTTCACACATTCTGTGGGCCAAGTGTCTTGGCTTTGATCCATGGTCATGAACATTTTCACAAGCTCCAATCAGCTCTTTTGCCATCACGTGGCCTTGGTGATAAGGAATGCCAGGATAGAGAACATGAATGGAAGAAGACAAATCCATTCCTACCACTAGTAAATTCCTACCACAGTGCAAATATCTGTGAGTATACGTGTGTGGTTTGGCCCTGACTTCTATTCCTCCACCATCTAAAAGCTTAAAGAGTAGTTTAGAAATAACAAAAAGCCAGCATATTGCTGCGCCACAATAGATGAATATGGAACCGAGGCAGCTTTGGTTGTCCAAACGTGGAAATGACAATGGTGAGCTGTTGCTCTGTTTACAAAAGAGCAAAGGAAAGGGTTAAACCAAATTGGTTTAATTCTTCGTCTTCAAATTTGAGAGCCAGTATGGTGCAATGTGAAAAGCTCTGGCTTGAGACTCAGAAAACCTAGTCTCTAGAACCTTAGGTAAGTCACTTAGCCTGAGGTCAAATTCATCCAGGGTTCAGTTTCCTTATCTATAGAAATAAAGTGCTATATTAGGTGATGTCTAAGCTCTTTTCTGAGCTGAGAGGCAATTAGGTGGCACAGTTGATAGAACACTGGGCCTGGAGTCAGGAACACCAAGGCTCAAATGTGGCCTCAGGCACTTACTAGCTATGTGACCCTGAGCAAATTACTTAGGTTCTGTCTACCTCGGTTTCCTCAACTGTAAAATGGGATAATAATAACACCTACCTCTCAGGATTATTTTGAGGATTAAACAAAATATTTGTAAATCATTTAGCATGGTGCCTGGCACATATTAGGTACTTAATAAATGCTCATTTCCTTCCCTCCTTCCTTTCCAGATCTAAAATGTCATGATTCTAATACAGAAGTTAAATTCCGAAATTGCCTGTGTCAGTAACTTTATTAAATGAATGCAAACACATCTGTAACTTTTCTCATTCCTGATTTCACTTAAAGGTTTTTCCCCTAATCCTTTTTCTAAATCCCTGTGTGCACTGTAATTACGTAAGATAAAGTTGATGGATTTTGAAAAAACAACTGTGTTGACTAGTAAGAGCTTTCTTTCCTAAAGCATTTACATTATATTCTGTTCATTCCTTTTGTAATGGGAGGTGAATAGTGACTGACCAACGGGGGCCCAGTCCTTAGAGGATGCTCAGATTTGGCCTTCCTGGTGGGTTTTGTAGTATCACTCAAATAAATAGGTCCTTGTTATACTCTTATAATATTCCCCTTCTTAATTAAATTGAGTCATTTTTAGCTTATTTTCCTATTCTCTTTGTGTTTCCGAGCTTCATAGAGAACAGATCTCAGTAGAAACACATACCATGAACCTCTGAAAAACTAATTTGCAATCTTTGTGGGGCAGCTAGGTGGTGCAGTGAGTAGAGCACTGGCCCTGGAATCAGGAGGACCTGAGTTCAAATTTGGCCTCAGACACTTGACACATGTACTAGCTGTGTGACCTTGGGCAAGTCACTTAACCCCAATTGCCCTGCCACCCACCCACCACCACCATTCCCCCCTGCCAAAACACTAATTCACTAAACATTTATTAAGCACCTGCTTTGTATAAAGTGATATGTGAGGCCCTGGGGAAGTAAAAACATAGTTATATTTTTTTTCCCTGCCCTCATGGATATGGTACATACAAAAGAAAGGTGTACTATATCAGGTGTGAGTGGGGGAATAATGGTTATTTTCAAATAGAAAGATTAAGGAGGGCTTTCTGGGTTGGGTAGTCTTTGATTTGGGTTTTAAAGAATGAGTAGAAATTCAGTAGGTGGAGAGGGAGGGCAGAGGCCATAAGCAAAGGCACAAATTGTCTAGAAATTACACATTATGAACAGCAGATGGAAAGGAGTCTGGTTTGGAAGAGCAGGAATATGGCTCAGAGTGAGAGAAGACTAGAAAGGTCGGGTAATACTATTTGAGGGAGGGCCAAAAGTACTGACCAGTGAGTCAGAATTTTCCTTGGGAAGAGATGGAGAGCTTGTGGAGAGTTTTGAATAGAGGGGTGGCAATCATATCTGTTCATTGGGAAAATGTTTGCTCTGGGAAAATGGTTTGTAGAAAAAAGACTTCTCATTCTCATTCTTGCTTTCATGTTTGAGACAGATTCTTGCCTTCTTTTTTTGGCTATAGTTGGAATGTGAGAAAGGATCACTGTAATTCATTTTTTTAACAAGTTCTGCTTACAATAATGGTTCTAGAGAACAGTTATCTTTCTCTTCTCCTTCTCATAGAGAGAAGGGGAAAACTAGTAGAGAAGAATGTTGTACACATCCTTAAATGAGGTCACCGTGTTGGTTCTTTTGCCTTCTTACAAGGAAAGGTTTAGACATAGTTTCCAAAAATGTAAAAACAAAAGGCAGGTAGGCAGTCGATTAGCATTTATTATCAATCACTTACTGTGTGCAAGGCACTGTGCTAAAAGCTGGGAGTGTGTGACTTAAAAAAAAACCCTTTAGATCTAAAACAGTGGTCTGAAATTAAAATTATATGTTTTTTTAAAGTTTATATCACTCATTTATAGTATTTGTACTTCTATTTTATAAATGTTTTGTGAATTAAAAATAAGTTGATATGATTACATATTCTTTTGAACAAATGGACAGGAGTCTCTAGCAATCCTAGGTTTGAGATCCTTAGTCTAAAAGCTCTTGTTCCCTTATTCCAAATGGAATCTTTGCTTTGTTTTAAGCATCCAAAATATTGAGGTTAAAAAATTTATCATCCTCCTCTGAGTAGTTTTGTTTTGTTTTGCTTTTTCAAAATTAACTGAGAAACCAAACTCAATTGAAGAGAAAATGCTAACTCCTTCGGATCTGGAGATAACATAGCCAATTATCAAGGCAAATACAATTTCCAAGTAACCCAAAAGCTGGCCTAGAAGCCTTTTATCACCAGGAGAGTAAAACTAAATATTTACTATGTGCCAAACAAAATTAAGATTTATTTGGCACCAAAGGAAAAAGAAAACTGCTTCTGAATGTTGGAATCCCAGAGCTACAGAGAAGAGAACAGCTCCTTTGAAAGGAAAACATTTTAGCAGTGTTTACAAGGGTCATTTCAATGTTTTTGAAACTCTGCTGATAAATAATGCATGTTAGGCAAGTTATAAAGGGAAGAAAATAAGACCACCATCTTTGGGAGAGGTTAGTTATCCAGGTGAGATGTAAAGCAACATACTGTAGCAGTCCTGCCCCCTTCTCTCCCAAGAGAGAAAAGGAGGCCCCTGGACCCTAGGCCCCTGGGATGTCTAAATAGGTTTCTTGCTGCCTTTTTTTGTTGGGGTAGAGCTGGAGTCTCTATATTCCCAGAAATTGAAATGGCTGCTGTATTCATAAGGCAAGGATTTTTTTTTCCTACAACACATCAAACACAGAGTTTCCCCTCTTGAGAGCCCCAGCCATTCAGCTCATCAGCTGTTCCTAATTGCCTTGTTGATACCATTGCTCACACCTGTGCAGCAATTCATCTTGCTGGCTGAAGCAGATTTTTTTTCCCACAGACTTCCATCCTGGCAGAGGTGGTCTAACTGATGGAAGGGCACTTAAAAATTGCCAGAGCTTAGTTTAGAAAATGAGAGTGTATTCTGCCCAGAGATTTCGGAGAGAATGTGAATAACAAAAGTCACTGGCACCATCTGACCAGGCTCAAATAAAAGGCCATTGCAGTTTGTAGGATAGGTACTAAAATACAGGACAAGCTTATTTGTGCATGTGAAACACTGGGAAATCATAGGACTAAAGATTTAGAGTTGGAAGAAACCTTAAAAGGCCATCTAGTCTGACATGTTTTTGTGTGTCAGATTTGCCTCTGGCAGTCTAATGAAGCCTTCACACCCCTTCAAATATTTTTAAATGCACAAAATAAAATACATAGGATCACAAAGGAAAACAATTATGAAGGGGGAAAGTCCACATACCTCAGGTTAAGAGCTCCTAAAATCCAATCCCTTCATTTTATAGATTAGGAAACTGAGAACCAGAGGTTAATTAATTTCCCCAAGGTCATACAAGTAGTGAGGGGCATAGATAGAATTTTAACCATGGTTCTCTGACTCCAATTCCAGAAATCTTACCACTGAATCATTTTGCCTTCTATATCATAGCTAGCTTGTATTTTTAATTGGTGGTTCTTAAAATTTTCATTAATAGAAGGATTTTAAGTCACAGCTTTGTTGAATACATACAAGGTCTCTTTTGAAAGAATTAGGTAGACTGAGGTGAATGATCTTTTTACTGGAACAACCATAAAAAATAAAAACAAAAGCAAACAAACTTCCATTCTGAAATACTAAGTATGGCATTTTGTTATGTTGTTTTACATGGTTTTATGGGCCCTCATTTTTAAAGAAGTACTAGTTTTCCCTGACATATGAAGTAATAATCTTTACTACTGACACTGAAATGACATGCATATAGAACTTAATTTGCCATCATAGTCAGGATGTGGTAGGGAAATTCAGAGAATGGTTTTTCTTTTTCTACATGGGTTTCTGAGATTGACCGCTTTCATTTCTATATCACTCAAGCTAGGGATGATTTTGCTTCCAACCTGTAAAAACACTTCGTGGCCCTCAACATTTTTCACATCCCCCTGAAAACATTGAGGTCAGTGTACAAATGCACTGATGGATGGATAGATAGATATAGAGATATAGCTATATATAGGCAGATTTTTGTTGTTCTTCAGTTATATGCAACTCTTGGTGATCCCATTTGGGGTTTTCTTGGCAAAGATACTATAGTGATTTGCCATTACCTTCTCCAGATAGATAGATATAGATAGACACATCAACATAGATACAAATATAGATATAGGCTTGGTTACTAAAGAGTATAGGGGGAAGACTCCCTTTTAGCTCTCACATTCATACCACCAGGGCACCCTTTGGGTGTGTGTGTGTGTGTGTGTGTGTGTGTGAAGAGGGGAGTTGGACAGGGGTGGGGGGGGGGGGGGAAGGTTGCTTATAGACAATTTGATTAAAATGTTTTAAAAACCATAGCTTTATGTGAAGTATAGTCATTTATCCATGCAGATTTTGAATAATGGGTAAAGAAAGGTACTTTTATATTTGTTTATTGTCCAATCACTGAATCCTTCTTAGTGTTTAGGAGGGGTGGACAGGGCTTCAAGCTGTTCTGAGGAGGACTGGGTCAGTCTGTTGGTCTCTTGGGATAAGTGGGACTCCCAGAGATGATGCCAGATGCTGGGCAGATCTAGGAAGGGTTGAAGTCCAGTGTAGGGATGGACCCAACCATCCTTCACCCCACCATTGGAATCTTGGTTGGTGCAGCTAGCAAGCTACTTACCCCCAGACAAGACCCTAGAAAAGTAGGGGAAGCAGGTGCAGGCTGTGGAGATAGCACTGCAGCCATACCCCAGGGCCCAGGATATCCATGGTCTTCCCTTCTCAGCCATCCCATGGATACCAGGGGCACTAAGATCAAGGGCATAGCAATTCTAAAAGCAGAGATTGGTGCTGATTTCCTTATCTCAGGTTGAGTCTCAGAGTGACCACAGTCAAGAGTCATTGGGATTCTGCTGCTACCGCTATCCTCCAAAGTGCTAGAACCCTTCTGAGGGGGTGGGAAACAGAGACCCTACTTGCCTTCACTTTGGTCTAAAGGCATTGTGCCTTTTGTCACCTTGTTTCACCCCAGCCCAATTCGATTCAATAGGCACTTACTATGTCCTAGGCTTTAATTATGCTGGGAATACAAAGTCAAACTAAACAGTGCTTCTCTTGAAGTAGTTTGTGGTACTAGGGGAAAACAATACACTATTAAATAAATTCAAAATCCACAAAAAAATAAAGACAAAGTAAAAGACAGCTATGCAAAGGTAGCATATGGGAGATAGAATGAAGGATTTGGAGTCAGAAAGGCCTGAGCTTGAATCCTGTTTCCAACACTCCTCTGTTCAGACACTATGCTGGGCAAGAAACTCCCCAGGCTCAGGCTAGTTTTTATCTCTAAAATGGGGATAATAATATACATTTACTTTACAGGTTGTTGTGAGGACCAAATGAGATAATATGAGCGAAGTACTTTGCAAACCTTAAAATACTATATACTTCTTATTATTAATAGCTATCATTTTTTTAAATTCAGGTGGTAGGAAAAGTGTTAATAACTGAGGGAATCAGGAAAGGTCTTGTGTAAGAAGTGGCATTTGAGCAAAGTCTTGATGGGGGAGGGGGGTAAGGTTTTAAGAGGGGAAGATAAAGGAGGGAGAACAAAGCATCAGAAGAGGAAATGGAAGGTTTTGTGTAGGGAACATTGAGTAGACCAATTCAGCCAAAGAAAAGATTATGTGGGAAGGATTAATGTGAAATCAGTCTAGAAAAATGAGTTGGGAACAGATTGCAAAGGGTCTTAAATATCAAATGGAACCATATGCTTTTTATTCTAGTGGCAATGGGGATTCACTGAAGCTTTTTCAGCAGGAGAGTAACAACATCAGACTTTTGCATCATTTCCCAATAAATGCATTGCTACAAATAACCATACTTCACCAAACTTGAGGATTTATCATTCTTGGAGCTGCTGTGGTTGAACGTCATCACCTTGAGACTAAATATCACATATTAATTTAATTTAAATCCTTTTATAACTTAATTCGTAATTATTTTGTAACCATTATATATAATAATGGCCCCTGATATCTACACAGTGCTTTTGAGTATACACTTTTCTCATATGATCCTCATCAGAACTCTGTAAAGGTATTAGCCAGTTAGTCAATAAGCATTTATTAAGCCCTGAATATTATTTACATTACCCTCATTTTACAGATGAGGAAACCAGGAAGAGTTAAAGAACTTGCCTAGTCACACAGTTCACAAGTGTCAAGGGAAGGATTTGAATTCAAGGCTCCCCTAACTCCAGATCCAACACCTTTCTTTCCAAAATACTGTATTGCCTTTCCAGCAGTGTCTTTCCCACCTAGTTCCATGGTAACTTATCTTCCCTCTGATTGGTAGAGATTGGGGGTCTGATCAATGAGAAAACAGTTCCTTGTCACTCAGCATCAGCTTTCCTGACATTTTCTAGGACATTTTCTAGATTGATGGATGTACAGCAGGTGGTGAGTGGGTAGGTGGTCCTTGCCTTGATCTCCTAAGGTGAGGGTAGCTGTGGTGACAGGGCTCTGTAATCTACGTGGCCATATGAATCTGGAACAAGGAAAAAGCAAAATTGTGTGCATGTAAAAAAAACTATGAGAGAGCCAAGATAGTCCCCACCACCAAGTAGCCTGATAAGCCACATGGGGCCATCCTTGGGGAACTTGTCTCTCATGTCACCTACCCAATGTTAACCACCTTGGGTCCCTGAGTCAGAGAAAGGGAATAATTGTAAGGAAAGAAGTGTTGGTATTATAGGCATTATATATGGTCTCAGATCTTTGTTAAGTCCTAAATTAAGTTTTTATAGAAATTTAAATTTTGAAAGCCTGGGAGTTTATCTCCCATTTATCATATTGTTCTACAGAATTAATCGCCTCTTGTTTTGTTGTTTTACCTAGTACTGTCTTTTCACAGAATCAATTAAGGAAATCAGGTGGGGTATGCCTGTACAATGCAATTCAATGAATATTAAGCGCCCTCTATATTCAAGTCACTGTGCCAGGCCCTGGGGACACAAAACTAAAAGATCTCACAGGTACACAGATCTCTCTAGTGTATTGTAGGGCGATGCAAGCAAAGGAGAGACCCAAAATCTCCATAGAAATTTTGAGGATGGGGAGAATGCTTTCACTGGGGTGATTAAGGAAGACTTCATAGAGCATGTGCCTACTGCCGCCAGAGATGAACTTGGTAGAGATCCAAAAGGATGAGCTGTCAGTAGGCATGAGTGCAAGGAGGCAGGAGTTGGTTTGACACGTTCAGAAATGACCACCTAGTCCAGTTTGACTGGGACAGAGAATATTTGAAAAAAGAATAGGCTAAAAGGCTGATAATCAGGATAATGCTAACTAGCATGAATATAGTGCTTTAAGGTATGCAAAGCACTTTACATATGTTGTCTCACCTGATCCTCGCAGGAACCCTGGAAGGTAAGTGCTATTATTGCTCCACTCTATGGATGAGAACACTGAAGCAGACAGGTTAAGTGACTTGCCCAGAGTCACATGATTAGTATGTATCTGAGATCGGATTCAAACTTCCTGACTCCAAGTCTAGTACTTTATCTTCATTGTCATGTAGCTGCCTGGATGATTCAGCTAGATCATAGCTTTAGAACTGACAGTGTCCTTGAGGACCATCAAGAATAAGCACCCCCTCCATTTTACAGATGAGGCATCTGGTGCTCAAGGTTTTAAGTGACTTGCCCAGGGAACTAATAGGTAGCTGTGTGGGACAGTGACCCTTTCCCAAATTAAATTCAGAGGCTTCTCAAGGTATAAAGTCTAAAGGAATTTTATTGTTTTATTATGAGAAAGGATGCCACCCAAGGGGGGCATTCTAATTATGTTTTACATTTATTCGGTCTGAATAAATGGGCACATCCCCTGAACAGAGTACAGGAGAGTACAAAGGACTCAGATGGATACCAGTCCTTTTATTGACTTCTCCCACTAGGCTCTTCATTGGCCAGATACAACCCCCTGACTGCCTACGTCATGCCAACCTCAAATGGCCCATTTAATCATGCACACAAGCCTCTGACCTTTCACTGACCTGAGACCTGTTTTCTGCTAGATCAGAGCTCTGACTGGAAGTAGTTCCAATCAGTCACCTGACTTACATTCTGCTAACGCTGGGGTTGGGGAGGGATAGAAGAACACCTTCAACTCTGTGGAAACAAAACCCTTACCCCCCATCTCTTACATAGCTAAGATATTATTTGAACCCAAGGACTCTTGATTCTGTGTCCATTGCCCTATCTAGGACATAACGTGAAATAATTCTGGAAAGGTAGATGGGAACAAGAATGAAGGCTCTACATGTCTCGTTAAAGCGATTGCATTTTCTCCTTCAGGGAATGGGGAACCACAGCAGTTTGCTTGTTTGACTTGATAAGAGAGTAAGGGAGGCCATACCATCTTATGTTCTTTGAGAAGATTATTTTGTGAGCTATGTGAAAGATGGATTGGAGAAGGGAGAGGCTGGAGGCAAGAAGACTGGTTAAGAGGCTCTTAGAATTGTCCCAATGAGTGCTTTTATCTTATTGATGAAATAATTTTAAGCTCCTTCTAGTAATTTGATCAAAGAACCGGAATTTGTTTTTTGTATTTATATCTTCGGCACAGCGTCTGGCACATAGTAAACCTTTAGTAGATGTTCTTTTACTCGTTCATCCATTTGATCCATAACAAGCAGAGAATATACACTTTCATTTTTTTTTTAGTCACAGCAACTCGTTATGGCTATCAACTGAAAGATGAAGGGGTGATGATCTACATCAGTGGTGGGATTACTCATACTAATGAAAGCATGCCTTCTTGTATTATTAATCATCTGTTGGCCAATCTCCTGGCAACAAATATTTTTAAATTTAGCTAGGCTAGACCTCGTGAGATGAACACATTATCTGGGGAAGATCAGGGAGGCCACTGAAAGCATTCTAGCTCGATGGGACCTACCAGGACTTGTGTTCCAATGTCATTGCCTTTGAGAATCCATGGGTATGGTTCGACATCAAGTATCAGAGTAGGACCTTAATCAAGAAAGTACAAAATAGACTATAATAACGTCAAATATTTGAGATGTTGGACAGTGAAATGATCTTCATCCTTGTGAGAACAAAATTAGTGGCCCTGTAGAGGTTTAGTTCTGTGCTCAGCTACCTGCAATCATCATTTTAAAATTGTTCTCTCAGCAGTCTCACTCCCTTATATCCACTCTCCTGCAAGCACCAACGTGGAAGGGAAACCAAGCTTTCCAAGAGAAGGCCCACAAGTACCTACCAGTTTGTCAGTTGGTATACCCTGGTTAAGAGAAAAGAAGTTGGTTAATTGCAGACATCCCAAATATATATGTACAGTATGAGGATCATGAATATTTGGCAGTGCCCACTGTAATGTGATTTATAACATAGCAAGAAAGAGTAAGCTATATATCTATGCTATAAAACTTCTCTTCTCCCCTTTCCTTGCTGGAGCCAATCTGGGGAGCTTGAGTGTTCTCTATTACTCTCTAAGCACATAAGAGCAACCCAGCAACCACCTGGAATTCATTATTTGCCATCTACTAGTGTTGGGAAGTAGATAGAACTGCATCAAGAAATTAACTCTGCTCTCTCTCCCCCCAGAATTTCTTCTGATCTTTCAGAAAGTATGTAGCATAGGCCTTAGAGAGACACCTGTCTGCCAGAGAGGAGTTGGAGTATCCGCACAAGCAATGTGTATTTTTCCCCCTAGCTATTTGGATTTAGTGCTCATTTGAAAGAACAGTTCAATAATAGAATGCCTTGCTTGTACCGTTTGTGGGGACCTAGAACTATACATCAGTTTCTACATAAAATGAGATATCAGGTTTAGCTTCCCTATGATTTGTCCTAGAAGGAAGGAAGTCTTGTGTTAGCTTTAGGACAAGTAGAAACTGATGAGCAAGCAACTGTAGATCAGAGAACTATAGAATTTTAGAGCTGGAAGGGATCTAAGATGCCACCTAGTACATCTGCATCATTTGATGTGGAAGTGATCTATAAAGTGAATGGGTTGAACTAGATGGGCTCTTAGATCTCTTCCAACTCTAGATCTATGAATTCTATGATTCTCCTCCTCCAAGGGCATAGAGCTAGTTAAAGAAAGAAATGACACACTTGAACTTAAGTGTCCTAATTCTAATATACTTGGAGATTTTAATGTGAGTCCTCTGGAATGTTCCTCTGTTCACTGTGCTAATTGGTAGCACATAAGCAAGAACTATCTTCATGATGTTCACTATTTAGAGGTAGCGTGGTACAAGGAGTAGAGATCTGGACTTGACGTCAAGGAACCTTGGGTTAAACCCCACCTCCGATGTGTCTTAATCATGTCACTCAGCCTTGCTGGTCCTCAGTTTCTTCATCTGTAAAATGAAGAGCTTGACTGGATGACCTCTAAGATCATTTCCATATCTAAATCTATAAATGCTACTGTGACCATCGTAAGGTAAAATGAATGGCCAAGGCTCCCTTAAAATAATATTTCTTGCTGCCTCTGAGTACCCCATGAAATCCGCTCTACCAACTCCTTTATTTGCCTTTCTGTGAAGAAACTATGATCTGCCTTTCAATCCAACTACAAATTATTTCACTTATAGTGAGAATGCCTATGGTTTAATTCCCCCCAAGGAGTCTAAATTCATTGCTTATTGGACACAGATTACACATCAATAGTAATAATGATTTGTTCCTAGATAGGGCCAAACATGAAGAAAATTGCATCCTATGCTTTATTTATTGCAAATGAAAGAGGGAAATCCTATGAAAAACCTGAAAAGATCCTCCAAGCCAGGTCACCATATATGTATTTTAACACTCAGTGACTTCAAAGTGAAGGTCAGCAGAGAGGAGGATTGAGAAAATTATTGGAAGACACAATTCAAGATCCAGAAATGAAGGATTCACAAGGCTCATGGTGAACATTAGAGGACGTTTTAAAAATATGCAATTTTGCTGTACTTTAAAACACAGCAAATGACTGGTTACCAATAAAGCTGTGTTTAATCAGATCATCAGAGCAAAAGTTACAATCAATACCAAATTAGGAGAATAAAGATGAGAAGACGTTGTGAGCAATTGTAACACCTCTAACCAACTTATTTAAATGACTTGTTGCCTTTGAAAAATGGAAATGGACACCTACAAGTCTAATCCTTCTTCTTTGGGTCGGTTCCATCATGTTTGACTCTTTGTGACCCAATTTGGGGTTTTCTTGGCAGAAATACTGGAGTAGTTTGCCATTTTACAGCTGAAGAAACTGAGGCGTTCAGGCTTGAGTGACTTTCCTAGAGCCACACAGCTACTAAGTATCTGAGGCCAAATTTGAACTCAGAAAGATAAATGTTCCTGACTCAAGGTCCAGCACTCAATCCATCGTGCCACCTAGCTGCCTTTCTGTGTGACAGCTCTTTCAAATATTTAAAGACCTCCACAATGCCATAGTGAAAAGAGCACTGGGCTAATAGAAGATATGGGTTCAAATCCTGTACCTGACATATTGACTGTGAGACATGGCAGTGTGTTGGCATGATGTTTACTTGGCAAAGAATTGATTCAGTAGGTCCCTTGGATGTTCTGGACCTGGGTTTCCTTAGCTATGGAATGAGAAGTTAAACCAGAAGTGTCACACACAAAGCCCACAAGATATATGCGGTCTACAAGTGCAGCTCAAACCAGATTAAAATGTAATTAGGAAATATTTAACAAAATAAGTAAAAATACAATAAAACATTGATAATATTACATTTTAAAACTAAGTCAATATGTGGCCTATGGGGATCCTTATGTTTCGTTGAATGGCCCCTGTTTCTATTTGAGTGCAACCCCAGTGGACTAGAGTACCCTTAAGATCCTTTCCAGCTCTAAATCTATGTTTGCATGACCCTTTAATCTTGCATTCCTTCTAATTTTTTGCTACATTTTTGTGAGCTTAAGTTATTACATGTGCTTCATGTAACACCAACCCTCCTAAGAAGGAGACAAACATGTGTAACTCAAATAATGTTTTTATTTGGCACAGAATTAATTTTTAAAAGATACAATGCATAATAAAACAGTGACTGCTTGGTTATACCTCTCTACTCTCTCTCTCTCTGTCTCTCTCTCTCTCTCTCTCTCTCTCTCTCTCGCCCAAACAGTTTCCAGACAGCACTTAAACCTCTTCATAGTCTTCTAGGAAAGACACGGTTTGAGTTTGTTTAATTCCCTACCACCACCCTTCCTATTATTGGGCAAGGGAGTGTAAAGCAATAACCCGGTTCCCAAATGGCCAAAATGACTCATCCAGTATGGTCAGTAGCTAGATGAAGGACTCAGGAACATTGATATATTTCGCTTGAAACACAGAGTGTGGGACTCAGGATCTGATGAGATCTAAAATTCCTGAAAGTGTGGTTTTGCCAATGTCCTGCTATTATTGTGAACTTCCAAGTTATTCCTGGCCAAACTGGACTATTGAGGAGTAGGGTGAGCAGGTCCTTGTGGGCAGCAGCACTTTTACTCCACTTGCAAATCCATCCCACCTTCATCTCTTTATTCTTAATTATTTCTGTCCTGCAGATTCATCTCATCAGTTCCCATAAACTTGTCCTCTCTTGCTCTCTCTTTCTGTACTAAGTCAGTTTCTGAGGCAAAAATCTGTCTTTTTTAACATTAATATTTTCCTGGTGCTGCTGTATGGCCAGAAACCATGCAATAACAATCTCAGAAGAATTAAAATTCTAAGCAAACCAAATGGTAAATGGGAAACTATATGAGAGTTGGAAGTATACAACAGCATATCGTTTATAATAAGCTGTGCAGGAGAAAGAATAAAAAAAGACAAGGAGCCTAGGAAGGGAGGTAGTCTGGTAATACAGTAAGAATGAGGAATAATAAGTCAGCTTAAGTGTTATAATGGCAACCAGGAAATATTAGAAAAACCAGAGCAGGATATCCAGCACATTGGAAGATTTATGGAAAGATATTGGCCACTTGATCGTGTATTCTTTGGCCAAAGTAACCCATCATCCTTCTTATCAGCATCCTTACCACTACCACCACAGATTTAGAGGTATAAGGGACTTCAGGAGTCATATCTCCTAATTTTACAGATAAGAAAACTGAGGCCTGAAGAGTTACGTAACTTATCCAAGTTCACATAGTTTGCAAGTAGCAGAACTAAGATTTGAACCTCTGGGTCCAAATCGACAAAGAACTCAGAGCACTATAGCATTCCCATTCACTGTGTCACAGGCGGTCCCCAGTTGTCTTTACTTTTGTCTTGCCACTGGACTTAAATAACTCTGGAAGGGGGAGACCAACAACTTTGTACAGCTCTGCCTCACTTAAATCCAATTCACACTCAAGTAAAGATATCTTCATGATGTCATTGGTCTTCAAGAAAAGACAAACAGCAACAACTGTCCCACTTAGTACTTAATCATTAATGGCTTTGCATTGCTTTAATATTTAAACATATAATTGGAAAACCTCCATTGAGTTTGGTGTGGTAAAACATGGAGAAATAACACATAGGATGAACTGGTGGGGAGAGGGTAGTAATCTGCATTGAGGGAATGCCAAATGTGTGACAAAGATCTGCATATTGTGTGTAACTCTGAATCAAAAAAAAATTTTTTTTAATCTTTTCTCCCCAACTATACTTTTAGGCTGGTCATGGTTGGGAGATATATTTTATGTGTCTCTCTTGTCTTCCCACAATATCCAGAACAGGGCTGAATAATAGGAGGTAGCAATATACAGTAGACTCAGTGTACCTGAGTCAAAATCCTCCCTCTGATATTTACTAACTAGATGACCTTAGGCAAACCATTTAACCTGCCTGGCTTTTAAGATCACTATGAACAAGCAGGAAACTTTCAAATAACTACTTGCTGAATTAATGAATAAGCATTTATTGTCTTACTATCCATTTAGAAAAAGAAGGGAAAGGTATGGATTAGTAGCGCACCTAAGACAGAGAATCCGGGTCAGTGACAAAGAATGGGAGAGACAAAAATATTTTAACTTCAAAATTACCTAAGAATAGGCTGCATAGTTTCTTTATGCACATGCAAGTGATTATTCAACTACATGTAATAGGACTCTCCATATGATTTTTAGTTTTTAATTGTGCACACTGCTTTCTCATCTATTTTTCTCATTTGATCATCAGAAGAACAAAGTGTGGATATAAGGTAAGTGTAAGGCCATAACTCAGACATTTTTCTCTATACCATCTGAAGCTCCAGGTTCTCAGCCCTCTTTCCCAATTGTTTACTTTTTAAAAAATGTGGTTGTTGTTGCTGTTTTTCAAACTTTTTAGTCATGTCTGATTCTTTGTGACCCCATGTGGGGTGTTTCTTGGCAAAGATAATGGAGCTGTTTGTCATTTCCTTCTCCAGCTCATTTTACAGATGAGGAAACTGAGGAAGATGGTTAAATGACTTGTCCAGGATCACCCAGAGTCAAATCCAAGTCTACATTTGAACTCAGGTCTTCCAGGCTTCAGGCCTGGCAGTCTATCCATTGTGCCAACTAAAACTATATAGGTTTTATTTTTATTTTTATTTTTATTTTTATTTTGTTATTTTTATTTTACAACAAACGGTTCTACATAATTTTGAGTTCCAGATTTTCTTCCCTCCCACCCCCTTCCCTCCCCAAGAAGGCATGGAATCCCATATAACTTCCATGTATAACTTGGCATTGAATTAATTTACACACTAGTCAAGTTGTGGAGAAGAACCATGACCAATGGAATGACTCATGAGAAAGAAGAAACAGAATGAAAAAAAAAAAACAACAACACAACCCAACAACAAATACAAAAGAGAGAGAAAAAAAGTAGGAGGGGAAAGGCGAGTATGAAGTGTGCCTTGATTTGCATTCATACTTCATAGTTCTTTTTCTGGATGTAGATAGCCCTCTCCATCATGAGTCCTTTGGAGCTGTCTCTGCATATTGTGTTGCTGAGAAGAGCAAAGTCTGTCAGGGTTAGTCATCACAGAATCAATATATCTGTGGTTGTGTATAATGTTCTTCTGACTCTGCTCCGCTCACTCAGCATTGTGTTGTGTAGGTTCTTCCAGGTTGTTATGAAGTCGATATCATCCCCATTTCTTATAGCACAATAGTATTCCATTACCTTCATATACCACAGCTTGTTCAGCCATTCCC
>CM053624.1:257782469-257806340 GCA_028646595.1 Phalanger gymnotis
TTTTTTTTTTCCATTTTTTTCCCATTTTTTCCATTTTTTCTTTTGTCTCTCTAATTTGGTTTTTAAAATCCTCCTTTAGCTCTTCCAGTAATGCTTTTTGGGCTGGAGACCACTTCACATTACCTTTTGAGGTATCAGATGTGGATATAATGTCATTGTTATCCTCTTCCAAATTGGTATTTTGATCCCGCCTGTCTCCATAAAAAGAATCAATGGTCCTTGGTTTTTTTGTGTTCTTCATGTTGGTTAGCCTTTTCCTGGCTTTACAGTAAATTCCTGCTTTTGGGGCTCAGGGCTCACTGTCCCAGCTTTCTTATTCTGGAGATTGTGAGTCTCTTTGTTGGCTTTCAATTATTGCCTTTCAATTTCCTGAGGTGTCAGTGAGAGGGTCTGGCTGCCCGAAATCTCTTCCCTTGGGGTCGTTTTCCAGCACTGTTGCTCTTCAGTAATGGTCTCAGCACATTGTTGTTCGAGCTGGGTGTCTGGCACTTCCCCTGGGGGAGCAAGAGCATGTCTGGGCTCCTGGTGTTGACTCCAGCTGACTTTGCCCCTCTGGGACTCAGGTACTCCAACTACTCGGCCACTGAAGCCCGACTTCTGTCTCCTCCGTTCCAACCCCCCCCCCCCAGGAATTCTCTGGGTGGGGATGGGAGGGATTAGAGCTGTTTACCTGGCCATTATGTCTGCTGGAGGTTCAAGAAGCTTTTGAAACCTTTGGGCTGCAAGCCTCGGGAGCTGGTATCTCACGGTTGGTGGCGCTGCCCTGCCTCTCGTCTCTTCCACTGAGTGCCGTCCTGTGTTGGGAGGCCTGGGGATCTCCACTGGTTTCAGGTGCCCAGCTTTCTCCCAGCCTGTCTCCCACGTGGGTTTCCCGACCAGCCGCTTCTGCTTTGGTCCCGTCTGGGGCAGCTCTGCACGCGGAGCACTGTCCTAGCCCACAGATTCGTTCCTTCAGCCTTTCAGACTCTCCTGGCTGGGAAATTTGCCCCACTCAGACTGCTTGCAGTTTCTAACTCTCTCAAATCTGCTCAAATTCACTTTTTTACAGGAATCCGACAGAACTTGTGAGAGAGCTCCAGTAAGACGCTGTTTTCATGCGGCTATCTTGGCTCCGCCCCCCCAAAGATCACTCCTCCTTCGGTATGTTTTTTTTAAATGTACCTTATAACTACTATAGAATTCTTAAGTACAAAATGGACAGATAGATCACTATATTTCCTTGTTCAAAGACTAGGAAGGTGAGGAACAAAAGGTGTGACTTGCCTAAGGTCATCAATCTGATTAGAATCAAGGTTGGATTAGAACCCATGTTTCTTAACTCCCAGCTCTCAGGCCCCTATCTCCTGAAGTCACCTAAGAAGTAAAGTGGAGAGAGTGTTGGGTTAGGCGTCAGGAAGATCTGAATTCAAATTTTCCTTCAGATACTGACCAGCTTTTGCAATCTTTGACAAATCACTTATCTTCTCAGTCTCAGTTTCCCTTTCTGTAAGTGGGAGGAAGTAATATCTCCAAATAATAGCACTTACCTCACTGGGTTGGTGTGAGGACCAAATGCGATGATACATATAAAGTACTCTGCAGACTTTAAAGTGCCTTGTAAATGCTAGCTATTATTACCATTGTTACTATCATGATTTATTTATCATTTTCAGCCTATCTCTGTAACCTGAATGTGGTCCTCAAAATCCCTAGCAAACAGTATCTGAAGGAAGCCATGCTATAAAAGATAGCTTTATTTTGCAACAGAAAATGGCATGCTCAGTCCTTAATGATCAGTGTGAACAGCATAAAACACCCTCCAGAGAGAGAGCCTAGCATCCACCCATTGCTAATGCAGGTCCTGCTATCAAGAGAATGGATATCCAAGTTTCATCTTTTCTTGCAAACTCTACATAAGAAATAAGATAAACAATTCTCCCTAACACACTACCACTCTACTACAGCCTCTGTTGTGGTTCACCGCCACTAAGGTAATTTTTAACTGAATGATTGAGACAAACATTTGGCTCAGGACAGAGAGAAGTAAGATGAGTCTGTAATTGGAATATTTTGTCTCATTTATTCTTGAAAACGTGCCATATTCTATTCCATCAGCCAGAGGTGATTGTTTTATAGAATTCAATATATTTGGCATTGGATTTTGTGAAAATCAGCTATGGTTCTGAAAATTGAAGGATGTTCCTTAAGAAAAGATGGGTGAGTCTAGCTGTCTTCTGTTACCTTTCCTTTCCTTCTCTTTTTTTCTCCCACCCTCTTATTTGTTTTCTACTCCAATTCTTTTCTCCTACCCCTAGGACTTTATTTGGAAAGTCTCATCGAGAACCATGATAACCTGTTCTGAATTCACTGGAGGAAAGGTGTAGAAGGAATATTAGGATTTGGGAAATTCATTTTCCAGCCAAGCAGATCTAGCCTCTTGTGACTCCTGTGTGGATATAGCAAACACATATTCCAGGGTCTTTTCAACAAGGCATTGACAAATTGAAGGAGTCTCTACTTAACATTCTAGGAAATATACTTTCTATGTCCCCAGTGCTGCGTTAGGCATACCCTCCAGAGGACACAGAAGGAGTAGATGGTGTTGAGCGTGGGGGTAGGAGATGTCCATGGACAGCTCAGAGAACCATCCATATGCTTCACAGGCAAAAAGGAAAAGGCTGAAAGAGGGGATAGTTGCTGCCCCTTCAGTATACCCACAGAGTCATGGCTCACCAGTCAATATGGGGACTCACCCCAACACTGAGTCATACGTCCTCAGAAGCCTACCTGCCCCCTAAACTTCCATGTAGTCACTAGAAATGGGGTGGGGAAGAAAGATCTCCCCAGGGTCAGCTACTATCACAAAACAAATAAAACCAGAAGAACTAGGCTGTAGCTAAATGGAAGGATGGCTTAGTTGAGGAATTCTTAACCTTTTTTGTGTCATGGGAATTTGGTGAATTCCTGGCCAGGATAACTCCTCAGGAATTCTCCACTTGCCTTAGTAACCTTTTCATTCTGGAAGATAACTTCACCCATGGAATTTGCTTCTCAGACTTAACCCTCTGCCCTGGGACCTGTCCTGATCACATAGCTTTACCTAGTACATCCACTTAAGGAGTGTACACAAGCCAGCCAACTCTTTATTTATTATTCCCGGAAGCCGATAACATTTGCACAACATTTGTGTTGGTTTTGAGGAGTGTTGCTTTTTAACTCATTTTTCCCCCACCTCAAAAAGCACAGGGCTCTATTTTTCTCATCTGGGTGTTTTATTTTATTTTAATTTTTTTTTTTGGTGGAGGTAGGGATCTGATGGGTGCCCTGGTCCCTTTGTACCTCCCCATCCCTGATTGCTTCTCTGGTCTTCCCCCCTCCCTGGCCCCTTTCTTACCTTCCTGCTGCCACAAGAGGCCACATCATGGCTCGGATGAACCGGCCAGCCCCTGTTGAGGTCTGCTACAAGAACATGAGGTTCCTCATAACTCACAATCCTACCAATGCCACCTTGAACACCTTCATTGAGGATCTAAAGAAGTATGGGGCCACCACCGTGGTTCGGGTATGCGAGGTAACCTATGACAAGATGCCGTTGGAGAGCTACAGTCTTCTGAACTTCTCCATTGTGTCTTCTCTACTCTCCACCCCCACTTTTCAACTCTCTTTTATGTGTTGTCTTCTCCGTTACAGTATAAGCTTCTTCAAGATATAGATGGTATTTCTTTTTGCTTGTCCCAACACTTAGCACGGTGCCAGTAAGAAGTTAATAAATGTTTGTTAACTGTTGCTGTTTGTCCTCAAAGAGGACCCTGATATGATGGAGATGATGCCATTATATGCAAGTGAATTGGATTTAAGTGGGGGAGGACTGTGCAAAGTTACCAGCTTCACTTTCTCCTCCAAAGCCATCTGAGTCCAGTGACCAGATATAAAGCAGGACAACTGGAGATGGCCCAGGATACAGTGGGGATCTTGGCCTTTTCAAAGCTAAGGTCTTTAACAGGTCTCAGTTTGATTGAGGCAGCACTTATTCAATGATTAAGGCTAGGTGAGAAATGAGACAAATAATGACCTCTTTACTTGGTCCCCCCCCCCCAAAAAAAATCTGGGAGGGGAAGAATCTCAGGGTATCTGGCCAAGACAAAAACAATTGCTATTTACGTTCATTCTGAGCCAATCAGGCCCAAATTACAACCATGTAGGGCTTGGCCTGGGACCTATTGTTGGGTAATTAATGAGTCAGAGTGATTTGGAGTTAAAAAAAAAATTCCAAGATTAATATTTACATTCCCTTTAGGCATAGCACCTGCAGGTAAGGGTGTAATACCCTACTAGGTGGACAAAGGGAAAGGAAAGAAGAAAAGAAAGAGAGGAAGAAAGAAAAAGAGAGAAAAAAAGAAAAGAAAGACTGATTGGTGAAGTCTATGGACCCTTTCTCAGAATATTTTTTAAATGTAAAATAAAATATGTACGATTGCAAAGGAAGCCAATTATACAGAAGTAAAGATGTAATTTTTCCCATCAAAATTCATAGATCCCCTGAAATCTATCCACAGACTTCTTAGGGGTTTGTGGACTCCCAAGTTAAGAACTCTTGGCTTAGAGGTAGGTTCTAATTGCAAATAGAGGAATTAATGGTTTTGATTTTATCATGCCACCCAAGGCAAAGAAACTTCATTTCCAGGGACAGATGGTCACCTAGTATTGAAGCTCATGACAAGTATTTGCAAAAAGACCACCATGAAGACAGTTGGAGCTTACGCATATTTATCTGTTGCAGAGACTGAAAAGGAAGAAAAATTCTACAAAAAACTCAATAATAACCTCCAAATGAAATAAACAGATACTTTGATGATCCATGATTTCAATGCAAACATGAAAATAGGTGAGGCTGAGGAGAAGAATATTAGAAAATACTGTTCAGGAATAAGGGATAAAACAGGCCAAAGATTTCTATATTACATTAAGGGCCACATCTAACATAATGAAGATTTTCATCTCTAAAAGAACAGGAAGTCACTAGGCATGGGGAGCACACAAAAACAAAAGGTCTCTATTTTAATACACAGGAAAATGATTCTTTTCTGATGTAGGAGTCATTCCTGAATCAGTTGTCTATGTATAGTCAAAATACTAATTTATTAGAACAAAGATCAAAATTAGTACAATGGTAGCAGAAAACAATAACGAGAAAAAATGATACGGCTTGCAATCAAAACAATTTCATCTTGACCTGTTTAAACAAGTTCTTGCAACATAGTATTTGGATAGAAGAAAGGGCAGACTACATTTACTTAATGAAGAAGTTTAAATGAAATAAATCAATTGTTATAATAAATAGATCAAAAAGTGCCTTAGTCAGGAAACTCTTGACTTATTTTTAAAGTGGAGAGAGAAATGCTAACTAAGGACAATACCCATTTAGAATATAAACTCATTCATAATATATTAAAAAACTCAAGTCATCTTTTATTGTCTTCCCTTTCTCCAAGTTAGCCACCCCCTAGAAATTTTGTCATATTTAATATATATGTGTACATATATATGTAATTTTGTCATATTTAATATGTATACATACATATTTATGATTTACTCATATAAGCGATAATAGCTAAGAACAGGTAATATTTCTGGCACCTGCTGTGTGCTGGGCACTGTGCTAAATGCTTTACAGTGATCACCTCATTTGGTCCTCACAACAACACTGGCAACTAGGTTTTATTATCATCCCAATTTTACAGATAAGGAAAGTGAGACAGACAAGAGGTTAAGTGACTTGTCTAGGATCTCTCACAGATAATAAATGTCTGAGGTCAAATTTGAACCTAGGTCTTCCTGACTCCAGCCCCTGCACTCTATCTACTGCACCACCTAACTGCCTCCTATGTATTCCTATATAGGAAATAAGAAAGTTGAAGGCAAAAATTTTATTTTTGTCTTTGTATCCCAGTGCTTACCACAATACCTGGCAATTAAGATGTGTGGCATGAGTTCTCTTTCATGAATTGATTATAGAGAACAATGATCGATATTACCACATAACACAGAAAAACAGTGAAGGGTAATACTATTTTTTAAAAAGGCCGAATTGTTATTGTTCAGTTGTGTCCAACTCTTTGTGACCTCATTTGGGATTTTTGTGGGCAGAGATGATGGAGTGGTTTGCTGTTTCCTTCTCCAGCTCATTTTACAGATGAGGAAACTGAGGCAAACAGGGTTACGTGACTTGCCCAGGGTCACAAGGCTAGTAAGTGTCTGAGGCTGGATTTGAACTCGTGAAGGTGAGTTTTCCTGATTTCAAGTCCAGTGCCCTATCCACTGTGCCACCTAGCTTCCCCCAAAAAGATTAGGTTAAGAATAACTAAGAAAAGCCATCCTCAGGACATTTATGGATGAAAAAGGAAGAAAGGCCACAAACAGAAAAAAGATGGGACATATTTACCGTTATTCTTGTCACACAGATTTTCATAAAAGATAGTAGAAGCACCAAGACTCCCAACATCACAGTCTCAACATGTGCATATAGAGGAAGTAGAAAATGACATTAGTGAGGACAAAGATAGGAAAGGCAGAACTGGGCAGCACAGTGGATAGAGCACTGGACCTAGAGTCAGTCAGGAAGACCTGAGTACAGATCTGGCCTTACTAATTTTGTGACCCTGGGAAATCTCCTAACCCCCTGTCAGCCTCAGTTTCCTTCTCTTCAAAATGAGAATAGTAATTTCACCTACCTCCCAGAGTTATTGTGAGGATAAAGTGAGATACCGTTTCTAAAGCACTTTGTTGCTATATAAATGCCAGCTAATATTTATTCTTATTCTTACACATACAAGAGATGCATACCAGAAGCAACATGTCTGTGAGAGCACTGAGGGACTGAGGCACAAGGTATCAAAAGAAGGACAAGACACCAAAGATACAGAAACAATCTCATTTTTATTAATACTGATAAAGATGACAAAGAAGAAATTAACAATTCGAACCCATATTCCTGCTTTCCTAGCTAGATACAAATTTTATGAAATTCATTGCCACACAAATATTCAGGGCATCCTCCATGAAGGGATTAAGCAGGCTTTCACAAGAAAAATTCTATTGTAGACTACGTTTTTTTTTCCATTAAACAATTAACTGAAAATGTAAAGAATCCAAAGTTCTACTCTGTTAATTGCTTGTTGATTATAAAAATGCATTTGATTCAATAGAACATCATCATTTTTAGTTTTATTTATTTTTAATTTATGAATAATCAAAAGATAGGAAAGTTAGGTATAAAATAGATAATTTTGATTACATTAAATTAAAAAGTTTTTGTATAAGTAAAGCAAATATAACCAAGATCAGAAGGAAAGCAGAAAATCAGGGGAAAATATTTATAAACTTTCACAGATAAAGATCTGCTATCTCAAATATATAAAAAATTCCCCAATTGATAAATGGGTGAAATATCATCTTACAGTCTCTCTTCCAACAAGGTATATCCTATCCGTCTATTACATTCTCTCTGAGTTATACTTACATGGAACTTATTCAAGCTTATTCAAATACACAATTACAGAGATAACTTTTTTTTGACTCTCTGATCATTCTGAGTTATACTTACATGGAACTTATTCAAGCTTATTCAAATACACAATTACAGAGATAACTTTTTTTTTGACTCTCTGATCATTAATAATAGGCATGTCATGAAATAGGGAGAAATGCTCCCCCAAAGACATTTGCCACTGTCATGGGGCAATTCCAGTACAGAGTCCAAATTGAAGAAGGATTCCCTCTGGATGGGGAGGGCCTCTAGGAGCTTGTGTCTGCAGATAACTCTGCTGGTCACATAAAATCCTGGAACACTGCAGAGATTAAAGGAAGATATCTGTAACCTCTCAAAAGAATTTGGCCTATCCATGCACAAAGGTTAAGTCAGCAAACACTTATTAATTACCTAATATGTGCGAAGCATTATCCCAGGTACTAGAGATTCAGAGACAAAAATGAATAGTTTCTGCCTTCAGGGAGTTCATATTCTATCAGTTGCATGTAGCATGTACACAGATAAATAATACAGAAATCTTTAAAGAGATCTGAGAAAGACCTGAGAACTGTGGAGATCAGGAAAGGCTTAGTGTTAGGAGTTGGCATCTAATCTGGGCTTTGAAGGAATTTAGGGATTCTACAAGGAAAAAGGAAGGGGGAAGGACATGCCAGGCTGATTGTGCAGGAGTATTGAGGGAGGAGAAGGGATATTGTACACAGGGACACCAAGGAGGCCATTTGTCTAGAATGGTCATTGTGCAAGGAGTACTAATGTAAGAAAAGACTGCATAGGTATGTGGAACTCCTCTTGTGGAGGACTTTAAATGTCAGGATAAGGATACGTTTTCCTGATTCCAGATGAGTCATGAGTAATGTTAGTGACATGATCAGATAGTGAGGGGGTCAGTGACATGAACAGATTTGAGGTCTCCAGTTTTGCAACCTTAAATCTCTTCCATTTATGGGGAGTACAGGGTTGGAAGTGGAGGAAAGGCAGAGACAAAGCCAAGCTCAGGGAGTGAGATCACTGTCTCTTCTACCTGCTTAGCTGTACTTTTTTTTTTACATATATATGCAGCAAAAGCCTGAAAAGAGCTTTGACATCAATTTATGTACATGTGCATGTGTGCATGCACGTGGATGTGTATGTGTGTGTGTTACAAAGAGAATCAGAGAGAAAGAAACTATATGGTACAAAGAACATATTGTGGGAGTTTATAGAAGAGAAAGATACTTTCTAGATTATATTGTAAAATCCCATTACCGAAAATAATTTCTTTTAATCTTTTGAGTGAATAAGAAAAAGACTCTGGAAAAATGTGAGAGGAGTAGGCAGTCCCACCTCCATCATAACCTATTTTCAGAGTCTTTTCCTTCATTAACCTGAAGTGGGGCTGGCCTCTTCTCTTTCAAAGCTGGAAATTGAGAAGAATTCTCTCACTTGGAGAGTCCCTAAGGGAGACTCTTGCTTGAACAGTCCCCAGAAGGGCAGTTGGCTGAGAACTGAAGCTCTCTCACATCTTTCCAACTTCCTCCCACCCTTCCTAGCGTGCAGGGCATTCATATCTACCAATAAGGAGAGAATCCCATACCAAATGGTTTTGGGACAAGGGCTACATCTATATCTTCTATGGTTTTTTTTAAATTTTTATCATAAAGTTGCTGAACAAGATTATTTCTATTCTTGTATCTTCCTAGGAATCTTGCATGATTTTGAAAATGGATGAGAGACGACCTATTTCAAAAGCTCCTGTATGGAGGTATTTTGTCCTACTGAAGCATATGCTTTTTGACAATCAGCAAGCAGTTCAGTGAGATGTTATATTATTTATTTTTTTGTGAAATGGTAAAGATGTGGCCCATTGTTGAATATTATTTCCAAAAAGCCTACTAAACCCTCATTGCTGATGCCCTCAATATATGCATATATGACCTTCAGAAATATTTGGTATAGATGGGAATTCATACAATCTCAGTTTTCTGCCCTGCATAACCTCAAGATAAGGTTGGGGTTGACAGATGAGGTTGACCATAGTGATTGTCCATTTTCCAAAACAAAAACAAAATCTCTTAACTAGAACCTAATTATGTGGAGTAAAGCTTTTTTTTTTTCTTTCAGTCATTTATTGAAAGAAATAAATCATAACAAAACAAGCTGAGATCTGGGAGTCTTTCTTTAAAAAAAAATCCAGGCTAATCTTCTATACTCTCTTTGTTTGCATCTATAGACTTGGAAAATGAGAACTGAGGTTCAGAGTCGTGATACAGACATCCTGAAAAAGGCCCAGTCACCAAAAAATCAACAAGCACCTACTGTGGGCCTTGCTTTAGGGAAGAAGACACACACAGTCTCTGCCTCCATCCCCAAGGAATGTATAATCTAAAATATTTACTTATACTCACACTATTCAGGAAAGACAGTGGAATCAAACCAACTAAAGGCAAAACAACAACTAGGTTACAAAAAAAAGTTTTCAGGTTAAATCTCAGTTAATCATAAAATCCCATCAAACATAACTCCCTAGTCCTTTAGCATTTCAATTTGTTCTACTTAAGTCTAGAGGTTTAGATAATCCCTAGCAGGAGGGTGCCAATAGTCAAACAGTTAAGCTCAAAGTGCTTACAGAGGAAAATTGAACAGATCAGGGAAGAGAGAGAGAGAGAGAGAGAGAGAGAGAGAGAGAGAGACAGAGACAGAGAGAGAGAGAGGAGAGAGAGAGAGCAGCTTGTAGAATATTCACTTTGAAGAAGATTTTTTTTTAACTGTGTAGTTCAACTCCTTAAGACTTAAGAGATGAAGTAATTTTACTAGATTCATACAACTAGTAGAGTCAGAGCTGGGATTACAACCACTGATTCCACACTCTCATGCCTAGGCTTCTTCCATGGCACCACAATCTTTGTTAAAGGAGAAAAAGAATTGTCACTTGGTTGCTCATCCAAAATTCTCTACCAATGGAACCTATTCTAGGAAGCTTTCTAATGTAACATTCATTCATTCATTCATTCAACAAGCAAATTAAGATAACTTTGTGTAAGACAGTGTGTCTTACAAGATGCCAGTGATAAAAAGACAAGCCAAAATCTATTCACTTCAGGAGCTTACCTTCTGCTGGTGGGGGGGGGGACGGGACTATAGCATTTATACCATTAGGTAAATGAAAGTAAATGAAAGATAATTTGAGGTGGGAGACAGCACCAAGAATTCTCTCCTTAAAACATCTTTGAATAGCAATTATTGTTGCTGACTCAATGCCATGCCTACCTTTGGCTGTTTTATACTTGGAGTACCAAGGACTTCTTCCTTCTGCCATTATAAACCCTAAACCCTCCATCAGAAATTCTCCTTAATTTGGTTGACAAAAAGCATGTCATCTGGTGGCCAACCATGCTAGAAGGAATTATTGTTGTCATTATTCAATAGTTTCAGTCTTTGTCTGGCTCTTCATGAACGTATTTGGGATTTTCTTGACAGACACTGGAGTGGCTTGCCATTTCTTCTCCAGCTCATTTTTATAGATAAGAAACTGGGGTAAACAGGATTAAGTAACTAGCCTAGAGTTACACAGCTAGTAAGTGTCTGAGGTAAGATTTGAACTCATGAAGATAACTCTTTTTGACTCCAGGCCTACCATTCCATCCACTGTGCCACTTAACCGCCCTATAATAAATTGTAGGGTGATAGATTTAGAGCTGAGAGGGACCTTAATGGCCATTGAATCTGAACTCATGTTACAGATGAGGTAACTGACTCTGGAGAGGTGACTTCCTCAGTGTCACACAGTTGATGAGCAGCAGAGCCAAGATTTGAACCTGTCTTCCTGACTAGATCCAGTGCCCATTCCGCTATATCCCACTGTCCATATCTTTCATGGGAGGAAAATGTGAAGCAAAAGCAGAAAGCAATAGGTAGGTGAAGGGAAAGCAAAATCTAACCACCAATAATACTCAGTACATTCAAGATAAACTTTACTTAGCCTTCATAATCTAGCAGAGAAGCAGTTTTACACAAAGCTTCCCTTGTTTCTCTCCTGTTTAGGTTCCCTGCAGAGACTATTCCAGATACAGAAATCAGGAGAGTTGAGGATTTGGGGTGAAATAGGGAGCCCACCTGCTTTCTACCAGTGTGCCTCCTTTTCTCCCATAATTCTTTCTGGGTTCAAGTCCCTTCTCCCCTTTCATCATCCCATAGGATAAACATAAGTTGCTTTCTGTAATGGCTCAAAGTTCTTTTCCCTGTTAACAAAAAATTGCTTAAAAGGAAGCCCTGAGATATAAAAGAAAAACAGAAGCAGGAGGGCATTTATCTTGGAGTGCAGTTTTTCAAAGAGAAATGACATATTCCACCATGGACTGAGGTTTTGCACTTCCCAGTAATGGTTCCTGACACCTTATGCTGCAAAATATTGCTGAAAACTCGCCTACCTCTTCTTTTTCCTCATGAACAAAAAAAAAAAACCTTTTAAAAAAAGGATCAGAAAGGTTTGAGAATTTATATATGTATATATATATATATGTATATATATGGGGGGAGGAGAGAAAGAAAGCGAGAGAGAGAGAGAGAGAGGAGAGACAGAGAGAGAGAGAGAACAAGAACAAGCACTAGGATAATGTTGGGATGGTGAAAGACAATTTGGATAGGAGATAGTAACTGGCAACAACTAAAGACAAAGGGAGTTGGTTGTTCCTTTTTTAAAAGAGCTGTCACCTTTAATTAAATTGCTTGGCTACTACAGAATGCTACCCCAGATTGGGGAATTCTTTGATGTGAAGTAAGGGCCTCCTTCACCTTTTCTCAGACATACTGACATGGGAACAGACGAAGGGAGAGAAAACCTTAACAGGTGGGCGGAATTGGAGATACACACACACACACACACATATACACACACACACACAAGTATATATTTTTTTCTAACCTCTCCCCTACGTCACATTCCCCCAATGGGCAGGTTAAGGATTAATGAGGTTCTTTAAATTCTTATTTTGCTACCTCAGTGGCATACAGTTAATGATTTTACTCTCCATTTCCTTCCTCCATCCTTAAGAGTTCTGTAGAGCTAGCAAAGAGTGCCACAAAGGTCCCTGGTAAGCCTGGCCCATACCATCTGTCCTTCCCAGCTAGGACTCACAAAGTTATGTAGCGTTGAGGCTTCAGGAGACCTTTGAGATCATTTAGTTTGACTGCTTCCACCCCTGTTTTACAGATGAGGAAGTTGAGGAACAGGGAAGTGAAGTTACTCATCTGAGGTCACATAGCTAGATGTTGCATAGTGAAATGGAAAGAGAGCAGGATTGTCAATCATGCCCTAAGTTTATGTCCATGAAGAATCCAAGCTTTGATTCTTCTACCTGTGTGACCTTGGATAAGTCATTTGACTCTTATTGGCCTCGGCTTCCTTAGTCTACAAAATGGGGAGAGGATTTGACCTTTGACCTAGATGACCTTTATAATCACTCTCAGTTCTGAATGTATGATTTTATGATGTCGCAAAACTGGGACTCAAGCCCAGGTCTTTTGCCTCTGAACCCAGTGATTTTCTACTAAAGCATGGTGCTTCCCTTATTGCCTTCATAGGATTTAAAGATGGGTGTATGTGCTGCCTATGTAACATGTGTCTATCCTCATGGGATATCTAAATGTATAGTCTGGCAGCTCTCTAGGAGAAGCATACATAAATATCTCTGGAGTCTTGCCCATGGGAGACTGTGATTCCTGCCATAAGGGGAGTAGAAGGGGCCATAAGGCTGCCCATTTGGTTTATCTCTGAGAAAGAGTGTTACCAGATTACAATAATATCTATCTGCTTCTGCCTTGCCTCCCCTCCCCCAGTATTGCTAGGTCTAGAAACACATTTATTTTTAGGTTCAAAAAGCTGCTTTTCTGGCTGCTATCTCTTAAAAAGTAAGGGTATGCCAAGCCTACAATATCAGCTAGGACCCTTTCTATCAAATGCTAGTTACACAAAAGACCATCATAAATAGTGAAGAAGAAGGAAATCTACTGATCCAAGTATCTAGCAAACAGAAATAGGGAAGTTTTTCAAATTAGAACATAACAGAAAAGACACAAGAGTGAATAAACTCTTTAGATGGAGGCAAGATGAGATCTCTGTTCATCCACGAGTATAACAACAATGTTACTTGCAGCTACTGTGGAGGTGTAAGACCAATAACACCAGCACATAGAAGGGCTGCTAGCACAGGTTCTTTGATCTGCTTTTCTAAAGGAAAGCAACTTGAAGGTCTTAACAGTCTCACTTTAATTAAACATACATAAATCATATACTTAGTTCAGGGGAAAAAAGTCAGCACCCTGAACTTCAGAGCAAATACAAACAGAAATTACAAACAGAGAAAATAACACAAATCGACGGTTTCTAACTGTCTAACGATAGCAATACATACATAGTTATCAGAGAGAAGCACTAACATTTGGGTGTGCCTTAACAGCTACCCGGAGTCTTGTCTGGACAAATCACATGAACATTCTTCCAATGAGTGAGCCCCGAAGCAAAATGCCAACCTCAGAGTATATATACTGTTTCCAATCGAGGACTCTTGATTCAATCAAAGACTCTTGATTCAAACAAAGGCAAGACTCAATCAAAGGCACTTGATTGCCTTAGTGCTGAGAAGCACTCCAAAAGAAAAAAACAGCAAAAAGTCCCACCTTGCTTGTCATTACAATGAGAGACCACACTCTTACCCAAGGAGAAGTTCCCCTAAGTCTCTAGTAAGGCAAGCTAGAAATCAGGGACATGTGGGAAGGAAGCAGACACTTTGCCCTTTCCAAAGGTGTTTTTGTTTTTGTTTTGTTTTGTCTTTCTATGCTGGTGTTGGTTTCTAAGAGAATCTGGAATACTCATGCATTGTATTGAATTAGGAATAAAGAATATCTCACTCCCCTAAAGGTCTTAATCCAACTCCACCCCTCACACTGGCACTCAGTGTTGAGTCAACATTCTCTCCATCAATTAGGAGAGTCATCCAAAATATTAGTCTTTGCTAGAAACTTGGGTTATAGGATCATAGTGTTACTGAATTGATTTAGAAGTGGAAGGAAGTTCAAGCCCTACTCCTTCATTTTACACCTGAGGGACCTGAAGCCTAAGGAGGGTAAGTAACTGGCCTAATTTTATCCACATATGCCTGGTGTGGAAGTGTATAGCCATAGTCCCTAATGTTGGGGAGGCTGAGCCTGATGGATCTCTTGACATCAGGTATTTTGAACTGCAGTAGAACTAAAGCTGATTGGTTGTTGTCAGTAAGTTCAGCACCAATATGGGAGATCCCCAAGGAGAAGAGGGCTCCCAGGCTGCCTACCCCAGGTCAGAAAAACATAGCAGGAGCATAAAGCTTTCCATACCAAGCAGTGGCATTGGGGTTGGGCTCCTGATTAGCTATGCACCTTCCAGCTCAGGCTAGATAGGGGGACCTAGTCTCAAAACAACAATGACAACAACATAAAAATGTCACATAGATTTTAAGTGGCAGTGCTGTCATTTGAACTCAGGTCCCATGACTCCAACTCCAGGTCTCTTTCAACTTCACCATATTGCCTCCATTCATAGAAATATTTATATAAATTATTATTGTGAATTTTGCTGCAGGAGAGGGGAGGGAGGGAAGAATGACTATAAAAAATGTAAGAGGGAAAAGGAAGCTAACCATTTTTTAAAACTGCCAATTAAAAGCCTACCTGGTTTGCTTTTTGACCCAAAGAATGTTACTCTCATCTGCCTCCATTCAAAAGAAACCATCGGTTGTTTGAAGTCCCAACTTCTGCTGTAATAACAGAGTGAATTGATTACACCAGATTTTGATAAAGTGTAATTGTGTGAAGGTTTAAAAAAAAAAAGCACGTCAGCAAGTTTGGAATTATAGCTCAGGCAATTCTGCCAGCTAGAGGGGCAATCCCAGCGGCCTGTACAATTATTAAAATGCATTCTTATTGGGAAAGAAAGAGGCTTGCGTTGAGCTCGTCAGCTTAAAGGGCTTCTATGGAAATGTGTCAAGAATGGAGAGACTGAAAAGTTCACCCCGCCATGCTATTTACGACATTGTGTTTCACAAGTCACAGTTCAAATCCAGTTGTCTAAAGCTGATGCAATTCAATAGAGTGAGACTACTCCAGCGGTTGTGGCTATTCGACCTCATTATTCTTCTCCAGCAAAGCGGGTATGCCAGGTTTTGAAACTTTTGAACTGTGTCCTCAACACTCAGAATTCAATTTCCCAGGCTTCTTCACAGCAAAAATAGGGGCATTCTCAAAGTGCTACATATTGCCAAGGCAAGATGACTTTTTTCTTCTTTTTTAACTTGTAAAAAAGTGAATCACTTTTACTAGGATGCAGAGTTTTAACCTTTAGTCTTTAAATCTCCCTAAGACTTGCAAGACTGTCTCACTTTTAACACTCTTACTGGCAAGTCAGTGTTTAGCTCCCGTTCCCAGAAGGTAGGGGATGGCATTGAGTTATATTTCCTTGGGCTTCTGGTTTGACTGGCTCTGCCTGCTTTCCACAGTGAGGACTCTTTCACACTATTACTGATTCTTTTTATTTTTGCTTCCAAGAATGGAACTCCTGATTTCACCCAAGCTAGAAGTACAGCAGCCCCACTGGTCCCATGGGGATCAGGAATGTTCCAATCGTCATGAAAGCTTTGACTTGCTCTATTTCTCATCTGGGTAGGTTCACTCCTTCTTAGGCAGCCTGGTAGCTCACTGTCTTCATGCCATACATCGCAGACCACTAGTTGGCCCTACTCTAGCTCAGAATTACCTAACTCAAGCCATCCATCAGCCTTAGCCTCCCCAATAACAGATTACAGGCATGTGCTATCATGCATAGTCATTATCAATTCTTCCAGAATATCAGCCATCTGATTATTATGTTTGTCTGATCAGAGGGTCTTGAGTTCTATCCAGGAAAGGTTTTTTTCTGGTTAAAATATTCTGTTGGATTAGAGGAGCTAGCAGATATGTACTAAAATATTATCAGCCTTCAATCTCATGTATTTCTTTTCTCTCCCCGCCCCACCATGAACAGACATTTATTTTTTTCTTTTTTGCCATTCCCCTCACCTAATTGAGAAAGATGAAAAGAAAAACAAAACCCTTGCAACAAATATACATGGTCAAACAAATTTCCCACATTGACCATGTCCAAAAACATCTGTCTCATTCAACATTTTGAGTCACCCTCTCTCTGTCAGGAAGTGGGCAATACGCTTCATCATCAGCTGGCCTTTGCTTTGATCAGAGTTCTTAAGTCTTTCAAAATTGTTTGTCTTTACATCGGTATTCTTAGTATATGAATTCTCCTGCTTCTGCTCATGTCACTCTACAGCAGTCCATGCAAGTCTTCTCAGGTGTCTGTGAAATAGTCTGTTTCATTGTTCCTCAGTCTGTTTATCTCTAAGAATTGTTATCTCTTAAGAATTGTGCCTAGGACCCTCTGAAGCTTCTATCCAAGTCGAAGATAGGAAGTAGCCTAAACTGCTGCAAGCACTCAGTAGATGCTGCAGCCTCCAGAGGTGAGCCTTCTGGAAAGAGATGGGAACAGAAGCAGGAAGTGGCAACAAGGGCCTGGCGCAAGGGTACCCAGGATCTTGGTAATAGCAGAAGGGATTCTTTGTTGAGAAGGTTTTAGACCCAGGTCTTGAAGGAGGTAAGAGATACTTTATGGCAGAATGTTTCCATATCCAGGATGTCTTACCTCCTTGCTTTGAGTAATCTCAGTGATGTTTTGGAACTCCTGGGCTACTTGGACAGTCCATTACCCTCACATGGTCAAAAACTCCAACAGACATTAATCAATCAATGAACAAATCTCAGCAAGCATAGTAATAGGCCTACTATGTGTCAAGCCCTTTGCTGGGTACTGGGGACATAAATACAAAGAATAAATTAATCTCTACTCACAAAGAACTTATATTCCAGTGGAAGAAAATACAAGAACACACATATACACTCATGTATATGTGTGTATAATGTATACATATTCAGGATAAAGAGAAAGACATAAGTATAAAAATATGAAGACTCAAACAAAACATTAGTACTAGGTAGTTTGGGAGACAAGGTATTAGCATTTGGGGGCGGTGTATTAGGAAAGGCTGGTCATTGAGCTGCATCTTGAAGGAAAATAAGGCATGAGGTAAAGATGAGACAAAAGAAGTGATCTTTTTGGAGCCAGCTCATTCTGGCACAAAGAAGATTGTTAAATTTTTCATGTGAACATTTATTACATCAAATATTAGCAAATACTGTAAATCAGGGCTTGATTTATTGTTTTGTTGAATTTCTAGATTTAAGAAAGTGATGGAGAAAATATTAATGAAACAGAGGAAATTTGGTCACAGATAGGTTTCTGTTATTTTTCCCCCCAGAGAACCAATGGTTAATTTTTATAAATTTATTTTATTTTTAATTCTTAGAATAAAACAAGCATTTCCATAACATAGTATAATAAAAAGATGATTGCACTTGAAACTGCCAAATCTACTATGTACAACTTGCTATCCCTTTAAAATATACAACAAAGTTATCCTGTCAATTTCTTTCTTTTTTTCCCCACCCTAGAGATAGCCAACATTAGACACAAATATATACGTATATATGTACATGTAAAATTATCAGTTCTTTATCTGGATGCAGATGACCGTGATTAACATTTACCAGCACACATTGGGGGGCAGAGACATGAAAATGAGATAGGGAGTGTTGGGTGAGCTAGTGACTGTCCTGATGCAGTGTGGGCACACAGACTAATAGGGATGAAATTATTATTCTCCCAATGAGAACTCCTGCTCTAGACCCAGGATTCCTGTGAAATTTATTCCCTTCCTGACCTTGGCCATGCTTGTTACAAGAGTGGAGTAGAAAGGTTGTGAAACAACAGAAAAGATCCAGCAGAGGGTGTGTGCTACGAATTTGTTAGTGGGTGAAATCAGCTCAGTTATATGATTTTTTTCCCCCAGTGATGTTCAGCAGCTTCCACGTGGAACGAAGGTGGAGAAATGGGTGTGGATTACCCAGGGATGAGGATTCACAGGTAAGATTACAAGGAAAGGTCAGAGAGGCAAGGGATTCCAGTATAGGAACCTTTGAAAAAGTGAAGTGATAAATCATTAAGTTGAGGCTAGGTATGAAAGCAAATGTACAAGGAGTTGGAGAGGGTGATTGAGAGAAGTGATGTAGAATATGGAAGTGAAATTCACCATAAAGGGGAGATGTAAGTTTAATACAAACAAGGATTGGGATGTAGGTTTAATACAAACAAGGATTGGGAGAAGCACAAAGATATATTAGGGGAGTAGAGTTTCAGATCTTAGAGGCAGTACATTCAGAGATGGTAACGATGAAAGTAATGGATTATATACAGGTGCATTGATGAAGCAAGAAGATGAGGAGAGGGGGAGGTAGAAGTCACTGGAGCTGAGGAAGTTGATAAATTATGTGGTTGGGTAGTTTAAAAGACTGTCAACGTGACTATCAAAGGCCCATTCTGACAACTTCTTTTTGCCCAAGTTCCCTCATCTTGGATTAGATAATCTTTTGGGTCCTTTCCAGCTATAAATCTATTCTACATTGGCTAGGAAATCTATTCTACAATGGCTAGGAAAATGTAGTGTGAGCTGGGTAATGAAATCAGTGTAAGAGTTGAAAGAATAACCTAGGAATCAATAGATGGTGGCGATAGCAAAGACATTCAGTCAAAGGGCCATACTTGAGGACCTAGAGGGCCACATGTGACCTCGAAGCCACAGGTTCCCCACCTCTGGACTAGGCAAAGGATGAACTGAGTGGGAGAAGGACTAAGGAAAAATAGAGATGATTGGAAGAGAGTTGAAAGTCCAGGAGGAAGTAGGATGGGCATGCTACTTGAACCTAACCTGTTGAGATGAGCAAGCACAGGGAGCCAGTGTATCAGGAGGTAGATTGATATGGCAAGTACTCTTGGCTGAATTAAGCAGATGGTGGATTTACAGTGAATTTGACCCAGGGTTGGAGGTAGAATTTGGAACCTCAATGTTTTGGTGTGTTTCTCCTCCAGGATCTGGGCTTTCATCCCCAAGCTTTCTGGTTCCAGGAATAGGAACAATTTATCAAAATATGGTTGGCAAAAAAGAAGCAAAAGTAGTGAGAGACAGCAAATTAATAATCTAAGAGAAATGTTGAGATCAGGAATTGCAGTGGAAGTGGGCTCATATAAGAAAGATGGGACTCTGTCGATCTGGTCATCATGAGGCCTCTCGAGTAATCTGTGGAAGGCCAGAGAAACAGTTTATGTTCTCACTCCAGGGAACTGGGCTCCTGCTTTATCCAACAGACAGCAGTGGGTCATATTTTTTCTTTTATTTTCCTAGGCCTTTGTTTCAATGGGTTTAAATCCCTATTTCATACATTTTGGTGGCATATGTGTGAATCTGAAGGAAGACAATGAAAACACTCCAACTAATATGCAGGCTCCTTTCAGGCTCAGAAATTTGATTTATTTTAAAATAATGAAAAATTTAATCTAAGTCAGTATTAGAGAGAACTCAAGAATATAAAAAAGTTGGGTTTGTGGGTAATTTTCCTTTTATGTTGTTGGTGTTCTTCAGTCATTCAGCCATTGTCCAGCTCTTCATATCTCTGTGGATGCCATAGGTTTTCTTGGCCAAGATACTAGAGTGGTTTGCCTTGTCCTTCTCCAGTGCATTGAGGTAAATAGAGGTTAAATGACTTGCCCAGGGTCACACAGCTGGTAAGTGTCTAAGGCTGCATTTGAATTCAGGTCTTCCTGACTCCAGGTCCAGTGCTCTATCCACTAAGCCACTTAGCTGCCTTCTTTTTTTATTGTTTTCTTACTCAACTCCAGATATAACTGATTTTCAGCCCATGCCATAGTATGGAGGGGGCGGGGAACCTGTGGCTCCCAGGCCATGTATGGCTCCCTAGGTCCTCAAGTGTGGCCTTTTGACTGAATCCAAACTTCCCAGAACAAATCCCCTTAATAAAAGGATTTGTTCTATTAAACTTGGACTCAGTCAAAAGGCTGAACCCAATGACCTAGAGGGCCACATGTGGCCTCGAGGCCACGGGTTCCCCATCCCTGCCATAATATTATGAGATTAGGATCATAGCCTTTAGAACCAAGATGAACCTTAGAGATCACTTATTCTGGCCCATTCATTTTTCAGATGAAGAAATCAAGGCCAAGAATACTTAGGTAACTTGCCTAAGGTCATATAACTAATTAGCAGTAAAACTGGGACTAGAACCCAGGACTTCCTTCCTTTTTCCACTACAGCATGGTGCTTGAGGTATTTGGTCTAAATAAACTCCTCTATTTGGATTTAATTGGAGCAGCTAGGTGGCTCAGTGGATAAAGCATCAGGCCTAGAGTCAGGAAGACCTGAGTTCAAATGCAGCCTCAGACACTTACCGGCTGTGTGACCCTGGTCAAGTCACTTAACCCTGTGTGCCTCAGTTTCCTCATTTGCAAAATGAGCTGGAGAAGGAAATTGCAAACCACTCCAGTATCTTTGCCAAGGAAAACAGGGCCATGAAGAGTTGGACATGACTGAAAAGGACTGAACAGCAGTTGCATTTAAAACTCTTCAAAATGTGGCCCTATCCTACTTTTCTAGCCTTGTATTACACATTCTTCCTCTCACAAACACTATAGTATAGTCAAACTGGCCTTATTGTTCTTCATAAATGGCATTCGATCTCCTGCTCTGTGCTTGTGTACAGACTCAACTTTCATGCTTGGATTGTACTTTCCTAAAAATCACTAGTTTCCTTCAAGGCTCAACTCCTAACTCAAGCTTTTCCTGATTCCCACAGCTGCCATTGCCTTTCATCCCTTACTCAAATCACCTTGTATCTATTTTGTATATGGATCTATGTATATATCTTTGTCGCTATACATGTCCTCCCCACCTAGACTGTAAGCTCCTTGAGGGCAAGGACTGTTTCATTCTTGTCTTTGTTTTCCCAGTGCCTGGGATAGTTTCTGGCACATAATAGGTTATTGATAGGTAATAGTTTATTCTTGGCACTGGAGAGAGAAGTGGAATGCCAGAACTGAGATTAGATGAGGAATGGAGGACATATCACCAAGGCAAGACCAGGGACCACTGAGCATGACCAGTTAAAGAAGCCTCCGAACAGAAAGATCCTCTACATACCAGAGCCAAGTCAAAAGAGTTTTATTGGGCAGGGAGAGAGGCCAAGAGGAAAAAGAAAAGCCAGGAGCACATGGAATACTAGAGGGACAGTCATGGTTGGTGTGGGAACTTAGGGTACAGGAAACAGTAATGTTCTCATGCAGTTTGTGATTTCCCATGACTTACCTTTAAAGGTAAGACCTTGTGTGAACTGGCTATGCCTACTTTTTACACGTTAAGATATGTTTGCTTGTCAGAAAGTAGGAGCTCGGGGGGGGAGGTGTGGGCAGAGCCAAGATGGCAGCTGGAAAGCAGGGACTTGTGTGAGCTCCCCACCATGTCCCTCCAAAAACCTATAAAATGGCTCTGAACAAATTCTAGAACTGCAGAACCCACAAAATAGCAGAGGGAAGCAGGGATCCAGCCCAGGACAGCCTGGATGGGTGCTGGATGATGTCTATTGCACACGGAGCAGAGGGGAGCAGAGACCGTAGGGGAGTGGAGCTCAGCATAGGCTGCGGGGACCATCCTGGCCAGGAGCTGGGCAGAGCAGTCCCTAGCGCCCTGAATCAGTGAGCTGTGGCAGTTACCAGACTTCTCAACCTACAAACACCAAAGACAACAGAGAAGAACTGCAGAACCCATGAAACAGCAGAGGGAAGCAAGGCTCCAGCCCAGGACGCCTAAGTGGTCTCTGGGTAAGGTCTATCGTGCACGGTGCTGGGAGCAGAGGAGGGGAGCAGAGCCCAGCATGAGCGGTGGCAGGACCAACCAGACCCCAGACCAGGAGCTGGGTGGAGCAAGCTCTAGCCCCCTGAATCAGTGAGCTGAGGCAGTTACCAGACTTTTCAACCCACAAACACCAAACACAACAGAGAAGGTTAGTGGGAAAAGCTGCTGGGGACCAAGTTTGCGGTTCGGCTACCGCCCCAGCGGCAGCGGGAGTGGTGCAGCTACAGAACTACAGCTACAGTTACTTCCGGCCCCAGGCCTACCTGGTGGGAGGAATTAAGTGGTGAATCAGAGCAGGAGCGCAGAGCCTGCTTAAGATTTTCATCAGGTCCAGGATGGTGGTTCTTGAGGATGGAGGAGTGCTGGTGTGGCAGAGCTGGCTGTATAGAAATTGCTCTGAAATCAACGGCACATCCCCTCAAGCTTGGGACAAAGTACTCTTTGCTCTACAAGCAGTCATACCCTGCTGAAAAACTCAAGGGTCAAGTAAGTTGGCTGGGAACATGGCAAGGTGGCGAAAACACACCCAGATTCAGTCTCAGAGTTTGGAATCTTCCTTTGGTGACAAAGAAGACCAAAACATACAGCCTGAAGAAGTCAACAAAGTCAAAGAGCCTACACCAAAAGCTTCCAAGAAAAACATGAACTGGTCACAGGCCATGGAATAGATGGAATAGCTCAAAAAGGAGTTGGAAAAGCAAGTTAGAGAAGTAGAGGAAAAATTGGGAAGAGAAGTGAGGATGAGAGAAAACCACGAAAAACAAGTCAATGACTTGCTAAAGGAGATCCAAAAAAATACTAAAAAAAATATTGAAGAAAACAACACTTTAAAAAATAGGCTAACTCAAATGGCAAAAGAGTTTCAAAAAGCCAATGAGGAGAAGAATGTCTTGAAAGGCAGAATTACCCTAATGGAAAAGGAGGTCCAAAAGACCACTGAAGAAAATACTAGCTTAAAAATTAGATCGGAGCAAGTGGAAGCTAGTGACTTGATGAGAAATCAAGATATTATCAAACAGAACCAAAGGAATGAAAAAATGGAAGACAATATGAAATATCTCATTGGCAAAACCACTGACCTGTAAATTAGATCCAGGAGAGATAATTTAAAAATTATTGTACTACCTGAAAGCCATGATCAAAAAAAGAGCCTAGATATATCTTTCAAGAAATTATCAAGGAGAACTACCCTGATATTCTAGAGCCAGAGGGTAAAATAGAAATTGAAAGAATCCACAGATCCCCTCCTCAAAAAGATCCCCCCAAAAAAACTCCTAGGAACATTGTCGTCAAATTCCAGAGCTCCCAAGTCAAGGAGAAAATACTGCAAGCAGCCAGAAAGAAACAATTTGAATATTGTGGAAAAACAATCAGGATAACACAGGATCTAGCAGCTTCCACATTAAAGGACAGAAGGGCTTAGAATATGATATTCCAGAGGTCAGTGGAGCTAGGATTAAAACCAAGAAT
>CM053624.1:257806840-257829340 GCA_028646595.1 Phalanger gymnotis
CAAGAACCCCCTACCTGGACTGGGTTTAAATCTTCAGCAGGCTCTTCACTCCTGCTCTGATCAGCCACTTAATTCCTCCCACCAGGTGGGCCTGGGGCCAGAAGCAACTGCAGCCCTAGTTCTAAAGCTGCCCCACCTCCGCTGCCCCAGGGGCAGTGGCCGAACCGCAAACTCAGTCACACAGCTTTTCCCACTAACCTTCTCTGATGTCTTTGTTCTTTGTGGGTTGAGAGGTCTGGTACATGCCAGAGCTCAGTATTTCAGGATGCCAGGGCACTCTTTGCTCGTCTCCTGGTCTGGTAGGTCTGCGTCTGGTCTGTTCGCACTGTGCGCACTGGGCTCCCCTCCGCTCCCCTCCGCTCCCCTCCGCTGCCCTCCGCTGGGGGCTGGGAGCTCTGTGTGGGACAGACCTTACCCAGAGACCATCCAGGCTGTCCTGGGCTGGGGCCCTGCTTCCCTCTGCCACTTAGGTTCTGCAGCTCTAGAATTGGTTCAGAGCCATTTTTTTATAGGTTTTTGGAGGGACTTGGTGGGGAGCTCACGCCAGTCACTGCTTCCCAGCCGCCATCTTGGCTCCGCCCCTTAACAAGCATTTATTAAGCACGTACTAGGCTCTCTGCTAGGTGCTTGGGCTGTAATAAGATAAATATGCTTGCAAGAGCCTTACATCCTAATGAGTCAGAAGAACAAGAATAAATATAAGTATAAGCAGAATAAAAAAGAGAATAAATCCAAACAATTAAAGTTATATCGACGGAGAATAGGCTTCTACTATTGGTGGTGAATTCTTGAATTCTCCATAACTGGAGGTGACTAAGCAGAGGTTAGATAACCACGTGTGAGGGTACTGTTGCAATTCAGTTGCAGATGGTGCTAGATAGCCCTTGAGGTTTTTTGCATCTCTGATTTTTGTTTCCCTGCTAGAGAATGAACAAAGACATACTAAGTGCTAGTTGGGCTCTGAATGTACGTCTAATAGGAAAAGCCTTTCGTTCAAATTGTCCTTGGTTAGCTAAGAACTGTTCTACAAGATTTACATATTAGCATAGGTGAATCCCTTTTAAAGAGAATTATCATGCAAAAATGGATACCTACACAGTAGACCTGATTATTCACATTTTTTTACTTTACAGAGAGATTCTCACACAAAATGCACTTAAGTATTGAATTGTATTACAGTTAAAATAAGAGTCATTTTATGGCAAGGTTAACCTATAACCTTCCTTGAAATTCAAATTTAGTCATTGGATAAAACTTGGCATCTCTATATGTGCCAGCTGGAATGCTTTTAGGAGGAGAGAAATAGGAGAGAGAAAAAGGGAGAATGGTGAGGGGTCAGAGACACACAGAGAACCACCAGTCATTTTACATATTGGTTTACTTTATGGGAGCCAAAAAAGAAGCTCCCAATACTTAAAAGCCCACCTCAGCCTTGGTCCACAGCAGTACTAGAGTCAATATTTAAAACCGGTGTGGTCACGTTCAATAGTTAGGGTATATGTTACCTTTTAGAAAGATTTTTTTTTGGGGGGGTAGTATTTTGGCATCAGATACATGATCTCTTCCCCCCTTTGCATTCTGAACATGTTTAATTGGTGTGTTGTGTAATTAATTGCATGTCTGTTGCAATATGGTGTTTACTTTCAAAGCACTCTGGGCCATGTCAGTGATTAACCATTTTCTCTGATGTCTGTCTAAGCGCTAATTAAAAACAAATATGCTACACCTTTCATACAAAGACATAGTAATGCAGAGCAGACGGGCTTTCTTTCCCTGGGTTTTCCTCACTGCATTAAACTCCACAAAACTGCTATTGGCTTAGGCAAAGCTAGTTTAACAGCTCAAGAATAAGAGCTGCCTGTGAGGAAAAAAAAAAGAGAGAGAGAGAGATTAAAAATAGGTGGAGAATCATCCCTGCATGACTACATCAATAGCATCACCAGGGCATCCCCCCAAATGTATCCCTAAAGAAACAACCTGCGACCAATAAATCAGGAAGCTGGAAATCTTCTGCTTACTATAGGATTCTGCCAAACAATTATGCGGTGAAATGTTCTAATTGCACTTCGATTTTAATGTTAAAACCCATTTCCATAATTTCACTGGATCTTTACAACACAGTTTAATATTTGCCAATGAAGCAAATGAGCTGCTAGTAACATTCACAGATGGTTCATGTTTCCCATTAAGTCTGCAAGCTAAGATTTGCTTTTGTTTGTGTGTGTGTGTGTATGCGCGCACGCGCATGTACTTGTGCATATTTGTATGTCTGTATATATTTCATAAATGGTGGCCAAAGGAGCACAAACTGAAGGCTTGCCCAAATTCATAAATCGCAACCTCTCAATTGGTGCCTCTCAAGTAAATGAAAAGCTCAGGTTTCTAAAATAATTGCTTATTCCTTATTCATGGAAGAACTTTAGGGAATCACTCAAATAAGGAACATCACACCAAATCTATGCCCCCATGCAATTCAAAGAGCAGGATGCTTCAGAAATTAGGTGTTGCCTTGAATATGTGTGTTCACAGCAGTGTGCAATCACATTAGTGCCTCAAAAACCACTCTTCTTAGACTAGGAATACTGTTTGAGAGAAGGAAAACACAACCTCTTTTGCTTGTCAGGAGCATTAATGGCAAAGAAGGAACAAGAGAAAAGTCCAATTGAAGGATCAAATACAGGAATGGAAAGTCAGGAGACCTGGGTTCTACACCCATCTCTGCCACTGTGACCATAGACAAATTGTGTAGCTTTTCTGGGCTGCTGTTTCTTCATCTGTCAAACAAGAGGGTTACATTAGTCAATCTTTAAGGACCCTTCCGGCTATGAAATTCCCAGGTTCTCTGGTTTGAAACTCTTGAGATGAATCTAGCAGGTAGTGATAACCTTGTTTGACAGACATGAAATGGAGACTGAGGCTAAATGACTTGTTTAAGTCATATAGCAATTTCTACTACTAAGTTCTCCTGACTCCCAGCTAGACCATACTACCACCAGTCGGATCTGGGAGACAAGCCAGGGGAAGTAACAGCTGGGTGCGTTTCATTACCTCTATCACTGTGAACTCTGACTCACTCAGAACCAAGGAAGTAGTAGACCTTAAAGCTGCTTGGTTCTTTTCTGTCCTAGGAAGTTGCAATGATTTCTCACCTTTATGACCGATTCCTTTTGGGGTTTGCTTAGTAAAGATACTTGAGTAGTTTGCTATTTCCTTTGCCAACTCCTTCAACAGATGAGGAGACAGAGGCAAACAAGATTAAGTGACTTGCCTAGGGTCACAGAGCTAGCAAGTGTTTGAGGCCAGATTTGAACTCTGGTCTTCCTGACTCCAGGCAGGGGCTCTATCCGTTGTACTACCTGGCTGCCCTAACAGTTACCAACCACTGACCAAGATTAACCCCCAAAGACAAATGACTGCTAAGTATAATAAGTGCATTCTTAATCTGACTACACCTAGAATTGGGGAAACTTCATATTCTGCTCTCAGAATGCCTAATTTTTCTCTGAGAGCATTTCTCTTAAATTCTCCAGGTGTCATCTGAGACTCCTACAATGGTGTGTAATATGAAATATTCCCCCCACATGGCTTCTGATAAGGTTTCTTAGAGTATTTTATAATTTAAAAAATAACTATTTTAATTTTAACTCTGAGTATTTTTGGGGCAGCTTTGGTACAGTCAGGAAGACTCATTCCTGAGTTCAAATGTGACCTCCCATACTTACTAGCTGTGCGACCCTGGGCAAGTCTCTTAACTCTATTTGCCTCAGTTCCTCATCTGTAAAATGAGCTGGAGAAGGAAATGGCAAACGACTCTAGTATCTTTGCCAAGAAGACCCCAAACAGGATCATGAAAAGTCAGACATGACTAAAACATGACTGAACATAATTACTTTTGAGACAAACCCCAGATATCCCTTCATTAACCGTCTTAGCTGGAGTGTATGGATGAACTTTCTGTTCATTCTAATTGGGGATTTTTTTGGAGTAGGGCAGAAAACAAAGTCAGTCAGCCCATGGAGTGATCCATAGTCCAGTCCACTGCCAAGACTGAAGACTTTAGTGCTGTTTGACCCTTGCTGGTCATAAACATAGAACTGCAGTGCTGGAAGAAACACAAGAAATCAGAGAGCTGCAACCACCATCCCTCAATGTATAGATAAAGAAACTGAGACCCAAGGTCATACAATAAGTTAGTAGCAGTTGGGATCTGCCCATCATCTTGTCTTGTAGGCAAGTCTTACACATGTCCAGCTATAATAGATCATTCCTTTTCCTGTCCTTAATTTTGTTTTTATGTCCCTGTCCAGAATATTTCCGTGAGTATTTTTTTTGCTCTGGATCTTCTGCTTTTTTTGGACCATAAGGATTTTGTATCTGTATTAATGGTGCTCAGCTCCCATCTCTGCAAAGATAGGAGAGAGGTAACAGTGCAGAATCAAGCCTACAGTTCCAAGTTGGAAAAAATCTACAGCAAATGTTAAAGCTGGTGCCAAATACCTAATGTGGTTATAGACTTTGAGATACAAGCATGTCATTGTGGTATTATTTGTCAAATAGCTTGGCTGAGCTGTGGAGAGACATTTTTATTAGGCTTTGTTTTAAGTTATGTACCTGCGGAAAGGAGGAAAGGCATTCGGCTCTAGCAGAGAGCTATTTCTGTGGTTCTTTTTTTCTTCTATTATTATTGGGGTGTATTTTTTGGCAAGTAAAGTATTTAATTAATCTGCACGGAGTTTTAGTACAACATAGCTGATTAGCGTAGTAGTCTCTGTGCCTTTTTAATATAACAAATCTACTGAGAAATATCCTTAGTTAATGAGCTGTGTCATTTTGGGAAAGTTTGCCTTATAACTAATGTGTGAAAATAGCACAGCATTTTTCAGGATGTGGGTTCATGCCAAAAATATTCACTCTAGGTGGAAAACTGGAAAAAAAAAGAGTTCCAGTTTTTACAGCAGTCAGTTCCTGTAGACTAGCCATGGAAACATGGGGGCACTAAGCCAGTTTTTAGTTGTAAGTCAGTTCTTGTGATTATTTGGGTGTTGACCATGCTGAACATTTAGCATTTCCCAAATGGTAAGGTAGTTGAAAATCTGAATAAAATTTTGGAGCCTTTTCTCTTTCTGGACATTTCTCATAACATGGCTGCTACTTGTCCCACCAGGAGTGGCTTAGTTTACAGCCTAGAGAAGGATGGACTCCTCCGCCATTAGTCATTGTCAGTCTGAGGATTGTATGCTTCCATTGGATAATGAAATCAGGCTGGAACAAATAGTATAGAGACCAGGGACTGGAACAGTATGAGTTACCATTCAGTTCAGGATTGGTGGGGAGATTATTCGATGTACTGGTTTTGTTCCAAGTCAGTGGTAGTGGTGGTGATGGTGGTGGTGGTTTTAAATAGAGATTCCGTCCTAGACAAAAATTGATTCATTTTGTGAATGGCTGATGTTTCTATAAAACAGACTGAAACAGAGAGAAAACGTAAAGTTCAAAAAGAATTGTTTTTGGTCAGACTTGTGATTTTGTTGAGAAAAGGAATACCTTCTCTACCAATGAAGGCTGGAAGTGCTCTGTAATTTAGAGTTTAAGTGACTTGCCCAGCGTGACCTAGCCACTGTGTCATAGAAGGGACTTGAACCCAGGTCTTCCTGATTTTGAAGACAACTCTCTGTTCTTTCATGCTGCCTTTCCAAAAAAAGGCATGGGGCGGGAATTTAGGTTCAACAAGTGTTTGGCTTCCTCTGATTTTTTTTGGGTGTATGATTCAGTTTAAGGGCTTTATGGAGACAATTAAACTCTTGCGAATAATAGAATGTCCTTAATTGACAATGTTCTGAGTATCAATGCCTTTCTCAACATGCCACCTGAACTCAGAAGGGAACAGAGTGCATTTTTCATCAACTTTTCATCCTGGGTGGAAGCTGATACATTACTCTTAGCAGTGAAGCTACAACTTGGTTATCAGCTGAGAAGTGTGGCATGAAAAAAGCCCAAAGATCCCTGGGGTTCTAAATAGATGGTCCACACATTTGGGGATTCCAAGCAACACAGAGGTGTGTACACACACACACACACACACACACACACACACACACACACACACACCAGTTCTCTTTAGGCTCCATTGCATTTTCTTCTTTCTTCCACTCAAGCCGACAGACAGTACATTCACAGAAACTGTGATCCCCAAACAGAGACATGGTTTCGATTAGGTTGGTGCTGAAATGCCTCAGGGCTTTTGATGGAGACTTTCATTTATTCAGCAGCAATGTGTTTTTCCCTTTCCAGTTTTTTTTTCTATTACATTTGGAAATATGTCAGTAGAAAAACATTACCCCCATGGAGAGACCTAGCAGGGAGTAGGAAAAAAATGCCCAACTATTGAACAGATAGGGAAGTTATTAACACTTCCTCTCTTGCCTCTGAGGGTAGCCTGGATGGCATCAACCAGCCCTGCCTGTCCTGAAAACTTCTGGGTGGATTTTTCTAGGGCCTTTCAGAGATACAGATTTTCGCAAGGTCATAGTGAGACATCTACGCCCTGGATGGTATTCACTACAGTTATATTCATAAAGAATCTCATACAGGGTCACAAATGGTTATGGGAAGTAGGTAAGAGGGTCATGAGCATATTTTAAATAGAGCTTTGAATGTCTTATTAAGGCCTCAATTTGAATCTTGACTTAACCATTTACTCATTCTGCCACCCTGAACAAGGCATTTAACCTCTTGGGCTCAGTTTTCTTGCCTGTAACTAAGGGTGGGGATTTTATCAAGCAAATACGTCAGTCAGTAAACACTTATTAACTGCCTACTATGTGCCAGGTATTAGGCACACAAAAAAAAGCCAAAACAGTTTCTGCCTTCAAGGAACTAACAGTCTAATGGGGCGATACAACAAGCAAACAAATACATAAAACAAGGTATATACAAGACACATAGAAATTAACAGAGGGAAAGCACTGGAATTAAGATGAGTTGGAGAAAGCTTCCTGTAGAAGACAGGATTTTAGCTAGGACTTTAAGGAAGTCAGGTAATCCAGTAGATAGAGATGAGGAGAAAGAGCAGTCTAGGAATGGGAGACTGACAGAGAAAACACCTGGAGCCAAGAAATGAAGGGTTTTGTTTGTAGAACAGCAAGGAGGCTAGTGTCATTGATCAAAGAGTGAGTGATGGGAAATAAAGTGGGAGACAATCAGAAAGTTAAGAGGGGGCTAGATTATGAAGGGCTTTGAATGCCAGACAGAGGATTTTGTATTCGATCCTGGATTTTACAGAGAAGGAAGGTGGCATAGACATGCAATTTAGGAAAATCAATTTAGTGACTGAAGGGAGGATGGATTGGAGTGGGGAGAGAATCGAGGCAGGTGTCTGCAGACCCACCAATAGGCTCTTGCAATAGTCTGGGTGTGAGGTGATGAGGACCAGCACCATAATGGTGGCAGTGTCAGGGAAGAGAAAGGGCCGTATCTGAGAGATGTTTTACAAAGGTGAAAGCAACAGGCCTTGGCAACAGATTACATACAAGGGATGAGAGATAGTGAGGGGTTGAGGATAAAACCTAGTTATGAACCTGAGGAATGGGAAGGAAGATGTTACTTCTAGTGAAATAGGGAATGTAGGGGTAGACGTTATTCAGTCAGTTACCCCTGTCTGCTTAAAAAAAATAACAAAATACCGTAAACCCGATAACTGCACTAGGTAAAAATACCTCTATTGAAGCTTTCAATCAATGAAACACATTGAACTAATATATTCTTTGTCACACCCTGTGGCTCTTTCTATAGAATTTTGTTGTTCAGTTGATTTTCAGTCATGTCCAACTCTTTGTAATCCCATTTAGGGTTTTCTTGGCAAAGGTACTGGAGTGGTTTGCCATTTCCTTCTCCAGCTCATTTTACTGCTGCAGAAACAGGTCTACAGGGTTAATTGACTTACCCAGGGTCACACAGCTAGTACATGTCTGAGGCTGAATTTGAACTCGTGTCTTCTTGACTCCAGGCCTGGAGCTCTCTCCACTGTACCACCTGGCTGCCCCGTCCTTTTTTTTTTTTTTATAAAATAACAAACTAGTTTGGAGCCCAATATTTGAGTATCTTGCAGTTTAGAAAAGAGAACAATTCCAGTCAAGCCTTTGAGAAGGAATTACTTAGGGGGGAGGAGGAGGAGGAGGAGAACTTTCATTTCCTTCATCTTCACCTTCCCTCTCCACTTCACTAGACGATGAACTAGTGAACTTGAGAGGGTCAGAGATCTGGACTTCTCATCAGCATACTGGCAACATCCCCGGGAACAGCCATGACAAGGAGCATTGGGTACATTGAGAGCTGAGACTAAACTGACACATTGAGAAAAGAGCTTCAGAATTCTACAAGGGGCCCAGCAAAAAGCTCTATCTTTCCTAAGGGGGAATATCCAGTGGTGGGATACAAATGAATTAACTACTGGTTCTCCACACAATGGAGCTGAGGCGAGGCCCACAGGCCCCACCCCCATAACAACAGGTTCCCTGAACTCAAGCTAAAATTAGGTAACCATTCTACCAAACTGCTGTGAACTGGCCGAATCTCACCACTGGGAATATCTTGAAGGCTCTAGAAAAGATGCTGTGAGTTCTCCCTTTTATTACCTGCTTTCTAAACCTGAGCTCACATCTCCTTGGACTCTGTGTAGACTTGTGGGAAAATGTTCGAGGGATGTTTTGCACCAACTCTAATTGCTAAACCACCTAAGTAAATATTCCTTTCTAAAGGTTGAATCTTACTCATTGATGTCCATTGATAATCACTGTGAAAAGGAAACTGATAAAGCCTCTAAACTTGTAACACTACAAACTGTGCCACTCCCAGACTCTTAGTGGCCTCTAGGATATTGATGGGAGTTAAAGTATGTGCCCTCTGGGCACTCACCCTGCTGAGGTGGTGAGCTCCTTTAAGAGCAGAGACTGTTTCTTGCCTTTTCTTGTATCCCCAGCACTTTCCACAGTGCCTGGCACATAGTAGGAGCTTAATAAATGTTTGCTTGGTTGATTGATTTGGGAGAGTAGCTCTAGAGCACAAGCTACATAAAAATGGGGATAATAATACAGTCTACCTCACAGAGTTGTTGTGACCATTCTATGTGAAGTGCTTTCCAAACCTTAAAGTTTTATACAAATCTGAGCTAATTTAGCAGGAATGTGATTCTCTACCATTCATTGAGATTGACTCCAGATCCCATGTGCCTAAAATTTACATGCAGAGGCATACATCAAAGGCAGAAGGTACAAGAGGAGATTTGTAGAACTTTCTAAAGTCGAGTGGGGACCACTGAAAATAGATTGGAGGGAACTCTGAGTGACAGATGACTTTGCAGCATTGGGCAGAAATGGAGAGAAGGAAAGGAAGCTAGACCACTGTGATGATGAAAGTTGGAACCAGCAGGGAAGTGAAGCATTGCTTTTCACCCAAGTACTATCCTGGCCCAAGCTGCTGTGTCTTGTTGCCCGAGTCTACCTTTCCCCTGTGACAAGATGAATTTGCTCAGCAGAATCAGAAGCTCTCAGCTGGTAAGAGTTTTCATTTCTTCCGGTAATCTAGATATGACCTTTCCCATGATCCCCTTTTCAGTGGGTATGTGAATGCCTGCTTTTCCTGGCAATTACTGCCTACAGAGGAAGAAAGGGAAGGATGGGGCCAGACAGGAGACACAATGTACCTTGATTTCTTCCCAGTACCTGGACCAATGACAAAGGTATCAGTGTGAAGGGATTACATATAGCAATGGTTAGTCTGTATTAATGATGAGCATGTCCCGATTTTCTCATGTGCCAATCTTTAGGATAAACTGGTGATGTGAGGAGTGGTGTGGGGGAGAGTCAAGAGTGACGGCACACTTCGTGAGAATATTTGTTAGTCCTTTTCTTTCCCTTCAGGACAAAGGCCAGTGGGAATGGTCCCACACTAGGTTGTGCCAGCACCTCCCATTCCACACACTCTGTGGTCTGTGATCGTGAACTAGTATGCATGCTTCCCAAAGATTTTAAATCAGAAGCATGTCTGGTCCTGTGGTTGGCACCTTGGTCACCTTCTGCCCTCCAAATGGGCCCAGGGCTTCCCAGCAGGTGACTTGTAAAACCCTAATAGCCAACACGGAGGGGAAAAGGTATGAAGACAATTAAAAATGAAACATTTGAGAGATTGTCCTGAGGTTAGGGAGAGACATAGCTGCCTGGTGGCTATGTTTCAAAAAGCCCGAATGATGTAGTCTACCCAGCTTTGAGATAAATAATTCACTCCTGTTCTTGCAAAAAAGAGGAAAAAAATATTGCTTATTGCTCCTCCCTATAGAATCATCTCCCTTGATTTCAGAGTGCCATTTGGCTAGAAATGGAACTGCATGGAGTTTAGGGAATTTAACTTAAACAGTTTGGCATCAGATTAAGTCTTGATTTAAAGTTTTATTTTTAATATTTAAAGGATGAGTGTTACTTTCATATGGCAAAGAAGCAGTGAGTAAACAAATAAAAAATTCATTAGAGATGGGCTGCTTGGCAGAGATGAAAGCTTGAAGCAATAGCTCCAGTTTCAAAAACCTAAAACCCAGTCACTGGGTCATTAGCACAGCAGGTAGCAAAACTCAAAAAGGGGGTATGCTGTTACTGGTTATGTTTGTGTTCCCCAGGTTTCCGAAAATTAGTGTAACTGATTCTGAGAGGGAGAGAATATTTGTCAGTCATAAGCTCTTTGTGGACAAAGACTTGAGGGAGGCAATATGATATAGTAAGAAAGATCTTTGGTTTGGGAGTGATGGGACCTGTGTTCAAATCCTGGCTCAGCTACTTCTTACCTGAGAGATGTTGAACAAGTCACTTAACCTTTCTAGATCTCTGTTTCTTATCTGTAAAATAAGAGGGTTGAATGAGATGACCTTTTAGGGCCTTTCCAGTTCTAAATCTTGTGATTATCTCAGTTTTGTCTCAGTTGATCTAGAGTCCAGCATAATCGTTTGTGAACAGGAGTTACTTTGGAAAATGTTTAAAAAAAGAAAAAAGGGAAAAAGACCTATGTGTACAAAAATATTTATAGCAGCTCTTTCTGTTATGGCAAAGAATTGGAAATTGAGGAGATGCCCATCACTTGGGGAATGCCTGAACAAGTTGTGGTATATGAATGTAATGGAATACTATTGTGCTATAAGAAATGATGAGTAGGCAGACTTCAGAAAAACCTGGGAAGACTCATATGACCTGATTGATGAGTGAAGTGAGCAGAACCAGGTGCATGTTGTACACAGTAACATATTGTACGATGATAAGTTATGATTGACTCAGCTCTTCTCAGCAATAGAATGATTCAAGACAATTCCAAAAGACTCAAGATGGAAAATGCTGTCCAAGTCCAGAGAAAGAACTGATGGATGGAGTCTGAATGCAGATTGAAGCGTACTATTTTCCCTTTTGTTTTGGTGGCTTTTCCCTTTTGTTCTGTTTCTTCTTTCACAACGGGACTAATGTGGAAATGTTTCCATGATTGCACATGTATAACCTATATCATATTGCTTGCCATCTTGGGGAGGGAAGGATGGGAGAGAAGGAGAAAAAAATTGAAACTCAAAATCTTATAAAAATGAATACTGAAAACTATCTTGACATGTTATTGGAAAAAATAAAATATTATTTGCCCCCCCTAAAAAAAGTTTGTTGATTGATTGGTATCATACTTATTTGTGTATGTTTTATCACCACTACTAAATAGGAAACTCTTTAAGAGAAGGGATGTTTCTTGTAGTAGTTGCTGACATGTATATATCCCTTTGGACTTGATAAAATGCTTTCTGTGTTATATCGTTTGATCCTCATATCAACTCTGTGAGGTAGGAACATGGAAGCACAGCTGAGTTGACTGAAGTTCAGAAAAGATGAAAATTTGCCTATATTCACAGATACTGTTGATTTCATATCCAGGGATCCTACCATTAGGCTACCTTGCCTTTTAAAATCATATCTGTCTCCTTCAGGGCCATACATAGTCTTTCACATCATGTAGGTACTTGGTAATAAATGTTTGCTGAAAAAGTGAAAGAATAAAGTTAAATTCGAACTAACTATATGAGTGCTATTTCTAGGATTTCATCTCTTTTTTTGATGTTTTTTTTTGGCAGGGCAATTGGGGTTAAGTGACTTGTCCAAGGTCACACAGCTAGTAAGCGTGTCAAGTGTCTGAGGCTGCACTTGAACTCATGTCCTCCTGACTCCAGGGCCGGTGCTCTACTCACTGCGTCACTTAGCTGCCCTAATTTTGTCTCTTTTTATTGCATTCCTAGAATCAAACGGGAAGCTGGGGATGAGGAGTATAAACCCCATTTTTATATTTGGTTTGGTTTTATGTTTTGTGCTTGACAGTGCTACAATCTGCCCAGGACTATGATTCAGTCCCAACAATGAAATCATTAAAGGAAGAGGTTGTTTTTATTTTTGTAGCTTCTTGGGCAAGAATAGTTTTGACCAAATGCTGATCTCTCAAAACACATGACCTAAGAGAGCTCCTTCATATGAATTTCTCCATCCTACCTTGAGGAAGGATGCCTGAGAGCTCCTTAGTTCCTGGAAAAAAGATTAAGGAGAATCAGAAGGGGACTGCATGCCTGGCAATGGGCCAGTCCTAGACTGGTTTTTCAAAAAAAGGGATAAGAATAGAGTCTACAAACTATAAGCCAGTAAGCTTAACTTCTATTTCTGGCAAAATTCTAGAACTGTCATTGAAAAGATGATTTGTGAACAACTAGAAAAGAAAGAGGTGATTATAAAAAGGCCAGCATGGCTATAGAATAGATCATGCCAAATTGATCTTACTTTTTCCCTTCCCTCTTTTTTTGAGACTGGGTTTCTGTCTTGTCAGGCTAAAGTGCAGCTGCTGCTCAGGTCCCAACCCCATAGTTAACAGGCATGCTAGTTTTGGGGTGGTTCATACCTCCTTAGGCAGCCTGGTGCCCTGCCCCGCCCCCCACCTCTATTCTGGGGATTTACTATAATGGTGGGAGCATCTAGATGGTGAAGTGAAGAGAATGCTAGGCCTGGAGTCAGGAAAACTCATTTTAATGAGTTAAAATCTGGCTTCAGACACTGTGTGACTCTGGGCAAGTCACTTCTAACTGTTTGCCTCACTTTCCTCAATTGTAAAATGGGCTAGAGAAGGAAATGGTAAGCCACTCCAGTATCTCTGCCAAGAAAATGCCAAATGGGGTCACAAAGAATCAGGCATGACTGAAATGAACAGCATCTACCACCATATTGGTAGTTAGTTCAAAACTTGCTTGGCCTTAACTCTACAACAGCTCCAAATCTCCAAACTCCAGCTATCCACTAGCCTCAGCCTTTCCAGTAGCAAAGACTAAAGTTTTTAGTATTTAGTAATAAAATTCTTGTGGAAAAGAAAAGAGTAGATTATGCACTTAGATATTTAGCCATAAATTATACAATTAGATTAGTTCAGTCAATTGGTTGAATTAGGAGTTCATTTGTTAATATTTCAATGGCACTTGGTGGGAGGAGGTCTCAAATGAAGTGGCTCAGGGATCTGTATTTGTACCTGTGTTCTTTAACATTTTTATCAGTGTCTTGGATAAAAGCATAGATAGCATGCCCATCAAATTTGTGGGAAATACAAACCTGGAAGGACTAGCTAGTGCACAAAATGACCAAAATCCAAAAAATTCTCAAGTTAAAAGCATTGAGCTAAATCCAGAGAGATTCATTTCAGTAGGGACAAATGTAAAGTCTTATTTGGGTTCAAAGAATTAGCTTCTTAAGCATAAGATGAAGGAAGCATGGTTAGAAAGCAGCTTATCTGAAAGTGATCTGGGAGTTTTAGTGGACTTAAGCTTAAAACGAGTCAGCTGTGTGTTAGTGAAATGATATTTAAAAAAAAAACTCTATATATTGGGCTAAATTAAGAAAATGATAGCTCCTGGGAATGAGACAATAATTCCCCTTCACTCTTCCTTGTCAAACCACATCTAGAATATTATGCTCAGTTACAGGTGCCATAATTTGAAGGCAGTGATAATCTGGAAATCATGCAGAGGGTATATAGCATGATAAAAGGCCTCAAGGATATGGGGATAGTTAGCCTGGAGAAGACTCGTAGAGAATATGAGAGTTCTCCAAGTATTTGAAGGGTTGTCATGTGGAAAAGAGAGTAGGTTTGTTCTGTTTGGAAGCCAAAAGGTGGAAACCAGGAGCTTGAAAAGGCAGGAGAGGCAAATAGGATTATTTCAAGAAAATCTGCTAATGGTGAGAGCAATACAGAAATAGAACAGGCCCACTGAGAAAGTGGTGAGGTTTCCCTCATTGGAGGTCTGCAAGCAAAGGGTGGATGACCACTTGTCAGGTACTGTGAAGTAGGGATTCCTTTCCGGTATAGGATGGATGAGAGGTCTACTGAGGTCCTTCCCACTCTCTGATTCCGAGGCTATAGACAGTCTAGTAAAATTTCAGGGATGGGGATGGGGGAACCTTTCTGGTATTTGCACAAACTGCCCCAACGCCTGTCGGGCACCAGTCTTGAGTTGATCCAAGAGTAAGCAATCACAGGGCCCCACCATTTTTTGTGATTCTTCTATTAATTAAATGGATGACATTATTACTTAGAGATTATTACTTAGAGACTTCACCATTAGTGAAGATGAGTGCACATAGGAGTGGGGGGGAGGGGAAAGTGCTGAGTGAGGGAGGTATGCTATTAAGCCAGTTTCCATTATTTCATAATTATGACAAGGCTGGTACATTTTAGTTCCACCAAGTAAATGAGTTTGACTAATTTGGGATCATTCACCATTTATTTAGACATGATTCTACTACTGCTATTCTGGTCTCTAAAGCAACGGAGCATTGGCCACAGCACAGTGCAAACAGGATTTTTTAAATTAAGTTATAGTTTTGAAAGAAATGTTATTATGGGTGTCTCTTCATTGAAAGGCTTTTTACATGTGTTGTGTACTAAGTTATAATTGCTATATACATTGCTGATTCAGGAGATGAATACTGTGAACAATCTGGGTTTTCTGGCACTTGGTATATATTGGGCTGCTAGGTGGTGCAATGGTTAAAGTGCCAGGTCTGGAATCGGGAAGACTCATTTTCCTGAGTTCTAATTTGGCCTTAGACACTTAGCTGTGTGACCCTGTGCAAGTCACTTAACCCTGTTTGCTTCAATTTCCTCATCTGTAAAATGAGCTAGAGAAGGAAATGGCAAACCGCTCCAGTATTTTTGCCAAAACCCCAAAGGGGGTCATGAAGAGTTGGACACAACTGTAAACAACTGAACAGCAACAGCTATATCTATGCAAATATAGAAATATAGATATATATGAGGTGCATTGGATAAAGTGCAGGACTTGGAGTAAGGAATACTTGAGTTAGGATCCTGCCTCAGCCATGCAAGTTGTGTGACCCTGGTCAAGTGGCTTAAGCTCTCTGACTTTTTCTCATCTGCATAATGGGGTGACAATAGCATCTACGTCACCGGGTTGTGAATATCAAATGAGGTAACACATAAAATGCTTAGAAAACTCTAAAGTGCTATATCAATACTGGCTATATCCACAGTGTCCCCAAAGGTCTTAGTACAATTTTAAGTCATAAAAGCTTAAAACTGCACCAAGATTTTGGGGAATGTATGCACATGTATGTAAAATGTAAATTGATTTTAAAAAAATCTCTGATTTCCTTTAGTGTAGCCATTCCCTCCACCATCACAGATCACAACTCCTCCCTGTAGTAAAGTTTCAAGTTCTTGTGGCCAAAAATATTTTTTAAAATCATTACTTAGTCATGCTTAGGAATTACTTAGTAACTTGCTAGTGATGGACCTTTCTGAACTTAGATTGACAGGTCCTTGGCACAACAGACATGGGGGTTATTCACTGGTAGAGTATATGAAGTCTCTTCAAACTGGCAGGATTTGCCAGAGCTCGTGCCCTATGAGTATGGCCTTAGCAAGTCCAGAGTAGCTTCACAAGGAGGCACTGCTATTGAACTTCAGTATGAGGCTGTAAAAGGGGAGGAAGAGTAGCACCCATTTCAAAGAGTTGCTGTGCAGAATCAAAAGCAGATAACATGTAATGCAATTTGCAGACTTTAAAGTACTATGTAAATGCTATTTTTTTTTATCAAAATAGCAATTTAGATAATGTGTTTGATATCTAAAATATACTTCTATCTAAATATATTTGACATCTGAAATATATATACATACATCCAAAATAGATTTGTAACTAGATTTGATTTTTAAAATATATGTATCTAAAGATATAATTGATATTTAAAAATGTTTGATATACCCAATATACTTTTATCTAAAATATACTTGATATCTAAAATACATTTTGATATATATTTGATATTTAAAATATATACTTGATCTTTATAAAGTGGATCTCTTAGCACTGATTTCTTTAGACCAGATGAATGCTAAAAGGGTCAGTATGTCACTCAGTGATCTGTAGTAAGGATGCTTTGTAACCAAACTGCATATAGATTGAGATAAACAAGACGATTTTCAAGATTTTGACATTTTGCTTGGGCAAGCTCTGTTGCAAGTGTGTGTGTGTTGTTACTTTATTGTTGTTGTTTTTGCTTGCAACCTTACCTGGAACTCTTGCAGCTGCAAAACCTGATTATAGTACCTTCCCCCCAAGTTTGGGCTCTTCATCTGACACATGAAAGCCAAATAATTATAGGGCTTTTCAAATTGGATTTGGTTATAGAACCAAAGTATTGAATATTTGACTCTACCACATGGAAGCATGAAACCTAGAAGACTTTTATGTTGATAGGTTCTATTCTAATAATTCTGATGAAGAGTATACGTATAAATGGCCTTATTCTTGCTGGCTTGGTAACTGTTATTTTCGAAATGAAATAAAGACACTTATAGATTTTGTCTTCTCTTTAGTTTATGGCCTGAGTGTTGTGGGATTGTTGAGTCTGAAGACAGTGAGGGAAGTGGAAGAAATAGCGCTTCATCAGTTTAGAAAGAAGAGTATCATACTGACATTCATTCGACTATGCTTGAAAAATTTTGCTATTGTATTGGGTAGAAACTACCATAATGGATCTCAGTGTCTCTCTAGATTTCAGGAAAGGTAGATTTGCTGGGTGTGATGGTATAACCTGTGATCCTTGTTACTTGCTGGGTGGGGAGGGTGGAGTGGGGGAGCCCAGTTTGAGCCATAATAGGCTAAGCCAGTCAGGTGTCAGCACTAAGTCCATCATCAATACAGTGAGCCCCTGGTGGTGCTGAGGATGGAAAAGGGATTGCCTAAGAAGGAGTAAAGTATCTAGGTTGTAAAGGGAGCAGGTCAGAGCTTCCATGCCAATAAGTAGTGGGGTTGGCCTTTATTGCTGTTTGTACTTTATTCTTGAAGAGGGCTGATGACATCAGGAGGGTCATGTCTTGACTCACAAATGAATTGGATTTAAGTGAGGCAGCGCTGTCCAAAGTCATCAGCGTGACTCTCTCCTCCAGTGTCATCTGAGTCCAGTAGCAAGACGTAGATTAGGACCATTTGCAGCCTAAGCAAGATAAGGATGCTCATAAAAGGATGAGCCCAAACTTTTACCATGCCTTTGTCCTTTTTCTTTTTTTATACTTTGGATAACTTCATGATATGACTTAAGAAACATCTGGTTTGTACCTGTAAGGGTCTTCTCTAATCCCAACAGCAACAGTTACTGTTATGTTTTAAGGCTGATCCTTGGAGAGCTAGACTTTAGTTTTCTTGAATCTATATACTTATTGGTTGGTCATGTGCATTTGTCCCCTTCCAATCATCACCCATGAATAGTATAGCCTATTTACTATTTCTTATATTTTTACTTTTTCTATTTGTGTCAGTCCTTTGTCTCTTCCCACTAAGAGTTTTGTTTTGTTTTACTGTTGCTGGGTTTCAAGATTATTCAAATGACTATGTCTCTAGATCAGAAATTTTGGTACTAAAGACCCTTAGTTCCATGGCTAAAAGGATACGGCCTTTCTGAAGGTATAAACCCAGTGAACACTATTCTAGGGGTGGTGACCAATTAGATAGAAGTCTATGTTGACCACTTGAGCAAAAGTGGGGGACAACAATATAAAAGCACCGTCAAATAGGGCGATGTGTGTCTACATCTGCCCAGTATAATGTCATCCTGTTACTGTCATCTTGTTCATTAAACTGTAATAATTCACTTTGAGATTTTGAGGTACTGTATCTATCTAAATTTCTTTCTACAGGACAAACATCTGCTAGATTTGTATGAGTGAAATAATATCTTTTATCTAAGCCACAGAGTACATGCACATATTTTTAGTGTTTCCTTAAGTTTTCCCAAATGGTGATTAGTATGCAGCAAGCTAGGTAAGTCTGGGTTTGTCACAGGAGAATCATAAAAAGTGCCAGGAGAACAACTGTTCCCTTTCAATAGAAAACAAACATCTCCCATAGAATACAAATAACATTAATGAGAAAGTTCAAGTTTCAGCAGTAATTCTCAGGGCTGTACAAAATGTGAGTTAAGGAGTGAACCATCCTTTTGGGAATATCTGGGAGAATTGGAGAGAACCTCTGACACTACACAAGATTTTCATTTGTGTTTTTTTTTCATCAAATATTACAATGATAAAGATCACAAGAGAAAAATATTTTTTCAATAAAATGACTAGGTTGCAACTCAGTTCCCAGGAGACCACTTTCAGAATTAATCTTTGAGATTATGGAATATTAAAGAAATGTAATGAGAAGAAATATATGTATAGATTTATATATGTTTGTCTATATATTCCTTAGTGTTCTGATGCATAAACCAGAAAAGGCATGAATTATGAATGGGAGACAATGCTAATTGTGGACTACGGTTTCCCGGAGAAAAAAAATATATTTGTACATGTGTTCAGAGGAATGGCAGCTAAAGGGAGAAAAAAATCTTTGTTCCAATAGTCAGGGGGAAAAACCTTTTCAGTAGTTTTTATAAAGATAAAGGTAGGTCAGACAACTCCCAATCATTGTTCTATCATCAAATTATAGTCCTAAGGGAAAGAAATATAATAGCCTGTCCAAACCCTTGTATCTTTTTGCTCTTGTAAAACCATCCAGCTAGGTTGATAGGGTGTAACAAAAATACAAAGAGAAGCTTGATTACACTCTAAGAAGCTGTGGTCTCCTCTGTTTCATTTGAAAGTTGTTTACTTTTAAAATTGTTCTTTGATATTGGGAAATATTTTGGGCTCAATTTCAAATCACTACCTCCAACTCAACTGAAATAATAGTACTATCCAATTAAATGGGTAGTTACCTTGATGTAATTTGTAGATTACAAGCCATTTTCCTCTCTACAGAAAAATTTCTACATATCTAAATAAAAAACTAGTGTCAGAAATGTAGGTTTGTTCCTTGCCTCTTCTCTTCTTCCCCCTCGATTATTATTTTATTATCTCAGACAATGGGACTTTTTTATTTATGGTCTATAAGATTATACCCAGGATAAGGATATTTTTATTTGGATAAACAAGTTTAAAATGTAAAATGAAAACAAAAAGAAAATAGATTGGGTTTTTCCCCCTGGTTGTTGACACCTGAGCTTAGTTCAATTTCTTAAGCAGCTGGAGTTGGTTTCATTTAATTCTTTGGAAAGGTAATTCGCTAAAAGGAAAGTTACTGGCCTGAGTGTGAAAGCACCTGCAAAAATTGAGTCATTTCAAATCCTGGGCATGGATCTCCTGCTGGGAAGGGAGTAAAACAATATGCATGCGGTATTCCCTTCTTCTTGGTGAGAATGCAGGTGCAGTGGCATACCTCAATAATGTGTCTTTGCAAATATTTAAGAAACAGTAAAAAGGCAAAATGACTCTGAACACCAACTTACATATACCTTTTCAGACTAAGCTTTTATTTTTAATATTACAAACCAGTTTTCTTTATTCACAAACCACTGTAGTGATATAAACACTAATTTCTAAAGACAGATATACACATTTTCTGGGTTTGCAGATTTTTTTGTTGTTTAGAAGTCACTATATGCCACACATGGTATTAATTTTTTCCCATAATTCATAATATCAGTAGTTATTTATATAAGTGAAAACATTCCCAATATATACTGTTAAAAAAAAACCTTTTTTCTTACATCTCAGACATACATTTTAAAATGACTTATTGGAGTCTTGTAGGAGCTTTCTAAACAAAATATTCTGCATCATTGGTTGGCACCCACATCTTTTAAATAATTTTATTAAAACTACTTAAATCATGGGGGGAAGTGCATCTCATCAGTGGAACTCAAAATTGCAAATAAATTTGTCTATTACCAACATATTTATAATTTTATGTGTGTAATTCCAAAAAAAAGATGGCAATTCCACATTTTTCATTTGAAGCTACTTAGGAAAAAAAATTTCCCCATTTTATTGTCCCGATTGGGATGCCTTAGCATTTTGATAAATTTGATTTCCTTAAAAATATTATCCAGGCCACTTGTCTTTTCACACATTTGGTTTTACAGGTAGAGGAATGGGCTTGTCATATTAGTTCTATAACATTCCCCAACCGGTGAAAATTAATGTCATATACCCTTTTTTCTTCATTAACATTTTTTTTCTTTTTGAGATAGTTTATTTTCAGTCTTAGATATCAATGCTACAGAAACTTTGTTTTCAAATCTTGTGAAACTTTATTGATGGTTTATTGTCCAACTGATCATACTGCATGCACATACGATGACAAGAGGAAGCTGGATCACAAACACTTTTTTTTGTTTTGTTTTTGTTTTTTTTTTGTTTTTTGTTAAAGCAGAGTTGTTATAGCAAGTTGGCAGGTTCACAGCGGTGAGTTGATAACTTAGTAAAGTGCGTGCCCTGGGGCATGCACTAGTACACATGAGAATATAACTATTAGCAGCAAAACTGCAGTGAGACAGTTTCCTGCTTTATTTATTTAAATACAAAAAACAGGAAGACCCGTGACAAACATCCCAACTCAGGATAACTTGTAAACAGGACAACATGGAAAGAGTCCAAACATATGCACAGACAAACTGCAAGTTTTTCAACTGTGTTTGAATCTGCCACCTTGGCCCCTTCCCCAGGTTAAGTAGATGAGCTTCCAAGCAACTCAGGTGTGTGTCACTTTCGTGCATGATGCTCTAGAAGGAGAAGATGGCCCTACTTTTGCTCCCATTCGAAATTTGTCCTGGGCCTGACAATGAACTAAAAAGGTGTTGGTTTGTAATTTTTTTTCGTGGGTGGGTGGGGTACAGAAGGGAGGGGACAGGTTGTCACGGATTGAAAAATTGCAGATTGTTTACACGACACAGTCATGTTTCAAAAAGTACCAAGCTGATGAAAATACCATGATTATCTCTACTCAATGATTGCAATACTTGTAAAATGCTTATATAAATTTGAATATGATTATCATGTAATTCCATAAAAATGATACGTCTGTCTCTAACAGTTGTTCTACTAGGCTAAATCTAAAGCTTCATAGGCTGTGTTTCTAGAACTTAACAACTCCACTGCACAGATGTAAATTTTATACATTTTTTTTACTGGTACAAAGAATTTAAGTTTTTATTACTTTCTTTTTTGGAAAAAAAGAAAAAAATAGAAACAGTGCTTTTATCACCTTTTTATTAATGTTTTTTCCCTCCCATAATATAAAAGTCAGCAATGATATCAATAATTTATTATACTGGAAGAAATATAAAAAGAATGCTTATTAATGGCCTAACTAGCAGTTTTTGCCTAAATAACTAGTTATGGTTAAATAGCTGAATACTGCCTGGTGGAATGGTTTAAAAGGGTGGGCTTGGACAGCTTTAATCAGATTGTATGTACAAGTGTCTCTAGAAGCACCCCCTATAACAACATAACCTTTGGCTTGGAACAAACAAGTGAATAATTTACGACAGTTGATAAATGATAGTTGGTGCAGTGGGGCCCGTTTTAACTTCATCAATTTAATTACTTTTTTTTAGCCAACCCCCTCCCCCAGTCCCTTTATCCCTGTTTCCCTCCCACCCCTCCCTTTTCATAAACTAAAATAAATGTAGATGCAGAAAAAATGACTACTGTAGTCACTTACACTCTTACAAAACATGTGATAATCCCAATAGCTTAATATTCAGCATATATAATTCATTTACATGATATAGCACTCTTGATTGTGGCCCTAAAACAGTTTTTATTCATATCTAGCAGCTTTCTAGATCAACCACAAAAACTTCTACAGCCAGCAATCAAACTACGGAACCTTCAGAAATTAAAGACCCACAATATTAAAATACACAGAACAAAATATCTGAGGTATAAGATAAAAAATGTAATTTTTTTTTCCTCTTTTTAGAGTTGCTAAAATGATGCACTACTGCATGTATTGCAATACCCGGGCCTCGGAAAGCTTCCTTTCTCCCCACATTGGAAGGTTTTTATGGTTTTGTCATTTAGTATGGAGCAAAACGGCTGTATCCCCCTCGGTATATA
>CM053624.1:257831840-257885679 GCA_028646595.1 Phalanger gymnotis
CCGACAAGTAAATTCCATATATAGATGGTATTGTCCATGCTGCTTACTTAGCTGTCTCAGAGATTCAGGGGAATGGGCAGGAAAAGAATTACCAACTTTTAGGAGCTACTTGAACAGGTCTGCCTTTCCAGAGTTAGGAGGAATTCTCTGCCCTCTCCCCTCCCCATTTTGAGGTTTTTATGCCAATTCAGCAGGGCAAAAAGAGGGATAAATCTCATTTTTCGGATGTTGGAATTCCAAGGACAGAAAAGAAATGTATTTAAACAAAGCTAAAGGTATCTTTGATGGATGCTATTCTAACTCTATGGAGCCTCTGCCTTCCCCAATATTCCATTCCCTCCCAGCCAGAAACCAAAACATTTTGGGCTTTGGGACCGTGTCTAGACATCCTTTACTATCTTTTTCTTTTTGCCAAAGAAAAAAATAAAGCTGAGAGACCATGCTAGATTTTAAGCCTGTTACCCCTGAAATCTGATGCTGATGACTTATTGCTGGGGGAATGAAGGAAAAGCAGATAATAACATATACAGGGACTGAACTTGTGGTTTCATTGGTATAGGGACTTGAGGTGAGAGACTCCTTCTACCAATGTAGGTCAGTGCCTGCTCTGTAACACAGGTTTAGAATGGTCTGGGGGCCACGGGAAGTTAAGTCACTTGTTCAGAAACTTCTAGTCAGTTGAATCTAGGTCTTTCTTAGAGTAGCTCTCTTTACTACATCACCCAAACTTTGTAACTAATAATAGCCTACTTTTATATAGCACAGTAATGTTTACAATGAACTTTACATAAATTATCACATTTGAACCTGACATCTATCCTGTGAGCTTTTAATACAGTAGTAATATTACCATTTTACAGATAAAGAAACTGAGGTTCATAAGTTAAGTGACTTCTCTAAAGCTGTAAGGCTATTAAGTGGAAGAGACTCTAGAACCCACATTCTATCAATTTAAAACCACTGTTCTTTCTACTACAAGGAATAAAGTTAATCCATCAGAGTTATTCAATGAGTTGTAATCATCTAGGGGTTTCTTTTGTTTCCAGAGCATATAGTACAGGGCTCATGGATATAATAAGTATACATTTAATGGACATTTATTGAATAATTTTGTTGCTCTGCTCAACTTCTTCATTAAGGCAGTTTAATGTGGCCAGTTCACACTATTCGTGAAGTGAAGTTGGGTTACTGTTCTCTTCAGCTGATGTTGGAGAATGCAGTATAAAGAGACACTGTTAGGAACACTTTGTGAACAAGAAAGACTCATCAGAGAGAACCATTGACCTTGATAGTGGTAGAAATGGAGAAGGTATCTAAATTAACCCATTAACAAAAGACCAGTCAGCCTCCAAACCCCTTTCTCAAATTCCTGATTCTTTCTTCTCTTTCCTATACCCACCTCTCTAGGCATCTGGCCTATCCAGGAAATCCATCCAGAAAAGCAAAGGTAGGAGGACAAATCACAACCACTAGGGATGCCTTTCCCACCTACTTCCTCCCTCCCACTCCTGCTAAGAATACTTCCAGGTTACTGGATTGCTCACATGATCTAGATTGAAATGGAAATTACTAACTCTCTGTTTTGGTAACATGGAAGACCAGCGGGCCTTATAATCTACCTGACCTAGTGATGTATAAGCTAAGGGTTCTGAAACCTTTTCATCCATCCCGCATCTTATTTTTTTTGGCCCCCCGGGTTAGAATATAAGCTCCTTTAGGGTAAGGTCTGACTTTTAAAAAAAAAAATTATGCCTCCTGCACTTAACAGAATGCTTGGTAAATGCCTTTTCATTGATTGACAGATTCATTCATTTATCTCTTCATAAGTGTGGGCCCACTGCTGCCTGCTCCCATTTGAAGAATACTGCAGATGGAACTGCTTCATTGGGCAGCTAGTTCCAGTAGACGATCTCTAATATTAAGCTGTATTCTGAGGTTCTCACGTAGTAGATAGAGTCAGATTTGGCTAGATTAGAGCCAGGAATATCTGAGTTCAAATCCTGCCTCTGACACGAGCTATGTGACTGTGGGCAAGTCACTCAATCTCTCTAATCCTTAATTTCCTCATCTGTAAAATTAATGGTTGCTTTAGATAGTCTTTAAGGACCCTCGGAGCTCTATGATCCTATGGCCTCAGAGGAAAATCTCTGAATTGTGTCAGGTTCTTATAATGCAAAGCCCACCCTGGGTTAGCTAGGTGGCACAGGGGATAGAATAGTGGGCCTGGTATCTGGAAAACTTGAGTTCAAATCCAGACTCAAACATTACCAACTGTGTGACTTTAGGCAAGTCACCAAAATGAGGATAATAATATCTGTCCTCCAGGATTGTTGGGAGGATCAATGAGACAAAATTTGTAAAGCACTTATCACATAGGTCTTGGCCCATAGTAGGCATTTAAGGAATGCTTTCATTGTCCATCTGGTCACCAAGTCTCCATCTCTAATACATCATCAGTTGTGAATATAATCCAACCTTATATGATATGGCATCCTTTCAAGGAATATTCCCTAGATCAAAATTATCTCATAATCGAGGCAGAATGCCTACCGGCCTCAGTGCCAAGAGAGCGTGAAACAGGGTTATCCTTATGTTCATGAAGAAACTCTAGGACTGATAATTGAACATTCTTTGAATCGGATAATAAGGCAGTTTGATAGAGTGGATACTGCTTGTCAAGAGACCTATATTCTTAATCTTAGATCTGTTTTCCCTGCTAATTCCTTTTGAAATGTCGTGCAAGACGAATCCTGAGTTTCTTCATCTGTATAATGAAGGGGTTCTTTTCAACACTAATATTCTTTAATTTTGAAGTGTTTCTTTACTGACCTCTATTTCTCAATGAAATTTAAGCATATGCAAATCCTGCACCAATTTCTCCTTTTCTTGGGATTTTTCATCAAGGTCTTTTCCTTGAAGGGAGAAGGGAATGTCCTCAAGTTCTGAGGGCCAATATGAGTGGCATGGTCACTCTCAGAAGGAACAAAGCATACAGGCTCCTTAATTTACTGAACCTCATATGTACGTGTAAAAAACACTTAATGAAAACTCTGGTTTCAGAAACAAAGTCTAAGGTAGTTTTTATGAACAATTGTGGGGGAAATAGAACGTTAGGGTTTTTTTCATAAAAGTAGATATGATCACTGATCTTGGAAAAACATTTATAACTTTTTAAAACATATTTCATCAAAATGTTCATGGTGTACGTACAAAACCATAGCATCAAATGTTTCAGGCCAAACCCAGAAATCTCAGAAAACTGCATGATGTGACAAACCCTACTAACAAATTTCTCAGAAAAAAAGACCACAAATTAAATGTGACTTTTAAATTCTTGAAAATTTTGGTTCGAAGTAAATTTAATTACTCTCCCCTCCCCAGCCACTTCCTAAAGTAGAAAACAATTCTGAAACTTGCGCAAGATTAATGAAAATGAACCCCTTTCTTCTATTACATAGTATAGCAGTAAATTGTTACTTGTAAAAATTCTGGGGTCCCAGCCCATTATAAAGAGTCCACACTATTTGGCAGCATATGCTTCTAAGGGGAAAAACGTAGAACTGAAATAGTCCCCTGTAATGAATACACTTTTTCTCCTCAGGGTGACCTCTACCTTCAGAATATGATGGTTTTATTATGATTAATAAATTTCATTTCCACAGAGGAAAAAGGAACAGTGTCAGCTCAAACTTAAAGCAAGAAGGCTTCTTTTTAAATGCTAATTTCTAAACATGCCCTTGTATGACACTAAGATTTAGACACAAGGTTATTAGGGAAGATTCGGACTCTAGCATTACATTTATGGCAGATATTCCAGGCATATCAATAACCTCATATCCTTACAACAAGCTAACTCCTGACCAAAGGTACATAGTTCACTTAGATTTAAATAAGAGTGATGTGAGACTACCTTATTCCCAGATAAAGACCTGAACAATAACATTGATTGAGTCTTCCTCTATTAAGGTATTTCTTCTATCTTTCATCTAGACTAACCATAAAGTAAGCGATCCAGGATAAATTAAGGCTAGCTTATCTTTTCTTTTTCTTTCAAGTATGGAAATTTAAAGCACAAATTCATGAATTGTAGAGGATTGGGTTATAGAACTTAATGAAAACAGCTAGTTGAGGAGAAGATAGGTGAGTGAGAAATGAGAAAGTACCAGAGCAGTAAAGGTCCTTATTGATTTATTTTCTAACATTTCTAATTTTACTCTGAATAATGTAATACTTTAGGCCACTTTGAGGTATTCAGAAATAAGTTATCTCTATACTGGAGGAAGAAAGTCTACAATTTCACAAAATCCCAGAGAAAGCAGTATTTTGTGAGGTAATCCAATGGGTTATTTTTGCAAATAACACTGGCAGAGTATCCAAGTGAACAAAAAAACTAAATTCTTTTAAACTGCAAAGCACTAGCTTTACTTGGCTAGTATAGTAAGAATCATCTATAAACTGTGCTTGATGCAGTTTCATTATAGCATGAGCTGGCAGAGCATAGAATTTACAACAGAGTAACTTAATCCCATCCAAGGTGTTCATTTTCAGGAATATCAGAATGGTCTTGGTATGGTCTGGGTTTACCACATGCTCCTCTAGCATGGACATAAAGGTAGCTTTAGAACGAGAGCTTAATCTAAGTATATCTCCTTTACAATGAAACATGTCCACAGATAATGTTTTGTGAAAAGGCTTGTATCTGAGGGACACAGACCAAGTTTAAACAAAGTATGTGTTGTTACACTTCTTATTTCTCAACAGTTGAATTACTGGAATCTGGATTATCACTTAGGAGGCAGTTAGCCTCAACGGCATGTCTTCTTACCAAGTGGATGGGAATCCATTTGGCAATCTGAACCAGTTCCTGAAGGCATGGACTATGTCTGTTCTTTAATCCCCATTGCTGTATCTTTGGTAAGTTCTAAAAAAGTTCTGAGTTCTGATTGAAATCATATGGAATTTTTGATCATCTTCTAAATTCACTTGGACTCTGAATTGATCAAAAAATCTGGGTATTAGCACAGAAACCTGGTTTCCTAGTGTTCTTGTTTTCCAACATTAATGCTGTGACACCCATGTGATATTCTCTATGTTATAGTAAAGAAAATGTAATGAATGTCATTTGTAGAATTATTTCACTGTAGTACAGTAGAATAGGTGTTATGGTGATAAGGGGTTTTCAAAAAGGCTGATCCCTTTGCCATTCCTTCCTTAACAGTACTTAGGAAAATTAAGTGAAGCAACCCACATTGGCTATATCTTACCAAAGAATTCAGTTTGGGCAATTAGCACAGGCAAAACATAGGTTTCAGATCCATGATGAACAGAAGGATGGGGATTAGAATAACTAATGTGGTACAGTGTCTCTCTTTTATGATCCTTTTCAGCTACTCACTTACCCACCTGGTATTTTATGCTCTTCGTTCACCACCTGGGGATGCCACTGATTCAGAGTCCTGTGATGCAGGAAGGGGAGTATATGCTCTTAGCTCCATGAGGTAGCTAGAGCATCTCTGACACAGCTAAGTATTGACTGACATGGATGCAGTATGTCAAAGTACCCTGCAGTGTGCAAATGGGATTCTCTCCTTTCTGACCACAAGGCAAGTTTCCCATTTATACTTTCCAGATACTGGGAACATGGAAACTTTGAAGTGCGGGCAGGGTACTTCTGTCATCCTGCTCCGGGAAGCCTGAGAACCAATTTAATGAGCTTAGATAAATGTAACAAAGAACTGTCTTAACAGCACAACTCAAACTTTTGAATTAATTATTATTTTGCATACACACTTTTACTTTGGTCATAGGGCCCACCTTGTAGCAAAGATACTTACCTACCTACTTTTATTTAAGTTATCAAAGTTGCAGTGACAGATTTAGGTAGCATATAGCTGTCTAGCAAGAATTCTATCCAAAGGTGAACTAGAGTCCCCACTAAGATATGTTGGGAAATTCCAGGGCCCATTCATAGGATAAACTGCTCACTGTACCACATAGCCCAGGAGCCAGCTCCAAGACTTTCTGGGGGAAAAATGAGGGAAGGAAGGTGAAGACATTTTCCATCCTCTTCTTCTGTCTTCCAGCTGGACCCCCTCTCCTAGGCTGATGAGACTTTTTAAAATAACTCACATTTCTTCAGCTCATTTAAAGTGTGCAAAGTATCATGCAGACATTATCTCATTTTATTCTCAAACCGTCCCTGTAAAGTAGGTACTATTATTGTTACATGCTTTTATAGGAGAAGAAACTGGGGCAAAAAGAGGTAAAATTAGTTTCTTGGGCATCACACAATGTCAGAGGGCAGGATTTGAACTCTGGTGTATCTGACTCCAAGGCTAAAGCTAATTCCACAGTAGTACTGATTTTCAAATGAAAGTCAGATTATGTTTGGAAGAATCAGCCCAGTCTGTTGACTTTTTTTCAGTAATTCTTTTCTTTCAGGACATGTGATCAAGGTCTGACTGTCTCTGGGCGAACAGTACTGCCTCCAGAATAAGACATATCCCATGAGGGCTCTGGGTGGACTGTCTCAAGCAATATTGGATAGTAAAGATCTTTAGTAGCTGAAAACAAAGATCCAGAGTCAAATTGGGAAGAGGGAGAAAGGAGAGTTGACCTTTCAAGCCCTAAAAGGTTCTAGGGAGAGAGAAATTTAGAGCTCCTCTTCTATACCTTGACCAGCATTGTCAGGCCCTATTTCATGTAGAGACAGAGGTACTTGCCCTGACTCAAACCCCAACCTGTCCAATTTTAGGGAAAAGAAGATATAGAGTCTAATGCCATTTGCCTCACTTCATTATTAATTAGTAATCACAGATTTAGTAAGAAGTTTAAACATTTTTTGAATGTATGAGGTTTTTCCCAAAAAAAACCACATCACTTCTGTGCCTTTGTGGCCTCAGTATATATTAGATTGATTTAAAACAAACTGTGAAAGGTTATTAAAATAGGATATATTCATGCTGAAAGGATGCTTCATTGAATAATAGCAGATATTTATAACACATGGACATATAAAATACCTTTCAAATCCCTCTTTAAAAAGCACTCTGGTTTCAGCAGCTAGGGAATAACTTTCTCATTGAATGACTCCCTTAAGATAGATTGCCCAAGATGAAAACCCATGCATACACCCCCTCAAGAGATGTATGCAAACACTTACTATATCTCAGTTTTGCTATCAGAAGACCTTTGAGTTGTAAAGTGTCCCATTAATAAATCATGATACCCCAGCTTTATTGAGTTTCATCAGATTAGCTCCTGTGATGGCTACACAGAGTGACCTACAACTGCACCTGAGGAATGCAAACCATCAGAGAGATGATGGTAAAAAGGTCTTCCAGTGTTTCTACCAGTAGGTGAGAAGGGAGGATTCCTTCAGAAGAACCCTGGATAAGTTGAGGGGTCACTGATACCAATTGGTCAATGCCACCATCACGCATCTTTTACTTTAACAATGGCCAGAGGCAGGAAGAAGTTACAGAGTTCACAGATACTGAATGTCACAATTTGTTGTAGCACTAAGGGCTATTATAAAGAACATGTGAATAAAGTTTACTTATGAACATTAGTAGCACACTTTCCCATCCCTTCCTCATCAGATATTGGCCACAGTTTTAATCGGAGAAAAGAAGTACATACATCATAAGCCCTGAAGTGACCAAACTTCACTATTCTAAGAGCTCTGAAAGGCTCTAACTTTTTCTTATCATGGAGTTCACTGACTTCGTGGAATTGTGTGGATAAAACCTAGTATAGCCAAAAAATGCTTCCAAATGCAGCAGTACCCCTTAAGTGGAACAAAAGAAGAAATGAGGACAGATTTCTAAGATTAACACTCAGGCATTATCCAAAATCAACTTGGAAGTATGTGGAATTCTATTACAACCAGGCTACTTAATTTGTATTTACTATAATCATTTTTATGAATTATTTAGCAAATCTTGTACAACCTCATGGATTTATACTATCAGGAGAAAAGCCTGCTTTGCACTTACTAACCAGATCTCTGAAGAGTGGATATGTCCATTTGTATAGACACACATGACTGGTATATGTATGTAGAGATGCGTATATACAGATACATATAAACTTACATATGTGTGACTGTATGTATTTATATCTATCTATATTATAGCATATTATATTATGTTATTTTATAGACCTGTAAGTGCCTAGCAGAAATGAGTTTTTGACTAAGGCAAGTTTGACTCCATCATCATTCACTATTCTTATGAATACAGTTATGGTCCTCTAACATGGAGACTTGAGTAGAGATCCATGTTTCCAGGTTTTTCTGAGTAGACAGAAGGTACAAAGGTGGAAATGGCTCACAAGGTCATAGAATACTAGATCTAGCTGGAAGAGCTCAGAGAACATCTATTCTAACACTATCATTTTACAGATGAGGAAACTGAGGCTTGGGGATATTAAGTGACTTGTCCACAATCACACATGTAGCGTCAGAGGCAGGATTTGAATCCAAATCCTATGACTCCATAGCTAAAGCTATTTTATGCCTGGACAAACCCTTGACTTACCATGTATCCAAGACTAAAAGGCCTATAGTTCTCTGCTTTAGTTTCTTGGCTCTGTTGTCCCTGTGGGGCCACCTTCCTTCCCATTCTCTGACACTGTGTTGTTGACTTCTTCCTCCCATATTCTGCTCATAGCATTCTTCCACCTAGAAGGTGCTCTTCAGCTGTGTCCAGTTTCCTTTGTCCAACAGATCCAGCTCAAGACATTTAAGGATCATAGATTTAGAGCTAGATGAGGCCTCGGGAGCCACAGATTCTAGTCCACCCCAGTCATTTTAGCATTGAGGAAACTGAGGCCCATGGAGGTTAAGAACTTGGTCAAAGCCACACAGGAAGCTTCAGAGATGGGATCTGAACCCACTGCCAACTCCAGAACCAGTGATCTTTCTACCGTACCGCACTATGCTTTCCCGATTCCCCCTTACCAACAATCGCTACATTTCTCAGTCTTTGTTCTGCAGTTATGCATAGTTGATTTTTGCTTATATGCTGCCTGATAGGCTCACTATCTTGTTTATAAAGTGTATATATACCATCTAGTTTGTAAACTTCCTGAAGGTAGGATCCCTGTCATTCACTTCTTTTGGATTCCCCCATAGCACCTTATGTGATGTTGTATACGTAGCAGACAATCAGTAAATAATGAATGAGCAAAGGTTTCCCCATCTGTAATTTGGGCACTCAGGAATGGTACTGGGCCTTAGAGACTCTGCAGAATAGTACTTTACCTACGTACATTACACAATCACAAAATATTTGAGATATAAAATTAGGATACACAGCCAACTCCCAATTAAGTTGATATATGGATCACCCACAGGGAAATTTTAATCCTAGGCTAGGTTTCTCCTAACAAAGTCGTGTACAGTCAAGAATTACTAGGCTCATTATAATGACACAAAACATGACTGGTAAGGTAAATATGATATCAAATCACATGATGCATTTCAAAGCCAAACAGAAATGATCTTTGGATTATCTGGTGTTTTAGATTATCTGCACCACTGGCCCACTTCATTAATGAAAATAATTGGGAATTGACTGCATATATACATGCAGAAAGTACTCTGACACAGGAACTATACTGATAGATGAAATTATTACTTGCCATTTATTATCAAAATGAAGTAAAGCACACAAACTGTGGGGTCACCCTGGTCTATAATTTGCTCTGTCCCCACTCAGAGCTCTTCTGAGACCCATGGCACATCCTGGTTGAGAAGTAATGCTGTGCTTAGCATACCTCAGAAGTAACTGGATGCCCTGCCATTGAGAGGAGAAGGAAGATGATGTGTGCCCCATTGGGCCTATGGCTACAAGGCCAAAGTGAAAGGAAAGAGCTGAGCCCCTTAACTTGGAAAATTAATTTAGGAAAATGGTGCTTTAGCCACTGCAGTTTTCAGAAGGTTGTTGCTTGCTGCCACCTCCAACCTTCACAGTCAGTTGCGAAATGTACAATTCGGAGGAGAAACAACTACAAAGATGCTGAGCTTTTCTACTGATGACAAAAACAACCTCCAAATACTTGAAACTCTTTAGTGCCTTAGGACACTTCATGGACAAATGACAAATCTAAGTCTAGAGATGAAAGCCTTTTTCATTGTGGGTGTGTGTGTGTGTGTGAGTACGTATATGTATGAGAGAGAGGGAAAAGAAAGAGATTGAAATTGATTTACACTGAACCATGCTTTCTTGTAGGCATGTAAGTGCGTGCCAAGGCCTAGCCTGATCAAAGCTGTTCACCTAGTCAGTGGGCTAACCAAAATAATAATCTCGCTTCTCAACTCTCACTCACACTCATGGCCCATCTTCCACTACCATCAGCCAACCTTGACCAAATCCCATAGTATCACATAGACTTGGATGCAGGGAATCTGTGGTCTAAGCTGGAGGGAAGAATTCTTCTTTCCCCTTTGTACTGTCTTGAGCAGCGGCTGGCTTGTAAGAGTGCCTTGATGTCAAAGAGGCAGAACCTATATAAATATAGAGGTAAGTAGATAGACAGACCGACTATTTTGTGTCCCTTAGGGTTAACGGTACATTGCCTGAAACGGATCTCCACTGAAATTTTTATCCTTTTGGAGAAAAAGAATAGCATGACTGGAACCACCGACGATTTAGGGACTGGTATAAAGCAGGATGGGCTAAGAAAATAAATGTCCCCATAAGTACAATGCTGTAAACCTGGAATACTTATAAGACCAGTTTATTTTACAAGGCTAGAAAAAGCAAAATAGGCATTTCAGTATTCTCCTAAAAGAGGAACTATCAAAAATTATAACCTCTCCTTCAGGAAGCATGCAGTTTGGTATGACTTTGAAGAAAATGATTATTCTTTTTTTGTGTGTGTGCTTGATAAGATTTAGTCACATGCTAAATCTATTATCTTTTGATTTAAGCCATATAGATGGCATTTTACATCTGGCCAACTTTGCTGTCAGTGACAGGCATAAACAACACAAACATTACAACTCCTTATGAGAATTTCAGCCACAAATACCATCAGACATTGTAATCTGACATTTTAGTTAAGTGCTTGTAGTTGTATCTCACATCTTATATGGTGCCTTTGACTCTGAGGAGTAGGTATTAAAGATCTTAAGCCATGTCTCCTGGCCCTGAAACCCAAGCAGATACAGGTGCTTAATTGGTCAAAAATTTGAGACCCCACAGCAATACCATGAGAGCAGTACAGCAGTAAAGAGAGGTAAATTTGTATTTAAAATTCACATATAAGATTAAGGAATTTGTTCCATTAGCAGGTGGACACACTAGGTGTTCTAATGATTTTCCAGGCATGCATGAGATGAAATTTTATGCCTCCTAAGAAGCAGTCTGGCAAATAGTCATTTGTTCATGGTACATCACAATTCACATTGCAGAAGGAAAAAGACTGGTTTCATTTATTTTTGGCTCCCTTAAAAAAGTGGTGGATGATGGGAGAAATAATCTGCCAGGTGATCAATCCAGGGGATTTATTTATAAGAATGATTCAAAACAGCAATGTTTACTATTTTCCAAAGGCACAAGATATATTTATATTCCACCAAGAAAACAATATAGACAAATTAACTTCTAAATTTAATTAGCATCAGATCATTACCCTATACTGTAGCAGACAACCAATCAACCCCTTTTTATGACTTTCACCAAAAATATTCTGCTTTTATAAAGGTGACAGTTTTTACCAGATCTCTCCTAAGTGATGTTTCATGCCTAAACCCAAGACATTCAAATGAAATAAATGGCATTTTAGAATATAGAAACAATTTAGAAGGGGAGTTAAAAAGGCTTCTGAAAATTAGCAGATATATGAATTACAGGGGATTTTAAAAGAAAACACCTAAAATAAGCAATTCCTCCTTTATAAGTGAATACACTTTTCCCCCTTTAAGCACCCAGGGCAGTTAAGATCCATTCCAGTGCAGGAGCCCAGAAAATACTCTACTACATGTTTTAGTGAAGGGATAATGGTTTCACCAGGTCTTACAGAGAGAGATGGAATCCTGAGGTTGGATACTTCAGACCATTATCAAATTTGTTTTATATAATTTAATATATTGTACTGCCAATTTAAAGAGTGTGCTTGGGGGTACAGGGTGTCTCATGTTACTAATTTGAGACTTTAGCTATTTTTTACATTAAAAATGTCATGTTCTCTTTAGAGAATATAATTTCTGACCACAAAAAGATTTGACTGCAGCATCTGTTGGATATATAGATTAAATGGTCTTATAGTATAAAGAAGGGTTTTGATTTCAGAATTGGAGAGTTCAGAAAGTTCATGAAGTGTTTTATTTCTTAATTTTAGATCACTGTTCCTTCTCTCCATTGCCTATGTCCCCCAGAAACATGAGAACTAAAGAACTGGGGAAAGGCCATTCTTTACCATGAGCTGGGTAGAATTGTCACTTTCCGTAGATGAGTAGTTGTTTGCAAAATTCAATTTAATTGGTGTTTTTGAAATAAATCATAGGTGTATAACTCATGCAACTACAGGGTGCTACACATAGTGTTTATCTTTTCCTCCTTTCACTTCCTGGCTGATAGCATATTAGTAGGGTTCCCTAGTAATCGTTTAGGTGACATTTTTTGGTATAGACTAAAAATTACATTTGGGTTTTGTTCCAACATTCACCTAATAGCATCTAATGAAGTAATTCCTTTCTACTCTGAATGTAGGTTAAACTATTCTGAACCATGTTAATGCAGCAAAAACAGAAGCTATTTTCATGTACATAGCATACAATTATGCAATTTCCATTTGCTAATATCCTACTATCAAAAAACCTTTTCTCTGAACCCTATTCCTCACATCACTTTTCAACAGAAAAAAAATAGAATCTTTATGTGGAAGAATGAAAACCACTTCTAGTACGTTCTCATGGGGCACAGATTTCTCTCAGACAACATCTTCCTACAGCCTAACATCTCTATCACAGTAAGTTTTGAGTGATTTTTTAGGGGGAGCTATTATACTCATATGTATATGATATATATATATATGTATATATATATATATATACACACATACACACAGATATACATGTATATACACATACACACACATACATATATATACATCCATATCCCCATATACAAAATATGTGAGCTCAAATATGTCAAATAGCATAGAAATGCTTTAATCTTTAATCCTCTTTTTCATTCAGTATTTTAATACTATAGTCTCGATTATGCTGTAAGATTTTAAAGAAGCTTCATTCAACATATTCTTACTTTTCTGGATCATGTATTATTAAAACTGGAAATAAAACATCAAAGTCAGCAAAATACCTAATGTCTTTTTATATGGCAGAGCCTAAAGGCTTCAGCTATAACTTAGTGAGACGACTCCAGAGATTTATATTATGGACTTTTACTAAGCTTTCTAGAGTGATTAACTGCAGCATGTGAAAAAGGATATTGAGACCTGGATGGATGCATCAAGGAGTATCAATGATTGTTACCTGCAGAGGTGTTACAAGAAATTTCATCTGCTGCAACGAAGACGAATTGATTTCTGCAAGAGAAGATAAGATTCACAATACTGCTCGCTCACTGGGAAATGTGCTATCTGCCGATTGACTTGATGCGCACAGATGGGGGGAAGGGAGGCGCTTCACTTTAATGAATGTAGCGAGAAAAAGGGTTGGCGTAGTTCAGAACAGGAGAATTTAGATCATGGAGTAAGCATGCTGGGATCTTTTAAATGAATTAATGGTGACCTCTGAACACGGACTACTTACAAGCTTTCGGTGGAATCTTAATGTTTTGTGTTATAAATGTGTCATGCTAAAAATATCTTTACAAGGGCAGGAAATTCCAGACTACATGTATGTGAATGTATCTGCTAAAAGATATGAAGATATGTAGGAAATCTACTTAATAAAAAACAAATCTACTGTAGCTAACTGAGAAATTCACAAAATTTAGGCTTTAAGTTTTCTAATATGATTTCAAAATAGAAAAACATTTTCTGTTAATTCAGAAGAGAATTTGTTATGACATCTTCTCATATACTATAATTTCAGCATTAGAAGAGCCTTCCTACATAAAGTAGTATATTAAAGTAAATGAGAGAACTTGATTTGAAATAAACCTTCTCTTGCAAAATTCGTTTTTTCCACAATGCAGTATAAAAAAGGAACAATGGAAAATGAACTTTAAGATTATTTTGATAAACAGAAAATAACGTAAAACTCTCTTAAGAAATCACAATTTATATAACAGTTTCCCATGAAAAACTGAAATCTAATGGTAGCGTTTGAGGTTGAATGTTTGCCATGAATAAGCTTGGTGTGATGACCATAATTATGATTGGCCCAGTTAACAACCCAAGTTAAATGCTATAGAAGCAGCAAAAATGATGTTTCTAGTTCTCATCTATGAGATTCTACTATGTAGATCAGCCAGCTTTGACCAAGGAAAATGTTTTAGATCCCGATCTGCTTTGCTATGGTTATGGAGACCTGGCATTAAAAGTTTTTATTAGCAGGTCACTTAAAATCTCTTAAGAGGGTTTTACTAAAATACAACATATGCTCTGAGATTTATACATGGATATTATTCCAGATTCCCCAAAACTTAACATTTAATTCAAAATTCTATTGACTTTCAAACCGAAGTAACCCTATGCAGAATTAAGCTTGCATGAGGACCTGTATTTTGGGGGCTTGCTTGTCTTGGAAATCAGAGCTAACTCATCTACTTCATTTCCCAAGACAATAAAGCGAGCTTAATTATATTCCTATTCTTTACTTCTTCATGCATAAGACCTTTGTGACTTACAGACATTGGTAGCTCAGTAGGAAGGTTCAGATAATAGTAAAAGTTAAATTAGTAAGAACCAAGATGAACTATTTGGGTTATATTTGCTTTGCCTTCTCTTACGTAGTTGTAATGGAAGTTGTACACTGGATTCAGAATGGACTGAGATCAATACATGCTATACTTCTCTCAAGTCCAGGTGACTGATTGTGCTGTCATGAGCTATGTAACACTGAACGGGTAGCCTAAACTGGATGTATAACTTAAAAACCAAAATACTCATCTCCTTCCAGCCAGACCCTCATGATTCAATCAGGGACCCATCAGCGTCTTGCATCTACCAGAAATCCTAAAACCTTCTTCTCCTGGGTACCAATTCTGACAGAAAACACTTCCAAAGAGGCTACTTCCTTCTTCCCCAACTCTCCATTTTCCTTAAGAGTCTACTTAGCTCATGGTGGTAGTTCCTGATGACAATTTATAGCATTTTTATCAATATCTCCATTCTTCCTTTGAAAAAAGGAGGCAGAAATCAGTGCAGTTTCATTATCTGAGAATCTCTGAGAGACTGCTATCATTACACTTGCTGTTGGGCTGTTTTTCTTAAGATACAAAGCAGATATATAGTAAGTAATACAATTAGATGCCCAACCAAAAATATTCTGAAATATTCTTCTAATCTTTTGTAAATTTCAAAATGGACAGCTATACTATACACCTTCTAACACAAAAGAAGAATATTTTGAGTTGTATTTATGCCCAGAGGGAGGAAAAAAGGAAGCAGCTTACAGAGGATTTCTTCCTTGTTCTAACTCTAGCTTGCTCAATATTGCCTTTTGCATTATTTTTTGCCGAGTTTATTCTTAGGAATAAAATTTCAATAATGAGTAATATATTTTAGCAAGTTGCCAGAATCCTACAAGTGTAGAAGGCTTAAAGTGAATATTTTTATGCCCATGTAGTATTTTATGGAAGCTTAGAGGAATCTAATAACACTTTGGAAATATCCTTTGTGAAATTAGCCAAACCATCAAATTAGCTTTGCTAAAGGGCTAATGCCACAGTCCCTTAAGACTTTCAGGTTCAACTCTTTTGGTCATTTCTGCCTCTGGGGCATCTAAGCTTTAAAGGGGCTACTGAGGCATTTGCTACAACTATTTTAGGTCATTATTCTCTTGCACTAACCTGGGAATATTTAATTCAAGGATAATGAAGTTCTGAGAAAATGGTAGGCTCCAACCAGGGGATGAATCGTATAAACCTAAATTTTTGGAAGAGGAGCCTGTATTACCTTTCTGACCTTTTCCTGCTTACTCAAGGTAATTCTCTCTCAGATCCTTTCATTCATTTTCCCATTACTGGAAGTGTATCTTTTCCACCATTTATTTTAAATAGAATTATTTCCAACTCTAAGAATCTTCCTTAATCTTATCCAAATTTCCATCTCAAATCCTACTTCTTCAGGAAAATTGCATGAATTGGGAAGATTTTTGCAGAGAGAGAAATCCTAATCTCAAGCAAAACTACCCCTATCTCCATTTTAGTGCCTAAGTTACTTTAAAGAAAGATGAATTTGTATTGCCTCTTTAAAATGTAAATTCTTACAAGTGAGAACCCACATTTTTCTAGGTTTTGCAGTGTAAACAGGCAATCAAGATCTTAACATATGGTTATTGGACAAGGAGTTATTGTAATAGCAGACTGAACCTTCTAATTCTAAGCACTGAAATTTTTCCTGTTTTAGGTTCCCTTCCCTCCCCCTCCACTAAGTGTTGCCTTTTATTTGAATAGACTGAAATTGAGGCTTTGAAATGAAAGAAGTTTCATGCCACAGAAACATCTTGGGACAAGCCCAAGCTTTTAGATTGAGGAGTCTCTTCTGACCACACAGTTTAAGGATTGATAATCAATTAAATTTTTTTCTGGTCCCAAATCAAACTACAAAATGAAATTTTCAAAGGCTATTCTTGGAGTGTATTGGACATAGTCGAGTTCTTCTCTTTAATCATGGTGGTGGCAAATGTAAATATAGTTGATGATCATGTGATGTACAGTTTGGTTTTTCCTCCCATAAAACAACGGACTACTCACTTAATTACTTCTTGTGAAAATTCCCAACAGTTTACTTTTAAAAATTAAGTTAAATATTAACTTTCAGCCATTTTCACTAGTGTTGATATAGGAATCAATGTTCAATTTGCATAGCTAAACTGCTTCGTGGAAAAATGGTCAGTCGGCTGGGAGAAAATTCTTTAGTCTACCTCTTTTTGTTAAAATAACTAACAGATAGCTAGCATTTATATTGCGCTTCCAGTTTTGCGGAGTGCTTTATAAGTATTATCTCAATTTATTTTCACCGCAACCCTAGGAGACGAGTACTGTAATTGTTCTCATTTCACAAATGAGGAAACTGAAGCAAGCAGAGGTTAAGTGACTTGTGCAGGGTCACACAGCTACTAAGTGTTTGAGGCTGCACTTGAAATCAGGAATTCCTGATTCCAGGTTCAATGATTTATATACTACATCTCTTAGCTCGCGGCTATTGGTGCCAGTCATTCTCTTCGTTGCTTTAATTCCATTATTTTGTCCTGATCTTGTGGTTTGGGTCATGACTTATATATACTGTTTACTGGATATGTAATTTATGAATTGGATACGCAAGTTGCTACCTAGATCCAGTATTACAGAGAACTGAACTTGTATATAAAAGAAACATACTTTTAAAACTTAACTTCGTACGTTTAAAAATGTAGATCCTGGCAAATACATATTTTAATTACTTAATACTAGGGCTAATGTAACATACTAATTTGGGCAAAGTATCTAGAAAGGGCAATGCAGTTTCCAGGTATAAATGAAGGCAAATTGATTAAAAACGTTTATCAAATTATAGGAATCGGTAATAGAGAATTATCTTGAGTCAGGCCTTTTGTCTTCTCTCTGTTGGTACTATGGAACTGAGTCTTAGAATATGTTTGCTCTAGTACTTTTCCTAGACTAGTGATCATCTAGAAAAAAAATGTGCAAAACTTATTTGAAGTTACAATCTCATTCAAGTTAGTCATATCTAGCAAGCTCTAGAACCAGGGCTGCATTATCTAGGCTCTAGAATCTCAATCACATTAATGCAGTATTAGATGCTATACTGGCCAACACTGGACTAAGGTTTATTCCCAGAAATATCTTTTGTTTTCTGGTTTAATCTCTGTTGTATTTATATAATTAATTCTGGGTTTAAAATCAAATTACATGGGGATTGATTTCACCATTACAGTATAATGTACTTTAAGCAAACCCAAAATATGAAAATCTATATATTTACAAAAATTATTCATTAGGGAATGATTTCTTTCCTAGAGATTTTATGAGACCATCGTAAGGATAAAATATAACAGACTATGAAAGTGTTTGGGAAAGTTAAAGGTGCTATACAAATATAAGCTAATATTAATATTCCTTTCTTTGCAAAGAGATGCATTACAAGAAGATTCCCTCAAAAAGTAAGCCATTGTATTGCCTTAAAATATGAATCAACTTACAGATATTTACATATAAACTGGTCTCCCTTGTAAAAGGAAGTATACCTGTATATTTACTTAGAAATTTACATAACAAAATGAATAAGCACTATGAATTAGTCTCCATTTTGAATATTCTGCCAAAAATCTGTGAGTGTTGCTAATCAGAATGTAGATGTTCATTCACTATCCAATGTTCCTGGGAATGGGCTATAGGAAGTTAACATAAAGGTGTGTTCTGATTTTTCATTGTGCTTAACAATATCCCCTTCTCTTTCTAAAATTTGTAGCTGGGCTATTTAAATGGCACTGGAACACACTCATAGTTTCATTGTCCCTAAAACTGACACCTGCCACTGGCATTTCTTATCCCTGGTAGAAACAGGACTCCCTGAGATTTGTACGAGACTGATGGAAAATAATGGCCTAACTGGTGAGGGAGGGTACTATTTGTTAGATGATTACAATTATGAAATCTCCCCAGATTTTCAGCTCAATTAATTCTTGCTGGAGGGAATGTGTGATGGAGAAAGATACTCCTGCTAGTTAGTTAATCTAAGAGATTCCAAAATAAGGATAAATTTCCATATCCTCCAAAGAATAATCTACAAAGTCTTGGAACCACCTTCCTACCCTTACTCTGATACAGAAGTTTGCCCATCAGTTTGGTATATATTTCAAATCTCCTGTTTTCTTATGCATACTCTTCATTGCTACCAATAACAATACACCAACTGAGATGACAGGAACTTTGTAGCAAGTAGCATTCCTTCACTTATGTTTTGTTTCCTTGTCTTTATTAGGGGTTTACACTCAAAACTTATGCAAACTTATTAAGTCTGTGTCTTCACTGAACAAGTAAGGAGATTCCTGTAATACTGTGGCAATATTTACATTGACAGTGTGCACATTTAAGCGTCTTAATAATCACTTATTCTCGTTATAAAAACGCCTGTAATTTTATTATCTAAATTTAAAAACAAATGCTGCACATCTGTTAGAAGAGGTTGGTATGTGTATGTGTGTGCATGTGTGTGTTTAAAAGGAATACACTCAATAAAAAAGCTAGGTGTTTAAAAAATTCCAATTAAAGAGCTTTACTCCTAACTAGAAAGGTCCAGTATGCTAACAGAAAAGCAAAAACAAGCAAAAACTCTCTAGGAGGCAATGAGTTACAATGGAAAGAACCCTAGAGTTTGGATCAAAGAATCTTAGTTCACATCTGAGTTAGGACTCTATTATAATGTGTAAAACCACAGGCAAGTTCCTACAAACCTGGAGGCCTCAGTTTCCTCATCCATAAAGTGAGGGGTTTCAGTGGTGACCTAGATGTACTCTAAGGACCCTTACAATTCTAAATCTATGGTCCAGTGACTATGAGCAACAGAATGAAGGAAAAAAATATAGAGCCTTAACTAAGTGTGCACATATACACACACACACACACACACACACATATATATAAAACATGTACATGTGATACATATGTGTTGAACATACACAAATGCATTGTATGTGTGTGTGGATATGTATTCATATATGTATGCGTGTGGATATATGCATATTTTCTACATATATATGTAAGAACTAGATGATGGGAGATTTCTCCTTTGTTCTGCTAGCTTTTTAGCTTGCTCATACGGCCTTTTACATTACTCTTGCAGATGATCTTTATGAGAAATAATTATCAGTAATATGAGTAACCGATATTTCAGCAAGTAGATAGGGTCTACTTACTATATACATATATGTGTGTGTGTGTGTACAGATACACAAAATTTATTCCTCCTCGTTTTAAAAGGCCATGAGGGTTTGGGGCTGTAGGAGGACAGAATAAAGCCATGTGTACGAGGTACATAAGTATCCTAAATGAGAACATTATAGTAATACATATTTATTGCTCATAGCTTGACTCTTCACACCTGTATGTCATTTACATACCCTTCAACATATACCAAAAGCTCTCTCAGGCTCATTACTTTGACATTTTCTATAAATTGGGTATTTTATTGGGAAAGAAGTTCATAATGGGTCATACTCAGGATTATAGAAAACCCAGAGTAAAATCATCAACTTTTTCAAACCAAAAACTTATTTTGAGAAATCTTTTAGAAGTGCCTTCAACAATTAACTCTCAAATGTCAGACTTTGCTGGGCTTTTTTATTCATTTATCGTATTTCCTTATTAGGACTCATTTATACTGTATGTTATACTTAAATATAGTGTATTATATCATAGCTTAAATATTAGTGTAGTATATTATAGTTTAAATATAGTATACTTAAAAGTAATCTGCAATTCAGATTTCATTCCAAAATAGAGATGTTCTGTGCTACTTCTTTTGTTAAATTGTTAGGAGTAAAAAGACCTTTTCCTCAGTGCTTGGGTTCAGATTGACGATTAAGACATCATGTAACTAACACATCAAGAGATGTTTAATGTGACTAATCCATTGGTGGATAATTTAGCAGAAAATAGACCCTGAGGGACTGTACTAAGGGCAGGTAAGTTTGATGGAGGTGGAAGGGTTGATGAAGTCTCCAAATGTTTGCTTTTGGCAAAGCTACTTGGGAGTAAGGATTATTTCCTTCATGGTATTTTTTAACCCCAGTACTTAAAACAGTGCCTGGCATGCAGTCAGTACAATAAATGCTTACTGATAGAAGGGTGTGAATCATGGGTGATAATAAGTTGTTACAGGTCACATAGAGAAATACGGTATATTCATGTTGGGGAAAATAGGGGTGGAAGGTTAAACAGAAATTGGAGGACAAACTTGCCCCACTTCAAAATTTTTAGTAAAGGAAAACCACTCTTGTGGGTTGGTAAGATTATTAAATTCTATTTATTAAAAGCTTAGACATCCAGGAAAAACTAAGAATATAGCTAGTTCTAGAATTAGATGGAAGAATTATAGGGAGAAATCTTGAAAACTATGGTTTTGACATCAAGTTCTGATTAACTTAGCAGTGTGTGTGTGTGTGTGTGTGCGCTTAAAATTTTCAAAGTTCTCCTTGTCCAGTTCTTGTGCTCCTTGACTCAGATACTATGTGAATAAAGTTATCTGAACAATGAAAAACTGCAGGGAGAGTATTTTTTTTAAAGGCTAAAGAGACAAGTGTCTCAATAAAACAGAGCAAATAATACATATGCCATTTTCAAAGAATAACTGTTAGCTGCTTACATGGCAGTCATAAAATACTACATTAGTACTATTTAGCAGGGTTAGATATTATGTGGAGACTATAGCTTTGTGAACTGGCAAGTCACTTTAACTCTCAGTGCCTCAGGCAGCTTTCTAAGACTATATAAGTTATAGATCAATGTGTAAGCTTTTTAGGGCAGAAACTGTTTTGCCCCTAGCACAATTCAATAAATGCTTGTTGAAGTGAATGAATCTGCATTAGTGTAGGGAATTTCCATACTAGGAGTTCCTCAGTAATAAAATCACAGGTCTAGACCAAAAAAAAAAACCAAAAAAACAAAAAAAGAGGCAGAGGAGTCATGCCAAAACTAAAGAATGCAAAAATCTTATGACTCCAAAAAGGTTGGGAATCACTGATGTAGGCTTATCAAAGATATGTATCCCTTGGACATTCAGAAAAAAGTATACCAATGTAATAATGCTATATCTTGTGTAATTACATTTCACCACATCATTTCAGGTCTTACTTTCAGGCCTAAAACATTCAGATAGTTGAAATAAATGTATTTCTTTGACTTGAATATTGAGGTACTTGCTTCAACAATTCCAGTGCAAGCTCTCCCAAAAAATACGCTACATAGGTCTTTATTGTTAATTGAATTTACTACCTGATAAATCTTCTAACTCTAATCATTTTTGCTTTTCAATAGAATATGAAATGAGTCATGGTTTTGATGAGTGTCTAATTCCAAAGGAATCAATCATTATGAACCAAGCCATGGAGAATGCTATGAAAGGTCACTCGTTTCTGCTCCACAGTGTCCACATGCATGTGCTATGTAATTATAGAGAAAATTTTTAAGAGGCCAACATTCAAACAGAAATCAGCAAAACCAAAAAAAATTAAATTGCCAGTATATGTGTGTACATCTTCCAAGGAAGTCTTATTCCAGTGGCACTCCTGGTTTGGAGATGCTTGTGAGGCCTTAAAGACTAGACCAAAGTAGCACATATTCTAGCAGGCCTTATGTAGGGAGGGGCCTGGTGTCAGTCTAGGGTGTTTGTTATCTGAGGAACAGTCTAGCTAAAGTGAAAATGCTTAGCACCAGAAGGTCAGCCAAAAGGGATGATTTTATTTTATTTATTTTGGTTATAGACAGTCATGAGAACTGTCTAAGACATGGCAGCATTGTGATATGTGTCAGCGAGGCTGTACCCACAACATTTTTAAAAAATGTAGTATATGTGCATATTCATTTAATCGGGAAAAGAAGTCAAGTTTTGATAAATATCTACAGAGTAGGAACTTATATATAAGTAATACACATACTTTTATTTAGAGGGAAAACTGGAATTTAAAAACAATTATATTCTACCTAAAAAAATAGAAATAATTTAACTTACATATGCTGGCTTGTTACTTGACAAAAAGCAAGCCATCAGAAATCTCTAGAAGCTGCATATGTCTTTTTAAATATTATCATATGCTCACAGTGGTCTCTGAGCTACCATTCTGTTGTTCATTTCTTCCCTTTAATTCTGTTGAATTACTTCTCTCTTATGTTCTTTACTCCACATGTAACTAACCCAATCTAAAATAGCCACATCTGACTGGTCTCATTCCAGAGAGTTATAGTCAGCCTGCCTTCCTAAACCTGTTTGCTACATAGCATTCCAAATCATTACCTGCTTCTAAAACCTTCATACCTGAAGGATTCTGACTCAAAATACTGAAATTAATGTTTTATTTGTTTATTTGTAGAGTATCAAATCAATTACCTGTCCAAAAAATGTTTCATTTTTAGGCTCTGACACTATTAAAGAAGATATTATGCCTTGTCCCGTCACTGGCAAAATGCTGATCCAGTTGACTATGACATATATGGTCTGTTGGGTTAGAATCTCTTCTTATATCTCCCCAACTCCATGTTGGCTCAGTCTGTTGACTATTTGCATTTTTAAAAAGTCCTCTTTAATTACATATTCACCCAATAGCACGTAACAGTTATTAAGAAGGCATTCTAGACTACGGGGCAAATGTGTAATTAGTTTGTTCTTGAAACCTGAACTCTGGTACTTTTTCTTTTCTTTTTAAAAGAAATATATATGGAAGTAACCTAGAAAACAAAGTCATTGGTGATCATAGAAGATAAGTACCACTTAAGTCTTTAATACATAAAAGCAAAAAATTTTTAAAAATGAACATAAACTATTTTCAGCATATGATTTGATTATACTTTTTATCTTTTCTTCTCTTTTGGAGCCGTTTAAATTCTTATTGTAGAATTTTACTCAGAAAATAGATTTCATTGAGTAATTCTCATTTCTCTCCTCCCAAGAAATACTTTAGGTAATTCTGAATTTCAAATTGAAAAACAAAAAGCGGGGTTATGGTTAGGTAAGAAAAACCTACAACCCCTGTATTCATTTTCTACTTGGTAAAAAAAATTGCATATATGGGAAGGATAACACAGGTCTCTAACCCTCGGAAGGAAAAATAAAGTATGAAAATCCACAATTGAGAAAACAGATAAATTGCAGGGAGATTATTCATAATACAAAATAATATTCATTTACCAAAGGATTTTTATAGGGTTAATTTAAATAATAATTTTTGCTAAACTATGATTTGATTTACATTCAACTTTTTAGCAACATATCTATCACATTAAAAAAGGCACACATTATAAATATTTCCAGACAATTATCTCAACAGTGTAACCTGATCTATGTTAATTTGCCTGAATGCCCTGGTGTTCTGCCCCCAAATTGAAAAGTCAGCTTTTTTTTAGACAGCTGAACTTTTAGCTAAAGGTGTATCCAGATTAGAAAGTAGGTGAGGAAGGTCTTCAGTGCCTCAGAAGTTTATTTTCATTACTTATATCCTAAAATATATTTATTGTTCTGGGAACAAGGAGATCTAGGAAGCTGAAATGCATCCATCTTGAATCTACATCTGCAATACAGAAAATAAATTCCTCTACTATTCAACAATAACAAAAAAAATGCTTCTTCTAAGCACTCTCTCATATAGATTATAAAGTGGTAAAAAAATAGCTTTATTTTCCTCAACATGAATACTTCTGAGTAGGAAACCTTCGACTGCACCAAAGGATGTCACTGAATGTCTGCTGAAGTCCTCTGTAATAACTGGCTTTACTTTCTGCTTTCAAAAGGTGAATTAAGGAGACCAGCTATGTAAATAGTCATTTAAACTTGTTTATATGATTTTTGCTGATGATCCAATGTGCCTATGGACATGATAATCCATCCACCTTATACGTTCACACTGGAGCAGTGGCTTAAAATGTTCTATGATGTTATTGCAAGCTGACTTGGCATTTTGACTTGCATAATCCTAGATGTTAAATGAATATCACTGAACACAGCAAAAACTACTAACAAAATGGAAATAGAGGAGTAATCTTTGCCTGGCTAACATAAGTCATAGGCTAGAATCTAAGACAGCATTCCCTATCCTAAATTTCTGTGACTTTTTATTTGTTTCGTTTTATTAATGCTTAGATCCATTGAATTCTTTGAAACTGAGCAACTCAGTCTTCTTTCAAATGAAATCAAACTTTGGCATGTAGTTCAATGGACTCCTGTCAGTCTTCTGTTGTTTTCCCTCATGCTATGAAGTTTCAATGTGATTCTGCTATATATCAGAATCTAGATGAACTGGAATTTCCATTGAAGCATGCCGACTACTCTCAGTTTACGTCATTTGTAAAGAATTGTAATATAGGTTGTTTCCTTCTTTCTGCTGCTTAATCTCAAAGTAGACCCCCCTTTTGGACTAAAGTAGCAGGAGTTAGATGGGAACAGAACTACATGAGAACCCTTTTAACTTTTCATCCTAGATCAAGAGGTTAGGGATTTGATTTGAATAAGAGAAGCCCCTAATGATAATGGAGTTTCCCTTCTTTCTCTAAGCTGATTGGCCCATTCTCATTAACTTAATTTCACAGCTTGAATATTCTTTACTTGGCTGCATAGCATAAAAAGTTTGGCCATTAAATGTTTAAAGTACAACAATTTAAAAAAATTAATCTTTCCACAAAATCTTAAATGGTAAATTAACTTTTCCATTGAAGATGCTATTATGTTTTATATGCTGTCAACCCCTAAATTTTTAGTATATATCATTTTATAAGGACCCCAAATGAAATGAGATTTCATTTAAAATGAAATTATCAGGCTGTCTATTTTAACAACTGCATTTCTCTTATTATTTATTCATGTCTAAAAGAAATATAAACTTAGATTATGTAAAGGAACAGTTAACATTAATGCAAATCAACTCGAATCTCACCAATTTTTATTAGTTAAATTCTTGGCTTAGGGAAACATAAGTGGAATGTGTGTTTATTTTGGGTGTTCATTTCCCTAGCATATTTTTCTCTTACATGGTCTAAAATCACAGGTACTGAGAGAGCAAAGGGCCTATTTGCTCAGGGTACGTATCTTAGTGATCCAAAGATTAGGACTGATCCTTAGCAGAAATGCTGATTATCTAGGTCCCCGGCTTCCTCTCAAGGAATTTTTTCCACCAAGAAAAAAATCTACTTGATGGGCAAATGGATTTGCCAGGAGATTCTCTTCTGCTTCCAAGACTTGATTCAATTAAGTTCAGCCAATAAAGAACTGCTAAAGGAGTCTTGGACTTAGACACATATCTTACCAACTAAAAGTTAGCATAGTCATGACTATTCAGACACAATAGCTCTAATAAAAAAATAATCATTACTGAGTAATACTTCTTACAAGAGATGATCAGCTAGAAACATATATATCTTGGGAAACACATCTGTAGTTTAAAGATGAAGGCAGAAGTAGGATTATCGAGGTTTCAGTATTTACTTGGGGTTACACTATGCTGTCAGGGTACCTATGCAAAAAATTCACTTAATCTATATTTTGAAAACATTGGGATTAGTTATAACAGGCCTAAGGAAGACCAGCGATGTACCACAGCAGTGTGCTAAAAGTTGTCTGGTAGGCAGAAATGGATTACATGCTTATGAGGTTTTAAAAGAAGTATAGCATACATTTTAAGCAAAAGAAGAACTAGCTTGTGACTATCCTAAGGTTCCAACTAACTCAATGGCTCTCTGTTAATGGAACAAATTTATCATTAATTCTTGGAAAAAACCTAACCATCTATATTTTTTCTAGGGATAGGCCATGTATATATTATGTTTTAAGTGTGATATGTCCATATATTTGGGGAGATTTCATTATATATATATTATTCTGATCTCACACATGGCAAGTGTAAAGTCTATTTGCCTTTCAGGTAAGAAAATTGTATTTGGAAAGCATGTACACATCATATACATTCACCCAGATATTGCTGGCAAAATTCATTATGCAGGAAACTTTTCTTTGCTCAAATACACAACAACAATCAAGTCATAAAACACAGAACCAATAGCCAATCAATAAAAAATATGCCTGCCTTTGGGCTTAATTCAAGCAAGCCATTCATTGAGCTAATGTGATGGACCTGTCAAACCCAGTACAGCATTACAGACATTCTAGCAACATCAAGTGAACATGCAATGACAAATGACAATACACCCCTTCGCCATGCTTTGACTGGCTTGTCTCACACACACAAAAATCTAATTTGATAGCTTTGCCAGTTTTCCTTAAGTCACACTTGAAATACATAAGAAGTAACTGTTTGCCTGGGTGAGATTGGATACCTATTAAATGCTTCTTACATTCCAAGGAAAAGATGTTTTTATAGGTCCCTGAAGTTCTTCAAAAACCCTAAAATTGTATTATGCCAACCAGCCCTCTATTATATGTTCATCTCTGCCCAAAAAGGACATCTTCATTCTTGCAGACAAATTCTCAGAGCCATTAAGAATGCCCAAGGTCAATATCATGTGATCAGTTAACTAAAGACTATTGTGGAGAATCTGTGAGGTGCTTGTCTCAAGAGCCTTTTGAATAGTTCCAAGAAAATTGCAGTTCAATTTCTTCAAAGGCCCAGAATCTTTAATTTGATGAGGACTTTGTGCTGATAAAAGGTAAAATTTTGCCACAGTGGGAAACGATAATCTTCAGCACAGATCTCTCCCTCTCAAGAAGTCACACAGAGTGATATATGATTACAGGGTAAATGCCAGAGTTAATTCGTTAATAGTTCACATGATGGCAGGTGTCTGTCTTTGTTCTACTGCTAACCAGCAGATATTATCAAAGCCTTCTTCATTCCTGCACCTCTCTAATGTTAAAAGAGTTTTTGGTTTTTCAGAATTTTCTCTCCCACCCCACTTGAGTCTCTTCCCTCACAGTGGTTTCTCATTACTGATGTCCTGATGTCTTGCTGGACAAAGGTACAGAGTGCCCCAAAAGTTTCAGTGCAGTTTTAAGCTTTAATAGACTTTTAAGACACCTTATATAAGTAGACTAAAAGGAAACTCTAGAGTAGATGTTACTGCATAACTCTGTGTGCTGAATCTAATTTCATGAATTATTTTATTAATCTCACATTTCCCCCCAAATACATATCTTGTCCAAATAGGCCTCCCTTTCCTTATTCCCTTGCTGCTAAGGACGGCCTGTCACAAAATGTACCCTTGCAATTTGTCACACATACATACACTCTACAAACCACACCATAAGTAGCATTTTAAGAATGATCTTTTCATGGCAATTTAGGGTACCATCCATTGTATTTGCCTTAATGTTATATTTTCATGTGCTGTAAGTATTATGTTAAAAAAAGTTAAATCGGGATTTATGTTCAGTATCAAATGCAATCAATTAGACCAAATGTGCAAGATCTGCCTACTATTTGAACATCAAAAAAGGACTGTTACACAAATGAGAGAATATTCCAGTAGTTTTTCTGAACTAAAACTGCTGCACTAAAAAAGGAATTACATACTCAAGTTTTACCAATCTAAAATTAAGGGCCATTGTCCAGTGATATGTGTGGGCAATAAAAATATCTAAACCAAATAAGAAACTACACATAAATTCACAGATCCCTGTCCTTTATAAAACTTCAATGAAAACTTGAATTTGTAGGAGGTAAGTGCAGTTTGAGGCATCCAAATTGTCAAATAATTCCATAAAAGAAAAACATTACATTATTTATTTAAAAATGTTTAAGAGGCTACCATAGAAGAAAGCAATTAAATTATAGATTTATAGTTAACGTTATTCAACTGGGTGTGGGGAGATAAGGTCAAGTATACACTTATTCTGAGAACATGGATAAAAACTCACAGAAATAAATACATTGAAGAATCTTATAATTAAACAGAAGGCTGAAATTATTGTCATTATAATTACACACAATGTGAGTATTTGAAAATTTAGCATACTAGATATATCGTCATAAAATAATTTAGGGTCTTTGTGCATTAGTAATGATTGATAACATGAGAATTTTCTGTGTGCCAACTGTAATCACATGGAATCTTTTCATTTATAAAGCTATCTTGAGTTTGTCAGTTTCACCATCATCTTAATTAGCCTTGTTGACCCTGTCTGCCTTCTCATCCAGCATCAAAAAAACTGAAGACAGAAGTATATTTAAAATTTGATATTTTACCTTTGGCATATGATTGTTTTTTGGCTTTATTCATTTAGAACTGCATCCTGACAACAGTTTGATTTCTTTGGAGGTTTCTATAACCTTGAAAACTTTCTTCGGGGTGGGGGTGTAAGGAGGGGGGTGGAAAGAAGGAAAAAAAGTCCAAGCCAACAACAGTCTATGCTCCAAGAGATAGTGAGATCTGAACTGTAGCTGCCTAAATGGCTTTTTTTAAAAAAAGAGAGTTTATTTTTGTGATTGCTAAAATATAGCTTTTTAAAGATCAGGAATTATCTGGCTTTATAAGATCACACAAGAATATTGTAGCTGCAACATGCTAACAACAGACCTTTGTGAAAATGGAATGAAAACTACTGATTAAGCACGCCACTGTTAACCTTATGGAGGAACTGAGAGACGACAGGCCAGGCGTATAGAGCAGTGCCTGCTGCTGATGTTACTGGTTCAGGAGTGTCATATAAAGTAACTTGCTTACCTGTCTGATAGATACAGCATGCCTCAGCCACACATGCAATTTTTTATTTATTCATGAAACATTGTTTAATTAAAAAAAGTCATTACCAGAAGAAGCACTCTTTATGGCAACTAAGCATGCAGAGCATTTTTAACATTCACAACGTGTCCTCAGAAAATGGAATCGACGAATTACATTTAATTGAAATACAGTTTTCCAGGGGACCTGTTGTTATGGCAATGGATACAAAGACTGACTTACTACTTATGGCACTGACCCTACTGACCCTACATTAACTCCTCAATGTCAGTGTCTGTCTGTCTGTCTCTCTCTCTCTCCATCTCCTTCTCTTCCCCCCTCTCTATTTCTCTCTCTCCATCTTCCACTCCTCTTCCTCCCTCTCTCTGTCCCTCCCTCTCCATCTCTCTCTTTTCCCCGCTCTCTATTTCTCTCTCTCTAGCTCTCCCTTCTCTTTCTCTCTCTCTCTCTCTCTCTCTCTCTCTCTCTCTCATACACTCACACACACACACACACACACACACACACACGTTTACCCTTGCTGTGTTTTGACACCACTCCTAGGACACTGTCTCTAACTTCAGGTAAATTTTGACACATTCTTGTTCTGAATAATGACTGGGAATAACCAAAACCAGTCTATTTTCTTTTGAATGCTACATATGCCCCCTCTTGCATCTCACACCCTACCCTTTCCCAGACTCAGAGCTGAGTCTTTTTGTTTGACTCCCAAATTTAAAATATAGAGTGAAGGAAATCTTTGTCCTGATGCAAAAGGGAACAGACTTGAAAGGTAGGTAACTAGCTGAATGATTGTCTTCCACTTTCTGCCTCAGAGTTAGACAAATAACTATTACTATTAAGCCTTGTTATGTGACCTTTGACAAGACACTTAACTTTTCTGGGCCTAAATTTCCTCATCTGTAAAATGAGGAGGTCAGTCAAGATGACACTGATCTCGAAGGTGCTTTTCAACTCTGAGTTTATGAATCCATAAAATGATGTTGATGGTGCACTGTAAGGTTGTGTGTGTGTGTGTGTGATATGTACTTGTGTATTTGTGTGTGGAGAGATCTGGAGAGTATGTTAAGGGGCACAGACCATCTCTGTCTAATGAGTTATGACAGAGACTTAGAATTTATCTGGCTAAAGCATTCATACTTCTCTTTTATAGCTCTATAATAACCAGTATCCATACAACTGAACTTTTCTGTTTTCTCTATCACTCATGCAGCTTCACCAAGATCAAAGTATAATACCCTTTCCCATCAATTTCATAAATGTACAAGTCCTTATCAATAGTAAGAGAGGACTTACCTGTCACTGTAGGCAGCCGCAGTGGCGGTGGCGGGTTGGGCATACCGGTAGGCAGCATAACCACCCTAAAAAAAAAAAAAAACAAGTTTGACTTGAGGAAGGCAAAAAGATCGAAAGCACTAACTGACAGACACTGAAGCAATGCTCGAAGGATTATTACACAAATACTAGCACTCTGACTACAAGGTTAATTTAAACTAAATACAGAGAGGGATAAGTAATAATCACACTAGACAGTTAAATAGTTTAGTATCAACCCCATTTGCATGTCAAGGTTTAAGTTTTAAATCTATCTAAAGGAATATTCTTTGGATGCAAGTTTTGTACTGAACTTTCTTGTACATGTTTTGTAAGGACATTAATTACCCTTATGTATAAATGCTAATACTGTTTAGTCAACATTTCTCAATGTTCAGCATGGAAAGATTTTTTAAATTAATATTTTCAGCCAATGATAAGTCACACACCATGACATATCACTGTGATTCAGCCAGTGTATTTGTTTTATGTTGAAAACGTGATAAAGTCTTCTAATTTGTAAATAAAATCATTATTGTGAAGGAATGTGAAAATAATTAACATGTACTTGTATGTAACACTAATTGCAGCTGTTCAATTAAGCAGAGGACAAGTGAATGTACATATTTGAAAGGAACTGTGAGCAGTGATGCACTGATTTATCTAACTGTGAAAACAGCAGACCTTCTTGCTCAACAGACCATGGTGATACATCAACCATTTCCAAATGATCTTAGCACAATTAACAAATGGCACCTAGTCTCCATAGATAACACAAAGACAACTCAGATTCTAATGATAATTCATCATCCCATAATTCTCTGGCATTGTGGGCTATGCCCCACACCTAACAAATAGGACTCACTGCTGGGATGACATACCTCTCCCTACCAGTATCTGATGGCCAGCCATTGGCCAGGCATACCCATGGTACTTAGGTCAAACGGGTTCTCATACTGAGATAGAGATAAGAGTCCAAATTAGCAGGTATTCGGTGCATTCTGCTTCTGGCTCTCAATTGATGTATCAAGTTGGGGACAGGTTAGAGAGGTGAAAGATGGCAGCTGCTCTAAGTAAAATTCTGCTATTTCTTCTGGGTGTGTTAGTTCAACTTGGTTGGGGACCAAATTTTAAACTAGAGTATAATGGTGATTGCCATGCATTAAATACCATCTTTGGAGTCCTCCAGAGCTGCACCAAGACAATTTTAAATTTCATGAGAAATGGTTTCTTTTTTCAAGCGGCTTTCCCTTCTTTCCCTACCCCCAAGCTATTTGGATAAATTTATATGTTTAGGTTTTTTTTGTCTGCTAATAGATATATTGAATACTTGGTTTTCTTGAAAGAAGTGCCTTTTTTGGGGTATCTTTAAAATTGTCCCACTAAGTCATTTTGATAGGAGACCATTGGTACTTTGGGACAAACAAAGGTACCTGCATTTAAAAAAAAAACGAGGTTAAGAGAAAAGGTCCAAGAGACCACTGTGTGACTAAAACAATTTGCCTTCCAATTGAGGATCAGAAACTGGAATAAAATTAGTTGATTAGGTTTGTTCCAGGTCTGGATCAAATATCATAAAACCAAAGCACTTTTCATTCTGGTAAAAAGTCAAAAATTCTGCCAAATGCCATGTTACAGGATAGGGATACAGAGATTTAGAGTTTTTTATGCTATTTCCTTTATGCAACATTTTTCAGATTTTATATTATACAACCAAGGACCAAGTACACAAGCAAATGTTTTGAAAGTCAGGTTCAGCCAAGAATTGGCTAGCAGATTTCTGGGAGGCATTGACAATGAGATACATTTGAGTATGTCAGCTTCTACAATATATTTTTCTGGTAAAAGTTTTCCACCAGTACTTTTATGTCTCAGAAATCGTGATTCAGTGAGTATAATAGCTCAGTAAATATTTTTATGGTCCCATAGGTCTCCAATAATACTTAGAATCTATGTGTCCCTTCCTTCTAAGTTGGTAGGGATATGAGTCAATAACAGTGACAAAGATGGGAGTGGTAGAAACTAATATCTTGAAAAGGGCTGAAAATAGATCACCCGGTCTGTGTTGGCATGTTCAGACTATAAACAACATCTATGCCATTATATTTGTGGCCCTTCTGTCCAATGAATACAGCCCTTTGGAAATCTTTAATGGAGTCTTTTATCTAGTCATCTTTACTGGATATGGATTCATGCTAAGAGACATTTCTGGCTCTCCATATGACAGAGCAATGAATTGGATCCTTTGTTTCTTAGAAGTCTATTCAAAGAACCTCTCACTCATAAGTCAAGGCAACAATTTATAAAAGTCCTAAATAGATAATGGGTGTAAAACAACAGAAGTATATTTTGGTCTTGACCATAAGTCTAGCTGATAAATGGAACATGTAATAAAGGGGGAGGGAGGCGGATTAAGTGGCTAGGAACCTTGACGCCTGCATTTTGAGAAATTTTTTCTTTGAATTTTTTCCTATGAAATTCCTATTAAGAGCATGACATATTTGTGCATTAACTCAGTGTACATGTGCTCACACTGTAAAATGATCAAAAAATTACAAATTACTTTAATTTGCTTCTCTAACAGGTGACTCTAATCAGTTTTATTGCCTCATATTTTGTAGCTCACTGAGCATAACTAGAGCTCTTTGAAGGTTCCACAGAATTGTCTAGCAAAGAGAGTTCCTAACTACCCAGTGGCCAGGGTATTTTCTCATAGAATTGGTTCTTCAAAATAAATGACATCATTTGACAATTGTGTGGGGGGGGGCAGCTATTAACACAATACAGGAAAACAACAGAATGTGGAATGAAGAGTTTAATTTTGCACTGTTGCCTATAACATTTATTTCTCAGATGCTGTGGGAGAAATATAAAGTTCTATGTAAATATAAATTTAGCTATTTTAAAGTGCTGTAATATGAAATCCTATATACAAACATCAAAAGTCAGGTTCTTCCATTTCTTACTGGAGTAACTGATAGCTATATTAAGACTACTAGGAGGCAATTTGGGAAGTTAGTTTCATAATACTTTAACGAAGGAGTATCAAACTTACAAAGAATTGGTTTCCTGTGAGCCACATATTGACTTAGACAATCACAAGTTAACATTATCTTTGCTGTACTGTAGTTTTATATATTCTGTTAAACACTTCCCAATTACATTTTAATCTAGGTTCAGTGGCCCTTAGCCTCTTGCTATGTGCAGATGCAAATCTGATACCTGTGCTCTGGTGCCTTGGGTAAATAATGGGAATTATCCTGGTTATCTAGGGTGAGGCAAAGGAAATCTGAATTTGTTCTACAGGTGACTATAGCATATGTTCAGTAGAAGCATTCTGTATTAAAAATTCAGTTGGACTTCATTTTGTACATTAGGGGCCTTAGGGAAAATGTGCTCCTTTATATGGCTCAAATTGCTATAAATCAATTTATATTCTAAATGTACCAGGGAGATCTTTCTATTTAAAAGTACTCTTAAGCGAATCCTTTTAGGAAGTGAAATATAGCTCTGCTAATTTATCTGTTTAACAACCTGGTTTTCACATGCTGGATTTTCTTAAGATGGGTAGGCAGAAGATGGGGGGAGGGAAGGAGAAGAAAGGGACAGCTGTTGAAACCATATAAGTTGGTCTTAAGAATATGACATGGTTCTACATGCCTGAGCCCAAGTTTTTAAAATTATTATTTTCTCCAGCACTTTAGAAATTCCTATGATGAAAGATGAATTTATTTGTTTAATAATCTTTAACCTGAGCTATCGTCAATTTTTAACTGCCAGAGAAAGACTAGTTTAAGTTGTCTGAAAATTCCTACTTTTACTTTCTTTGCTCTCTATTTTTATCTTCTGGTTTCATTGCAGTTCAAGTGACTATGGCCAAAATCTTTGCATCCTCAGGCAGTCAAACAGTAACCATTCCACTACCTCATTTCCCTTTGTAAGATCAGTAACTTCAATAAAATCCACCAACCCAGGGAATTCCTTCAATATGGTAAAGAATGTTGGGAAAATCGGAGCAATGTGTGGGCCCAGGTTAGAATGATGCACAGAGGGTTTGGCTCTACTGCATTAAAACCAAAGAAAGCTAAGCTGACATTGAGACTCGGTTTAGATTACTGGTTTAACTATTTGTGTTGAATTTGGGTAATCCACTCACTATGGCAAACACCTAATCAATTCAGTATAACAATCCATTTTGTTCCCTGAATTGTTGAGTAGCTCCAGTGAAATCACCAAATCTACGCCTGGTTTTAGGACTGGAAAAATATGGCAAATATGGCTTACAACTGGGCCTTTCTAGGGAAGAAATAATTGATGTAGTCATTCTGGAGATTTTAATGATCCATCCTGATTGGTGTGTAGAGTACTGATAGGTGATGTACTACTGTGTTGAATCAGTTGTGAATCCAGGTGAAGTGACTGCAGTGTTTGGGCTATGATTTGGGTCAGTTATAGCTATGGTCTAAGTGTTAGAAAATAAATGTAAATTTGTAGATATTCATTGAGGTTCTATAATTAATAAAAATCAAAACTGGAAAATGTCGTTGCCTAGGTCCTTCCTCCTTTGCCTGTATGAAAAAAAAGGCCCCCGCCCCAGAGTTTGCTTGTTAGTAGGATTTCACAGCAAATCCACAGTCAAAGTGATGAGTTTTTCCATCAAGTTGGGACTTCATACCTGCAGTAACTTATTGCCATACACAGGCTCTTGATACACTACTCTATAAGGAAACAGAAATGTAATGTTTTCAATGCAAAAAATGAAATAAATAAAAATGCTTAAGTCAGACAAAATCCCAGAGCAATTCATTTACAAGTTTGCTTCTACCGATATATAGATCAATCTACACATGGTTATACATACAGAGCAGATAGGTGTGATGATAACCAAAAGCCAAGACATAAAAAGATATTTTCTGAATCTTAGTTGTGATTTTATGTGAACTGGGAACTCCTAAGAAAGAAAAGTAATACAAAACTCATAAAATGAAATTGCTATATACATTATGGATATGCTTTAAAAAAAAGAAACGATAATTTCATGGCTTCTGATTCCTCAATACGTATTTAAATGGGTCATATTAACTTCTTATTCATAAGAGCCATATTCATGTCTTTAGTTGCATATAAGACCCTCTGAGAACTTTAGATTGTGGGCTAATTACTGTGAATAAAGTAATACAATTTCGGTGAGGTCCAAATTTGTGTAAATAGTGTCCTGAAGTAGTAGCATGTGTTCAAACTCGCACTATACAAAGTTATAATTATGTAAAATATAGTCGTTTGTTTTAGCCGAATAGAATTATGAAGTCTGAATTTGAATACAATTGCCATTTAAAGGAATTCATTTATTCACACTAATTGGGCCCTCGCTATAATAGTACTAGTACAATCATATTTGGATATGTTTTCAACAAATTGAGATTGATAAAAGACCACCAAAGTTTCATTCATTTGGCTCAATCTGAAAACTAAGAACACAATGAAATAAAGAGGTTACCAACCTGCCCTGTTATTTTTAGTTCTTTTTCATAAAGAACGTTAAATGATATCCTTTTACAGTAAAGGAGAACATGCTTATGGCAGGTGTTTCATTTTGGCCTAACACATCTTTCTTTGGCTTCTGGGCATAGTGGTACAGAATGGGAGGTGGCAGTGGGGAAAACTTTTGGTCAGAAAAAATTATTTATTTAAGGGTAGGTCTATTTGTTAATGTGACAGGAGAGATTCTACCCCCAATCCTCAAAGGTCTAAAACAGACACCCAATTATAAGCACCCTATAGAACCCTGTCTTTAAAAAAAGTGACTTTTGTGTTTTGGATTTCTTTCTCTTATTTTGTTTAATGGAACAACTCTCTTGTCTGTATTGACATCAAAGAATTGTTGAGCTTTGTATTTAAGAGGTATTGACTGATTCTCTTATATTTTTCTGCCTTGCCAAAATTAAAGACTATCCTGCCTTGTCGTACTTGTTAAATGTTTCAAGTGCAGATATTGTGTGTCTCCACAAAACACATTTTTTGTGTAAGATTCTTGAGAGTTAAGAGCCACATCTTATATGTTTGTGTTCTCCTCCTCAAGCCAAGTGTCTAACATAGTACTTTGTGCACAACAGGTGCTCGGTCAATACATTGAATGTAATAGAATAGATTAATGCTAAGGTCAGAGGTCAGGGAATTTGAACTTCTGGTACTTATTACTGAGCTGTCTTTGTCCCTTCAGTCTTACTATGTCAATTAAGTCCCTGGTACTCCTTTTTGGTTTTCAGATCCATGGATGAAAGGCATTATTCAATTAAAAATGGTAATTAGCACTGTTGTCAACCAGTGCTTTGAGGATGACAGGATGACCTTAAGACATTATCTAGTTCAAACTTCCTTTCTTTACAAATGAGGAAACTAAGGCCCAGATTGGCAAAATGACTTCCCTAGATAATGTAATTAGTAAAAAGCTGAGTCAGAATTTGAACCAAGTGTTTGGGCTCCAAATCTAACACTCTTTCCACTGAATCACATCAACCTGAAGTTCTGAGTGATAATATGATTTTATACACTGTTTTCTATTGTTAAGCTATTGTATTTTATTTATATGCTATGATGATACTGTTCTAGAACCTCATGACAGCAGTATTTGCTATCTAGTGTTGTTGTTTAGTCCTTTCAGTTGTGTCCAGCTCTTTGTTACCCCATTTGGGGTTTTCTGGCAAAGATACTGGAGTGGTTTGCCATTTCCTTCTCCTGCTCATTTTACAGATGAAGAAACTGAGGCAAACAGGGTTAAATGACATGCCCAGGACCACAAAGCTAGTAAATGTCTAAGCCCGGATTTGAACTCAGGTCTTCCTGACTCCAGGCCCAGGGCTCTCTCCACTTCACCCAAGCTGCCCCATACTATAGCATTTGTTATAATTGAGTCTATGTTGGCTGTAATTTAAGGGAGTTTAACTGCTGAAGAACCAAACAAAAGTCTATTATGACGTATAAGGAAGTCTTATGACATGGTCTCCTAAGAACAGTGTTGACATGAGGCTTCCCTTTGGGCCATTAACAATTTATCAGTTCTAGTGATTCAGTGCTTGCTTCAGAAGTCATGCTGTTTTGAGGCACAAGCAACAAAGAAAATAATTTGAAGGTCACAAACCAGTTTCCTCTCGACTCTTACCCACTTTATCCATCTGAAGGCAAATTTTAATGCCCTCTGCTTTCTAAAGCAAACTGAATAATAGAGTCTCACAAAGGGTGGCATCTTCATGACTCCAGTAAACTGCTGCTATGACATACATCATTATTTTACCTAATGCTTCTTTCTTCCTTTGTCTCCCTCTCTGCCCTTGTCGCTCCTTATTCTAGCTGCTGTTTTATTGCTATCACTAATAACATAGGCTACAAATGAACACCGTTCTGAACTTAGGAGTTCTATTAGAAGGTTTACTAGTAGAACCTTCTGAATTTCACTTTATCTCATTTTTTAAGCAGTTAATTTTTTGAACATTGGGGGAATCATTTTTTTTTTGCTTTTTTCCTTTAAAATTCTCCAATCAGATCCAAGCAAATCACCTAGAATTCTGACTTATTGCAATAACACCTGACAGTTAGTCCTGTGGTTTTCCATATGTTCTAGCCTTGCCAAATATGTGACAATATTCCCTAAAGAGAACTGATTCCTATGTCTGTAGCCCTTTCTGTAGATGGATTGATTCTTTGTTTCCCCTGGCCTATAAAACCAGTGAATCTAAATGTAAAACTGGGCAGAGGTTGAGGATAAAGGGGAGCAGTTAAAGCAAAACAAATATATCCTTTCAGTATTTTTCAAAATATCTATTATAAAAAATTAATCAACTTAGGATAAAGATTTATACCAATGTATCCTTGCACATATTATACAAAATACAATTTTTAAATTCCCCAGAAGTATGATAGCATCAAATGGTGGAGTTTAGCTGCATGTGGAAAAAAAAAAACATTAAAACAAACAAAAAAAAACCTTGTAGCGATTTGCCCTTAACAATCGTACAGGTATTCCCTGACAGCAACCACCACAGCTGTCCATTCCTGGGCTAGCCAAAAACCCTGATGTAAGTCACTGTGTAGGAAATTTCATAGGGAAGGAAGCAGTGCTAAGTGAACAAAGTGCTGGTCTTGGGAGTCAGGAATTTGAATTCAAATTCTACCTGCAACACTTATTAACCGTGTTAACTATGGGCAAGTCACCTGACTTTTCCAAATCTAAATCTCCTCTTCTGTAAAAGAGGAATGATCACACTTGCAGCATCTGTCTCACAGAGTTGTGAAACTCAGACAATGGATGTAAAGTGTTTTGCAAATCTCAAAGCACTATATCAATGTCAATTATTATAATGGGAAATATCTAAAAGCAGGAATAAAAAGTGTGAGGTAATAAACATGACTCTCAGACACTGTTCATCAAAATGTCTCAAAACCTTCAATAAGGCGATACTAGTAATGACAACTTTGACTCATTCCTAACAGCACGGAATCTTAGTTGGAAGGCACTTGAGAGGCCAATCTTTCGCTCAATGCAAGTACACCTGTTACAATTTAAAAGCTTGTCAAGTGAGAGTTCGCTACTTTCAGAGGCAGCCTTTTCTATTATTGGATAGTCTTAATTCATAGAATCATAAGATTTAGGAAGGAACCTTAGTGATCATCCATTGCATATTATGGGGCCTTTCTTTACAGATGAGGAAACTGAGGCCCACAAGGTTCTGTGATAACTAGTACTAATTTCTTTCCTATACTGACTTGAAATCTGTAACTCCACATTTTAGCCTCATTTTGTCCTTTGGAGTCAAACAGACCAAGTCTATCTCCTCCACATAACAGCCCTTCAAATATTTGGGGATAGTTATCATGTTTCTCTTAAATCTTTTCTCCAGACAAGGAAGAACAATACTAGATAAAAATGCAGGAGAGAAACAACAAAAAAGACAAGGAGAAGTAACAATGGTAGGTGAGCTTAATCTGTCTTTGTGGCTTTATTGAAACAAACGAATCCATAAATACGTCACAATTACCATTATTACTTAACCCTCAGCTGGAACTGGCAAATTTGAGGCATGGATAGAGAACAGGGGAAAAAGAAGAGAAAAAAGGATAAAAGGAAGGAAAAGGGAATAAATGGGGTGGGGAAAGGAGGAAAGGACTGGTAGGGTGTAGGAGGGTGCCACAAACAATTTCCTCAGTGGCCATTCAATGGCATCTGTGCTATAAACTTACTAGCCTCCACTAGAACATTGGGAAAAATAACTTTTTTTGCTAAAAAACTTAATAAGTTACTTAGCAGACCTGAATTTTGAAACATAGCTCCTCTGAGGGCTTCCCTCAAATATATTATACCATTGTTTTGAAGGGAAAGTTCCAGGAGAAAAGAAGACTTATCAAAAAGATAAGTTCCATGCGGTCTGCAATTTTCCTTGCCTAAAAATCTGACCTAGTCTTAAAATGATCTACTTCTGTCACAGTAATATGACAATTATGGGCTTGGCTTAGCTTCTCTTTGAGAAGCTCTCACCTATTGTAATTCTCTTTTTCTCAACTCAGGGTGGCTAGAATCAGAATGAATTATGGAATTCAGCATTCCCATGGGAAGAATGAAACGTTCAGTAAACTGTTCTAATATAAGTGCATTAGGCCATTCATTCATAAATAGGTCCTTTGTCTTTATTTGGTGTTGATAGTATTGCTTCTTTTTTTGGCAAATGTTTTTTGTCTGTTTCTCAGTTCCTTTATTTGATTTCATTTTCCTTTGTTCTTTTGTTGATGTAATTCTCTCTGTACCCTTCCCTCCCTAACACTTTGGCTAACTAGAGTTTCTAGCTATTTAAATTGTTTTCCTCCCTCAAAGAATTTACTGTTTTTGACTCTTCTTAATGGGACTATTTTCCCTTCAGAATCCTTCTTTTTTTTCTTCAAAAAGCTTCAGTTCGCACCATTTTAAATAGTTATTAAGTGGGCTTTAGTTGTTCAGTGATCAGCCAAGAGCTCATCCATCCAAGTTGGTGCTCAGCAGGAACATAATGAATTCTGAACCATCTGTTGATTCACTTTGCTAATTTCTATATACCTAGACATCACTAAGTCTCTTTGATAGACACTGCAGGTAGTTAGAACAATGTAACACAGATGAGAAAGGAAACACATTTTTGTGGAATAGGAAGAAAAGGAGGGAAAGGGCTCTGGGGTTTACTAGGTAGTTACCAAAGAATTTGGGTATATCCTTCCCACCCATGCCTCAGGAGAAAACATACACAGATATTACTAAATCTAACACTAAGATTCATTCTTCGTTGTTAAAAAGCTGGTTCTTTAGTTGTGAATATCATTTATTTAGTTACAAATAGGTCCATTTTGTCTTGAGACGTTTTGTCTACCAACACAAGTTACTTTCTGATCCAGTGTGTCAATGTCAAGTGGGTCTTTTTCCTTTAACATAATTGACCTTAATCTGAAGTTTAAGGATAGATTGGCTGGGAGTGGCGGTGGGAGGAGTCTGTGAATTTAGAGAGAAATCCTCATTATATGCATCTTTATTTCAATATATTTGGCTTTATTTCATGCATTTAGTGTTTTATTTTTATAAATTTAAAACTATTATTCTTTTAGAACAATTCTCCAATCTGCCAAAGGGGTCCAATTATATTAAAAAATATTAAGAACTTCTGATTTAGACAAAATAATAACAAATAGGTTTAAGTCTTCATTAAAGCAGGAAGACACTTGTCTTAGAGGATCAAACCTCTGGATCTTAGAGCTAGAGATTTTCATCCAGCATATTCACTTTACAAATGATGAAACTGAGGCTAATGAAATAAGTAATTAGAAGCAGATATAGGAATAGACTTCAGATTCCCTGACTCCCAGTCCAATTTTTCTTCCACCAAGTAGATAAAAGACTTGTGTTAAAAAGAAGGATTCCTATTGAATTCTTTTCAAAATCACCAAAGAAGCTCTCCCTGGCCCCTGAAATGGGAATGGGATGAATCCAGATATCAATATACATACTTTTAGAACATATACTAAGTGATTTTTACAAGGTTTTATCTTAGAAAAATAATTTCCCATATTGTTTCTTTTCACAAAAGTATGAATATCCCACTTTGAAGGAACATTGAAGAAAATGGTAGGTGACCAGAGGCTTCTAAGAGGTCACTACTATTCTTCCCTTTAGGAAGGGTAGCAGACTAGGTTCCTTAAAACTAGGATCTCATATCTAAATTTTAATTGTAGTCAGCTATTTATAACAAGAAGTAAATTAATTTTAAAGAAAGTCAGTTTCTGCATTTAATAAAAGTGGAATTTTCCTTTGAAATTCTAGGGTTAGAGAATGCTAAAGCTGGAATGGACATTAGAGGTCATCTCCCGACTCAATATGGGGCCACGACCCACAGTTTTAGAAGCACTGAGGGTAGTCACCAGTGGAAAAAGTTTAAGAAGCCCTGAATGCAACCCTCTCTTTATTCCAATGAAGATGATGAGGCCCAGGCAAGTGAAATGACTTGCCCAAGATCACAGATGTACTGAATAAATGCAGTTAAAATACCGTTATGAGCTGGAGTTTGATGAACAAAAAGCAGTTATTTTGGGCTAGTCAACTATTTTTATAACTCAAAAATTATATGAGTATGCATGCCACCTTACAAAGGAGAAACATATAGATCAGTGAGGGTGGAATAATTTCATTTTCTAAATGCATTTCTGAAAAAAAAACCTTTCATATTTTAACTACTTTAATTTACCAAGGATTAAGTAAGAAATATAATGTCCCTATTTTCTTCCATCAAAATACTCTTTCTCAAGAATGTGAACCGTTTATCGTGTATTTAGTTTAATATCACAAATTATACAGTATTTTAGAAGTGCTTTCTTGGGTGATTGAAAATACAAATGGGTAATGCTTTTACATACCACCTAATCAATTTTAAATATTCATACCATTTTGCATTCATCAGTATTTTGGGGGAAAGATTGATTCTATAATAATTAAGGTGATGAAATCTCTCTGCATCAATAAGGAGAGGTTTAATTATGATCTTGTATATTTTAAGCCTCCTACCCACATACAAAAAAGTATGCAGAAAGATTTAAATAAAATTCAAGAATCAGATATTGTTTTTATTTGGGAGTAAGGGATCAGTGGAACGATTAGAGGAAAGAGATTGACATTTAAAATTTGAAATATATTTCTAATAAGAATTTAACATAATTTCCTACTAGTTTCCTTGTTAGATAATATTTTTTTTTCTTATTGTTGCTACAAATAAATAATTAAATATTTATTCTAACAAATACAAGGGGGAACAGAGCCATGAAAATACCTTTTAATTCTGCAAATGAGTAACTAAAATCACATGTGGTCCTGGATATTACAATAATAGTGTAAGGAGCAATACTAAACAACTTTGGAGAGCACGTTTTGATGGAGTGAGGGAGGAAGAGATGGTAATTTCACAAAAGATAAATATTTTCTTAAGTCTGTACTTTTTTGAGTATGATGGAAGGGTTCACTCAATTATGCCACTCAACGATAGCTATAATGAGCAGAAAGGTTTTTCAACCTAAGAGACCTCTCAATTCTTTGACAGGCCAGGAAAAGGAAATAGAGAAAAAACCCCAAAACAAACAAATAAACAACAACCAGAAAAAAAATCAACCCAGAGTAAAGCTACATAGCAAACTTGTAAAAAGAATGACTCCGGGAATGTACAGGGACAGCATGCACATTAATGAATACTTACATAAATGTCTGCACCATAAAATCCATCCTGGTAAACAACACTGCAAGGATGCACACACAAAGAAAAACATCCATATTAGTGCATTTCCACATGCAAACACACCAACCCCTGCACTGGTGAGGTTATTCTTGTCACAAGAATGAAAAAGGTATAAAGGGGACAGTGTTCACATTGCTTAAGGAGGCTGGGCAGAATATCAATAGCTCTAGCTGGGAAAAATGAAATTTGCATTTGTTTTAGCCAAGAAGCAGGGAATGGTGGTGTAGTGTATATCAAATTGCTGAGTTTTTAAGGACAGAAATGTAGAAATACATCGATTCTAAATTTAGAAACTGTTGAGTTTTAACAAATGAAGCTTAGACAAATACTGATTTTGAAAGCTAGTTTTGTATGTAGTGAAGACTCAAATTTTCTACTTAATATATGAAATGTTAGCAAATAAGCACCTTGAAACTGGCTTATTTGGTTATGTCTATGTAATGGGATGCAGCTGAATGATTTTTATTTTAAAATGCAGAATTATTTTTAAAAATATGGAACTGAAGTAGACTCAAGAATTTCCTTTTAGCCTCTAGATATCATATGCATTTTTGTGATATATACATATCATTCATCCTAAATTGTACAATGTAAATTTAGAACAGTCTTCAAACCTCTAAATCTCTCCATGACAGATGCAAGAAAAATGACCCGCACATTCTTAGAACCACTTCCAATTATTACAGAATAAATCCAGTCCTTTAATTAATTTCCACAAAACTACCGTTACAGATTCACAATTTCCAAGAAAAGGGCTACTCTACTCTGCAGAAAACCTGACACGGAGTATTTTCAAATATTCTTTGTCTAGCTCAGACTAGGTACCCACAATACATCTAAAGTATACCAATACCTCGGGACCAAATGGCATTTTACAATTTAGGGAATCTATTGGATTCACTTTTTCTGTGGCTTTTCCAAATGATTCCTGATGCTGAAAGACTATGGTTATGTTAAACCTATTAAAACAGACAGCATTTAAATAGGAAACCAGCCCATGATCACTAACGTACCTTTCTGGATTTCAGCATCAGAGCTGGTTTTACCCCCAAACCAGTACTCTGTTAGAAATCATTTTATAAAACACATGAATGCCTCCGCATATGCTTTGGTGTAGAACTTAAAAATGTATGTCCAACGGAGACTTTTCAGAGCTGACAGACTAAAGTCTGATATACTGTTGTCCTTAGTAATGTAGAAAGGGTTACCAATGCTTACTTAGGAGGTGGCCAGGTATGGCTTTCTACTGTTTTTATTTTTTATTTTCTAGGAATAAAGTTCAGAATCCTTCATGAGAAACAGCTTAAACTCCTAATCCAACATACTGAAATAGAAAATGTTGTGAATCATTGTCTGGATTCTCATTAAGCCATTCAAATGGCATAGCTTTTGTCTTTCATGAAACAGGCTCAGTATATTCCAAGGGGCCTCAAAATGGACATGATGCAACAGGACAAACCATACAGTGGTGTTTGGGGCTCAGAGCTATAGTCAGGTTTCAAAACCCCCCAAATATTTCTGTTTCTACTTGTCTTATTCTACTTCTTGTTTAGGAACATTTGGCAATGCCATGGGAGCTGGGGTTGGGGAAGAATGGGGAAAAATTATGAAAATACTTTATTCTTGATAATTGTGATTGATAATAATCATAGGTTTGATAAGTATTGCATTGGGAGGTTATACTAAATTACTTCAAAATCAACTTTAAAATGTACTCCATTTTCCAGCCAAGCTAGCCTACATGTTCTTCTTTGAATATGGCATTCTTTCTCCTGCCTCCATGACTGTGCACAGATTTTTCCCTATGCTTGGAGTATTTTCCCACTTAGTCTCCCTGTCTTAGAATCTCTATCTTCACAGCTCAGCTCAAGAATCATCTCCTAAGGGAAGCTTTCCTTAATTCCCCTTGTTGCTAGTATTTTGTCAGTCTCAAAAAAATACTGTATTTATATCTTTGTTTAAATATTGTATTTCTCCAGTAGAATACAAGTCCCTTGAGGTAACATATGTTTTTTGTTTTTAATGTCTTTGAATTTCTAACACTTTGATTAAAGAAGGCACTTACTAAATGCTTGTTGAATTGGTTTGAATGGATTGTATATAAAGTCATTATGAGTAAGAAAGAACCTGAAGTGTTCTCACCAGAATCATTACCTACTTTTCCAGATAGATTTCTGATATGAATGATAGGGTAGAACGTGAAACGGTACTAGGAACGAATTTTAAGACCTAGGTGTGATCTCAGCTATGCTACATGGTAGCCAGATTGCTAACTTACTAAAATAAGACTGGAAGTTAGATTAGGTTAAATCCAAACACCCTTACTACTCTTGACAGTCTGATTTTATTAAATGAGATACAGTTATCCAAGTGCTTTAAAAACTGTAAGGTATTACAAAAAGTATTATTTTTAAAAAGATCAAAACCCAACCCTTAAAAATAATTACATGTTTATTTTTATTCAAAGAAGAAACATTATTCAGATGTTAACAGGTACTTTTCTATTCATTCTTTAAGCAGTATTACCAAGATTTGAGTTTTTAATATCTATTAGAATGGTTTGTAAGGTTCCCCCCCCCCGCCCCCGCTTCCAGGTTCACACTTTTTAACATCATATGAATACAATCTATCTAACCCAAAATAACACAATGAACTCTTGCCCCTTCTTCATTTTCCACTCCTTTTATAGGACCATAGAATTACAGAGTTGTATGAGTAAAATGTTCCTTCATGGTCAAATAGCTGGTCTTGAATCCAGATCTCCTGACTCCCAGAGACAATGTTCTTTCCAATATATCATCATGTTGGTTATACCATAAAGTTAACTGAAGCTGGGGACTGTTTCCATGTCTTTTAACTCATATGATATATGTATAAGAAGAAAAGGTAAAGATGTGGTATTATTTAAGCCAAAATGCCCACTGTCAATGAAAGAGGATGGGAGTTTGGTGGTGGTGGTAGGTTTTTTAAAGCCTTACTTAAGTTCTTATCTGTCTACACTGATCAACATTATGAGACAATTGCTCAGATGTCTACTTTACTTTGTTCGTCCAAATATGGCCTCATCTGTACCCACATAAGCTCTCAGTTACGTTTGTTTTGTACTTTAATTTTTTTCAAAGTGCCCTTATAATTAATTTTGAATTTTCTAATAACTTTATAAAGCTGCTAGGACAGGTATTATTATCTACAATTGATTGATGAGGAAATTAAGGGGACCACAAAATTAGGTGACTTGGATAAGTACACATAGTTTAGGGGAAGAGCTAGGCCTAAAATCCAAGTCTCTGTGTAGATGGATGCTCTTTCTAGTAGTCCAAGTATATATTTCGACCCCTCCTTGTGTATTAATAAGTTAGAATTCCAATAATGACTCTTAAACTGAACCTCAAACTCGGTTTTAGATCAAGAATGCCCAACTCTCAATTTGGAAGATGACAAAGTAGAAGAAAAATAAATGCTGACTCACAGAAAACAAATCTCAACCCATGCATTAATCAGCAATTGTTTGTTACAATTATCAGCTAAAGGAAGGCCCATATGTCTCATTTAATCTTTGAATCTCCCCCAGTGCTTATAAACACCCGGCATTAAAGAGGCCTTTAATAAACATTTGTTGTATTGAACTGAATGAAATAACGTCACCTGCTGTCAGTTTCCTCACATCTTTTGGTTTTCAAGTGGTACTAATTTAGTTATTTATTGTTCATTATTATTTAATATTATCAGGTATTATTATTAGTTACCTAGGAACTTAATCTAAAAGGTAAAGCTTATTTTTAGTAATATTTATAGTTCACATGACATAGCACAATTTGTCCAAGAGCTTGGACAAATTAAATGAAATCCAGTGCCTCTCTCTCTCTTTTTCTCAATGCCATAGGAAACTCACTCCCTGGTAGTTCAGATTAATAGTAAAGGAGCATCAATGAAATGGGGAAAATATGCAGGAACTGACAAATCAAATCCAGAATAAACAATGAAAGGAAGGAGTTCCCATTATCCTTTGTACAAGTGTAGCACTGTTAGGCAAGGCTTGTTGGCTGAGACAGGCAAAGCTGATTCTAATCCTTGTCAATACTGCCAAGACGGACTATGCTTTTGCAACAGTATAATAAGTAAAGGCACAACTCATTTTTTTAGGAAAGTAATAATAGTAGTCAAGCATAGTAGTCAAACAAGGGAAAAAGAAAGGCAGGAGTTATTGCACCAAAGCAAAATCATTTTACTTAAGTAATATTTAAAATAATTTGTAGGGCTCCATCAAAACAATATAGTTTGCACTAAGTATATGACTTCTAAGACATGTAGAAACAAAAATGCTTTTGAAGAATCACTGTTCAAAAGTACTCTGGCCTCCCTCTGTTTCTACTAGGAAGAGGAATTAAAATATAATTATGATGTTAAGCTCTAGCTCTATTAGATTTAGATGCTTCTTTCAACATTTAGATATTGTTTATCCTCTGTAGAATTGTATCATTATTAAAATTTGGGAGAAATGCAGTATTATTTGGGGGAACATACTGAAAACAGGGGAAGATTGTGTTATTTTATGCCTAGTACTTACAATAAATGAACCATGCAAACTGGAGGTTAGAAGTCAACATGAAAAAAGGAAATGATGAAAGTCTAGTTTGGTTGGAACACTCAAGGGATTCCATTCTGGCATTTGGGCTATACTTTATGAAGACTCTAAAAGGTATTCCTGGTAGAATTCCATTAAGTTTCATTCTTTAAGTGCCAAGCAATGAATGACTTCTTTAGTTTCTATGATCCTAAATATCACGAAGTATACTGACCATCTCTCTTAATTATCCTCAAGGTATTAATATACCTATATTACAGAAGAGGAAAGTAAGGCACATAGAGGCAAAGTTCATTACCAAAAGTTATGCAGAGAGGTAAGGAGAAAAGTCCAGAACCCAACATCTCCTCTTACCCCCTCCTTATCATTGCCTATTAAAAAATATCGACTGACCTAAATTAAGCCCTCAGGGCACACATCAATCGATTAGCAAGGCATGGAAGAAACACTCCCTAGAAGCTTCTGCTTATAGGTCTGAAAGTAAGACTTACAAATTTCCTTTGACTCAGGCTTTGTCATCAGAACATATGAAGGTAAAGCTAAGTGGATGGCAATGATCACGTTTGCGCCATGAATGAATACTTCTGGAATGCATATGCCAAAAAGGTGGTATCCACTAGAGGGAAGATCTCTAGTAAAAGGAGACGAATTAAGGACACCTTGAAGTTAGGCTGTCTGATTGGTTCAAGAGCCAATGGACTTTAGAACAATAACCAGAAGAGACCCTGTAACGAAGAGAGCCTTGCCACAAGTCTCAGATTCTGAAGAAAATTTGCCAAAGGAAAACATCTTACCTACAAAATCATAATCACCCAGGCCCCTGTTCATGCTCTTTTGTTCTTCCTGAGTACAAGATAGATAGATGCCTTACCCTACCTTTTCCTATATATGAGTAAAGTCGAAGAGAATGTGGATTCCTTTTTCAGTATATCAACTCAATTTCTATTTTGAAACAAACCTGTTTCCCCAGGACAAAATGATCTCCTGACCTTTCATAATGATTTGGGGATCTATCTATAGTACACCAAAACACACAGATGGAAAGGGGGAAAGTTGACTTACGACATTTGTTCTACATGACACCCAACATTCCAGTAGTTCTAAATATCTAGATATCTGGCATCATGAAAAACAAACCTTCCGGATAATGACCTAATGTGGGTTTTTTTTTGTTTTTTTTTACTTTTCATTCAGTTGCTTAGTTATCAGAAAGATACAAGCCACAGAGACCCAGCTTCCAAGTTTCTTTGAAAGCAAATACCTTTATTTTTGAGTTTCACTTGTACCTCTTGAGAAATTTGCCTAGTTCTTTTCTGTTAAATTGGAATTACAAGAGACTAGCTCATCAGCAAAAGGGTTATGTGTACTACTATTACAAAAATGATTAGGAATGACACCACAATGCTAAATCCAAATCATTTCCTGGGTATTCACAAATACATTATTTTTCCAAGTTGAATATGGCTGCATAGCTCCCTTGTGAAAAAACCATTAATTAGTTATGCATGACTATCTCCAGCAAAGACTATTTTTCTTATAAGTTAGCAAATTGTAATTTTATAGCAGGTGTGTTATTCTGAGATTTTATAAACTACTCATGTGAGAATAAGCCATATAATTTTACTTTTATGTTTTTCTGTTCAATATAGTAGTGAGATACTATGGGTACATACCAAAAAGATGCAATTATCCTCCACTGAGATAAAATACTTTTAAGCCAGACTAATGTGGCATAAATATGCGGTTTTGCATTTATAGCTATAGGACCTTGTTTTAGTTGTTTCATAAACTTAGGAAGCAATTTTTTGATTTTCACAACTCATGTACTGAAACATATGTGGAAAAAACATGTACTTGTTCATGGAAAATCATCTCTCTAGAACTCAATTTCCTGATCCATAAAATGGGCTTGCTATAGTTCTCAGGGCTCATTATTATGGTTACAGAAACACAGACCATTAAATAAAAAGATCAGATGCATTATTTATATCTCATGAAAGTCCAATTTCCTGGAAAGTGTGGGAGGAAGAAATTACAGAATGTCATTTTGGTCTAGGCTAGTTTGGGTAGCTCATACTCTGACATACTGATTAAAATCTCTTAAATCTCAAGCAATTAGACATCTATCATGGATAAAACGCGCCACGTTAGAAAGAAGATCTCAGTGTCTAATGACTAATGTCTAAAAATTCAAATCTGCAAAGCTTTAAAGGCTTCTTGCCTTTTCCAGCTGCTTTCTGAATACAATCTAGAACATTAAGAGAGCCAGACCTCAGAAGTCTGTTTCCTGGTCTGTTCCCTTCTCTGAATTACACATATCTTCCCTCTATTAACGTCAAGTGTTATTGCAATTCTTCATAGAACTTAATGGCACAGTTGAGCAATGTCTCATTATAACCATCAGATCACACAACTATACTTGATCTTAGAGGTAATTAAGTAGAATTTCACCACCATTCCCTTAGGATTTGGCAATAGCTGAGTCATAAATTGCAGCCAACTATGAGAAAGAGGTGTCCTTTTTTGTTCCCTTCCCTTGTACTCCCCTGAAAAGGGAGGAAATAAAGGTAAATGTTATATTTGGAAAAACAAAACAATTTTTATTTAATTCAGTTTTCACAAGTCTATATTTGAATTGGTGCTCAATTTATTCCTTCTCCCTTTTTTGGCAAACACTTCATAAAAAGAAGTCTTGACTTCAGTACATGTGTCATTAGGGAGGGGCAAAAAAACACCACCATGATTTTTGTGTATAAAAATAGTCTGGGGCCCAATTTCAAGGGTTAAGCATGATCCAACCTCCTTAATAACCAGATGTTTGCAATCATAAAAAATACATCTTTAGCTGTAACCATTTCTCTGTTCTACAGCATTCAGTCTCAAAGAGAATTTACATAACAACATGTGACACATAAAATGCTTAAAGCCACCAACCATGACAGGACAAATTACACTCATTTTTCAATACTCGGTGCAAGGTGCTCCACTTCAGGCACTCGGATGGGCTGCATGCTGGGTTGGTTCCAGTGGGGAGACAAGACCAGCATGCACTGCACTCACAAACAGCTCGGTGCCTCAGGGGTGAAGACTAAGGAAGACTGCCACACTTACCCTCCGTAGGCTGGGATTGGGGGCGGAGGAGCCGCTGCCCTAAAGGTGTTGTAGACTGTACGGCCACGGCCTCTGAGGTGGGCTCCTCTGTAAGCAGCAGCTGCAGTTGCGGCTGGATAAGGGAACCCAGGCACTAGAGGAGACAGAAGAGAAAGGAGGAGAGGGAGAAGACGGTGGATTAGGCACAGGAGGCAAAGCCCAAATCACTCCTTATGCACAAATGGACACACAGAGGGAGGATGTAGGAAACCTACCATCATTTTAGGGTTTGTAATCTCTGTTTCCTCATCAGCAAGGGGCTTAAACTGTCTAATATATAAAGTCTGTTCTAGCTATCATGTTCTAGAGTGTAACGACAACAATAATTATCATTATTTATAATTTTTATAAATATACATTTATATGTAATTATAATTGATGATTTATATAATTTATAATAATTATTATTATCACAGCTAACATTTATATAGCATCTCCTCTATGCTAGGCCCTGCACTGACCACTTTACAACGATTTCATTTGAGCCTCATAACAACCCTGCAACGTAGGTGCTGTTATTCTCCCCATTTTACAGATGAGGAAACTGACACAAACCAAGGTTAAGTGACTTGCCCAGGATCACACAGCTAGTAAGTATCTGAGGCTGGATTTGTACTCTGGTCTTCCTGACCCCAGGCCTGGCACTCTATCCACTATGCCACCTAAACAGAGGAGGGTATATTACAGGCTAGAGGAAAAAAATGAGGTTTGATTTAACAGAAATGTTCTTGCATATATGTCTTGTAATACCTGCTTTAAAACATAACTCCAAGAATGGGATGTGGGAATTTTCCTGTGCTAAAAACAGTGAGCCGACCTGTGCAATCGAGTTCAAAAATAAGTAATTTGTAATACCTCACTATTCGAATTGAATGAAGGCCCAAGCAGAGTAGGGGCTGGTATGGTAGGCAATATGCTATTTAATATTCATGAGAAATATTCTCTTCATCCCTACCCCCTTACCCATTCCCCATTCAATAGGGGTTCTGAGGATTTCAGGATAGTAAGGCAAGAGGAATGAACCAAACCAAGCTGATTTAAGCTTTCTACTTTAGTCTGAAAACTTTAAAAGGTAAGAAGAGAGCAAACCTTGCGGCTTTATTTCCCTCTCAGGTTTCCTATATCGTATGCTGTCTGTAGCACCTGGATTTCCTGGCTGGTGTTTCAACAGATATGCTTTAAATAGCAGAGAGGTGTGAATCTTAATGTAGAAAGTGAGTAGATCCTAGTATTGTAAATGAGAAGAAGTGATGAGATGAGAAGGCCTGCTTCTAGTTTGGGGGTGGGGACAGCAGTGGGGGGAAGGATGGAGGGCAGATTTGACTCTAGATGTGTCTTTCCACAGTTTAAATATTGAGTTTTTATAGAAACACATTGAATTTTGAAATAAAGAAAATGAAAAATTCACAATCTGCTGAAGCAGCTGGCTGCCTGGGTGAGGGAATACTGTAATTATGCTGACCCATCCATTATCACCTGGCTACAGTACCTTCCAAGCTTTACAAGATCCCTCTCAATGACAAGCAGGTTTTACAGTAATTCTATTAGGATTTAGATGTTGAGATACAACATGAAACAGAACCACAACAATGCAGCAAGAGGAGAACATTCTGTTAAAAGTGCAAAGTCAGTATTCAATTTTATACCTCTTTGTTACAAAAAAGAAAATGCCTTTTAGATGCCATATAAGGTATTTACAGGTCTTAATACATGCCTTTTAGGCTTCCAGCAGACTGCATTAGAGAAATTCCTATTTTATTAAAGGAATGCAAACTTGTCTATGAATCAATTTTAGGATTTAAATTTCATTCTTGAGGAGTCCAAGTCTCCATAGCCAAAATAGAGGACTGCGAAACCATCTTATGAGCTGGGGCAGTAGAGACCATCCATATGAAGGAACCAAACTCCAAAGTGGATTCTTCACTCAGGTAGCCATTTCATTTTGAACTGAAATGTAGGGAGCTGTGTGGTACAGTGGATAGTGTAGGTAGGGAGCTGTGTGGCACAGTGGATAGTGTAGGGCCTGGAATCAGGAAGACCTGAGTTCAAATCCTACCTCAGATACTTATGAGCTATGTGACTCTGAGCAAGTCACTTAACCCTGTTTACCTCAATTTTCTCAACTGTAAAATGAGCTGGAAAAGAAAATAGCAAACCACTCCAGTATCTTTGCCAGGAAAAGTCCAAATAGGGTCACAAAGAGCCAGATACAACTGACAGGACTAGACAACACCACCCGGAGTAGGCAGAAATATCCTTTGAAATTCATTTATTGTGGGGGCGCTCCCACACGGACCTCCCAGCCCCCAGCCGCGGGGAGCGGAGCTGAGACCAGCACGCACAGCGCGAACGGACCAGACGCGGACCTACCAGACCAGGAGACGAGCGGAGAGTACCCTGGCACCCCGAAATACTGAGCTGTGGCATGTACCAGACCTCTCAACCCGCAAAGAGCAAAG